>JANBXA010000730.1:33777500-34977500 GCA_030556225.1 Cricetiscus sungorus
TCAGCCAAGCTGCTTGCGGTTTTTTGGTGTGGTTTGGTTTGGTTTGGTTTAGTTTTGGTTTTGGTTTTGGTTTCAGGGGGTTATTTATTAGAGGAAACTAGATTTGAAACTGAACAGTTAAGTCCCGAAAACTACTGACTCCTGGCTTTTGAACCCTCTCTCTGTCTCTCTGTCTCTGTCTCTGTCTCTCTCAGTTTCTACCTGTTGCTGTCAGGTACTCAGACAGGCCTTGCCTTCTTCATGGGAGAAGATCTGCTTGAGGGCACACATTTTTGCAGCTTCCTAAGGAAGAAGGTGGGAAGAAGGGAAGCATAGAGGGAGGGAGGGAGAGGAGACTGGGAAATGAAGAGAGAAAAGAGAGGCGAGTAGGAAGGAAAAGAAGAAAAAGGTGGGTGGGATGGGAGCAGAGAAAAGAAAAAAACAACAACAAAAAAGAGGCATGTCTTTCTCCAGCTGAAGTTTGACACGTATTAGCAAAAGGACAGACTGTCCTGGCTGGAACTTTGAGCCTGATGAGGACAGGTGGGTGTGTCCCGGGAAAGCGAAGGTGGGGGTAGACTGCTGGGGCCATGTGTCTTTCCTCAGAAGCACTCATGATTAGCATCTCCTCCCCACACCAAGCCTGTTCTAGGAAAGTGTCTGTTGAGAGAAACCAATTGCTGACTGCTCTGTAGACTGGAATCATCCCCTGACTCCTTCCTGACTGCCTTAGGTGGTAGTCATTCCCAAAGTACAGAGATCCATGCTTTATTCGAAGCTAGCATGCAGGAGGCCTTGCTGGGTCCTGGAGACACCCACTCATTAAGCCTCTCTCCTAGGTTCTTGCTGAATCATCCAGACACAATAGTGAGGAAGGCAGATGGGGTCAGATAAACCTTGTCATATAAGAACAAGTAGATAAACGAAATGAGCCCAGGTCGTAAAAAGTTTCCTTCCATGAAGAATTGGATGTAGAGGAACCACCCACCTACTGGAACCTGTTCAGGATTCTCCCATGGGCCCTAGCATAGAGGATGAACACATGATGATTTACTAAATGAAAGGGGAATATGTAGCTTAGGGTCTTTGTTTGTTTGTTTGTTTGTTTGTTTGTTTGTTTGCTTTTTAAAGAATTAAAAATGAATTCTTAACTGAGAACTCTTGGTTAAAGGAGTCCACACTCCCTTAGGAATTTGTTTGTTAGTTTTCAGGAAGGGACACTACTTAGCAGTCATTAAGAGGATGTGTCCACAGACACTGCCAGGCTCACAAGGTCTCAGCACTCATTTGACACAAGCCTCGCAAATAACAACCAAAAGTGTCACTGCTGTACAACTCATTCAAAAGCAAATCTATAATGATGAGAAAGAGCAAGGCTGTAGTGTGGTCCATGTCACTGAGTACCAAAGGGGCTCCTTTTGAAAACTCAGTCATCTGTTGCTTTTGATAATTTTCTACCAGATAACTTTGTGGCAATTTATGAACCACAAATAAGAAAAATTTGTATTCAGGATTGCTGTGAACACATGTGCTATCTAATCACACAAAATCCCAAGCATACTCTAGAGATGCATATATACCTGTAAACACACTTATGAATATAAAGGCAGGGATGTGTAGGAGGGAGTATGGGTTTGGTTAGTTAGAACTGGCTCTCAATTCTGGTTCTACAACTTCTTGGCTATGTGACTTTGAATGAGCTATTTAGCCATTCAAGATCTAAATTTCCACCAGAAAAGTGGAGCTAACATTTTTGAGAAATGAGATGTGTTGAATGCTAAGTGGTATGTAAAACAAACACACACTAATACACTAAAGTGTATTTACTACAGCTGAGTATATTAGGCATGGATCAGACACAATCATTTGATTAAGTTTATAGTCTATGAAATGGCAAATTTGAGAGAGAGAGGGGAGAGAGAGAGAGAGAGAGAGAGAGAGAGAGAGAGAGAGAGAGAGAGAGTGACACAGAGAGAGCTTGTGATTCTAGAAATGTTACATGAAAGGGACTATTCACCAATTGAACATAAATTGAAGCAGGTAGCAGGTCCCTCTACAAAATCACCTGAAAGAGTTAGATCAAAAAAGAGGGACCTGTGATGACTCATGTGTAAACAGTACACCCAAATAGCATCCTGTCGATCAGCCATTCAGGACATTGGGGCACTTGGGAGTCATTGTTGCTCCCTGTCCCTTCTGTTCTTTCTCACTTCAAGCTCTTTCACAGGCCTGGCCTACACCTCTCCCCATCTAAACCACATCCTTCTTAGATACCTACTCACTACTTAGGCCATGATTGCTCTGGTTTTAAGAGAAAGGGGGGCTTTGATAATTTTATTACGATGATTATTTATAATGAACAACAGTTACTTTTTCATTTGTTTTTGTTTTGTGAGGCAAGGTCTAGCTATGTAGCTCTGACTGATCTGGAATTTGATATGTAGATCAGGCTGGCCTCAAATTTAGGGCAATCCTTTTGCCTCTGTCTATGAAGTACTGGGATTGTAAGTGTGTACTACCGCCACCTCCAAGTTAGTCTTGAATGTCTTAAATTTTCTAACCCTTCCTAAGGTACCTTCCATACTCAATCACTTTGTTCAATCATAGAGTACTGTTATCCTATAGTTACTTAGGTTATATTCATCTAAAGAAGAAATCGTCTTAAAATATTTTCCTTGAAGAGATGGATTATCAGTTCTTTAAGATATAGACACATCCCTATTGGGAGGCAGTTATTTTTGAATTTGAAGGTAGGGTACAGTTTCACATAACTTGAACTAGTTGCACAGCCAAGATTAGTGTTGGATTCCTGGTTGTCCTGCCTTTATCTCCCAAATGCTGGGATTATAGGCATGTGCCACCATGCCCAACAGATCTAGTCTTCAGAAAGCTTTTCATCAAACAATTCCCTAAGAACAACTCCTGAGGGTTCTGGTAGAGAAGCATGAGAAGCAGGAAAGAAAATGAGGGAAATTATCACATTTCATTGCATATTTTCTGTTTTGATTGTTGCTGTTTTTTTTTTTTAATTTGGTTTTGGTTGTGTGTGTGTGTGTGTGTGTGTGTGTGTGTGTGTGTGTGTGTGTGTGTATGAATTGTCTTAATTTAATAAAACTCTGACTGTTGGTGAGCTTTAACCACTAGAAGTAGGATTTGGCAAAAATAAACTAATGTGTCTTCTAGATGACACCTTCAAATATTCAAAGAAAATCCCTTAGCCTTTTAATGTCTCTCCTTCCTCAAGGTAGGGAACTGACTTTCCTGGTTTTTAATGGTCTTCCTATAATGTGATGTTTGCTTTTAGTGATTACTTCTGCAGCCTACGTTTCTCCTTTCTACTCCCCAATAGTCCTGATTTCCACAAGAGGCTCCCTGAGGTCTAGAAAACTGGGGGAACAGAATGTGTTGCCTGGACTAGTATTTCACACAGTGATATCTTAAGGAATGCACAGTTGGTCAGCCAACCCAGTAAGAAAAGAAGATCTTGGGATTTCCTCTAGAAATGCTGCTCTAAAATATGAGATGAGGATGAAGATGCATAGAGCTTTGGGACTTGCTGACAGTCACCTTGGACCATAAAGGAAGAACCTCTCTGAAATGACCAATATCCAAAAGCAAGTGGAGATGAGAGAAAGGCTGAGCTTATTACAGTATGGGAACTCTCAGAGAAGCTCTGGGTGTTTGTTTGGGAGTTTTTGTTTCAATGGGTTTTGTTTTTATGACAGACTCTGATTCTGTAGCCCAGAGTGGCCTAGAACTCACTACGTTGTTTAGACTGTAGACAGAAGTTTCTGTCCTGCCGGGTCCCGCAGCTGTTTAGTTTCAAATAAACATATAGAGGCCTATACTAATTATAAACTGTTTGGCCAATGGTTCAGGTTTCTTATTGGGTAGCTCTCTCTTAAATATTAACCATTTCTATTAATCTATGTATCTCACATGGTCTTGGCCTCCCAGAGAATGCCCAGGTCTCTTGCTTCCTTGGCAGCTACATGGCATCTTGCTTTCAACTTGCTCTCTCCATTCCTCTTCTTAGCGTTCTACTAGTCTGATAGCCCCACCTATATTTCCTGCCTAGCTACTGGCCAATCATTATTTACTTATGAACCAATAAGAGAAACATATATTCATAGCATACAGAAGGCATCCCCCATCATAGACTAACCTTGAAATCTTAGACATCAGCCTCCAAAGTGCTGGGGTTACAAATATGAACCACCATGTCTTGAAAAGCCTTATTTAAAGATAGTTCTATCTTGGACCTGGTAGTGTACACCTGTGATCTCAGCATTAGGAGGGAGAGGCAGGGTGATTCAGAGTTCAAGGCCAGCCTCAGCTGTATAGAGAGTTTGAGGCTAGCCAGGGCTAGAGAGCCAAAGCAGCAGCAGCAGCAGTAATAAATGTAATAATAATTCAGAACTGCATGTTTTATATTATAGGTACATAAGTACTATACTCGGCCCTGGTTAATTCTAATGCTATGTCATTCACAGTTTAAGATATCCTAACTGGCACAAGAGAGCTGGTTCTTTCCCATAGTTGCCTTGGTTTAGATAAATTCCAGTTTGTGTGACCTTCCCGTGTTCTTAAGACAGAGCCTGCTGTTCAGCATGGTGACAGAGCAGTCCAGGTCATGAGGTTCCTTGTGAGCCTGGATTAGAATGCATTGTTCCACCTGTACTGGAGGTTGTACTAGTAATGCGTGGGAATCAAGATTCACTGGACTCAGTAAGTGAGGTTTATTCGGGGAGAATTCACTTACACATGAAACAGATGACCGCCACAGGTTCCCACTCCACAGATGTCACCCTGCCACCTGGATGCTCTCTGCAACCCGATCAGGAATCAAGAGAGCAAGCTGAGGTCAGGGACCCCAGACCTAGTTCTCCCCCCACCCCCTTCCCCATTACATCTGCACCTGTGACCACACTCAAATGGCAGGGTGAATATCTCACAACAACTCCCCTGTTAGTCTTAAGAAAAAAGATTTAGGCTTGATACGAAACTATATCCAAAGATAGAAAATATCAAGATGCTCTAGGAGGAGGAAAAGTAAGGACAAGCACACTTAAGACCTATTGCCAGTGAAGCAACAAGAGCAAATGGCAAGAGCTACATATCCAGTCCTAGGGTAAAGGCATAACAGAGATCACTATCGAGTTTTCCTAAGATGGAAAGTTTACGTTTTGTACCTAATGTTTCTATCTAGGAAGAGAGAACAATAATTGTGACAGTCTAATCTTCAACCTCATCAAAGACCTGAGAAGGAGGATAACAATACTAGGGTGTACGCGCCTGCCCTCGCCAGCAAGGAAGACGCGACTCCGGGTAGATCTTCTTCATGCAGTTTTAATCAGGATCCTTTAAACATGTTGCTTCTGGCCCGCAGGGAGAGAGAGAGGGAGAGAGAGAGAGAGAGAGAGAGAGAGAGAGAGAGAGAGAGAGAGAGAGAGAGAGAGAGAGAGAGAGACAGAGACAGAGAGGACCCCTGCACAGGCTTAAATACCCTTGAGCTAACCAACCCCAGTGAGCCACGTGGACCCTGCAGATAGGCTACTCTAATGCCGAAGCAGACAGGCTGAACAGACTTAACCAATTAAGGGCTTGTTTACCCAGAGAGTCTTCACCAGCGGGAAGGTGTAAGGCAGAAGCCAGTGCCACTTTAAGGCGTGGCACTACGTGGCTCTCTACACTAGGGTAGGCAGGAAGTATAGGTGAGCAACTTTCAAAAGGTGCAGAGAAGACAAAAACAGCAGGCTACCTGGACAGTCACCCAAAGTCTCACAGCAGTGTAGGGGCAATCATCTTTGGCTAAGGCCTAGAGTATCTGACTGACCAACACAGAAACAGGGAGATAGAAAGGCTGTCTTACCCTGACTTGGCAAGGTTCAGTAGTCTTCAATGTTTGTGTCCTGCAAACACAGCAGGACAGCATGTCCAAAGTCAGCAGTTGAGGTGGGGGCAGTTCTTTGCCCAAGAGGCCATTAGCCAAGGAGAGAACGGACTCCAGAAGGAGTGACATCAGTGCCCAATATCCCACTATACACTAGGGTTCTGAATATCTCAATTCTAATGTCTCTCTCAGAAAACCACCTGGTTTTCCAAATTGCTGTGAACACAAACACTAAACCCCTAGGAGCTTGAAGGAGAAAATTATATTTTAGAATATACTTGCAATCGGTCCCTTCCCTATTAGAGGGCTCCATGGCCCTTCTGGCTTTGCATTAGCTTTCAAAAGCAAATGGCAGCTCCTTTCTTGACTTAATGTTGTCAAGTGCATTTAACAAACTGCACTTCTTCATATGTATAATTACACAAGCACCATGCTAAAAAAAAAAAAAAAATTTGCTAAACAAAATGACCATGTTTTGCAAACATGTTGAATGGTCTCCACCCACAATGGAGCAACACCACCAGGACTCTCTCGTGCCTGGCCCCCAGATGGCTCTGGGGTGATCTGTCCTTGGAACTTCACCAAGGTACAAGTTTTAGACTTCAATTGGGCTTACTTGTGAGCAGACTTTGAGAATGTACCCAGACATGCAGACTCAGTGGATGTGTAAACCAAATACCATTGTATTTACTTTCTGGGTAGGGGCAGATATCCTGCATCTCATTCAGAACAAAGGTATCTGGGAAGTTGGGTTAGTAATCAAGGGAGTTGCCAATGAGCATGGAACTAAGAGAGGGAATGGGTGGTCTGGACGACTGTTCCCTCCAGACCTTTATGACAGTCTGATAAAAACAGATCATCACACATGGGGACTTGTGGTCTGGTTCACAATACCAAAGTTTCCTTTGCAGAATAACTAATATTTACATATAACTGTGCGTACCACGTGGCCAGTTTCTGTTCCAGACACCTTAGCTATTAACCAAATTTATTTTATGATGACCCTTTGCAACTTGGGATGTCACCACACACACACACACACACACATTTTATGGATAGTAACACTGAGACACCAAGGGGATAAGTCAGTTACCCAAAGCTGAATGGTTAGTTCTGTAGTGAAGTGAATATTCCTGGGTATCTTGGGTCTGGAGTCCATGATGTAAGCATCCATCTTGATATATTATACAGAGTATGTCAGTTGATTAATATCCTTGACACCACCTTCTAATAGGTTAGACATTGTATTTTTGCAATATTTTTCTTTCAAAATGTTATGTATAGAGCCCAGGGATGTAGCTAAGTTGGTAGAGTGCTTGACTAGCATTCAGGAAACCCTGGGTTAGGGCACTGTATAAAATGTGTGATGGCACCTGCTGTATTTCCATCACTAAGGAGTTTAAGTTCAAGATCATTCTCTGTAACATATCCAGTTTGAGGACAGCCTGAACTACAGGAGACCTTTCCCCAAAAATGGGAGGAGGGTAGGTGTGTGTGTGTGTGTGTAACAAATATGTCTATAAAACAATTTGCATATATAATCCTTTACCGTTGTCTTCAGATGTATCAACATAGACCAGGAAATCTTAGCAAAATCAAGCTTGTATGGGCTGTTGGCCAAGGTAGGAACTTTGTTATATTGAACGGGACAGCGTGATGATAGCTGTTAAAACAGGATAGTACCCATACTTAAGTCCTTCTCCATAAAAGGAGATACTCTGTTTCAGACAGCTATTTAGTAGTTGCCACAAGAAATATTAGAAGGGAATTAGAAGCATGCGTTGGCTTGATGCTCCGGTGAAAGCCAGCAGCTCCCACACAGCTGCTCCAAGCAGCATGCCCTTGATTGGCCATTCTGTCCTCAAATCTCTGCAGAAGGTTCAGGTTAGTTCTGGATTTTATTAAACTGGTTTGATCCTGTTTGACAAGAATTGCATTTTAAATGCACCATATCTTTTTTTTTCTTTTTTTTTTTTTTTTTTTACAGGATTTCCCTGTATATTCCTTGCTGTCCTAGAACTGTCTCTGTAGACAAGGCTAGCCTCGAACTCAGAGATCTACCTGCCCCTGCCTCCCTAGTGCTGGGATTAACGGTGTGTGCCACCACCACTTTGTTTAAAGCACCATAATCTTAAAGAGTACTCCGGTCTTTTCCTTTTTGGAAATTAATTTAAAATGAAACAGACAAAGCTTCATGATCCAATCGCTTCAATATACAGAAGGAAGGTCCTACAGTGCAGGGGAATCTCCCATTGGAGCCCTCGGCCCTTGGTTTTCTCCTGGGAGGCAATTACAGGTTCCTTTGTTATCCTTCAGGGTGGCCTGTTACATTTTCTTCCAGTCGTGAATTTCATCCCTGGAGAGATGAGTCTAAGCCTTTTAATCTTTGTTTGCTGTTTTCTTCACTTTCCCATCCAACAAAGACAAAGTTGACCCTCTCTGGCGACTTTTCTTTCAAATGCCAATGTGCTAAAAGTTGGTTTTGGTCTTATCCCCCTTCCAACTCTTTCCTGTTCTAGCTGGGTATAAGTTTTTATGTGACAGCTGGTGGCTCGTCACCTTCTGATGCATGATGGATGGGACCAAGAGGAGCAAGTGTTCTCTGATGTCATTAATTACAAGATCTTTGCAAATTCAAAATCAAAGGACAGACAGTTGTCTCCAACTGTTACCAGCTGTTCATTTGGCTGAGGTAGTAGGGTCCGGAATGCTCTTCTGAAAACACTCTGGGGGCAGGCAGCTGCTAGCTCTCAACACATCTCTGTCACACTCCATTATGATTTAAAAATCCCATCTTAAATCCATCCCTATTACTTACCACAAAACCTCAGTACAATGCCCCTGTCTATGAAATGACAGTCCTAGCAACAATGACCTTGCAGCTCCCATCCCTAAGAATTCCATAGGAATGGGATCTGCTTTTAAATGCTGAGTGTAATCACAGTCCTTTACTTTTTACCTCAGAGAACTGAAAGCCCAAAGGACTGGACAATCTATGATCTTGACGCCCAGCTGATATGCTCCTGGGCAATGTGAGAGCAACCACTAAAGGGCTTGCTGTCTTTTGACTTAGAACGGAGTCTCCTTACCTACAAAAAATATTCCTGTCCCCATGATATGGCTTGAATTTCCCCATAAAAATTCCTGTTTAACTGTCAGCCTCATTGCGAGGTTTTAAGAGATAGAAGTAGGTTGTTGTACCATAAGGACTCTGCCCTTATGAATGGTTTGACCCATTCATCAGTCAACAGGTTATCCTGATAGTGAATCTGTTATAAAAGTCCTTTGGGGGTTGAGGAGAGAGCGTAATCAATAAAATGTTTGCCTTGCAGATGTGAGGACCTGAGTTTGATTCCCAGAAACTCATGTAAAAGGGACAACCTTGATGAAACAGTGCAGGAGAGGTGGAGCTAGGGGACCCTGCTGCTCATTGGTCAGCTAGTCTAAACTACTCAGCAATTTTCTGGCCAGTAAGAGACCCCATCTCAAAAAAAAAAAAAAAAAAAAAAAAAAAAAACCCAAAGTGGATGTCTTCTCAGGTAAGATCCATCCCGTGTTCACACACACACACACACACACACACACACACACACACACAACTTTGGTTCTATCTCTTGGTTTTCCCCTCATTGTGTGATATCTTTGGCCAGCTGGATACACAGCAGTAAGCAAAGTTCAGTAGGTGTGTCCCCTTGACCTGGGAACTCCCAGTCTTCAGAACCATCAACTGAATCACCCTTTACTAATTAATTAATGATTTGTTTATTTATGTATATATGTGTTTTGTGTTGTGTGTGTGATCTATGAACTTTTGAGTGTGGGTGTGTCATGTGTGGATGCATGTGGAGGCTAGAGGTTGGTATCTGGTGTCTTTCTTGGTTGCTTTCCATCTTTTTTTTTTTTTTTTTGTTTTGAAACAAGTCTCTCACTGAACTTAAAATTCATTGACTCAGCTAGACTGGCTGGCCAGGGAACTCTATGATCCACCTCTCCCTCCCTGCTCCCAGGCCTGAGGTAATGAGCGAGGGTCTGGGCATCCAAACTCAAGTCTTCATGCTTGCTCTTTTCCTGGTGAACCATCTTCCCAGCCCAGCACTTATTTTAACAAGTTACCCAGTAAATGAAATGAGAACTTGACCCCTCCAAGGTATAGTTGAGCAGAAGGTTTTTATTACAGATATGAGAGAGAGTACAGCCAGTGGCATCTGGAAGAGTCCAGAGCAGGGAGAGAAAGACGTACACTGAACATGGCCAGCAGACTGAATGGGCCATGGGGTGGGAGGGAGGGTTGGAGGCGGGGGTGGGGGAGAAGAGGAAGGAGCCAAGAAAGCACATGGCTGAAATGGCAAGGTTGTATGGGAATGAGAAGGTTGGGAAGGGAAGCGTGGACTGGAAAGGTTTAGTGTAGGAGTAGGGTGAAAAGAGCTGAAAGCGGGTAGAAAGGCAGCACGGGAGTCAGTAACAGGTGCTTGTGATACTGAGAGCCTCGAGGCCAGCATGTGCTTTGGTATGCTAACAGTCATTTGTCCTGAGTGTCTTTTGGATCTGGCCACCAGCCTGTGACAGAGAAGATGAACTGACACGAGACGTACAGGTAGGAAATAAACGTTTTTCATCATTTTCACTTTTGAAAACGTTATCTTCTTTAAAAAGCTATAACAAGGCAACAGACAAATCTCATCTGTATAATGTCCATTAATCTAAAATTCTTGCCCCACTTGAACATTAATTTGAGTTACCTAGAGTCAAAACTTGGAGGTATGTTTCCTGCTTTAGGCGCTACTCTCTGGGAAAGCTTGCCTAGTTACCATGACAGTGTCTATGGGAGTTATTTCTCTAAGAATGGGTGTTGATGTTGTATGTTCTGAAATAAAATTCTGCCAGGACACATTCAAGTATCAAGTTTTGGGATCCAGCTACACAAAGCAAACTCCCAAGAGACCGGTATTCAAACTGGATGAACAATTTATCTTTTTAAGAGGGTGGAACCCTGGGTCTACTGTGTAATCATGATCCTCTATGATGAGGAACTTTCAGGGAATCGTCTGATCCAGAAGATATGATGAAACCGGAATTAGAGAAAGGAACTATACTGGGCACTGGTACAGGGAATGGACAAACCCTTATTGTACCAAAGAGAAGCCCAGATGACAGTGTCTCACATGAGGCATTTGTTCATTCTGAAAAACACTTGTCAAACCCATGAGCAGATTTACTGAGGGGTCTTTTTTTGGTTTTGAGACAGGGTTTCTCTGTGTAGCCCCAGCTGTCCTGGAACTCAATCTGTAGACCAGGCTGACCTCAAACTCAGAGATCTGCTTGCCTCAGGCTCCCAAGTGCTGAGATTAAAGGCATGCGCCAAAACTGCCTGGCTAGACTTACTAAAGATTTAGAGTTTAAATGTCACCCACAGCTGAAGGTATAAGCCTGTAACCTCAGCGTTTAGAAGGTGAAAGCTGGAGGATTGGGAATTCAAGCCCAGTGTGGGCCACAGGAACAAGAGCTTGTCTCAAAATTCTAAAGGCTGGTGACACAGCTCAAGGGCACAGCACTCGTTCAGTATGTACAAGGCCACTGGTTTTATTCCATACATCATACACGACAAAAGCTTAAGTTTCATGGCCCCTTACTACAGTCCCTTCCACACCATTTGTGGGACCTTCGTAATACGGTCACACATTTGTGCATTTAAAAAATTTTGTATAAAGTTGTTTCAAGTGCAATCTGTTAAGACTCTCATCCCTTTCAGCAGGGTGGAACTGAAGTGGTCAGAAATCCGAGGATCTGGAAAAGGAGGAACTGAGTTTGGGATACATTTTTCTGGAATTTGGCGGTTCACAAACACTTCTGTAAATAAAGAAGTCACTTGTGCCTACTAGATATTCAATGGTTTTTGGAACACTTCTCCTGCCCACTGAGCAGGCTCACCAGGCACTGAGACCCAGTGCATGATATGAAAGTGTTCTGGCACATTGTAATAGTTTATATTTTCCTACTGCACAAAGTTGGGCATCTTTTTGTGTATTTATTGAGCATGTAGGCTTCTTTTGTAAAATGCTCTCTCTAATGTGGCTTTGTTTCTATGTTTCTGAATTGCTCTGCAGATTTTCTTACTATTCTGGTTGTAAAGTATTTGCCAGTCATGTTATTATTATTATTATTTTTAAATATCTTCTCCAACTTTGGGGTCTTGTCCTCAATAATCAGGGATTTTGTTTTGATCAGGAAATTTTGGTGTGCAGTTAAACATTAATCGTTTTCTTCTTATTTTGTGTTTTTAAAGATTTTTTTCAGACCAGGCTTGTTTTCCCTGCACTTGAGAAACTGAGGCAGGAAGATTGAAGGCTAAAGACCAGCCTAGGATGTACAATGAGATTCTGCCTCAAAAATAAGAAACAAACAAAAAAATTGGTCTTGCTCAAGAAATCCTTGTATAGGCAGGCTATCTTAGTGCACTGTCTGTTGCTCTCTCTATGGTGTACCACACAAACCTACTTTCTTTCCACACAAACAAACAAACAAATAGTGGGGAGTGGAGGAAGGAAGAGGAGGAGGAAGAGGCAGAGTTAACTCTTTGTCTACCCAGAAATCGTAAAGGCATTGCCCTTAATTATTTCCTAAACATTTTCTTCTTGGGGCAGAGGACAAAAAAAGCTGGAAATATAACTCAGTTGGTAAAATGCTTGTCACGCAAGCATGAGAACCTAAATTCAGGCCTCAGTTCCCAATTAAAACAAACAAAAAACCCAGCCAGGTGAGGTTTGTGCCTCTGATCCCAGTGTTGGTGAAGCAGAGACAGGAGGATTTCTGGGGTTTGGTCAGCCAGTCTAGGCAAGTATGTGAGCTCTAGCTTCAATGAGACCTTCTCTTAAAGATTTATTGTTTTGGCTTTTATCACTATTTGGAGTTAGTTGGGGTGTGTGGTAAAACAAAGACTTCCAAATTTGCTATTCCCTCATGGCCAGACTATTGCCCGGCACCGTTGCACATACTTACAAAAAGGACAGAATTCAACTTTGTATATATGTGTGGTTTTTTATGGGCTCTTTTACTCCATTTTATGGCTCAATTTGTCTATTCTTGAACTAAAACCATATTCTCAATTACTCCAGATTTACAAGAAGTTCTGCTAATTTATGAGAGGACCTGTGCCTACTTTTTAAAAAGCTTATCAGATTCCAAGGGGACAAAAAATACGTCACAATTTTGATTAAACTTACACACATTGAATCTTGAACATCCAAGGTTTTGGTTTCAATTCCCAATACCACCACCACCACCACCACCACCACCACCACCACCACCACCACCACCACCACCACCATCACCACCACTAAAAACAAACAACAACAATAAAAACTCCTAAAACACATGCATGGTCCAAGTGTCATTTGACAGCGTAGCATAGCGATTAAGAGAGAGTCTCTGGCGTCTAAGTGTCTGCTTGTCTGCATACCAAAGCTGACCGGATAGGAGAAGCAGCTGCCCCTTGGATGAGGCACACGTTCCCCAGTTGCCATAAGGGCCCCAGCGTACCACAGAGCAGAGCTGATTGCCATTTATCACTGCACCGATGCTGGTGCCTTTCTTGATGTTTCTTCTTTGTTGTTGTTATTTGATTTGCTTTGTTTTTCAAGATAGGGTTTCTCTATATAGTCTGTCCTGTAACTTGCTTTGTAGACCAGACTGGCTTCCCATTCAGAGATTCACCTGCCTCTGCCTCCCGCGTCTGAGATCAATCATTTCTTATACCTGTATCTGCCAAAGCTGGGTTTGAGGAAGGTAGAATGAAAGGATTAAGAAAATTAGAAGCTGGGTGTGGTAATACGTGCCTTTAATCACAGCACTTGGGAAGCAGAGACAGGCAGTTCTCTGTGAGGTCTATGTAGTGAATTACAGGTCAGCCAGGACTACATAGTAAGAGCCTGTCTCAAAAAAAAAAAACAAAACAAAACAAAAAAAAAACAAAACAAAACAAAAAAAAACCCAAAAAAAACAAAAAAAAAAACCCCAACACTCCCCACCCTAGCTTGGATAGGAAGAGCATCCTCACACAATAGGAAGGAATTCAATCTAAAATACCATGATGAAGCCTGCACAGCATTTTGCCTAAATATGCGTTGTAAACCTTTGCATTTTTTACCCTGGCTTGGTGGCTGCCCAACCCAGATTATCTTCCTGAAGCTGCAAAAATGGTTTCCCTTTCTCTTTGATGCTATCTGAAGTAGAGCGATTCCTTCAGCTTGAGAGGCATTTCATTTTCATGGTGCAGCTCCTCTGGACAAGATAGAATGACACCATGGGGTCAGTCTCAGAGTCACACCCTACCTCCATAACCGAACACAGCATAAAGGTGTAAGTCATTTAACTGATGCTTCTTGGGTTTGTGTGTGAGATGCAGGTACTAATAGCTCCTCTTTCACTGGCTTGCTGGGTATCTGAAGAGCCGGGGCATGCTTGGAATAACTTCAGACAGCCAGGAAGCTCTTACTGAATTTAGAGTTCACTGATCACTTAAACCAGATTGCCTTCCCCACTAATCAGCTAAGAGCAACTCCACTGAGGGACATTTGCTGAGAAGACAGCCTAGGGGTAGGGTATGGTGGGGACCAGAAGGGAGAGAGATAAGAGGTGAAGAAGGGGAGGAGGAGAGCGGAGGGTGAGTACTAAGGATAGAGAAAGCTAAGAACTTTGCAGACCGAAAAAGGTCTGAGTGGATGCCATGATTGAAGCCCTTCTCCAGGAAAGGACATTAATAAGATGGGGGGGGGAGATAGACAGGAAGTGGGAGAATGTCCAAATAAGTAGCACACAAATGTTTCAAAGCTTTGTCTAGTATTCACCAGAATCCAGAAAAGAAGAAGACAGTATTTTCCTCTCTGTTATTCTTGGACTAGTCTCATAATTTAACTACATTATAAATGAAATAAATTGCTGTGGACAGAACGGAGGTCCCAGCCATCATTTATAATGCTGCTTCAGAGGGGAACAATATCTGAACTCTGAACACCGCATGTCTATAGTCTCTTTAACAGAACCTGTTTGTGTGTTGGGGCCTTCCTGTTTGCTGAGGGGGTGGGGGAGGGTGCAACTGGACAGGGCAGATAGAGCTGGTGTTTCGAAATGAGGTACTGGAGCTGTTGTGTGGACTTGTTTGGACAGAACTAGAGCCCTAGTCCCCAAATCCTGCGTTTCCAGCTAGTAGTTTTACCTTCAGAACCCGTGTTGTTCAGAGCAGTAAGAACAGTGATGGGAATTAAATGTACCACCCAATACACAGAGCACATACAGCTCATATACAGTATGTAACATATACAGTATGTATGTAACATATACAGTATGTAAAGCATAGTACATACAGTACATACAGCTCAGGATATACAGTTCATATAGCAGTATGTATAAAGCACATACAACATAGTAATATAGCACTGTATATACAGGACATATAACAGTACATCTGGGATATACAGCACAATACATACAGCACTTATGGCATAGTATACACAGTACATGCAACACCATGTACTCTGAAGTGCTATGCACTTTTAAAGACAATTGAATCTGCATTTGTGGACAGCAGTGCCCAGCTAGAGACTGACTTGTCAGTCTTTACAAGAGCTGCTTGGTTGGAGGGTTGGAGGAAAGCAAAAGCTGAATGACGTTTTGCTGTTCTCAGTAGAAGAATCCAGCATCAGATGGGAGGAGGTAAGGAGGAGAATGGGGAGCCCCTCAAGTCTCCTGCAAATGCAAGACTATTTATTCTGTGCTTCCCAGCTTTGGAGTACAGCACAGTAAGCACCAATCACTTGGTCTTTTTCCCTTGAGAACTGCAACAGCCTGGATCAGAATAATTCCTCGGTGACAGGTCTGTCCCTACGCTCTGACCTGGTTTGATAGGATAGTTGTAAATGACTTTGCATCAGGAAATGGTAGAGCAGTTATTCATTCTTGATTGGTAGGAAATATCTAAGATCAATATTGTTACTGTTTTCTTAACATGACAGCCTGGGGCCAGTACACAGCAGGCTCTGTAGAGACTGGGGGCTGCAGCAAAGAGATGTGGGCTCCATCAGAGGACCATCTTGACTTATTGATGGGACACAGACATTGTGATTATTTATAATCTGATCAGCTTTAGCAATAGCACTCAAGCAATAGCACACCAGCAGGCTCAGTGGCAAACCTATACGAGCACCTCTATGTTGCAGAAAGAACTGTATGAATTAAAAGAATAACATTAGCTCCTACTAATTGAGCACCTACTATGTATGTTTCAGATATCATGACAACCACCACCTTGTCTATATTGTCTCTGAACTTTGTAGCAGCACCACTCTTTCTGTGTGTTTTCTGTTTGGGGGGTTGAGCCTAGGGTCTTGAGCATGCTATGCAGGCAGTGTACCACTTAGCTCTATTCCCATCCTTGCAGAAAGATTCTGATGGAGGTTTTATTATCCTTGTGTTTCTGACAAAGAAGTGAAGCTGAGAGAATTTCAGTGACTTGCCTTATTCCTACAGCCGCTGAGAGGTGGAGCCTGGAGTAACCTCCAGTAAATGTGTCCTTGCTGTCCTCTGTGATAAGCAGCAGCAAGGGGCTCTAGAATGGCATTCTGAGGTGTTTGCTACAGAAAAGAACGAACTGTGACAAGGTTGTGGTATCAGAGATAACTCAGTGGTAGTGTAATATTTCTATAAAAAATGGAGTGCCACGATAGCAGCGACGATGCTATTTTAGGTTACACTTGAAGCCTCTCAGGTGCCATGGAGTGGGTGGCTAAGCCAGCAACTCTGGAGTGTCTCAAATCCAGATGCTGCCATCCTAGCAGTGCAACCTTGATCTCCTGACTGACCTGGTCTCTACCAAAGAGTGTTTCAAGGATGGCTAAATGATTAGGGGCAGATGATGCATATACAGAAAAGTATATACAACTGAAAGCTTGGTTCTCTACATTCAGGAACTTAAAGATCAACCGTGAGAGAAAGCACCTGTTTATAATGTCACTTCTCAGCCTTTTGGCTAAGATAAAGGGTCCTAGAAATAGGTACCACATTAAAACCAGTTCCTTTAGTCAAGACATATCTACAATATCACTACTTCCTCCCCCCACCCCCTCCAATGGGAAATAATAATCAAAGGATAAAGGTTTCTGGAGGAAGTGAGCTATGGTATAGATTTTGGAGAAGCTGCGATTCACCACAATAGACATTTGAATTCAAGGAGTCTGTCCACTAACAGCACCCACTCATGCTGATTAATTACACAGGAAGCAAAATCCTCCTTCGTGCCAGACACTGGGACAGGGGACAAAGAACTTTAACTTTGAAGACACCCTCATGTTAAAGGAACTTAGAGTCTGTTATAAGAAGTTATATGTAGCTGGGTATGGTAGTACATACCTATAATCCCAGCACCCTGAATCAGGAGGAACAGATGTCAGCCTGTGATAATAGGCATGAGGGGGATGTGTTCTGTTTGCAAGGGCTTCTGGGACTTGGTCTTCCTCTACTTTTCATGATGAGAAATTACATCAGGTTGCTCAGAGCCTGATGAGACCACTAAATAAGCAAGGGATGAATCAGAATGAGAATTTATTAGACTGCCTAGTTAAACAACAAACAACAGAACTGACTGCCAATACATCTCCTGACCCTCTTCCCTCCACCTCTACCCTCCACCCTTCCTGAGAGAATCACTCAGAACATAAATTTTAAACCAAGAGACTGACATTTTCCACACTAGGAATACTTTCGTGCACGGCCACTTTGTGATCAGGGCTCCTGAACATTTTTTTTTTTTTTTTTTTTTTTTGAAGAAAGATGTCTTGCTTGTTACAACCCAGGCTCTCAACTCATTTTACACTGGCTACAAATTTAGTTTCTTCCTGTGACATTCAGGAGAAACACTGAGTTTCTTACCAGTGTATCTGAAATCTTGCTGTAGGAAGAAATAGGTTGAAAGGCTTTCTGCAGAGAATGAATACTGCCCTAGTAGCTGAATTTTTTTCTTTTCCTGGAAGACACAAGAGCCCAGTGGCAGAACACTCGCCTAGCATGCACAGGGCTGTGAGTTCAATTCCCAGTACCTCAAACAAATAATGATCTCTTCCTGAGGATTCCATGCTTCTAAATAGTATTTTTGATGTAGACTTTTATTTACTGGTTATAAATTTTATATGGTTAATTGGATAGAATTCATATCTCACTTAAAATCTTAATAGATAAGCACCCACAGGCTGTCCCTGGAGGCAGGGTTATGAAACCTCAAAAAATCATACTGGTGTGTCCGGCTAAAGGAAACAATGTACTGCCCATCAAAGCGAATAAAGAGCAAAGGAAAGGAAATACAAAAAAGAGCTCATGGAAAAAGGGTGGGGTATGGCTTTGTCCTCTCTGAATGGGAATAGCTACTCAAAGATGGCTTTCCTGACACCCTTGCATAGCCAGTCCCCCTAAGACACAGAGAAAATGTGACAGGAATTTTTTCCAAATGAATTTGGAACCTCATGTGGCGTTATCAAACGCATGGCTCTGCAAAGAATGGAGTGTGCTAACTAAATGCACCCAAGTAAGAGCATCTGGGCCTTCTTGCTAAGCAATGTGGGCCGATTCCTATCTCCAGGAGCCTGGCTTGGATGTGGGCATGATGGGTATGGGCAGGGGTTGGGGGTACAGAGAATTGGACATCCAAAAGACAGTGTCTCCAGCGGAATCTGGGACAAGACAAACATAACACAGTCCAAACAGCTATGCAGTGGTCCTAGGCAGCAATGTGGAACCAACAGGAAGAAAATGGAGCCATATCATGTGGGTTTGGTAACTTCAGGGTAGTGTCCAACATCCAAATTAGCTCTCACAATTCAAAGAGATGCTAGGAAATTAGCATGATGGCACACAACAGATAACAGTACCTGACATGTAAAAATACTGCTTTTGTGATGTTATCCGATCGTTAGAATAAAGAATGGAGGAATATTATCTTAATTTTAAAATAAAAGAAGCTGGCTGGGGAAGGAAGATTGTTTACTTTGGTTTGCTGGGAGAATGATGACTAACTCCAAACTCATCATGTTCTCACCATAATATTGTTTCTACTTGAATAAACAATGGGATTACTAATAAATAAAGATCAGTTATTAATATGGAGGCTCAGAAACATCATGTGCATCATAGTTGATATTCTAGCTAGGGAATGGTTTAGTTAAAGGAATACAAAACGGGTCACACTGGCTTGAGGTACAGGAATGGGGGACAGTAGCCAGGAATAAAGACCAGTCAGGCAGTGGAACCAAGAACTGTCTCTCACACAGCTTCTTTCTCTTTTCTGTCTTGTATTTTTCACTTGAATCATTTCTCCCGTATACTGAGAGGTTCAGCTCCCAGAGTTGGTGGACTGTTTCTTGTGACCCTGAGATTCCACATTCCTAGGGAAAATAGGAAGGTTGAGAGTATAGCCTAGCCATCTCTACTGAGAGGGACACACAGTCACATGGAGCTCCCATTTGAGCCAAGACTATAGTGGTGGCTGAAGTAGGATTAGGAGGCCTATTGTTGCACTGTGGGTGGAGGTCAATGATAAAGGGCTCACTTAGCATTTGTGAGGTCCTGGGTTCTGCATTTAGCCACTCATGTTAGTACATGCCTTTACTTTCAGCACTTGGTAGGTAGAGGCCGGGGTATGTATGCCTGAGGTCAGCCTAGTTTTTATAGCAAGTTCCAGGTCAGCGAGCGGTACAGAGCTAGAGCCTGTCTGCCAAATCTGGGATTTGGTTTATGCATGTATAACAAGAACAAATGACATCAGTTTTTAAAGCTCATCAGGACTGGAACGTCTGGCCAATGAATCCTTACACTGGGTTTACTAGCTGCAGGCAGGCAAGTGTCCTTGTTTGGGCTTCCCTTGTTCTCCTTGTCCACAGAGCTCACCTCCAGCTAAAGGTAACCTTTTAGGTCAGGGTTCAGTTGCTCTTAATTCTTCAAGGTATAACCCATTTAACACAGAACCCTTCCGAAGTCCAGCTCAAGGATATGTACTGTAAATGGACATCACAGTTTTGAAGTTAGAAACCACAGGTGTATGACTTACATGAGACACAAGCCTGCAAGCTGCATATTGACTACTTAGGAATCTATTTTTAAAGATAAAGTAGAACATCTAGCAAATCAGTCCAACAATTTACACAGTCCCTCCTGAAAAGTTTTTCTGGGGCCAGTTTTTCAGTTGTCATGGAAGTGAATGAACATGGGTGGAGCTGGCTGGAAAGAAGGCTCAGCCAGCCTTCAAGAGTGCTTACTCCTTGCAATGGCTACTCTTGGTTGTCAACTTGACTGTTTCTGGGATGAACTCCAATCCAGAAATGGAGGGCACACGTGAGAGATTTTTCTGCTTGGTTTGAAGTAGGGTAAATCCATTTCTAATCTGGACTTTTGAGGCAGGAAGACACACAAGATCTGGATCTTGAGGCAAGAAGGCATACCTTTAATCTGGGCCACACCTTCTTTGAGAAGCCCATATAAGGACATAAAGAGAGAAGGTTTTGCTCCTTGCTTGCTTGCCCTCTCTCACCTTGCTAACCATGCATTGCTTCACTGGCATTGGAGCCTGCTTCTTCAGGTTTCCAGCACATACAGAAGACCAGTTGAGACACCCAGTCGTGGGACTGAGAAGCTACTAGATTCTTTGACGTTCTGTTCACATCTAGCCATCGTTGGACTGCAGACTGTAAGCCATTCATATGTATGTAATGTATGTATGTATGTATGTATGTATGTATGTATGTATGTATGTATGTATACACATTCTATAAGTTCTATGGCTCTTTTAGATTACCTTTGGACAAGTAAGCATCCAAAGTACTACCCAGAAAAAATAACCAAGAAAAGAAATAATCTGATTTAATCTGACATAATGTGATTTCTGAAGTCTCCAAGAAGAAGACTGAATCCAAGCTGGGTGGAGGTCACACATGCCTTTAATCCCACCACTTGGGAGGCAGAAGCAGCCTGGTTTACAAAGTCAGTTTCAGAGCAATCAGGACTATTAAACCTGTTAAACCAGTCAGAGAAACCCTGTGTCAAAACAAAAACAAAAACAAAACAAAAAAGATGGAGTCCTACAAGGACAACACCATTAAGCTGAACAAGTCCAACTAAAGATTGGCTTTGGAGTATAAACTGCTCAGAACAGAGCCAGCTGATATGATCCTGTCTCACAGGCTACTATAACTACTTGAGATAAGCCTCGCCCTTTCCCATTATGCAGAGACTGTACAGAAATTATATAGCTTGACAGCCTAAAAGTTTTCTTTCCAGGATCCCTTAAAGATGTCGTTGCCCCCAGACAGCAGGAAATAATTTGAAGAACATAACACCCACATTCCCAAGAGGTGAGATGGCTGGTTTTTGGTCATTCAGTGGGTTATGGATATTTGTCATTGTTTAGGGAGATTGGTTACAAAATGTTGTTGGTTACAGTCAGAAAGAAAGTTGAGCAAAGGAGAATAGATTCAAGGTTTTTGTTTTGGAAAGAAAAAGGGGGGGTGGGATACAGATATAGGATAAAAAGATATTGAATTTACTCTGAAAATAAAAAAAGGAGGATATAGATACGATAAGATGAAAAGGTAGATTATTGAATCTACTTTTTAAAAGCAACTATTAGTTTTAAATATTTTACATTGGATTGCACTTCTTTATATTGTATACAAATATTATATATTGATACAAATTTGAGATTAGTTCAGTTAAAACATATTGCACATACATTTCTAACCTTGTTTAAGGTATTGTAACTATACAGCTCATCTAACAATGTAATGCAAATTTCTAGTCCTTGAAAGTTATTATTACCAACTATATAGGATAATAAGGAAATGCAGGTTAGTAATTAGTCACTTATTACAATCAAACTTGTGGTTACATTAGGTATGTTTTCAAGGTCAAATGAAGATATATTTTAGAAAGATCGGTTGTCTTCAAACACTTCAGAGATCTACACAATATGGTATGTAAGATGTTTTAATAACACAGGGTTTTTTTGTTTTGTTTTGTTTTGTTTTGTTTTGTTTTTTATGACAATGAGACATGTTTGCTCCTGGCAGCACCAATCTACTACAGAGAAGATAATCAAAGAAACTCAATATGGAGTTTACTTTCTTTGTGGCAAAAGTCACGGGACAAGAAGTATCCTTGCCTCAACTGTTGACAGTATGCTGTCCAAATTGGACAAGCAGGATACAAAAGAGTGACTGCCAAAGCTTGCCAAGATAAGGCAAGACAGTCCTTCAAAAATCCTGCTTCACAGAAAAGTCTGTCAGCTATCCCTGGCCAATAGGCCCAAGATGGATGCCCCAGTGTTACAGAAGAATCTTGGGTGACTGTCCAGGCAGCCAGCTGTTTTTGTCATTTCTCACTTTATTTTTTTTTTTTTTAATTCACTTGCTTGTACTTCCTGCTTACTCAGTTAATAGTATTTCCTTCCTGGGTCTCGGAGGAAGTTGGAGACTAGATAGTTATAGTTATAGCCTTCCTTGTTTACCAGACTCAGAAAAAAAAATTCACTAAAGAGGTATAAAGTGTAAAAGATTTAAAGACATTAAAAATATGATAATGCAAATTAGAATAGAAAGTGAATTAGGTACAACCTTTAGGTCTCACCAAGAGATAGATAATGGAGTATTGTTACAAGCACCTTCCTGCCAGCCTGGTCCCATAGCTGCATCAGCCCCAAATAACACACAGAGACACTGTATTAATTATGAAACTGTTGGTCTGTTACTAGCATTTCTTATTGGCTATCTCTGTCTTAAATATTAACTCATCCCTATCAATCTAAATGTTTCCACATGGTCTTATCTTACCTGGAGAGAGTGTCCAGATCTCTTACTCCTCTTGAGTCTTACAATTCGATTTCTCTCTACTACATCACCCAGAATCCTCCTTGTCTACTAGACCTGCCTATCTTGCTTCCCTATAGGCCAGCAGTGCTCTATTCATTAACCAATTAAAAAAAAATATTTATAGAATGACATCTCCCATCAGAGTATTTTCTCTTAATTTGTCAAATGCAAATGGACTAGACATTGTTAATGCACTTATTGCCTGTATCTCATGCAACACTCAGTATCACACCTTTTCCATTCTAATATTTTCACAGCTTTTGTCTTTTATGACATTAACATACCTGAAAATTATCCACCCCCAAAAAACAAACAAATACTGCTCACTGGGGACTTGAGCTTTACTTCTCCACTTAGATGTCACATCTCCTGTCTGAAAGCAAATAATGTCTGTCTCATTTGTGATTCAAGTGTGGCTGATTGATTTTGCCCTTGTAGCTGATAAAGTAGATAAACTAAGACCATGCAAGTATCTGGCTCCTCACATACACTTTTTCCTAAATATAGATTCACTGATGGGTCTCCCCAGTCTTTGCCACTTATTGCATAATGATTTTCCCCCCTCTCTAATTCTACCAAATGAATATTTGTTTTTATTTTCAGTAGCTCTTTTATCAGTGGTGGGGGCAAACTCAGGGCCTCATGCATACTATATGAGTACTCTACCACTGACCTATAAATATATCCTTAGCCAATCTATTTTAGTTTGGATTTATGAATTTCTTTTAAGAACCTATTTGATATTTAAAAAGGAAACTGATGTGATATTGGACAAGGAACCTTCCTTTCCATTACATCTGAAAAGTTATGCTTCAGTTTCTCATAAGGGAACTTGAAATTAATTCACTTACATGAAGAAAAAAAAAAAGCTATGCTATCAGATAAATGCAAATATCCAAACGTAGAGGAAGACATGAAAGTAGACAAAAGGATTTTCTGTTAAATAAATGGTCCCAAAGTCAGAGCTGTTTTAGCATTTGTGTTTTGTTTAGAACATTGTTTATTTGGTTTCCCAGGCTACTCTGACATGCTATAAGGCAATTCAGGGTGTGTGTGTGTGTGTACATGGCCACAGCAAGGCAGTGCTATAGTAGCAGGGACAGTAACAGGACAGCAGAAAATTCAGTTCTTCGTGCCACATCTGTGAGAAGACTACAGGGACAAAGTCAATCAGCCAAGACTGCCTACTCAGTTGTTAAGAGAGTAAGTACTGTAAGTTCCTGAGAATGTATCACAGCTTTTGATTTTAATCACATTACTGCTGGGTCACCAGGAAAAGGTTCAGCTACAATGTGCTCTGTTTTCTTGTGATACCATAGATCAAACCCAGGGCCTTGAACATGCTAGGCAAGCACTATACTTCTGAGCTACAAGCTGTATTGTATTTTATTAGCTTAAAGCAAAATGTGATGAAATTTCAAAGAAAAAAAAATCAATGAAAATGGTTTAAACCGTTTCCAGTTTATGTAGAATAACTAATTATAAGCAACCCATCTTTGACTCCTTTAGCAACCATGTCAGATAAAAAAGGCACCATTGAAGCTGCCTCTAACATTGAAACATTTTAAAACACACAAACATTTATTTATTTATAAACACCCCAAAGGGAATACCAGGGAAATATTAATCATCGTTAAGTAAATAAATCACTGCCAATTCATTCCCAACGTAGAACAGCTCCTGGAAGGAACAGCTTAAGTGTAAATTACTTAATATGGCACCAAGATTTGACTGCTCTGTTCAGTGTTGTCCTTAGTACCCTTACTCTACAGCCTGTCTCTCTTTACTGGGTGCCTGGCAGACTCTTCTCATAGCTGTGCATCTGTCAAAGTCTGTCCCATCATGGAGAAATTTTGGAAATCCTGTTTTGTCTATATTTTTGATCAGAACATTGGAATCATAGCTGATGTTACTTCAAGATGCCTGCCTGGGTTGGTTTTGACAATGAGATGAATTGTTTGTTGATTTGCTTTTTGCTCTAGTGGTGTCTTGTCTTTGAAGCACTCATTCTTATCTAAATGGGTCCCTTGGCTTACCCCTTGGAAGTAATGTAATGCATAGTAATAAAACTGTTACACAATGGTGACTCCCCTGAAATGACTTTAAGCACATTGAATTCTTATCGATTTCTATTTTATATAATAGCATTTCTGTTGTATCCATTAGCATTTTTTGTTTTAAGATTGTGCATATTTCCTCTTTTGGCAAAAGCAAATGGAACTCATAAAGCAACTTACAGAACTATAAAAAAAAATAGTGCTCTGGTAAAGAAAATTTGTTGCAAGTAGTAACTGCTTTATTTACATATAAATGAATGGGGAACAGACTTTGAAATAACTCAGTTTATAAGCAACAACAAAAACATACAGCATAAGCTCTTTTCTATCTTTTTGGATTTTAGAGTTAGGGTCTTAGACTGTAGCCCAGGCTGGCCTCCTCCCTCAGCCACCTGGGCCCTAGGATTACAGAGAAAGCATCTTTCTTTTTCCGTGTGTGTGTGTGTGTGTGTGTGTGTGTGTGTGTGTGTGTGTGTGTGTGTGTGTGTGTGTGTGTGCAAGTGTGGGCACCCAGGCCATAGCTTGTGGGCAGAGGGTAGCCCTCACTTTCCACCTGGTTGAGGTAGGGTTTCTCATAGGCATAGCTGCACATTCCAGGCTAACTGGCCCAAGAGCTTCTAGCCAACAGACTCCTGTTTCCGCCTCCCATTTCCTTGCAGGAGTTCAGGGATTACAAATGCTTGTTACATTCTGGCTTTTTATTTGCCACCCAGGGACTGAATTCAGGTCCTCAGGCCTGCAAGGTTAGCTGCACCTTTGCCTTCACATCTTCCCAGCTTCTTGCAACTTTTTTCTTCACCCAGAAATTCCCAACCGTATCAAGCTCAGAAAAATTTTAACTCAACTCTTAAGGTTAATAAAGTGTGATTTATTTTTGCAGGACTGACACATTTTGGGTGATTGTACCAAATCCAGACGTTCTGTAGGCATAGGGATATACTGTATACATGGATGGATGAACTCCTGAACTCCTGGACTTTTTCTCTTCGAAGTCTGAGCTATTGCTTTTACAGTAAACTGTGAAAATTATTGGCAGATGTAGAGACCTGGATTCATTTGTTTTTACGAAGCCCCAATTGAAATTTAAAGTAACTGCAAGACATTTATACTGAATAGATTTCCCCGATTTCCTTAGTTTACTATTTTAAAAGCAGTTAATAACTTGGGATAATGGTGTATGTATATATAAAAATTGTATGCATTATTGTTGGCACGCAGCCAACCACTTTTTCCTTAATCTTTTTCTAACTTGGAAAAAACATCAAACATTTACTCAGTAAGTGAAACTGTTATTTCAGTGTGCCCATTGTTTCTTTAGGACTTGAAGCAAATGGTATCAAGGGGAAAACTCCTACATCCTAATCCACTTGAAACCTTTGACAATCACGTGTTTCTTCCCTCCAGTTTTTCATTCTACTCTCAGTTGAATTTTTGAAAGTCGCGTCCCTCCCCCCCCCTTTTCTGGTTTCTCTGTGATCCCACCACAACTAGGGAGACTTCCAAAGTAAAATAGAATAAAATCTAACACTGGGCTTTATTGCTTTTTCTTGCTTTGTTTCTACCTTCTACCTATTTTTTGCATGGGAGGTGATTTAGCCAAGGGGACAAAGGAGCATTCTACCTTCTCCAACTAGATTAAGGCCGACAGAAGGCAGTCCGAGGAGACAGTTGTTAGCTTTCTTCTGCATAAAAGAGCAACCCATTCTGTTTTAGTTTTTATATGAAGGTGGGACATCAAACGAACAATGTTGGTCCCTTCACGATCTACAGTCAGTGCTGCTATTCCCGAATGACCTAATGATACACCTAGGTGGCTCACTGAAAAACCTTCCACTAAGTCACACTGCATCAAATGGTGCTAATTTTAAGTAGGCCACCTAGACCCTGCGAAACAACACCCTTCCATCCCCTTTCAATTCGCAGGGAGGAAAAATCCCATTTTAATGTCACGTCTCCACAAGGTCCATCCGGAGCTCATTAGTCTGGGACTGGGGCATGTCAAATTTCTTGTTATTTGTTCATTAAACCCAGGGCAGTCGGTCACCCTGCTTTGCACCTACAGAGGCCTACCCAACACTTCCGGCATGTTACTGTCTGAGAGCACTGCCTCCATCATTTACGATCCCACCGCTGTGCGGTGACTCTTGCCATCCGCAGCCCCTTCACTTGTCCGCCACCGCAACTGAGGACGCCGCATGCGTGGGCTGGGCATCTGCTCCCGGGACCAAGCGTTTCCCGACTTTAGTTCTCAGGCCTTAAAGGTGAGCTGCGCCCGCGTCGCAGGAGCGGTCGTGGGGCCCCACCTGTGCGTCTAGAGCCTGAGCCCTGCGGCTCTTCCCTGCGGCCCGCGCTGCGGCGCGCGGCGCGGACACCGGTACGGGCGGCAGTTGGGCTCGGCGGGCACCAGCCGGGCGTCCGCGGCGCACGCCGAGACCCCGGCGACCCGGAGCTCCCGGCCGCGCGAGCGCGCTCGGTTGGTGCGCGCGCCGCTCCGCTCCGCCCCGCCCGCCCGCCCGCCCGCCGCGCGCCCCCTGCGCGGCCGGGGTGGATCCGGCGCACTCCCCTCCCCCGAGCGCCGGCGGCAGGCACTGAATGAGAGACGCCGACTGCTCGGCTGGGAAGAGCGCTGCCTCGGAGCTGCGGGCGAAGCGGAGGCGACGGCCGCGGCTACACAGGTCGGCGTGGCGGGCGGCCGTGCGGGGAGGCGCGGGCAATGGCGGCGGCCGCGGTGCGCGGCACGGGAGGGAGGACGGGCTGAGGGGCGCTCACGGTCCCGCGGTGGCGGAGGCCCCGGCGTCGCCTCAGCCCCTCAGGTGAGCCGGACCGGGCCCCGCCGTGCCAGACACACCCCCTCCCGGGCCGGGTGCCTGCACCCCGCAGCGGACCGAGGCGGGGTGACCTGTTGCGGGGCCGAACCGCCCGCGGAGCGCGGGGTGAGCGGCGCCGCAGCCGAGGCCGCGCGCGGACACGAGGGGGGGGGCTCCCGCACCGCCGCGCTATGTGCCCGCAGCGTCCGGAATTCCTTTGCAGTGTGGGCTTCGGCGGGCTCGTAAACATCGGGCTTGGGAGGTGATGGGGAGCTGACCTGGAAGGGAGCCCGGACCTGTGCCCTGCCGCGGCTCCCCGCCCCCCTCGAAGCGCTTTTCCTGCCGCCGTGTGCGGTGTAGTCGCAGGCGGGTTTCAGGGTGCGTGGGCGTGTTTGGGAAGAAGCTGCGAGCTGATAGGAGGTGCCTCGGTACGAATGTTAATTTGTTTGAGCTGGGAGGGGTGAGGGAGGAGGAAGAAAGGGCCCTGATGCTAGCTAGCTGTGGAGGAGGGGCGGTTGCAACCCGAAATCTTTCTGCAGAAAGCGCTCTACAGACGCATCCAGTGCCTATTGTTTGAGATCGGAGGATGAAAACACCGGCGGCGGTTAATTGAGCCTTTCCCCGTAGGTGCTCTGTATTTTCTTTCTCTCAATAACGCTTGAGTAGCTGTAGAGCTTTGTTTCTGTGCCAGTGTTTGTTTGTGAGTTGACTTTGGCGTTGTTTGTTTAATGTTTACCATCCGGTGGACTCGAGCCCATGTGTCTTTGAAGATGACCATTAGAATCTCGAGGAACTTTTCATTCCCTGCATGTAGGGGAACCGCAGTGCCACAGTTGGTAACTTGCAAACTATAAAGCCTGTCCCACCCAGCTATGACTGTTCCAGCTGTGGCATCACAAATATAGTAAGTGTTACTGATGAAGTGGGATTTATAATCTAACAAGTATCATTTTTAATAATAACAACCTCTAGTGAGTGTGGGTAGCCATGAAGCTTCGAAATGTGGAAAATTACGTATCTTAGCCACACCTATAGGTAAAATGTGTTTGTTAGAGTTTTCCTGAATAGGGTAGATATTTGAAGCTTTAAATTCTGCCATAGTAATTTTGAAATACTAAGACCCATCTTCCTCCACACCCCATCATATCCTACCTTTCCCTGATTTTAGGAACTTCACTTTTTTTTTTTCAGAAATACTGTTCACTTTGTCTTTTTACACCAGATTGCAGCAGAAGTTGAAAGATAATGTTTGTGTGTCAAGACCACAGTATACTTTTCTGATATTACAGTATCAGGAAGGATACACCCAAAAATTCTGAGAGGAGAAATAAAATTTAAAAGTCAGCTGTGAATCAGATATGCATGAGTAGTGCAGTTTGTGTACATTTACTAGAGTATCTATTTTAGTTTATTATGTTTTTACATAATAAACTTGGGACAGTGATTGTGTAAGGTGAAAGATGGCTTTGTTGGTGAAATTAATTTGATTGCAATTTGAACCTCCTTTTTTTATCTTTTTTTTTTTTTTTTTTTGGTGACAGGATCTCATTGTGTAGCCCTGGCTGTCCTGGAATTCATCATGTAGACTAGGCTGGCCTCTAAGTCACTGAGAAGGCCTGTCTCTGCTTTCAGAGTGCTGGCATTAAAGGCGTGCACTTCCAGGCCAAGCTACTTTGAAGTCTTTGTCCAGAGGCTAGTTTTTTCTACACACATCGAGTACCTGTTTGGTGCTGCAGTCTGGTGGATGTGGAGGGGACCCTGCAAAAGAAAAATAGCTGTGTGCCATGATGGAGATAAATCCATAAGCCGGCAGGTCTGTTAGTTTAAAAAACTCAAAAGCTTTTGGGTTAGGTATTGTTTGCATTTTTCCTTCTGAAAATAGAAGGAACTGTTAGTGAGCAAAAGCATCAAGACAGTTGTCCTAAATAATGCCTATGTTTATGCACATGGGTATTTGGTTTCCAAACATACTCAAAATACATACTGTACCTGGAATCAGAGGGTGTTTGGTTACTTTGTGGCTAAACAACTATACTTTTGGTTTATATACTTAAATGTTTGCTGGTATTCTCTTGGTACTTACTTGTTTATAAGACTCTTCAGGAATTAAGTAAAACATCCCTCTTCCCCCAGTGAAACAGCACTCTGTCATTCTTCTGTTGCTAAAAAAAAAAAAAATGAGAAGTGATCATTTTATGCTGTGATTATTAATCATTGTGACACACATTGGTGTAGATCTTTGTAGATTTCAAAGCTCTAATAGACTTTATAAATATGTTGTTACTTCTTAGTAACTTCTTAGTTAACCTTTACCCTAGGTAGGCATTATTCTCTCCATTTCAGAGTGGGAAATGAGCCACCAGTGACGCCCAGTCCAGACTGTAGCTCTTACTGGAGTGTTGAGTTTTTTGGGAAGATGCACACTTGGCCTCCAAAAAGCTTTTTGTTTTGTTTTTGTTTTTAGAGACAGGCTTTCTGTGTTTCTGTGTAGCCCTGGCTGTTATGGAATTGTAGACCAGGCTGCCCTGGAACTCAGATACCTGCCTGCCTCTGCCTTCAGAGTGCTGGGATTAGAGGAAAGTGCCACTATCTCCCTGCTCTAAGAAGCTTTTAAATGCTATTCTGTTAGTTGCAATTGGCTCTTTTCTCTGAAACTACTGCTTTTGTTTTGGTATGTAAAATGAACACACACATATAAAATGTATTAAAACGGATTCTGTGTTTTGAATACAAAGTTTTTGTTATCTAATGTTTGAAATAGTTACTTCTGTCTGGATTTCACACTTTTTAATAGTTATTTTGTTTTCAATAAAAATATAAATCAGATAGATTGAAGTTACACTAGTGTTAGTAGTAGATCACTTGGAAAAGAGAGTGAGTTTATTGCATTACCCAATAATTGCTTCCTTAAGTGTGGCTTAAATTCCCATTAGTTCCTTCTTAGTGAGAGAATAGAGATTGGATATGATAAAATTCCAGTAGTTTTGAATTAATCTCCATTCTTTCCTTTTTCATGCTTTATAATTTTATTTGGTTCACAAGTTTTATTCAAGAACTCATTTTAAATATTCCAGATGGGTTTAATTGTCAACCTACTCATCCCTTCCCTCTCCCCCCTTCTTAGAAAAGTAATTATTGGTCAGAGGGTAAAGTAATTGGTATTGTATTAAGTGATAGGACCACTTTGTTGGTTTTTTTGTCTTTTTTTTTTTAAGTTAGTACTTTGACTAAGACTCTTAAAATCTTTAGCCCCCCTCCCTCATCTCTTCATGACTTTCCTAGGTCCTGCTTATGGAATAGCAGTTTTTGATACTGTTAGCTGATACTTCTTTCCTTTCCTTCTTCTGAAGGCATGAGTTCTGCAGTTTTGTTTTCCAACTTTAGATTTTTTTTTTTTACAGTGGTTTTCCTTTAGGATTCCTATGCTACCTTGAACTTCCTCTGTTGTCTTCCCTGTATTGTGATGTCATGCTTTTGATTACACGTTCATTGATTACATGCTTTTACTTCATTATTGTTCTGTAAGTATGTTTAACAGTGAACCTTGCAGTATACTATGATTAAATTTGTTTGCATTAGTTTCTTTTGTATATTTTCTTTCTTATTTGTTTTTAGTATTTTACTATTATTATTATCATAGTCTGCTCAAATTTATCAACATGTGATAGGTATTCAAACTTGTTAAAAATTGGGAGCATCTAAGATGCCTCTGCTCTTGCTCAGTCTACAGTGTTGCTCTACACTGGGGTGCACAGCTCCCATCTCAGTGTCCCTGACAAGTGTCCTGTCTATTTGAGTGACATGCATCTCTTGCTGGCTTAAAAACAGCTTACACTTATAATTCCAGTGTTTAAAAGCTGAGGCAGAAGGATTGCTAGGAGTTCTAGGCTGGTCTTGGTCAAAGTGTGAGACTGACTCATAAACAAAATATGTGTGGCAGCGTGAACTTTTTGAGTTGTTGATGTTGCTGAAAATACTTTTTTTCTGCCTTGATCACTGTCTGGGCTAGATCCTGAATTAAGATGATACTTTTCTCTTGAAATAGAAGGGAGCCTTGTGAAATAGAAGGGGGCCCTATGAAATAGAAGGATTGCTGAATGATTTCCTACCTTCAAGTTGTTGAAGTGTCTTAGTGTCATTTAGTTTTCTTCCTTTACATGTGACATGATCTTAAGATTTTTTCCTTTGTCATCAGTCTGTCTGATGTAGCTTTGGTGTGTTGTATGCATCCTGTGAGTCTTCATTACTTATGCAAAGAGTCTAGTGGGTCATGTAGCCAGTCTGCTTTGAAGACTAAATTGTAAGTGGTGCAGATAGGGTGAGCCATACAGTCTTCATTCAGTGACAATGCTTGTTGTTCCGTAGTGTGAAAGTAGCTGCAGGTGGCATGAGGGTGGCATGCCTTGTCGTTTGCAAGGCCATGACCACCTAGCTTTGCATTTGCCTCACCAGTAGGGCATGTTATTCTGTAATGGAATGAAGGCAGAAATGGGTAGAGACATGAAGGTGATAGCTTCAAGTCTCATCTGAGTGTCTCTGTTTATGAGGATTGGTTATCAGCAGAAAGAAAGGAAGAATCGGAGAGTGTGTGACAGAGACCTGAGAAAAAATTAAGTGACATCAGAGTGACGGAGGAGTATAGCAGGAATGGTAGTATGATTGCCAGGCATACCCAAAGAGAGAATTTCTAAATTTTCTAAGTTCTTTGTGTGTGTGCGTGTGTGTACATGTATTGTGTATGTGTGCATAATATATGTGCAGACATGCATGTACCACAGAATGTGTGTGGAGATCTTTGTTCTAACCTTCTCCCTTGTTTAAGACAGTATCTGTTTGCTGGCTGTTGCCTACCGCAGGCTAGCTGACCTGCTTTTAGGGACTCTCCTTTCTCTCTCTCCCATCTTGCCCTGGAGCTCTGTGATCACAGATGTGCACTGCTGTGTTCAGCTTTACATGGGTTCTGAGGATTCAAACTCAGGTCTTCACACTTGGACTGCAAGTGTTTCACCCACTGAGCTATCTCCGCAGCTCTATGGATTTAGTGTTGAGAACTTTAATAGGAATACCCCTAACATTGGTAAAGATATCTTACTATTGATTTCTCATATGAAATGTAAAAGATTCTTGCTTCCCCTGGTGTTGCAGGGTAGTCTAGATGACCTGGAACTTGCTGTGTGGACCAGGCCAACTTCAAACTTCTGGCAGTCTTCCTGCCTCTTGAATACTGGAAATACAGGATTGACCCACCATGCCTTTTAAAAGTCTTTGATAGAAAAGACTGAGAACACTTTCTAGTGTCAGCGTTGGTTTTTAGGGTTTCTAAAATACAAGTAAGTGTTGAGCTCATCAAGTCTTTCTGTATTGTTATAGGCAATCATAGGTATTTTCTTAATTATAGGATGTGTTGTGTTAATGCCGCTTTCTGTTGAGTTTTGTGTTCTTGACTTCAGCCTCCTCTTAACTGTGATGCACTCCCATTCCCCAACACTCTATTGGATTTGATTTGCCAGTGTCTTAGAGGGTTTTTGTTGTTGTTGTTGTTGTTGTTATCTACAGTTATAAGATTACATGTATGCATTTTGGTTTGCTTCAGAGTTTTGCTAAGTTCACAAACTACATTGTAAATCATTCTATTTCCCTGTTCTCTGAGATAGTTTCATAGGGGTTATGTACTCTGCACAGAATGTGGAAGGTAAGCAGGAGGTTTCTAGGACTGAGGGTGTACGATAGTGATGGGGTGTTCAAATGAGCCTAGCACGTGCATGGCCCCAGGTATGTGCTTTCTCCTCCCCACTTAAAATATGACCCTTGTAGATGAAAGTGGCTTTTTGTTTTGTTTTTAAGTAGAGCATAGAAGGTACTAGCCAGAAAAGTAAAGAGTGATAGTGGGTATTAACAGTAGCTATTCATCAAGTTATGGTATTAAGGGAACAAAAAGGCAAATGACAAATTAGAAACTGTGTTTGCAGTACTTATCTCTGCCGGAGGGCTTGTTTGGAGTGTGTTTTAAAGATAGATCATTGTGAAAATGTATAAACAAATGGGTGAGTGATCTGAATAGGTACTTACAAAATGAAATATTCTAATGGCCAAGGTAACAAAGTACTTGTCTGCCAAGTTCAGAGAGGTGCAATTTAAAGTGATCATGCAATACTGCCGATGCAGTACTGCCCACCAAAGTGGCGTTGATGAAAATGCCTGACACGCAGTGTTGATCAGCATGGAGAGAGGTTGAAACTGGGTAATGTGTTTAACTCGGGAGAGTCCCTGGCTACGTAGCATCTACTAAAACTCTGCATGTGGGTTCTTTTACCTACCTGATGTTTTACTGCAAAGTGTTTGTGACCTGTCAGCTGTTATAGTTGGCCAAGCTCTGCTTGAGTGCCCAAGGCCTAGGAGCCAATGACAGTCACAGAGGTCTTATAGTTGCAGTCTGTGAGAACTAAGTGCCCATTACCCCAGTCTTTAACACAAGCAGCCACATCTTTGGCTTTAAGCGGCAGTAAGCATAGCAAGCGGCCACAATTGCTGCTGCCTAATTTTAACAGCTCCTGTCTAAGCTTCTGGTCATGCTTTGGGTATTGGAACCCACAGTCCCTACAGTGGCTAGTGTTAACAGCTCTTGGTCCTACCTGGGGTGTCAGGATCCTTGGCCCTTAAGACTTGGCAGATCCCTGAATTCCGGCTATTGCTGCCACCTCTCTGCTGAGTTCTTTTCATGTGATCAGCTCACCATGCTGTAAAAGTGATGATCAAATGCGGCAAGGAAAGACCACTGAGAAGCCTTTTGTGGGTCGAATTCTTTGGTGTTGTAGCACCAAAGAATCAGCACAGGAGTGTGTCTCAGGGTTGACCCTATTGGGCAGTAGTTTGCTTCTAGCCAGAAAGGAGTGTTTGACCAGGGTGTTTCCACCAGTCATGGCACAGCCTTCGTTCAGTCACAGGACCTTCTGCTGGAAGTGCTCCACAACTCCTTCCCTCTGTGGAAATGGCTGCTAGGATTCGCTGGGACTTGCAGGTCAGCATTGATTAGAAGACTGCCTTAGAGGTCTAGAACTGTGCTTGGACAGCCACTGTTTCTGTAGCATACCCTCCAAGGCAAACCTAGAGTGCCTGAAGCTATTGGGTTACTGCTACTAGTTGCCCAAGGGCTGTTTGGCTGGCAATCACTTGCTGCAGGCAAGGTGCTAAGCACAGTCAGGGCATCAGATCATTAGCCCATCTAGGCTTGCACAGTAGAATATAAATATTCAGGGGTGATGAGAGCAGAGGTGCACACTGACTTCTGTGGTGCTTTAATAGTGTTTAGCAGTGCTCTAGTTGTAGCCAAATAGAAGTTGTGTTGCATTGTCTCACAGACACAATAGAAACCAGCCAAGTTATGTGTTTCTCAGTACAGCGGGCAAACTACATATACATTAGAAGAAAACAAACCTTTATAACCTTTGAATAAGTGAAGAATTCTTAAGTGTGGCACTAGATGACAGCCAAGGTGTCTGGTGTTGAGACTACAAAACATAAACATCTGGGTTATAGAACAGTAGTAAGAAGCAAAACATACACACACACACACACACACACACACACACACACACACACACACCCCCCAGGTGTTCTCTAGTATCTAATTTATATTTAAAAATCAGAATGATTTGGGAGCTGAGAGATGGCTCAGTGGTTAAGAGCACTTGTTGCTCTTGTGGAGGACCCAGGTTCAGTTCCCAGCCTTCACATGGCAGCTCACAATTGTCTGTGATTCCAATTCCAGGGGATATGACACCTTTTTGTACACACATGTATGTGCAGATAAAACATCCATACACATAAATCTTTTTGAAAAAGATTTTTCTATGTCAAAATTTTTACTGAGCTACATCTCAGCCCTTCCTTCTTTCCTTCCTTCCTTCCTCCCTCCCTTCCTTCCTTCCTTCCTTCCTTCCTTCCTTCCTTCCTTTCTTCCTTTCTTCCTCTCTTGACAAATGGGCACAGAGGTACCTCAATAGACTCACTGTAAAGCTAAATGAACATGTGTTAGTAAATACATAAAACTTCTCTGAATTTCTGAGATTTACTGCAACCGCAGCATAGTATCTGAGATCACTCTGGCTTTCTGGATTCTCTTTCAGCTCTGAGTAGAGAAATAGTTAGAATTGTTTAGAACTTTGCTGACCTGGGATAGAAAACCTGTGCACATTCTGTGGTATTCTGTACATGTGCGAAAGCCTTTATAGACGTTCGTAGGTGGGTGATTGCAGGTTAGATGGACAGAACTCTTAGTTTGTAAGTGTCCAGACATTGTTATGTAGTTGTGACGTCTGCTGCCTTTCTGTTACAGTTTGATTTTATTATAGGTTTGTGTGCTTTGTACCCTAACTCACGAGTGAGCATACTGAAACAAACATCTTGTGGGTTATACAGATAAGCAACTAACTTTGACACCTTTAAGGCAATCGGTTTGTTTTTTGTGTGCATAGTACTTGAGAGTGTTACACAGGTATTGTTTACAACTTGATGTAAGACGGAATCTCATATGTGAACCGATAGTAGATAACATCAGATGACACAAAAGTATGTGTCAGCTTGAAGAGTACCAGCATTTCACAGGAGGGGCACAGGAGGGGGTGTTCCTTCATGAAAGGCCTACTAAGTGAGTGCTGAAGATAAAGCAGGAAGAATTTGTCCTCTTGGCATACTGTGTTGAAGGGCTAGGTTTTGAAATCCTCAAAAATGAAGCAGGACAGATGAGCATTGAGGTAATATGTACTGTTAGCCACTGACTTTGAGCTTCTTGTGCCATTTCCTTCTCAAGGCTAAAAAAGTTTGTGATGGGGCATTGGAGAAATCTAATCTGCTTAGAAAGTGTCTAAAAGGAAGATGTTTCATGAATATGTTAGACAGTCTTCCTAACAGAATTGCTTAAGCCATTGACAGAAAGTAGTATTGCTGTGTTTCAGGTGGACTTTTTCCTTCTGTTCCTGTTAACCTGTTTTAGCAGAGAAAAGGGTAAATTCTTAAGAGAGGAGTCAGAAGGTGGTTCAAGAACTCATCAGCCAAGTTTTATTTTGTTTTGCCTTTTTTTCTTTCCTTTTTTTTTTTTTTTTGGTTCTGGAACTCAAACTCAGGGTCTCATACATGTTAGGCAAGTACTCTACCAGTTGAACTGTACCCTTAAGCATGCCAAAAGTTTTTAAAGATTCTTCTATGTGGGGTTGAACTTCAGGAAATTGACAGTACTATTGGAACCTTCTTTTGCAGTACTTGTTTCTCCAGCCAGTGTATGTAGCTGTGAATTACCTATAGTATTGAGTCTAATGTGCCCAACAACTAAGCTTTGGGAATGAAAATTTCATGGAGTTAGAATGACAAATGATAGTTGACAATAGGTTTTCCTCCTTTTATTCTCTTGATATAGCATAGAAACTCAGATTAAACAGTAGCAGGAGCAGGGGCATTGAGATGGCTTAGCTGGTAAAGATGTCTGCCACCAACCCTGAGGACCCCAGGACCCATATGGTAGAAAGAACCCTGGTCCCCACTTCTGCAAAGTGTCCTTTGCCCTTCATATTCACACAATACACACAAGTACAGATGAATGGTAAATACACAAAATGTAATTTTAAAAATGTGAAAAAGTGGTAGCTGTACCCCTGACCCATGTCTTAAACATGTGATGGTGCTGTAAATGATATGATCTCCTTAGTAACCACCAATGTATTTATAGCTGCTTAGTTACTTTATCTAAACAGATTAGAAAGACATTTGAGGACGTTTGAGCTCCATATTAGTGGTGGTTTATCTGACTCAGTGTCCCAGACATGCTGATTATAATTCTGGCCTGTCCATAGTTCCTTTGACCCATAGTGATGCTTTAGGCCGTATGAAACTTTATTGCGATAGCTGGTTCAGCAATGGACACTTGATTCAAGGGCCACTAAAAATGGCGAAAGCTATCTAACAATGTGGGGTTGTTAGGAAAAGTGAAGTCAGTTATAACAAATATGGAGTTAATTTGCTATTAGGCTAAGTGTACTAAAGCTGGAGGGCTGCATTACATTAGAGTCCTATAAATCGTAGTTTAAAGGAGTGGAAGTAATTCTAACCAGAAGCTGTAAATTATAGCAAATTTAAAGGAGATGGGGAAGCCTTTTGATGGGCCTGTTTGCTTAGACAAATACAAGTTACACAGTCTGGCAGAACAGTATGGTACAGAACATAAGATAAAGAGTTCTGGCTTTATGTTACTATTCTTTAATGAACCCTGTCTTAGTTACATTTCTATTGTGATTAAACACTATGACCAACAGCAGCTTGGCAAGGAAAGGTTGTATCTCATTTATACTTCTAGCCAACAGTCCCACACTGAGGGAAGTCAGGGCAGGAACTCAAGGCAAGAACCTGAAGGCAGGAGCTGATGCTAGGCCATAGAGAAGTGCTACTTACTGGCTTGCTCCTCACGGCTTGCTCAGCCTGCATTCTTTACACCCAGGACCACCAGTCCAAGGGTGGCAGCACCCTCAGTGGGCTGGGCTTTCTCCTGTCAATCACTAATTAAGAAAATACCCTACAAACTTGTGTGTAGACATATTTTATAGAGGCATTTTCTCAATTGGAGTCCCTCTTCTCAAAATGACTGCCTTGTGTCAAGTTGTCATAAAAATAGCCAGCACAACTTCTGCTCTTGAGGCCACTTCAACTTCCTACCATCCCCCCTCAAAGGTTTTGACTTTAATATCAGAGTTTTAGCTTTAAAATTCTGGCTGTATCTTTTAACAACTATATTAAGTGAGTAAAGTTTTGTTTGTTGAGGCTGGCCTAGAACTCACTGTGTAACACAAGCTGGGCTTGAATTCAGGCAATCCTCCTGCTTCGGCTTTTCAAGTGGTAGGATTACAGGCATGAGCCACTCACTAGTCTAGTCTGAGGTTGTGAGCCTCTGTCTCATTTCACATCTGCACAACAAGCTTCCTCACAACACTTTAACTTCATCCAGGTGATGTGAGGATTAAATGATATATGCAAAGTTTTTACAACAATGCCACGCACAAAACAACATCCAGTAAATCATGTATTTTTATATAATGCTGTTTGAGGTCATTAAATTTCCTTTTTTTTTTTGTTATGAGCAACTAAAAGATTCCCAGCTAGAGTAGTCACTTATTTCACTCTCGGCTCACAGGTGGGCTGCTAACATAACTAGTACATAGGATATGAAAAAGTGGGGACAGTGTGGCCACCAGTAGTTGCTATTTATTGAGCACTTGATAGATTCATTTGGTGTAAATGTTTTATTGATATTAACTCATTGGGCCTTCATGGTAACTTGGTGAAGTGTACTGTTAGCTGTATTGGAGAAACTGAGGTACAGGATGAGGAATCAACTTGTCCAAAATTATATGGCTTGAAAATGGCATCATGGTAAATTAATCCTGTCATTTAAAAAAGTGTGTGGTCTTTTGTTTCTTGAATGAACGACACTGCAGATGGGAGATATTAAGTATCTAATTAAGAATTGTGTCTAGGATGTATAAAGAACTCTGAAACTCTCAGGACCCACCGACCACCTGACTTTTAAAAAAAGTGCCAAAATGTGATAGACACAAAACTGTGTGTATGTAGAGAGGCACAATCTTTATATTGACTCAAATATTATTACTCACTGGAAAAATGAAAATGAAAACCATAGTAAGTTACCGCCATGGAGCAAGAGACCCTTGGTACCAAGTATGTGAAAGAAAACTAGGATTCTGTTCGTTCCTGTTGGGACTAACGTGGTACAACCTTCATAAGAGACAGTTATTAAAAGTGTCCCAGCTATTTCACTTGTGGGTGTTTGTCGAAGATACAGGACCTTAATACTCCTGTTCATAGCGGCCCTATTTATAACAGCCCCACATGTCCATGTGTATGAAGATGAATAAATGTAGTGCCAGGCAGCCTACAATGTACAGGAAATAACCAGTTCCAATGGCTGGTCCTTCCACAGTCAAGAAACCCCACAGTTAGCGTGGCTACTTCTCCTGCTGTCCCGCTCCTGGCTCAATGTGTTAATTGGTAGAGTATGTCACAAAGTCTTCGGAGAAAATGGTGTCTGAGATCTGTGGGAGCCTACAGATAATGTGTGTGTGAGACTTGGATTCATAAAATAACTGGTGCCAGGCAGCTTGGCCGTCCGTGCTGCTGGGTTTTCCTATCTTGTGTGAAGCCTTAAAACGTAGCCTTGTCCAACAGAGACCATCAGGACAGCTTTGTTTAAATTATAGGCAGGCATTTAATTTGTTTTTGTTTTTTTAATAACTAGGGGCTATTTAGAGTGTGAAATTTGTATTTGAGACTGATGAGTTAAAAAGACCTCTTTGGTCAAGTTTTTGCCAATATTTCATAAGTAGGCCAAGACCTCTATCCTCAGATAACACAGTTTAGTAGTTTTACATGATAATACTTGGATCCTAGTAGTTGTTTTCTTTTTCCATTTAAAAATTCCAAAGTTTATTTTTAACTGATCTTTAAAAACAGAAATATGTACATATTTGTTGAGGTATCAGTACATGTACAAATTTGTATATAGCTGGTTACCTCTATTGTTTCTCTGTGGTAAAAATACCTAAACTCCTTTGCTCTAGCTTTTTGAAATATGCAATGTACTGTCACCCTTTTCCATTTTAAAAGAGCTTGGTAGATCTGAAGGAATGATTGAGGCATGGTTGAGGTTGAGAACAACGAGGCTTAAGGCTCTGCTTGTGTGGATATGACAATACTTCAGTCAGTTTGTAAGTTCAGTGTGGCTGGGATCTTAAGTGCAGCTTGTTGCTGCTGCTGCAGACTCACCTGGATCTGCTCCCGAAGGCAGTGCTCTAATGGCAGTGTGTGGTGCACAGAGAAACTGTGTTTGGCCTTGCTTTGCGAGTTCCTCTCTTCTATCACATTAGAACAGTGCTTGTTCAAATAGACCTTGCTGTAGATCAGGCGTTGGCAGACCTTCTGTGAAGGCACAGGTGGTATTGTGAACATTGAAGGCTACAGTCTCTGGTGGCTGTTGGCTTTTGCCTGTAGGACCGTGTGGATGAGTGAATGTGGCTGTGTTTGGGAAGGCTTCCTGTGCAAAACTGGGACTGGCTTAGGCCTGTCAGGTCTGGTTCTGTCGTTAGCATTTCTTCTTTGTGGGTGAGTATTTCTGGCTAGTTCCCCTGAGGTGGACATTTGCAAATGGAATAGTTTCCTTCACTTGCAGCTGCTCTCATTCTTATTGACAGTGATGTGGAGTGAGCAAATGGCACGGACTTTAAGGAGAAGAATTATAAAACAGCTTCAGTTCCTTCATTTCACACACAGCCCACAATCAGATAGCAATTCTGGCAAGCTTACCTTTGAAAATAGGCTTCCCTCAAAAGTCATCTGCTTGATTCCTCTGCCACAAACGGTGCTTTCTAAAATAAAAGTACTATGGCATACTTCTCTCCCTCTAATTATTCAGGGATTTCCATCCCCTAAAATGCAATTCTTAACCGATTTTTACTCCTTACTTTCTGTAGAAAATCATTCTATATAGCTGCATCTGCACAGACATAAAGGGTTTTTAAAAATATGCTTTTAAAAAGTGCACTTTTTTACATACTGGGCAGTTCCGTGTCCTGGGTTTTCCCTTGGCCTTTCACCTAGGAAGCTAGGATGTGCTGGCTCAGAGAAGAGTGCACGTGCCTTCCCATGATATCAGGAGCCTCACGATCTGCTGAGCTCTGATGTAGTGTGTCTTATGTACATATGTGCACCCTTATTTCCTTCTCCCCAAAGAATTACACATGCCAGTTCTATCCATTCTTAAGGCTTTGTAAAAAGGATTTCCATGCTGGGTGAATGAAAAGAGGAAAAGGAGGCTTGGCAACTCCTACTCCTCTGGAGGAGAAAGTTTACTGTAGATATGAGGGAGAGCACAGACAGAGGCACAGACATCTGGGAGTCCAGAGTGAACATGACCCTGAGCTGGATGTAGTGAGGAGAAAAGAGGGAGGGGAGAGCCAAGAGACCAAGAGTTCAAAAGGGAAAAAGGATCAGTGTAGCCAAAATGGCTGGATTATATAGAGAAGGAACAGCTAGGGGGAAGGGTATGCCAGCCAAGACCCTATAATAGGTAGGTACTGAGGGATTCAGGGAGAACCTGGCAGCCAGTGTTGGCTTTGATATGTTAATAGGCACCCCAGTTAGCCATCTGTCCCAGGTTTGAGACCTAACACTGGGGTTGCCCATAAGCATAAATCTCTATTCTGCCCTGTTTCTACTTGCTAAGACTAATCTAAGATGTAAGATTTTTCTGTGAGTACCCTGACATTTTCTGTTTGACAGACAAACCTGAAGGAGCACAAGCAAATGAAATGTGAAAGAGAAGATAAGAAGTAGGAACTTTCTAGAGAATGTTTCTTTGCTCTTAAGAGAGCATCTCCCTCTAAGCCCTGCAACCCCCTCTTTCCCATTTGCTATTAGAACCTGTGAAGGCCAGTCTTCCAGTGTCCACAGCACCTCACTGTTATGCAGGAAACTACCTTTGCTTGGCCATTGCGTGGTCAGGCTCATCCAGAGAACAGTCTGGTGGAAAACAGACTGAATTTGCTAGAACATCGTCTTAAAATGATAACCATATGATGTGCTTGTAGTAGTATCAGATTGTGGTTTAATCATTGTACGTTTTCCTAAAGAGTAAATTGATAAACACTTGGTGTGTGTGCTTGCTTACATGTGCATATGTGGTGCATGTGGAGGCCAGGCTTAGACACTTTGTTTCTTCCTCACTTTCCTCCTCATTTTCTAAAGACAGGTTCTCTCTCTGACCTGGAACTCATTGGTTAAACTAAGCTGGCTGACCAGTGAGCTTCAGGAATCTGCCTGTCTCTGCCCTCCCCTCCAGTGATTGTATTAATTAGAAGCATGCCTGGCTTTTGTGTGGGTGCCAGAGATCAGAATTTAGGTCTTCATGCCTGTGTGACAAATGTTTTACCTGCTGAGCCATGTGTTGATCTCTAGGAGGATCGATCCCTTGGCTGAAATTATTTCAAGGTACTTTTTTTGTACACGCGCATGCTTGCATTTGTCTGTGTATGTGTGCGTGTGTGAGTGAGTGCACAAGAGAGAGAGAATGCATGTGTGCTACAAATGATTTTGTAAACAGAAATTCATTCCCTTAGGGTACACAGAGTATTGCTTACCAAAACTTGCAGATCTTCAAGTACCCTATTTTAAATAGTGCAGTAGCTGGGCATGATGGTACAGAAGGACCTATAAGCTCAGGTTAAAAAGTGGAAATGGGAAGAATTTAAATTCAGGGTCAGTCTGGCAACATGGGAAGACTAGAAAAAAATAAATAGATAATGTTACAGTATTTTCATATAACCTCATCTTAACCTCTGGATTATTTACAATATATAGCCCAATGTAGATGCTGTATAAAATAGTATTTATTTAGGGAATGTATAGGAAAGGATGAGGAAAAACTACGTGTCTAGTGCAATTTAATTTTTTTCTCAAATATTTTTTAGCTGGTTGAATCTGGACTGGCTTATTTTGCAAACCAGTCACCCCCCACCCATTCTTTTTCTTTCTTTTTTTTTTAAGATGGAGTTTCATACTTGGGATTATTATGTAGACAAGACTAGCTTTGAAACTCTTGTCTCCTAAGTACTGGGATTATAGACATGTACCAACACTCCCAGCTTGAGTGGTCAGTTTCACATTAGTGAAGAACTGTGGCTGCAGCCCAGTGGTAGAGTGCTTGCTTTGCATACCTGATGCCACATGCTCAATCCTAGTACTGCCAAGAAACAAACACCCAGCCCTAGTTAATGGAACGTTTAGCATTAGAGAATGTGATGTTGTTTTGGCTAGTTAGATGCTGATGGAGTAGATCCCTGGCTTTCACAAATTAAGGCTGTGGTTTTTTACTGTTCTGTGAATGACTGGGAGAGTGTGTAATATATGATAATTTGTAATTGTAATGAGTAGAGATTTGATCCTAGTCTACCACCATAGGCATGCTTCAGTGTGCTTTATTAATATGTATGTTGTGTAATGACCTTTGTTATCAGCACCTAGAGCTAATTCATAGTGACTGAAAAGAAGTCAAGAAATATCTGTCATTTTAGACTTCTTAGAATCCTTAACTGTTTGTAGTACTAAAAAGAAAATTAATTATACCTTCATGTTTTATATGCCATAGTAGTATTTTCAATTGTGTGTGTGGGGTCTTTTAACTGTTTTGGGGCAGATCCCTCAGAGTGTCAAGGATTTATTGTACCCGAAGTTACCACAAAGATATCCATTTGTTGAAATGACTGAATTAAGTAGCTGACAAGGTTTTCCGTTTTTATCTATATATTTTGTTTTATTTAACTTTCTAAGTAAATTTGCAAGATCCTTCTTGTTTAGCAACCCATTTTTAAGAACTTGTCTTTTACTTGGGTGCAGGATAAAGTCCTGGCCTCTGCCTCACCGTGACAGACCTCACCCTTTATACCTATTTCTCCACACTCCAGTTTCTTACTTGAATTTTGCTCTCTGCTATTATCAAACTATTTTCTAACAGAAAGGATTTTGCCTCTCTTGGCCTTTGTTTATACTATTGACTGTATTGTTCTGTTCTTGTAACGAACTACCATTAAAAGTGAAGAGAGCTTAGATAGTTATCTCCTGCCACTCCCTCATTTTCACAGCAGCTAAACATACGAGAAAGGATTGATAAGGAAAGATGGTCTGGCTGTGCAGAATGTGCCAAGAAGGATTAGCAAACAGATGTACAGTTAGAATCTAGATCTGTCATTAACCAGTTATAGGTTGGCTCACATGATCTCTTAGTGGATTGATGCTCTCTTCTCTAAAACTTGAGAAGTGGAGTGAGCATTGGTTAGCAAACATGCTTTTTACTTCTTCTTTGCTTTCTCTTTCTTTTATTCTAACATGTCTGAAAGCTACTGTACTTTCTCATCTCTTTACAGCAAGTTTCTGTAGCCATGATTCTCCATGGGGAGCTGGGGAAGGGTTGAGTGGCATGCCTTGGAGTGAGGAGGGTATCAAAGTGAGGAAGGATCTGGGATTTGAAATGCATTCCAAGATGAGATCTTTAAAATACCACCACCTTTTCAGTAATACTCATCTGTTATTTTTTCTTTTAGCTTGAGGCAAAAATGTATGTGCCTCAGTTCAAAACACCATTCATGAACACAGCTGACTGGTTGGTTACTGAACTAGTGACCTATATTGCCATCTGTTGGTAAGAGCTGGGAGTTTTATTAGGCATGTAGCTTGCTTAGATAACTGAATTTTGCAAGTTGAAGAGCTTTGTAATTCAGGAGAATTTAATTTCACTTCACTCTTGGTATTTGGAAATAGTTTCAAACTAACAGTGAAGTGATAAGAATAGCATACCAGGATTTGCCATAGAATTGATACATATATATAAAGATATGTATGTATGTATATGTGTGTGTGTATATATATGTGTGTATGTATACATGTATATACATACACACACATATATGCACTCTCCCCTTGTAATTATGCATATTTTAATATGATTTCTTACAGATAGGAAAAACCATTTATACATACGTACACAATATGTATATGTGTAGACACAGTAACGAGGGAGTTGGCTCTGTAGTCACAGAGACTGAGAAGGGCAGTTGGCAAGCTGGAGACCTAGGAGAACTGAGTAATTCAGCTTTCCTCCCACACCATTCTGTTCTCATCACCCCACAGTAGCACACTTTGCCAGGTATTTAAATCTATTTCTGATTCAGTTGGCTTGTTTTCATGCCACAATTGCTAATAGTATGTAAGTATGTTTTAAAAAGCCTCAAGTACATAGTATTGTGAGAGTCAGCCTTAAGTAGACTGTATACACTCCCAGCAAAACGAAATAAAACTAAAATGTTCAGAGTACATTTATTTAGTTAACCTAGTTAGCGTATTTTGGTATAGAAGGTTAAAGCTCTTTTTTTTTTATTTTTTTTTGAGATTATAATTTCATAATTTTCCTTTCTTTTTCCTCCCTCCAAACCCTCCCATTACCCCTTCTTACTATCTTTCATATTTATGACCTCTGCCTCTTCTTTTTCATTTTATAGTTGTTACATAGATAGATTTTTATGTGTGTGTGATATATATATATATACATATATATTTCCAAATATACAAATGAAATATGCTCAGTCTGTATATATTTTAAAGAATTTGTTTAGTTTATTTATGTGTGCGTGTGCGTGTGCGTGTGTATGTGTGGTTTTTCGAGACAGGGTTTCTCTGTGTAGTCCTGTCTGTCCTGGAACTAGGCCAGGCTGCCCTCAAAACTCTCCGAGATCTGCCTCTCTGCCTCTCTGCCTCTCTGCCTCTCTGCCTCTCTGCCTCTCTGCCTCTGCCTCTACCTCTGCCTCTTGGGTACTCGGATTAAAGCCATTGCCCTGGCTTGTTTTACTATTTTAAATTATATGTGATGTGGGTAGGTGCTTTTGGAAACCAGAGGTATCAAATCAACCTGTGGGTTGCAACCCTTTTGACAAACTGCTGTCTCCAAAAAAATTTTACATTATGATTCATAGCAATAGTAAAATTACAGTTATGAAGTAGCAGTGAGAATAATTTTGTGATTGGAGATCACCACATCATGAGGAACTGTATTAGAGGGTCTGGTCACAAAATGAGGAAGGTTGAGACATGTAATGAGTATGTTTTTCCTGCCACTGCCGATCTGGTCCCACCGTCGTGCCAGCCCCAAATAACACACAGAGACTCTGTATTTGATATAATGCTGTTGGCCAGCATTTCTTATCGGCTAGCTTTGTCTTAATGATTAACCCATTTCTGCTTATCTAAGTATTTCCACGTGGCTCATCTTACCAGGCTACGATGGGCCGGCATGCTCTCTCCAGGCTCTCCATGCTGACTCCTCCTAACTCCTTCCTCTTTCCTCCTAGTCTCCTAGCCCCACCTATCTTGCTTTCCTATTGGCCAACAGTGCTCATTAACCACTATGAGAAACATATTTATAGAATAACATCTCCCATCAGAGACATGCGACCCTGGAGCTAGTTAGAGGTGGTTGTGAGCGTTCTCATCCTCCTTCCGGTGCTGGCAACTCAGGGAAGAGGAGCAGTAAGTGCTCTTAACTGCTCATTTATCCCTCCAGCCCAGTCACCAGTCTTTGCATTAGGATTACTTCACAAATTCTCTTCCTGAATTTTCTATGCTTAACCTTGAAATACTTTTATTTTGTAGTCTGCATCCCCCTTGAGAGTTAAACATTTGAAAGTCCCTTCCTCTACAAGTTAAATGGCACCTCCTGTGTACAAGCAGCTCAAGCTGGTTTGGAACTCAGCGTCTTCCTACTTGCACCTTCTCAGTGCTGCGTTTATAGGTTTGTGACACCATGCTGGATTGATGGACCCAGAGTTCCCACCCCCTTGCTTTTAATATGTGTGCCCTACTTCAGTGAAGGTATTAAATGGCTTCAGGGTAAATTAAATACTTTCCTGTTATCTCTGTCACCTTCCTTCTAATTTAAGATGCTGACTTAGTTTGTTTTGAAAACTTTTCTCCCACTTCTTAAATGTGTGCCTGGAGCATTTAGAAACTAATATAAAGTATACCTTGATGTTTTAGCTTAAATACCAATTTGGTGAGTGAGTGAGTAAAGCTTCCTGGGAAATGCTTTATCTTGCTTTATCTAGTTGTTCTGACATGATGCTCTAAACATCCAGTAGAGTCACTTAACATTACCAGTGGTTTTTCCCTTTTACATCTTGGGTGGTGTGTGAAATTGCTAGCCCTGTCATTATGGTTGGCTTCAAGTATTGGGAAGTTTTCCAGAACTCATTTTCTCACAGTTTCAGGGTGTGTTCATGTCCATGTGAATTACTACTATTGTTTGAAAATCTTGCTATTCTCAGATTTAAAATTAAGTATAGCTTATAGTTTTACATTTTTTTATTCTAAGGATAAGTAATGCTTTAGTTCTGAACTGAGGATACATTATATATATTTGAATAAGCTGTTAACAGTTGTTTAATTTATAGATACTAGGTATCCTTAGAAAATTAGAAATGCTTCAAAACAGGAAACTTTAAAAAAAAAGATATTTATTTGTTATGTATATAGAGTTCTGACTACATGTATGCCTGCACACCAGAAGAGGACACCAGATCTCATTGCACATGGCTGTGAGCCATCATGTGGTTGCTGGGAATTGAACTCAGGACCTCTGGAAGAACAGTCACTGCTCTTAACTCCTGAGCCATCTCTCCAGCCCCAAAACAGGAAACTTAAAGTTAGTTATTCAATCAGTATTGGCTGCATAGGTATTCAAAATTTTGAAAAACTGACATTTGAACTGTGTCTAATCCCCAAGCATTAGAGCTGAGGGAGGTTCAGTAGGCACTTAGAAGTCAGTTGTCAGCAGTAGAGTTTAGCCTGTTAAGGGATCATCATTGGTTTAGAATTGTAGATAGGTAGACTATATGCTGAAGACTTAAAGTTTTTATTAAATATGCAAATCCACCCCCTTGTGCCCTAAGTAAATAATTTGCCCAGCATAACACACTTGTCTAGACCTATAGTTAAGGTTCTGCATCCCAGGCTTTAACACTACATCATTTTATTTGCCCTTTAAGCAAGGAAGACAGTGTGCAAATTGTTCATGGATTCATGTGAATTGCACTTTTTTCTTTGATATCATCTGTTAGAGACTGTGTTTTCTGTGTGAGTGAGACTTTTGCATTAGGCTAGGTACTAAAGTATGAAGAGAATTGAAGTCAAGAGGCTAGAATGTGAGCATGCATGGTTTATAGAAAGAGTGTCTAAATGAGGGTCCCAAAGAGAAGAGCCTGGAGAACTTGGATGGGAAGGAGCTGCATGTCACTTCAGATGCTTTGCTGGTTTGGTAGAAAGTGGGAAATTCCTAGTGTGTCCGGGTATTTCAAAGACCAGAAATAGTTTCCTAAGATCATTTCCATATGGAAGCTGCTAATGATTCCCAGTACCTGTCCCTTCTAGTCTCTGTTTTTCTGCTTGACTGCTGAGACTTGCACGGTTCTGCTGCTCGGAGCTCAGCTAGGTTTCATCAGGGTTTCTCATGTCTGGAAGGCCTGTTGCTGAGTTGCATCTTGTCTTCACAATACCCTTCCTTTTAAATTTGTGTGTTTGTATTGCTTGTACTACTTCATCATGGCTTTGCTTTCTTCTTTCTTTCTAGCCGTCTCTTTGTATTTCTAGAGACTGACTTGTATAGAAACCACCTGCTTCTTGAAGCAGAATCACACCACAGTACAGTACACTAGTTTCTGGATCTTTCATTCTTTCACTCCTTTCATCCTTCGCCATATTTTAAGTTTGACCAGAGCAGGAATATCTTTTAGGTTTCCTTCCATCTGTCCTTTCTCTGTCTCTGTCTTCAGGCTGTTCATCTCTACAGTATAAACTTGGATAAGTTGTCCTTTTTAAAATGGTATTGGATGACCAGTTAGCATGCTTTTTTCCCTGAGAAGACGATTTCTCCCATTCCCAACATTTCTTAATTGCCTGTAGTAGTTCTTCATGTAGGGTTGAGGCCTGGTGGTGTTCTACTGCCTTTACGTTGGCATGTCTGTTGTGTCCTTGTTGATGTTCGTGTGGCTTCTGACTTTCCTAGGAGACACAGTCTCACAGCAAACTCTCTGATCCTCTGCCTCTTACAGTCTTTCTGCCCCCTCTGTCCCAAGTTCCCCAAGCCTTAGGCACTGTGATTGTGCTGTGTATGTGTCCACTGGGACTAGGCTTCATAGCTCTGCATTTTGATTGGTGGTTGTTTTCTGAAACGTTCACCATCTGTTACAAAGAGAAGTTTCTTTGATGCAGGTTAAGGACACCACCTCTCTGTAGGTATAAGAGCAAATTTGTTAGCCAAAACCAAATGGTTGTCCCTGGAAACATACATACAAGTTACATTATACAGATTGAACAGGTTGTGTTTGTCTATTAGGAATATGTATGTATAGACATATACCTTGTATGCAGCAATAATAATGAAAAAAGAGGCCATCAATCTGAAAGAGAGCAAGGAGAAGTTTGTGAGAGGGCTTAGGGAGACGAAAGTATTATAATCTCACAATAAAATAAATAAAAGACTACCTCTGAGGTTGATTGAATGTATTAAGGAAAAGATTCTTAGTGCATGGCCTCCTGGTAGAAAATACCTCATTTTTTGTTAGCCTCATTTTTTATGTGTTGTGCTGTTGTATTCAATATATATGACATGTGATCTGACTTTATGAAAACAATTGCTTATTCCTTCTTTATAAAAGCAGGATGTTGGGACTGGAGAGATGGCTCAGTGGTTAAGAGCACTGGCTGCTCTTCCAGAGGTCCTGGGTTCAATTCCCAGCACTCACATGGCAGCTCATAACTGTCTGTAACTGCAGTTCCAGAGTGTCTGACACCCTCACACAGTTGCACAGGCAGGCAAAACCCTAGTGTGCATAAAACAAAAACAGATCATAAAAGCAGAATGTTAGTTATGAAAAAGCTAGCACTAGGAGTAAATTGTGATTTTCTAAAACACTTTGACAAAGCTCCAAAAATAGTAGTCATCTTAACAGTCATGTTTAAGATAGTCATTTCTACTCCTGACTTTTTGCCCAGTTTATACAAACTTAAATAGGAATGAGGACAGGTTTTTTACTTTGGAAATTAATTTTTTTTTAAATTTATATTTTCTTACCATGTGAACTATTTTTGTGGCACATTGCTGGGAACCTTTATTATTTATTACAGAAGTAGCAATTAATATTCTAGGTATCAGCCCCAGAATATTTGTTACTATGAATTTGGCTGTATATATAGAATATATACTGGTGCTTCGTACTCAAATAGGCCCCAGAGAAAGGAATTCTTCTCACCAGGACATCAGCAGTAAGAGCTGCAGCCTCCAGATCTCGGATCTCACACTACATAGCCGTAGTTTTTCCCTTTGATAGCGCTGAGAAGCCCCCTTTAATAGTTAACAGCAAGTCACATCCCCCTTGAAACTTAAGTTTGCCAGGACATTTTGCAGGTCACCTCCAGGGGAGAAAAGCAGCTGCTTTTCTCAAGATCCTCCCCACTTTCCTGAGACAGGCATGCCCTATTGTCAGAATTATCAAGTGTGCCTGTGGGTATAAAAACTAGAAGCCTTGTGGGATAGGAGAGACCTCCGGAGAAATTTTAGAAGGAATTTTAGAGACTTTTTAGAAAGAACTTTAGAGAATTTTAAAAGAACTTTTAGAGAAAAATCTTAGAGCTTTTGAGAGAGAGCTTTTTTGGGGAAGCCCCCAACTTTGAAGAATAGCGAGAGCCATGAGAGCAACTTGTGTGTGAACGGGTTTACTTCCCTCTCACCCCAGACTCCTGCTAGAAAAACCCTACCTGCCTGCTGTCTAGCCCCTAGCCTGGTCCCTGAGAGAGCATCAAGGCTGGAACTTGATGCTTTCTCAGGGGCATGAAGACTTTGGAAATGTTTTTGTCGTTGTGTGCTGTCCTGTGCGCCCACTCCACCCCCCCCCCCCAGCTGTTGACTGGACCGAGCCCAGGGCCTTGTCCTACCACTGAGTTAAATCCCCAACCCCTGTTCTCCCTCTTTTAAAAAGCACATGCTTTTTAACTGTGTTTTTAATTGTGTGTATACATGGGGGGAGCTGTATGTGAGTCCAGGAGACTGTGGCAGCTGGAAGAGGTGTGGGCTCTGCTGAAGCTATAGTTAGAGGTGGTTGTGAGCTGTTCGTGCTGGATGCTGGGAGCCAGTTTCTCCTGTAAGAGCAGTGTGTACCCTAACTGCTGAGCCAGCCCTTCAGCTACTCGCTCTTCTTGCTTTTGATTGAGAAGCCAACTGTAGAGTTCTAAATTGATGGTTGTTTAGTTTTAGCACATTGGTGCTGTTGAGAAATCTTCAGGTTATTATTGTTTTTAAATAATTACTTGCCAGTTTAAAGTGATATATAAGAAATGTGTTTTGTTTTTTTTTTTTAAATTTTGTTTTGTTTTGCTATTTTGTTTTTGTTTATCCTGCTCAGGGATAAGAAGAGACACATCTCGTATGTTCTGGAAACTCACCTTATCTTTAAAAGTGGCCTTTCTTTCCTCATCTCTCCTTTTGAACCACTATTAGGTGTACTCAGTTTTCCATTTTTACATGGTGTTCACACTTCCCATCTGTGTGATACTCTGCTGTTTTGTTACCTCATGAATTCCCTCTTTAGTAGAGTTGATACAATGTTTCTATAATGAATATAATTTTGTTTAAAATTACAAATTTTTTATGCCCCCCCTTCTTTTGGTTACTGATTTCAGGCCTTTTGGATGTGTAGGCTGGTATTTTTCATGAGAACTAATCCCAGTCATTGTTGCTTCCTTTAATTTACAGCAGGTTGGGTGCTTATACAGCTGGTAGTATCTGTGTATTGAGTGTGTGTCTGTCACATTACCTGTTCCTTGTTCAAATTCTGTGTCCTCTGTCAGTCTTGTGTTAAAGGACTGCGACTAGTGTGAATTTCATTTTATTTACTTTTAAGGCAGGGCCTTGCTATGTAGTTTTGACTGGCCTGGACTCCCCTATGTAGACCTGGGTGACTGCAAAGTCATGAAAATATGTCTGGCATGTGAACTTATTTTAATGTGGACTTCTTACGTTGAGGATCTAGGGTCATGGTGGTAATATAAATTCAGATTCTATATCTGTGCTATCATCCCTGGAATAAGAATTGCAGGAGTAGATATTGTATTCTAATCTCAATATTAAGCCCATGTCAACACAGATAAGTTTATTCATTTTCCTATGCCAAGAAAGTTTTCCCCCAGAGCATCTTCCCAGTGTTGGCCCCGCCTTTGACCTCGCTGGCTCTACTTCAAATGGAGATGGGTAGGGGTGGGCTGGAAAGGAGAGAGAGAGTGGTTGCAGGAATGGTCATCATCCTGTGCTAATTAAATGACCAAATGTTGCCTGTCATCTTATGGTCTGTTGTGTGTATGTGTGTAATATTTGATCACCAATGTCCGGTCCTTTTACTGCTCGCCTGATTTTATATAATCTCGCCCTATGAATGATTGCTTTGTTCAGGCATTCTCATTCTTTCACTGATGTTTATTAGGTAGATAATTGAGGTGAAATATGCTATATGTACATGAGTGCAAAGATAAAGGATAATGGTGTGTTATGTTCTTTTTTAAAATATAGGTCTTTAACTTTGAGAAACTTAAAATCATCATTAAAGAATGATAATATAAGCAGTGTGAAAATGCCTTTGTGGAAGATATTGGGCAGGGAATCTTATATAACCCAGATCTTCATCAGACACCATTTTTTTGACACTTCTATCATAATAAATTGAGCTTTTTGTGAACTATAAATAGCAAAATCACTTAGTGCTGTATCAGAAATGGTTTTAAGAGGCAGCTGCATTTTTTATTAAACTTTTGTCATAAACAGTTCAGTATCAGTTGTACTCAGCATTTTTAGTGACTAATTATAAAAACAAAGTATTAGAATCTGGGACTAATCTAATCTCATTTTCTTAGATTAAAGACAGTAAAGTCACATGGTAGGAGTAGGCACACCTTAGTACATGGCACAGGCTGCTCACACCTTTGGGATTCCATGAGTAGCAGAAAGTGTCGCTTTAGATGTTATTTAAAATAAATGTTGAAGGAAAACTAGCTACCTGTCATAACTTAAATATGGGAGTCTAAGAATGTCATCTTAAGGGTGTCACAGCACTGTCGCAGTTTTTTAATATTCTTATTGGTGTGCATATGCCACAGAGTGTGTGATGGTTGGAGTATAATTTTGAGGCAGTTGTTTCTCTCCTACCTTTACATGGGTTCCTTGGGTTGGACTTAAATTGCCAGGCTTGTGTGGCAGTCGCCTTTCCATCTAACCAGCCTAATTTCTTAAGTTCTTACTTTTAATGATCCATTTGAATATTTAAATTATGGGATATCATTTTACATAAATTCCCTTAAAAGCTGAAACCAGTGTGCTCAACTCCAGATGGCCTAACAGTATTTGAGTCAAACTGGGAATCACAGGACCTGCAGGCTTCCATGAAGATAATGCAAATGTTTCAGCCACAAAGCAGTCATAATTATGGTAGAAATCATTCTGTAAAAAGAGTGACCCATATTTTGGCCTCATACACAGATACACAACATTTTAGGTGGTCAATGAATAGTGTGCATATATTATTAAATGCATGAGTAAGGGAATGAGGCTGACAGTTGATGGTGTTGAAGAATAAAAAACCAGTAGTATGCCTGGAGCAATGGTGCTGCAAGCCTTTAGTCCCAGCACTTGGGAGGCAGGGGCAGGCAGATCTCCAAGTTAAAGGTCAGCCTGATCTCTACAGAGTGAGTTCAGGACAGCCAGAGCTACACAGAGAAACCCTGTCTCAAAAAAAGGAAGGAAGGAAAACTAAAACACCAACAGAACACTAAAAGTCGTCTGTATCAACTTCAAACTAGAATAAACTGTATAAACTCTGCAGCTAGAATAGAGATGGAGAGGCTTGTTTACACAGTGTTAAAGCTTGACTTGGAGTTGATGGTTCAAGAAGTAACCCCACAGTGGGTATCTGGCAAACCAAGCAATGACATTTGACCACAGCAGAAAGTCTCTGCTAGTCATATTCCCTAATGAGAGTATTACAGTATGACATTCAACACAGAAAAGGGTGTATGTATAGTCTCAGGTGCTAAAGGAAATGAAGTTTAGTTATATGCAAAGGCAATACACTAACTTGTGGTTTTTACAGTTATCAGTGATGTTTGGTTGTCCAGGTAGTTCCAAAGAAACCACACCAATTAATTGCATATCACACCGGTTTCCTTGTTATAGGAAACAAGCAGTTAAGATGTCCAGAGTAATCCTAGAACAGATCATCTTAGGAAAGAATATGCAGCTGTGCACTGAGATCCATTAATAGTGAGTTTCTCCATCAACTTTAATCCTTTGTTTGTTTATTAAAGGAAAAGACAAAATAACTTGGTATGGTATTGGAAGAATTCTTGAAAAGATGAGCTGTTAGGAGGCTAAGTGGTTGATTGCCTGCATTTTGATGATCTAGTTTGTGAACTCAAGCAAAGATCTAAGTCTACTCATTTCAAGGTTTCCTAGTTGGGGGCTCATATTGCTGGTTGTAAAGAACCCAGAAGACAGGCAGAGTAAATATCTTCTAACTAGAAAAGAGAATGAATTGAAATTAGTGAACTTAACTAAGAAAATAGTTATTGTGATATTTGTAGTCATGTGCCACTTTATCCCTAGTAAAATGAAATAAACTAATATATAGTTGTGTATACACACACACACACACACACACACACACACATACATATTTGTGTCATTTAATAACAAAATTGGCAAAGGAAGACATTGGGCAGGAGATAGGAGGATTGCCATGGGTTGGAGACCATCCTAGGTTCTGTATTAAATTCTAGACCAATCTTCATTATGAAAAGAATCTATTTCAAAACACATACATACACACACACACACACACACACACACACACACACACACACACACACACACACACACGGAGAGATTGATTGAAAACAAAGAAAACCTGATTCAAATATATTAACGTTTAGACTTTGTCTGTTTTACCTTTATTTAGTAAATAGTAAAATTTATGTATCCAACATGTAAAATAGGTTAATTCAATTAAGTAAAATTTCTTCTTAACACTAGGGGGCGCTCTAGACTTATAAATTCTTGTTACCTGCCACAAACAGGCTAGGAAATCATTTGAAAACATTTTGTTACATAATGAGCATTATTGCCAGAGAAAATCAGAGGCCAGCTTAGGCTCTGTAGTAAGTTCTAGACCAGTCTGGTCTGCAGAGTAAGATTCTGATTCAGAACACATACACCCTCTCCCCCCTTCCTCTTTCTCCCTGTCCCTTTCTCTCTGTGATTAAAATTGAAAATAGGCCAAGAAAACCCGGTTCAGATGTATTAATGTATAATTAATAATAAAGCTGGGTTTTAAAATATTTATTTATTGAGATTGGATCTCACTGTGCAGGACAGGCTGGTCTAGAACCCGCTATATAGCTCAGTCTGGTCTTGGGCTGTGATCTCTTTGGCCTCACAGGGTTGGGGTTACAGGTGTGTATTACCATGCCCATCACAAGCTGATTTTTAATGTAGCAGGGCAAGTGTCAGCCTTGCCTTAACAGTGAGTGTATTGTAAGGATAATGGAGTCTGCGCAGAAGGAGTTTCCGTGCTCTTGATTTAATCCTACTAATTCAAATATGTTTTTAAAAAATGTAGTATGATGTTTTGTTTCTAGGAGGTGCTAAGTCTAATCTGAAGAAATGAAGATAATTTAATACATGCTTGAAAGCTGCTGTCATAGTTACAATTTTAAGCATTTGAAACCCCAGGAGCATGTTTTGGTCCATCTAAGAAACAGATCCCTAATCCTTGCATGTGAGGATTTTCATGTTGCTCACCAGATGTACTCTGATTGCCAGCCATGTATTTACATAGTTTTTTTTCTTTATTTGGAAAAATACTATATTTAAACTTTGTATTTGCTAAATAGACCGTAAAAAAATTGCATCCTCATTGCATTGTTGTAGGAGCAAATTTACCATATGTAAATACATGTTAGCTCATGTATTTACCACGACTCTATGAAGTAGACACTGTTGCCTGTTTTATATACGAGGAAACTACAATAAAAGTTGATTTGTTGCATTCAGATGTAGACTTAAGCTTGTGATTTGTTGGGGAGGTAGGAGACAATTCTGTACTGGGATTGAACCTGGGTTCTTATACAATGCACACACGTTCTACTGCTGAGCTGCATCCCTTTCTGCCTGCCTGCCTACCTGCTTTCTGTAGTCAGTTGCCTGGTAAATAGTGTAGAATACCTAACTTATAGTTTCTCTTTTGAAGATAGACATTTAAGTTTGGAAGTCTGTTTACCCCTGCCAATTTATGGAAAAGAAGTTATGGTGTATTGTTTGGGAAAGTAAAATCCCAAGTGAATTAGCAAGTGGAAAGAAATAACAGTGTTAATGCAAAGAATATTCGGCTGGAGTTGTAGATGTTCTGATCATGTTCACTTGCCTGCTAGTGTCCCCAGAGGAAATAGTAATGGCACTGCTGTCACGCTTGCAAGTACAGAGTTTTCTCTTTACCCATGTTTTCAGTGGGATTATGGATTGAGGATATTCAGCAACCTTAAAGCACTACATAAATGAACCTACCATGTTTTGTGGTTTGGTGCCATGTCCTGTAACCTTTTTTATTTTTGAGTAGACCAATAACATCAAGTTTCTTCAGTATTGTTAATGTAGAGGCGGCATCTGAACCTTGAGAACATCATGGAGTTGGGAGATGTGTCTCTTTGCCACATGTTTCAAATACTTGTTATTAAAACTGCTGTGCAATTTGAGTCTTTCCCCTCACAGTATTCACTTACTGAGTGAAGTAGCACTTTATTTTACTGTCACTGAAGCCGCTATGCCACACTTTATATTTCTGATCTTTGAACATAGTGACTTAGTGAAAACAAGAATTTAGCAGACTACAGACTTTCCCAGCATGGCAGTGGCATGGCTGGTTTTTGTGAGCTTAAAGGGAGACACACATTTTGATATCTTTTTCTTTTTTTTTCCTAACAGGAATAATGTATTTGTGGCCTTGGACATGAAGTAATCAGACCTGTTGCTGTTGATATAGGATCAGGGACTGATGAGGGCAGCATGGACCTGATGAACGGGCAGGCAAGCAATGTTAATATCGCAGCCACTGTTTCTGAGGTAAGTCACATAACGACCTCATTATAAAGATTCTTATCTGGCTTTCTAAAGTTCTGAGCATTCAAGTTGGTTACATTTTAAAATCAATGTGAGCATAGAACTAGCCAACTTCTACAGAGACTTTCCAATTACTCTTTCTTAATCATCATACACAGGAATAGATTTTGTTATTGTCTTTGTACCTTGCTCATGTTTGTCCCTTCCCTCCTCTCCTGCTTGCTAGTCTCCTTCCCTCTTACAAATAGTCCCCCTCAGCTTTGATCACACACATACCTAGGTTCTGTTTATAAGAAAGAGTTTGCCTTTGTCCCCTCCCATTACTTTCTCTTATTTTCTTCACCCTTCCTTATAGACATCTTAGTCTACTTAATAGTTCCCATTCAGCCTTCCTGAGTATATAGATACATGTATGTTTATATTTAAATGTAAATTCTTCATAATCAGAGAAAAGCATGCAATATTTGTTTTTCTGAGGACAGTGGTGTGTGTGTGTGTGTGTGTGTGTGTGTGTGTGTGTGTGTGTGTGGTGAATGTACAGGTTCATGTGCCTTACTGCCATAAGACAATGCTGGGCTTGCAGGCATGTTTGGCTCTGTCTGGTGTTTTATATGGTTGCTGGGCAGTCTACTCAGGGAGAGCAAGCTCTCTTACTACTGAGACTTTTTGTTTGTTTGGTTGGTTGGTTGGTTGGTTGGTTTTTTGGTTTTTTGAGACAGGGTTTCTCTGTGGCTTTGGAGTCTATTCTGGAACTAGCTCTTGTAGACCAGGCTAGTCTCAAACTCACAGAGATCCACCTGCTTCTGTTCTGGAGTGCTGGGATTAAAGGCATGCACCACCACAGCCTGGCACCTCTGTTGAGCCATTTTTAATGGTACGTGTTTGTTTGTTTTGAAACAGGGTCTCATTGTGTGGACCAGGCTGTCCTTGAACTCACAGAGATCTGCCTGTTTCTACCTCCCACATGCTAGGATTAAAGAACATGAGTCACCATGTCTGACTTTTAAAAAACAAAAACAGAACAAACCCCAAGCAAGTAGATAAAGTACTTATATGATGCAGAAATAATTGCTTAAAACTCTTGGGATTAGTACTGAAATTGTTTTGGGATATTCTTCTATTTCATGAACCTTTAGTTAGACCTCGACTTTAAACCTGTTGTCGATCAGATCAATAACAGAACAAACTTAGAGTTAAAATGGACTTGAAGACTGAACTAAGAAGTCAGTTCTTGCTTTTATGTGTTCGACTTTATTTTTCCTCACCAGTTTTTGCTTTGTTTACAAATCTTGAATACTTTCCTTGATAATTTCAGCATTTCCTACTTTGTTAGGGATTTTCTTACTGTGCTAGAAGACTAGAAGAGAATATTGTTTAATTTTTTTAGTTCCCTGAGAGCCCTGTAACAATCTTTACCCACTTGTGATATCAGACAGTTTCACAGCTTTCTGTGTAGAGACACAGGTTTTTTTTGTTCTTCTTCTTGCTGTTGTTTTGATTACTTGAATTGCTTTGGGTACCCCACCCTTCTGTCACAACAGAGTCAGAGAGTCTGCCAACAAGCCTGAAATTATAATCTTATGTGATGTAATCATGGAAATCATACCCCTTTTCTTGCATATTCTCTTCATTAGAAGCAAGTCATAGATCCTGCCCACACTGAAGGGGTCAAAATTACTCAAGAATGTTTTTATTTTAAAATGCCAGATCTTAATGGAGCCCAGGCTCACCTCAAGCCCAGTGTACAGCTGAGACTCTTCCTGCCTGTTACCCAAATGCTAGGATTATAGCCAAGCACTGCCTCACTTTCCCGTTTTGGTTTTTTTGTTTTTTTTTTGTTTTTTGTTTTTTCTGGTCCATTTAACTGAAAATTTAATAGCAATTAGTACTCTTTTATGAACTTGTGTGTGTGTGTGTGTGTGTGTGTGTGTGTGTGTGTGTGCGTGCATGCGTGTGTGTGTGTGTGTGTGTGTGCGTGTGTGTGTGTGTGTGTGTGTGTGTGTGTGTGTGTGTGTGCATGCATATGTGTGTGTGTGTGTGTGTGTGTGTGTATTCCACAAGGGTCCAGATACACTTGGGTGTCAAGTTGCCTGGAGCTGGGGTTATGGGTGGAAAGAGCATCCCACATGGGTGCTGGTGCGGTGAACTCTGTTCACTGGAAGAGCAGGAAGCACTCTTAAACAGCTGATCTCCCTCGATAAATTAATATTGTTTATTAAAGTACAGCTTTTAACCTTCCCGTAAACTACTGGTGGTTCTTTGTTGCCTGCTAATTAACTTAGATGCTCCCACATCTAGTTCATCCAGGACTTGTGTCAGTTCCTCCTGGGTATATTGTAGACCTGTCAGTGTGTAGGCCAAAGGCAGTGTTGGCTGTTTTCCCCTGTCATTCTCTGTTTGTGTTTTCAGACAGGGTCTGTCCTAGTTTGCTTTCTGTTGCTATGTTAAACCTTTTAACTAAAACTAACTTGGGATAGAAAGGGTTTATTTGGTTTACATGTGACAGTCCATCATTGAGGGAAGTGAAGTAGGAGCTTGAAGTAGAAACTGGGAGAATGCTGCTTGCTGGCTTGCTCCCTTTGGCCTTGCCCAGTTTTCTTTTCCTAGACAGCAGAGGCTCGCCTGTCTAGGGTTGGTGCGATGGTGCTAGTCTCCGTGGCCTGTGCCCTCCCCTATAAATCATCAGTCAAGACAATTCCCCACAGATAAGCCTACGTCTGATATTGTAATTCCTCAATTGAGGTTCGCTCTTCCCAGGTGACTCTAGTTTGTATCTAGTTGGACATTCAAAGCTAGCCAGCACAGGGTCTTTCACTGACCCCTAAGCTCATAAATTCAGCTAGACGAGCTGGCCCAGCAATCTCCAGGACTCATCTTGTCCCGCTGTCACCATGGTGGCACCTAGGATCTAAGCTCAGGTCCTCTCGCTGGAACAGTTTCTTTAACCTGCTGAGCCCCTCCAGATTTTCTTTCTAATGGGCTTAATCTCCTTAGTACTCTATTTGATTTTAATATTCTGTTCAGAGAATATCATATTTTGTTGATGCTTCTGTTACAACTTGTCTATATAGGTTTTTCCACATGGGATTTTCCTTCCTTCTGGAGCTTTCCTTTCTCGGTGCACAGAAATTTGCTGTATTTTAAACAAATCTATTTCTAGTCCTACAAATAGATGAGAGTTATTTTTAAAACTATAATTTAAAAATCTTATATTTTCTTGTATAAATTTGTTCATAGTTTTTCTTCTTGAGACTTTGTATGCTTGTTATGTTGTAGCTATATTCCTTACATATGTCATGTATATGTGGTTAGTGTATTTCTAATTGTGCATCCAGAGATACCTATTTTAGTTCACTGGAAGCAATGTACAAATCCAAATAAAATAGATCATTTCACTTATACAAAAAAGTGTTTCTTCTCCTAAAAGTAAGTGAATTATGTTAGGCTTTAGAGTAATGTACTTTGCTAAATGAGAAGGAAGGCTAAAGAGGTTTACCTTTAAATAGTTTTACTGTGGCAGAACAAAATTAAAAACATATTTTTTCTACTTCATCTTAAGCTTAGATTTTTTTTTAACATATCACTGCAGATTTCCTTAAAAAATGATGCTTATGAATAAAATTCTTAACTTGAACCAGTTGGCTTTTTCCCTAATATTGTCTGTGGCTTTTAGGTCACTAGTTTGTCACATAAGTTAGTTCATTATCTTTAAATTCTTCATTCAGGTTCTCAGGACACAGGCAGAATGCAGCCATACTATCTATTACACACACTCCCAGCTGAGTGCCTGTCCCTCCCATGCCTCACTTCTCTCTGAGCATTCTTTTCCAATCAGCTTCCACTTGAACAGCCCACTTAGTTGTTCACATCCCTCTCACAAAACAGTTACAAAGTCCTGGAAGCCACATCGTCAGCATCAGACCTGCTTCTGGTGCTATCATCTACTTAGTTTCATTTCCTGTTGCTGTGATAAATACCTGTAAAATATACTTTCTGGAGAAAGGGCTTAGTTGGCTCACAGTTCCAGATTACAGTCTGTCACTGTGAGGAAGTCAGGGCTGTGGGAGCTTGAAGCAGCTAGTCACATTACATCCCTAGTCAAGAACAGAGAGAAGTGAATGAATACACTCTCCGTGCTCAGCTCATGCCCTCCACTCTCACACTGTCCAGGATTTTCTGCCCCAGTGGCTTTTCCTGGCCTCTCTTCAGGGGATCCAATTCTTTTCCACCAACCAAGCCTTTGATCCTGGGGCTTTCACTGCCACTGTGGCTGTACCTTGGCCAACGGCTACTCCAGACCTCTCTGCATGAACTCCAACCTTACCATGTGGTACAAAGCATCAGCCACTCTCCACGCCCTCCTTATGCCTTCAACCTGAGTACCATGTGAGGCATTCTTCATACTGTAATGTTAGCTTCCAACTTCAAATTGAGCCTTGCCCCACAGTGTGCTGGCCTCAGTGATGCTGTTCTCATAACCATCAGAGACGATTCTTCAACACAGGTTTACTTCATAGATTCTTAGTCCAGACTATGTATCACACGGACAGCCCTAATAGTCTGTGCTTTGCTCTGAAACTTCACTGGGCAGACCTCCATTATCTGCATTTTCTTTCAGCATTCTTATCTTTTAAGCTCCTAGAACAGCCTGAGCATTCAATGGCTTTTCCAGCCAAAAGCTCCAAAATCCTTCCAAAAACTACTTGTCAGGTCTGTTCCAACGACAACCCCAGTCTTCTGACACCACTTTTGTTGCAGTTGCTATCTGTAGGCATAATAAACACTATGACCAAAAGAGACTCAGGGAGGGAAGGGCTTATTTCAGTTTACAGAGTGAGTGGGCAGGAGCTCACGGAAGAAAACTGGAAGCAGGAACTAAATAAGTTCCTTGCAGGAAAGCTGCCTACTGGCTTGTCCCCAGACTCTTCTACCAACGTTCTTACACAGCACAGATCCATCTGCATCTGCCCAAGGATGGTGCTTCTCAGTGTCTAGAACCTCCCACATCAATTAGCAGTAAGAATATGCCCCACAGCCTTGCCTACAGCACACAGTCTGAAGGGATAGTTCTTTTAAGTTCCCTCTTATTAAGTATGTCAAGTTGACAGCCAAAGCAGCCATTAACATATATTAACAAATATGAATGGCTTATGCCATTGTTTAATAAATGGAGTTCTAAATATTTTCTTGTTACAAGAGTACTTTTTATTCTAATTTTAAAAGTTATAAATAGTCATGCATTGCATAATGGCATTTTAGCTAGTAGCTATTTCATGTATAATAATGGTGTTGAACTATAGATTATGTGAGTAAACTTTGATAATGAATGACAAGATTGTTTGACAAACATTGACAGTATCTGCATTAAGTGTTGCATGACTGTAGATGTACAATGGTCTCTTTTCTTCACCTCATGCCAGAACTAAATAAAATCAGAGTGTTTATTTGAAGAGACATACAAAAGAATGATTTACGTAAGAACCTAAAGAAATTGAAACTCAGCATTAGGTTTCAAATTTTCTGGCTGTTTATACAGCATCACTCCAACTAAGCAACATGCTATGCTCAGCTTTTGTGCATCTTTTATTACACAGTGTTCTCTGTTCCTGTGTGTGTGTGTGTATATATGCGTGTTTTGTGCATGTGTATTCATGTTCATGTGCAAGCGGACATAAGCTGTTGATACAGACGTCTTCATTCACTGTCCAGTTCCATTTTGACAGCATCCGTCACTGAACCCAGAACTTATGATTCAGCTGGTCTAACTGCCAACAAGCTCCACGGATCCTCTTTTCTTTGCGCACTGTCCAGCACTGGGGTCATGGAAATACACACACAGCCTACATTTTACATGGATATTGTAGTCTCCGACTTAGGCCTTCACGTTTATGTAGCATACATTTTACCAATTGACCATGCTCTCAGCCCCAGAGCTCCTCGGATTTTGAGGCCTGTCTGCTTTGTGTGACAGTGGCTGAGATGGTGTTTAAAGGCTGTGTTTTCTTTCTTGACAGAAAAGTAGCAGCTCTGAGTCATTAAGTGACAAGGGCTCTGAACTGAAGAAAAGCTTTGATGCTGTGGTATTTGATGTGCTTAAGGTTACACCAGAAGAGTACGCGGTAAGCTTTCTGCCTCCAGCTTTCCAGTTTTTGCATGCAGTTATATACTTGTGTTATTATTATTATTGAGTTAGAATTGGAGAATAGTGCAAGTATGGAGAAGGATGAAGGGGAGGGAAGGACAACTTTCTTATTAAAGGGCACTTTCTTGTTATCCCTTCTGTTTGGGAAAACAAAAACAAAACCAGATATGATCATTGCCTTTGCTGACTCAAGCCTCCTTATGTTCAAAAGTATTTTTTTGCTTTTTTGTAAATTTAAAAATCTGGAAATATGATTTCTCAATCATTGGAATATCTAGAATTCGTTCAAATTACCTAGCAAATCTTTTTAATTGATAAAACTGTTCATTCACTTAGGTCTTTGGTTTCCTTTTGTTAACTGGATAACTACTTTTTTGGCCTTGAACCACTCTGCATTCCAGGAATCGTGTTCTTTTGTGTAGTATGTGTTTACCCTTCCCTGATTGCTTTGTTTAAACTTTTTTATTTTTTATACATACTTTGTTTATTTGTTTGAGAAAGGGGTGCATGCATCATGGTGGGTATGTGGTCAGAGGACAACCTCAGAGTTGGTTCTCTGCTTCTGCCATGTGGGGTCCAGGGATTGAACTCAGGTCCTGAATTTAAGTCATCGGTCTTGGTGCTGAGAGACCTGCTGATCCCCCTAATGGATGACAGTGCCAAAATCTATTCCTTTTCCAGCCTTACCTAGGAATAAGATAACTAGGAGTAATTACATTTAATGGCACAAAGACTACAATTTCTATTTTCTTTAAGTCCTTAAAGACTATGTATTTGGTAATTTACAAATTATGAGGTAGAGATTTTATTTTATTTTGAATAAATTTTGAATCATAGGGTTCCAAAGAACTTGGCATTCAAAACAAAACAAATTCTTCTTTGTCTTTCAGGGTCAGATAACACTAATGGATGTCCCAGTGTTTAAAGCTATTCAGCCAGATGTAAGTAATTTTAGGAATATTCTTGTAAATATACAGAACGATTAACCACAGTGTCTTAAGATGGTCAAGAAATCCAAATCGTATTTCATATACTCATTAAATGTTGAAGCTTGCACCTTCCCTGTGTTTATTCTGTGCTTGGAGACTCAGGTAACATTCCTCAGAGTACTTTCTTTAGTCATGACTGGGATGCTTGAATCACTGGCTCATTTGATGTCATCACTGAAGGAAGTAATAGACTTATAGAAGTGATTTACTCAAGACTTTGAAGCTTTTTAATGGGAAGGTGAAAATTAGACATAATGTAGTAAGCTTTTCTTCTACCTGAAATTTGTATAATATGACTATGTTATTTTAGCTTATTTAATTTTTAAAAATTATTGTGTGGTCTCATGTGTTGTAAGTGGTGTGGGGGCATGTACAGAAGTAAGAGAACAACTTTTATGAAATCAGTTTTCTCTTTCTACCTTCATGTGGAGCTTGAAGTCAGGTGGCTAGGCTGGGCATCCCCTGTGTTAGCACTTTAGAGGAGGACCAAGAAACACATTTTCCCCCCAATAAAAATAAAGGAACTAATAGAATATATCTACTCAATCACTATAAGCACATGTGTGTGTATGGGTATGTGTTTATCTTTTTTTTTTTTTTTTGAGAGAGAGAGAGAGAGAGAGAGAGAGAGTTTCTCTGTTTAGCCCTGGCTGTCTTGGAACTCACTCTGTAGACCAGGCTGGCCTTGAACTCACAGAGATTCCCCCTGCCTCTGCTTTCTTAGTGCTAGGATTAAAGGCATGTGCTACCATGCCCAAAATAGTTTATCATTTTTAAGACCTGTGTATAATAATATTTTTGCTTTATTGATGAGGGAATAGTGGTAGTTATCTTTTATATAAAACTGTCTACATCTGTTTGGTGTTGCTGTAACAAAATGTCTGATGCTGGGCCCTAAGTGAAAGCCCCATGGGCTGGCTCACAATTTGACAGGAAAGTAGAAAGGGACATGGCCATGTGCAACAAGGGCCAAGCATGCTTGTCTTTATGACAGCCCACTCCTGGAGAGCTACCTCAGTCCTGGTGTGCTCCTGTGCTCTGACTGATTTATACAAGACCCCCCCTCTTAATGCTTCTCTGTCTCCCCACGCTGGAGAGTCAGCCTTAGCACAAGTACCTTTGGGGACATATCACGCTAAATCTAAACTATTAACAATAGCTTGGTGTTGACACTAGGCTCAGATTCTGAGAAGACAGTTTTTGCTCTTTGTGAGTAAGAATATAAACTTGATTTTCTCCTCCAAAAACCATTTTGATAGTTCTTTTGGTTTGATGGTTCTTTTGGGAATGATATGCAGTGTTTGTTACGTTGTACAAATCTGTAGTGATCCAGAACACTGTAATAACTAATAAATCCATTACATCTGAGGATGTAAACAGGTTATTGTGATTTTTTTTCTAAGTAGGCTACTTAATGTGTTAGTAACCCGGAGTTTACTGCTTATCAAGTGAAGTGAGAGCTGCCTGCATGTTCTCTGAGCCCCTGTAATTTCCCACAAGCCTGTGATTATCTTTCTCTACACTGCTGAGTGGTTCAGAAGTAGAGCTATTGGAATAGTGGACAAAGGAGAACTGTGCTCTCTGTAAATAATGGACAGAGAATGGCTTTTATATTTCAATGACCAAAACAAAACCCGTTACTCTTGACAAAAATTACCCCCCACATATACATCCCAGGATGTAAGTCTTCTAAGAGTCATTTTTCTTCTGACTAAAATACATATACTATTGCTCTCTCACCAGACTCATGACAACCAATGGAAATCTAGTGGTGTTCACTGAACTGTGCATCACGTAGTAGACACATTACAAGTGAAATCCATAGGTGGTTTTATTTTACCTACAATATCCAAGTATTTCAGCTTGTAATCAGCATAAGATTTTTATTGAGATATTTTAAACTTTTCCCTTTTCAGACCCCAGAGTTGTCTTTAGGTTACTGCATGTTTCTTTCCGGTGTCTGTAGGATTTATGACTAGGGACTTAGACATTGTACACTACGTTGTTATCTGAAGACATAGACTTCCATTCTGAGAGGATTTATTATTTCCCTTTGGACACTGAACAATACTTTGTGAAGCTTCAAGTTTCCCTTGACTTCATTTCATCAGTAAAAACAGCACAGTCCCCTTGATTCCCACTTACCCACCCTTTTTGAAACAAGGTTTTAGATAGCCTGGGCTAGACTTGAACTCAGTATCTATAGCTGAAAACATAAGAGTGGGAGCTCCTGATAGCCCTTTCTCCAGCTCCTAGTGCTGGGGTTATAGGTGTACACTGCTGCATCCAGCTCTGTTTCTTCATGCTGCTGTCACAAATACCTAGTCTAAGCCATCTTTTCTCCACTGAGTCACAGCAGTGCCCTCCACTTGATCTATGTGTATACTGGTCACTTTTCTTGTCACTGTACCCAAATACCCAACAGAAATAACTTCCTGGAGGCAAGATTTATGCTTGTGGTTTCAGAGAGTCCCATCTGCCTGGTGGGTGGAACAGAGGCATGGTGGAACAGAGTCGTTGATGTCTCGTAGGCCTTAGAGCAGAAATGGGCATGCTGGCACTCAGCTGGCCCCTCATCCCATGGTATGGTGAGCCCCTCATTCAGAGTGGGTGGGTATGTTAGTTAATAATTGTTGGAAAACTCTGACAGCCACACCTGGACATATCTGTGCTACACCATCTTCTGAGTGACTTGAAATTCATTCCCTTGACAGCATAGGTAAATCCTCACAGTGAGCTTTGCTCCATTCTGACCCCTGGGGTCTGTTCTCTGTCAGGTAGCTATGGCAAGCAACATTGAAAATGTGCTCACGTGACTCCTGTTCAAACCACCTCAGTGGTTTCGCTTGCTTTGAGGATAAAGGAAAACCTTCACAGAATCTGAATCTCTTTATCTTGCTGCCTTTTTCTTGCTTCTAAGCAGATTTTCTACTTTCTAGTCTAGCAAAATGGCCTGCCTTTAATCCTTCATCACTGAGCCTGTGCCTCTCGTGCTTAACTACTTCTTCCTCCTTGAGTTATCAGGCACAGTTAGACATTTTTGTTTTTCTACAGGCTCTCCTAACATCTTTCTAACATCTTTACTTGTCGTCTGACAGTGTTTGTAATGCAGTAAGTATACTGAGTACCTGTTATGTGTTAGCACTGCTTTAGTTGCTGGAGATACAATAGTAAGCATGCACTGAAATTTGCCCTCACAGATTGTATGTTCTGGTGAGGTGAGCTAAACAGTATTATGTGAAAAATAGAAGGGAAGAGCAGAGGATATACAAAGTTTCAGTTTTAGATTGGGTCATCAAGAAGACTTCACTGAAAAACAGAGATTGCATATCAATGAGGGCAGTGGGTTGGGGTTGAATGACCAGTTCACTAGGGTGGCCTAAGATTATCAGAAAACATAGATATGTACATTCATAACAGAAACAAAATTATAATTATGAATGGCAATGAGAATAATTTTATGGTTGGGGTCTATATTAAAACATGGGGAACTGTATTAAAAATGTCATAGCATTAGGAAGGTTGAGAACTGCTGTATTAGAGTGTTTGGGTTCTAGTGTTCTAGTCAGGAACAGGTGAGCAGAGGGTAGTAGATTATGCTCTTCTAAGCTAGGTGAAAGGGCTGTGTACAAAAGATGATGGATGACTGAGGGCTAGATGGGTATGTTACCTTGGAGATGGTTACTGTGATGGTGGTAAGCCATTGGGAGATTGTTTTTAATTGTGTGTGTTCATGTGAGTAAGTGCCCATGGAGTCAGAAGAAGGTGTCAGAGCCACTGTGTTGGAGTTAACAGCTAAGTGTGAGGTGTCTGATGTTGGTGCTAGGAACAAACTGCAAGAGCAGTACATAATCTTAAGCTGAGTCATCTTTCTATCTGTGCAGGGTTTTGATCAGAAGAATAACATTTTCTGATTTGGGTTTTAAGTTGACCTTATATAGGGGCAAGTGAGCATATCTGGGAGGGGGAGCTGTGCAAAGGAGTGAGTCAAGGAGATAACTTGAGATAACAAGTGCTGGCATTAGTGTATGAGAGGAAAGATCGGGAAGATTTGTCACCCTGTGTATGCAAGGGGAATCATAGTGATGCCAGAGTTTTTGGTCTAACGTCAAATGTGAGTAGCTGATACTCTCTGAATCAAGAAATTACAATCTCCGTATCACACTAATGCTGCTCATAGAGAACATAATGTTTTGTGCTGGACCAAGTGGAAACTGTAGATTTGGTGGCAAGGGCAATAGTTTGACTTTGGACATTATTAATTTTACATGCTTGATAAATCTTTCCAAGAAGACAATTCAGTCAGGCAGTGTATAATGGCATGCATTTGAGTGTGAGCAGGAAATGTGAATTTGTAAAGTATCAGTGTAGAGCTGCTATTTGTGGTGCACATGAGGGCCGAAGATAATTGTAGACTATGTGCTTATTGTCGGGCCTCGGGTCAATGTCCTGCACCCGAGCATCTAAAATGTGGATAGGATTGCCAGGAAGTACATAAAGAAGAGCCCCGTGTAAGGTGTGTGGGAACTGCCTGCCAAAAAGAAGGGCAGCAGCCAGTGGTTTGGGAGGGAAATTAGTGTAGTGCGGAGCAGTTGCGCAGTGTCCTCGATCTTGTGCCTTTGGCTGTTGCTTACCTCTCCTTGATTTGAAGCTGTATAAAGGAGGGGATTGACAGTTTCGTATACTATTTTGTCTGACTTTTAGTGAGAACTCAATGTTTACAGTAAGAAAATGAATGTAGTGTTTAGGAAATGCTCAAAGAGTGAAAGTCTTAACAAATTGATAGAAATAGCTGTTGGGAGAAATGTTAACACCAAATATTCTTGTTAGACATTGGTCTTGTTGAATCACAAGATTATTTTAAATCTGCTGGCATATATAGGATGAGTTTTGTGGCAGAAGAATGCTTGTTGTTTTATTTTGGAATATAAAAGACACATAACAAGGCTGAAAGAACTATGTACTAGCCTGTCCTGGTAAAGCCTTTTTATACCTTCCTACCCAGATGAATACTGTTTAATAATAGACTGAATTATACCTGTCTAGTTGCTCATGTTTTCCCAAGTGTAGGTATTGCTTAATAATATGTGCTATTTCTAGTTTCAAGTTTTCAAACTTTGACATAAATGACATTCCATTGATTTTGTGTTTGGCTTGTTTTTTTGTTCAGCATCATTGGCCACTATCCTCTAGGTACATAACTTAAGTGTATTAATTATTGGGTTGTAGAACACAAACATATTTAAAATTATTGAATGCCACTGAATAGTTTCTGAAATATTACTGCATTTTAGGAAACTTTAAGCTGTGATATCAGCTAGTACAATTATTTGCTTTTTTATTAGCCTAAAGTAATATGCATTACTTAGATACGGAGTTAAAACACTAATCTCACTAAGGAGCGAAGGGCTTTCTTGTTAAACTTAAGCTACCACAGAGAAGAAGTGGCTATCTGAGCTGAAACAACTGTTTTTATTTTTGTTTGCCTGTTCTAAATTTGAATTCTACATATAATTTCACATAAAGTATTATACAAACTATACACATTTCATTTTCATAAAGTTCATCTTTTGTCTGTAGCTGGCCCTTTCCATAATTCCACCTTGTACATGCTAAGTAAGCACACTGGCATTAGCTGCTAATTTGTGGGTTCAACCAAAGCTGCACAAAAATATTTGGCAAAAAAGGGGTCTAGAAACTGTTGATATGATAACGTACATTGTAGTATAAATAGTCTAAGCATTGTTTAAAGTAAATGGAGGACATTTGTGAATTATATCCAAGTATTTCCTCATTTCATATAAAGGACTGGCATACAGGGCAGCCCGTGGCTACTATTGTGTGATTGATTCACATCCCCTCACCATTGTGGTCTCTGTCATACAGAATCAGGGTTTTGCTCTTGTCCCTGCTGGTACATCCCTCCTTAGTGATGGGGACACAGTGATGTGGTTACCAGAGATGTAAAGGAAGTTGTGAGTCATTCCATCTTCTGCCCTACCATGTTAGCAGCGCCTCCTCCCCATCATAGTTGCTCTTTTAATTTTCTTTCTTAACACTTTCCACTGCCAACTGCTATATGTGTTTTGCTGCCTTTAAATCAGTCCAGAACACAGTTCTAAATAAATTCTTCCGTTTATTTTTAATTTTAAAATAGTGCTGGGGAATGAACTCAGGGCCTTGCACACACTGAAGCATTTCACCCCCAGATACTAAGTACATTTCCCCCCCCTTTCCTCCCTCCCTTCTATCACCCTTCCTTCCTTCTTTCCTTCGTTCATTCGTTTGTTCCTTCCTTCCTTCCTCCCTCACCCCCCTCTCTCTTTTAAAGGAGAAAGGACTTGTTTTATTTTAGTTCCATTTCTGAGGGTTTAGTGCAGCATGGCAGGGAAGACAATGAGAAAGTGGAGACAATTATATCATGGTTTTCCAGAAATCAAAGAAAGGATAATGTCAGACTCTTGTCATTTAAAAATCAAGTTGACTTATTTTTATTTTATGTGTGTTGCATGCATGTATGTATCTGTAACATATGTGTGCAGTGCCTGGGGAGACACTTGGAGTTACAGACCATGTGATGCAAGTAACCCAACTAAGTCTAATGCAAGTGCTGTTAACCGCTGAACCATCACTCCAGCCCATCTACATTTTTACACATTTCATTTCACTTACTTTGTCCTTTGAATTACAAAATAAAATTTCTAATAGTATTAGAACAAGGAGCCAGAAGAGTTGTAATTCTTTGACATTCATGAATTATACCACTAATGTGTTTCTCATCTTTGATTTCCAAAAAAAGTGTTTTAACCTCGGATGGGAAAAGGAGAACTTGAAACTGCCAGATCTTTGAGTAATCCCAGAAGTGGCTGGTTTCAGAACCAGAGCTGCAGTTTCATATGTAATTAGAGCTGCCTGAAGAACTTTGTCAAAGCTGCAGCCATCTTCAGGAGTGGAAACAGTAGAGGGGCCAGCACAGGTCACATGCTTACTGGAGTTCTGTCATCACACAGTGGCAAGAAACTTAGTCTCCTAAGTTTCTTAGTCTCCTAGTGGTGAGCCAAAGTGGTGACTGTTAGGCATTTCCGGTTTCTTACCATGCTTGGAGTTTTGTATCATTCGGTGCAGGGTGAGTAATGCCAGAAAGCTGGCTTAGAAAGCGGTAGTGACTCTCTAACATTTCTATAAGCCTTAATTTTAATTAAGGGTTGAATTGTATTTTGAAATCTGCCTCTTACAGGGATCTGTTGCTGTGATAAAACACTATCCAGGCCACTTACAAATGAAGTGTTTTATTGGGGCTCAGAGCTCCGCAGGTGCCCATCGCCACCATGGCTGAGCCTGGTGGAAGCAAGCAGTTAGAGTTGCAGCAGCTGGGTACTGGTACCCTGATCCACAGAGGGACACTGGAATGCTCCCTGGGAATAGCAGGAGGCTTTTGACACCTTAATCCCTTCCACACCTAGTCCTTACCAAACAACTGAGGACCAGGTATTCAAATGTCGTCCTTATAGGGACAGCTCATTCAAACTACCACATTCTTAAAGGACAAGGTCTGCTTAAAGCTTTTCTGACAACATTGCACTCACTGAAGAAAATTCCACACTTTAATTCCAGCCAGTCACACAGCAAAAATACCTGGGAAAAACAGATCTGTCTGTACTATGCTGCTATAGACTTCTTTTCCCTTTCCCTAGCATTTCTCAATACACTGCAACAGTCCTACTAGTCTGAATCTGAAGAGCGTAAGGAGTTTGGGACATTTTGAGAGTATTTTTTTCCTCTTTTCATATTAGGTACCCTCAAAAATTGCAAAATCAAGTGTAAAACACTTGTTGCATAAGCTTTTCATATAAGGTATATAATTAACCTGTAAAAATTAAAACCGAATTAATCCCACTGTCACTGGTGATGTAAATTTGTTTAAGCCTTTTATAGTATATTTAGTAATATTTATCATCCAAAGCACTTCAGTATGGCATAAGGCTGAATAGCCTTGCAGGTGTTATATATGATCCAGAGGTGGTTTAAAGTACTAAGGGGGACATGCATAGGTCATACACAAATTTTGTTTTTAATGTGAGGGAAGTCGAAGAACTGGTCTTTCGGTTAGCACTCAGAACTGTGTCAGTGAACACTCGTTATCTTGTAGGAATAGTGAGCCTCCTCTGTGTGACTGACATACTAAAGATTGTGGGAGAATGCTGGCCAAGTTAGGAAAAACACTTACTAGTTAATTATCAATCTTATTAAAATATTTCTGAAAAATCCTGTCTTTTGACATATTTCTTGCAGGATGTATATGTAAAAGGCTTTCTGTGCAGATAATTTTTGTCCCTGCCCAAAGACTATAACTTTAGCAACATAGAAAATTCTAACAGAAATATCCTGTTTTAATAAAAAGTAATCCTTATATTAAAACATGAATGAAACATGGCCTTCATGAGAGAATGGCAGCTGGGAAAGGCCTTGTATGTCAGAAGCAAGATGAAGCCATTTGTCAGCATGTGTCCCTGCTGTTTTTCTTCATGAGCTTCTTAGGCTAGTAAGGTCAGGACAGAGAAAGCTAGGGAGAAGGCTGTTTTGGCATCTGTGGAAATAGAAAATAGCTTCTGTCTTTATCCCTGATCTTATTGGAGGGGTATCGTTGACATACTTACTGGGAGAGGGAAGTAAGGAAGGCTTGAGTACTTTAAAAAAGAGGGCCAGCATTTTTAACTTTCCTTGTTAAGTTACTGTTTTTATTAAAAATGCAAGCATGGGTGGCATTTCATCTGTGGTAGTGACATCTTTATGGCCATATAAACTGGGTACAAATGGATGTCCTGTCTCTTTAAAGCTTCCACTCTGAACCTGAAGCTACCTCAGCAACAGCCAACCTTCTCATGGACGTCTCTGTCCTAGTCGCTTCCCTCACCCCAGTCTTGGGGTTCTACTGTTTCCTTTCCTTCCTCAAACTCTGTCTACATGCTGGTCTATATTGGCCTTTTCTCTTCTTCTATCTATAGGTATCCCTACATCATCACCCTTAGAACAGTCCTTTTAAGAGTGTTGGAACCTACAAGATGAAATTTAGATCAAACCTACAAGACGTAAGAGAAGCTGTGACTCCTGTGAATTGAGTCATTCTCTCATAGGGTAGGTGGCCACCAGTTGTGGGGTTTTGCCTTCCCTTTGCTTCTGAAATAAATGCACCTGAAAATTGGTCTTCATAGTGAATCCGAAATGCATTTTAGCAACTATTAAGATTGTTTTATATATTTGAGGCATTATTAGAAGATTTGTTTTACTGGCTACATTTAAAATTTCAAGTTAAGCACATTAGAAGAAATGTTAGCTTGTACGGGCTGCGGGACATTAACCCTTTGCTGAGATGGAGGCTTACTTACATGGTACATACAAACAGCCCTGACTATCTTAAATTAGGCTTACAAAGCATTGTGTGAGCCACCAACTCACTGTGGTTTTGCGGTGTTCATGTGAGATGCTTCAGTGTAGGCTTCTGTGTGACCCGCACATCAGTTTAAAGATGATAGTTACAGAAAGACACATTTCTTGCATGATACTGTAGTGTCATTTGTAGCAAGATTCTGTAATCTGAAACAAAAAGAAAAAAGAAACTACAGGGAAGTATTAAATTTTCTGATTTTGCTCTGAAGAGATCAGATAATTGTAGTTTGTAAAATGAACTGATAGTATCCAGATTAAGAAGAACAGCGAAATGAATTGTTACATGCAGAGTAGCAGGCCCTCTCTGTACTGACTGAGCTTCCCTCAACCACCGAGTAGCCTTCTCAGGTACATTTCAAGTTGTTTGTTCAGAATGACTGCTCACTTTAAGTCATAAAAATGATTCTGAAAGCTGTTCCTTTGGAGGGAAGGGAGATGAAAAGGAAAGGGGAAGAAAGCATTATCAGGATATGATGGTGCCTGTTATAATCCTAGCACTTGGGAGGCAGAGGCAGGGGGATTGCAGTGAGAGGCTGGGCTACATAGCAAGACTTCATGTTGTAATTACTTTGTTTTTCAAATTGATCTGCATTAGTAAAGTAAGTTAGCAGATGCTGCCGAGTCTCCCTACCCGAGACCTCTGTATGGTCTAGGTGTGTCAGTAGATGGAGGTCAGAGGTTGACAGCAGATGTTCTCCTCTTTGTGCTGCACTTTAGGATTTATTTGTTTTTATATGTCTGGGTTCTGGTCTATACACCATGTGCTTGCAGTGCCTATAAAGGCCAGAGGAGGTTGTCTTCTGGAACTGTAGTACAGAAAGTTGTTAGCTGATATGTTGGTGTTGGGAACTGAACCCAGGTCCTCTGCAAGATCAGGAAGTACTATTTACTGCTCAGCCATCTCTAGCCCCTGGCTTTATTTTTTGAAGTAGGTGCCTGCTGCAGTGCCTGTCTGGGAGTTGGGCATTGAACTTGAGTTCTCATATTGGCATGGCAAGTACCTTACCAACTGAGTCATATCCCCATCCATGTGGGGCTTATTTTCTCAAGACAGGGGCATTTTTTTTTTTTTCCTCTCATATGGAAGTTTAGGAGCTGATGGGAGGTACAGTAGAACAGGTCAAAATTCCTTAAAGTCTAGTCAGCTATGAATCCAGGACAGGATTTCAGAAGAAGATAGTCCTGATACAATTCTAGCTTTGTAATCCATTAGGTGGATTTCTTGTTTGTTTGTTTTGTTCTGTTTTTCGAGACAGAGTTTCTCTTGTAGCCTGGCTGTCCTGGAACTCACTCTGTAGACCAGGCTGGCCTTGAACTCACAGAGATCTACCTGCCTCTGCCTCCTGAGTGCTGGGATTACAGGCCTACACCACCACCTCCTGACACCTTTAAGTGGATTTTTATGTCGTTTTTAAAATACTGTGTTTTTAAGGTATAGAACATAGGAAGTTGTAAAAAAAAAAAAAAAAAATAGTACAAATACCGAAGATTTATGGAAAGTTGTAAACCTGTACAGAGAAATGCCCCATACCTTTCCCTTGTTTGTTTTTTTTGTTTTTTTTTTTTTTTGTGTGTGTGTGTGTGTGTGTGTGTAGTTGCATCTTGATGGTGATGGCACTGTACCGAAACAGGAAAGTGGTATTTGTGCCATGCATGTCTGTGTAGATCCATGATGTTTTGTTGTGCATGCAGACCTGTACTAACTTAGAGACCAGGAAGGAACAGTTCTTCATTTTGGGGCTCCCCTTTCTGCTATCCCTTTTCAGTCACAGCTATCTCCCTGCTGCCACCATCCCACCTTCCTCGACTGCTCCCTCCTCTTATGGAATCTCTGGCCTCTTCTCTTGACTCTTGACTCTTCCTAAGATGCCACGGTTACTCTACTATTAATCAGGGTTTCCAATTCCATTGTTTTTCCTGTGGTGGTTGCTTAGTTTGAAGATCTTATATCTTCTGTTTTTCTGTATTGGTGTTGAGAAAGGAACCCAGGACCTCACGCATAAGCTCTGCCACCAAGCTGCATACCCAGCTGTTCCCTTTCTCTTTATTTTCTCCCTCCTCATCTGTCCTTTTTTTTTTTTTTTTTTTTTTTTTTTAATTACATTTTTGGGGCTAGAGAGATGGCTCAAGGGTTAAGAGTGCTGCCTGCTCTTCCAAAGGTCTGGAGTTCAATTCCCAGCAACCACGTGGTGGCTCACAACCATCTGTAATGACATCTAGTACCCTCTTCTGCCAGGCAGGCATATATGCAGGCAGAATACTGCATAATAAATAAATAAATAAATAAATAAATAAATAAATAAATAAATAAATCGTTTTGAAGGATTACATTGTGTGTGTGTGTGTGTGTACACATGCGCGTGCAGGTGTACACTTAGGTGTGTGCATTCCACCTCCCAGTTTTACCTGCTAAGGGCAGTCCCACCCCTACTTTGTCTCCAGGATCCTCTTTTTATGGATGCCTTGCTTTGCGCCCCCCTTCATCTATGTGCTGAGCCATAGGAAGATCAGTTGTTAACCTTTAAGTTCATTTTTTTTTTTTTTGAATTGCTATTTTCTTGGATCTCTTAAAGGTTCCTAATATTTCAATGCTACCACATGGATTCTTAGTTAATGTCAAATTATCTGTCTGTCCGTCCATCTGTCCGTCCATCCACCTCTATGTAGAAAAGGTATTTAATAGAATAGCTTATAGGCTGTCGTCCAGCTAATCCAACATCCAACAATGGCTGTCTACCAATGGAAAGTTCAAGCATCCAGTAATTGTTCTGTCCACGAAGCTGGATGTCTCAGCTGGCTTTCAGTATGTGTCAGAATCCCGAAGAAATAGGCATTAATGCAAGTGAAGGAATGTACTAGCCATTGAGAGTGAGTATAAGCAACAGCTTCCTTTTTCCGTGTTCTTTACATAGGCTGCCAGCAGAAGGGTAGCCCAGATTAAAGTGGGTCTTTCCACCTCAAAGGATTTGGATTGAAGGTTCATCTTTCCATGTCAAATGATTTAATTGAGAATAATCCCTCATAAGTGTACCTAGTTGCTTAGGCTTTAGTTAATTACAGATATAGTCAAGTTGACACCAAGAACAGCCATCATTGCTCCACCCCTTGTCTGCTTGACACAATCACATCTTATATCATGCTGAATTTCCAAATAAAAATAATAATCAGGTAATAATTACACCTAACATGATATAGCTATCCTACATACAACTGCAAATGTATTATACATTTTAGATTAGGTGCCAATGTCCCTTGAGGGACATTTCTTTTAGTATCTCAGATACAAATCCACTGATATTCCCCTAATTGATGTTATACTATATGGTAAAGAAATGAAGGAAAAATATACAGATATCTGCACAAACAGTCTTAACAAGATATAATAGGTATAACAACTTATCTAAGAGTACTGATGACATCTTTTTTTTTTTTCTTAGCTTTCTTTTGCTGTCCGCCCAAAGGGTGCTTTTCCTTTCTTCATGTCGGTTCTTTCTTTGATGGCTTTTGCTGTATGGTAGAACTCCTCCGATGGACTTGAAATCTGTGAATACAAACTCTCCTTTAAATTCAGAGGAATTCAGTTCTATTAGCATATACCTGTCAGAATATTTTTAGAAGGTAGTATACATGAGCCACGTGTGTGTGCTTCATTAGCATTCAGCAAGACATGGAGATAATCATCATAATTGTGAAGCAGCGTGATATTTTTGAGCTCTCTCTACTAGTTGTAAAGTGATACAAAAATGTGATTTTTTTGTATCACAAAGAGTACAGATATTGCATGGTACTCTGCAGCCTGCATTTATAATTATGAAGGACTCACTTATTTTTTATTTTATGTGTGTATTATGAATTCTAATTGGTCTCAATAAAAAAAAAAACTCTGAGTCAGATACAGGGGCAAATGCTGAAAGATCAGACATGTGGAGCAGTCAGCCAGCCACTAGTTTTTATCCCTCCAAATGCTTAGACAGAATGGGTGGTCCTATCTCTAGGAATCCTCAGACTGAATGCTATAAGGTCCTATCTCCCAGTTTATATTCTTCTCTACACCCTGCCATATCCTTTCCTTTCTCCACTTTCCTGGTGCTGGAATTAAAGGCGTGTGACTCCCAAGTACTGGGATTAAAGGTGTGAGTCATCACTGCCTGGCTCTGTTTCTCTTTTACTCTGGATCAATTTTGTGTAGCCCAAGGTGGCCTTGAACTAACAGATCCATGTGCCTTTGTCTCCTGAATGCTGGGACTAAAGGTGTGTGCCACCACTATAGCTAACTGGACTCTCTGGCTAACTAGTGTGACTAGCTCCTCACTCTGATCTCCAGACAAGCTTTATTTGTTAGAGCACAAACAAATTATCACACATATGTGGATGGATGTTTTGCCTGAATCCGCATCTGAATTACACCTGAGTGCCTGGTGTCCACAGAGGCCAGAAGAGGACATTGGATCCCCTGGAACTGGATTTACAGATAGTTATGAGCACCATATTGGTGCTAGTTAATCAAACCTAGGTCCTCTCTAGGACCAGCAAGTGTTCTTAACTGCCAAGCCATTTCTCCAACCCAGAGTGGTTCATTTTAAGTAGTGGCACTAGTGTAAAATTAAACTTTTTTCCTTTTTTTTTTTTAATACAAGATCTTGGGCCATTTGAATTATATTCTTAAACCATTGGTGTGATCAAGAACTTATTTATTAGAGATATCTTCAAATATCTGAAGTCAACAACTGTCAAGTCCAAAAAAAAAAAAAAAAAATCAGAGCAGTAGCACCTGCCTGTAAACCCAAGCACTTAGTGGAGGGGGATGGGATGGGAAAAGGGACAGAGGGGACCTGGGGCGAGGGATGGCTGGCTGTGGTCAAGCCAGTCTAGCTAAAATGGGAACTCAAGGTTCCGTGAGGTGCAGAGTGATTGAGAAGGACACCCAGTGTTGGCCTCTGGCCTGTATATCCACATAGTCATTAGCAAGGCCATAAACATGTGCACACACATATACCACACCATACCACACCATACATGTATAAAAAGGAAGAGAGCAAAACCTAATTGTGGGGCTCTGAGTGAGTGCATGGGTTTGACAGTCAGCATTTATTATGTGTTATGGGATATTCAACTTTAATTACCTCTCAGGAAAAATCCCTTCATACTCTGCCTACGAAATGCAAGTTTGCCTGTATTCTTTTAGACAGGAATTTTATGCATATAATCTACTAAAATCTGCTTTTAGGTTTTACAGAATAATTAATGTTGTTAGACATCATTACTGGTTGTTCCAAAAAAGAATATGTGTAGTCTTTAATGTTTAAATTCTTTAGTATAAGAAAACTGAGCTATTTCTTACATTTAATTTATTTTAATCTTCTAGGAACTTTCCAGTTGTGGATGGAATAAAAAAGAAAAATATAGTTCTGCACCAAATGCAGTTGCTTTCACAAGAAGATTTAATCATGTGAGTTCTCTCGGTCGGTTGAAGAGGGCGTGGCTTTGCCTGATTGTCCATCTGTTGAAGCCAGAGGTTATGTCTAGTGTTTCCTAGTATTGTCCTCCATCACCACCACTCCATTTTTAAGACAGTCTCTCACTGAACTTGGAACATATGGGTTGACTGTACTGGCTGACCAGTAAACCCCCCCCCCAATCCTCCTGTCTCTGCAGACCCTTCCACCCTCACCCCAGCACTGTCTTCCCAGCATTTGACATGCATGCTTGAGATCCAAGTTCAGGTCTTCCTGTTTGTACAGCAAAGCACTTTACCCCTGAGCCATCCTCTGAACCTCCCCTTTGTTACTGCTATTATTATTTGTATCATAAATTCCAGTTGGTCTTAATAATAAAAACTCAGAGTCACAAGGGGAGGCGGGGGGCTCAAAGATCAGAGAAGCAAAACAGCCAGCCATTATTAGCTCTTATTTCTACCTCAGACTGAAAGGGCAATCCTGTCTCCAAGAGTTTTCAGACAGTGCTCAGACTGACTGCCTCAGACTGCATTGATCTCCAGTCTCCTCCCACCTTATATTTCTCTCTGTCCAGCCATATCCCTTCCTGTCTCCACCTCCTTAGTGCTGGGATTGCCTTTGTGTGAGCTCTGTTTCTTTTTTAGACTGGATCAATTTTGTGTAGCCCAGGGTGTCCTTGAACTAACAGAGATTCCTCTGTCTCCCGAGTACTGGTATTAAAAGTGTGTACCACCATTGCTTAGCCCCTATCACTAACTACTGTGGCTGGCTTTGCACTCTGATCTTCAGGCAAGCTGTATTTGTTAGATCATAAACAAAATATCACCACATTTTTTTTTTTGAGGTAGGGTCGTGTGTATTCATTCTAACCATGCTTGATGTGTAGCTGAAGATGACCTTGATCTCCTGATCCTGCTGTTTTTGCCTCTGAGTGCTGGGCTTGTAGACATGTGCTACCATGCCTAGCTTCTTTCTTTATTTTTATTGTTTGTTTGTTTGGTTGGTTGGTTTGGTTTGGTTTTCAAGACAGGGCTTCTCTGTGTAGTCCTGGCTGTTGTAGACTCACTCTGTAGACCAGGCTGGCCTAGAATTCAGAAATCTTCCTCCTCTGCCTCCTGAGTGCTGTGTTCAAAGGTGTGTACCACCTCACCCAGCTCTCATTTTTTATTTTCATTTTCTGACTTAATAATTCTCATAGATAGTTTTTTCACTCTTGTGCTTTGGGGGCCTGTCACCCAGCTCCCAAATAAACACACAGAGGAGACTTACTCTTATTTATGAATGCCCAGCCTTAGCTTGGCTTATTTCTGGCCAACTTTTCTTAAATTATCCTGTCTACCTTTTGCCTCTGGGCTTTTATCTTTCTCCATTGTATATGCCTTTCTTTCCTTCTTACTCAAAAGACTAACTTAGTGGCTGGGTTACTGGGTGGCTGGCCCCTGGTGCCATCCTCTCCTCCTTTTCTCAATCCTCTCTCTTCTCTTTGCCTGCCAGCCCCACCTATGTTTTCTCCTGCCTAGCTATTAGTTGAGCTATTGGCTGTTCAACTCTATTAGACCAATCAGGTGTTTTAGACAGGCAAAGTAACACAGCTTCACAGAGTAAACAAATACAACATAAAAGAATGCAACACATCTTTGCATTATTAAATACTCTACTGCATAAACATATATAACACATTTTAAATTAACATTCCACAACAAATAATTGTATTTGTATAAACAAAATACATAGCCATGCTTGCTTGTCACCTTTGTAAAATGTGCCATCATATAACATACAAGTTCTCCTATGCCCTCTTTCAATAATTATGGTTCTTGGAGGCATACATGTGGTGCAGGTATCTCTAATCCATAAACCATTGATTTTCTACTTCTTCCTAGGCTAAATCCATCTATTCTTGATAATAGAATGTTTTGCCTTTTTGAAGAGTGTTGCTGTGAACATTGAATCTTTTGCTACACATGTGTAAAATCTCCGGACAGTGACATCTGGCTGTCTCTGCCTTTAGTTCTTGTATTTATATCACCTAAACTTGAATCCTTAACACTAGGTCTTTCTGGTTTTTAAATTTTGGTGTTTTGTTTTTGTTTTTCAAGACAGGGTTTCTCTTCATAGCCCTGGCTGACCTGGAACTCGCTTTGTAGACCAGGCTGGCCTCAAACTCAAAAGAGATCTGCCTGCCTCTGCCTCCTGAGTGCTGGGATTAAAGGCATGCACCGCCATGCCCCTCTCCCATTTGAGATTATTAGAAGGTGAATTGTTATTTCATTCTTTTTATTCACCATTATGCTTGGTGTGGTGCTTTGGATGAAGCCAGCTCATGGGGTCACATGTTTGTATGCTTGGTCTCCTGCTAGTGGTCTGTAGGGGAGGGTTAGGAAGCTCTTGTTATAGGAGGTATCACTGGGAGTGGGCTTTGAGATTCCAAAAGCCCACACCAGGCCCAGTGTGTCTGTCCACTGCCTGAAGGTCAGGATGTAAAGCTGTCAGCTACTGCTCCAGCACCATGTGTGTATGCTTCCTGCCTTGATTACAGACCAACCCTCTAAAACTGTAAGCAAGCCCCCAATTCAATACTTTATTTTATGAGTTCTAATGATCCTGGTGTCTCTTCACGACAGTGAAACAGTGACTAAGACACTTGGGGTTGGTATTTTTTGTACCTGTAGTTTGTTTACCTAGACACCCATTTTAAAGGAAGCATGAAGGGACTAAGATTATCACCACCATCATCATCATCATCATCATCATCATCATCATCATCACCATCACCATCACCATCTAGTAGTTTTAAAGATAATGAGTTGCTGTTCCATCATCTTCAGATAGTAACCAAGTAGCTTTCTCTTTCAGTCTTGTTTCTCTCCCGCCCTTGGTTATCGCATTGTCCTCTTTTCAGCCAATAGGTGCATTGCAGCTGTCTCATTCAAGTCTTAGGAACTCACTGATACTTCAGGTTCTCAGGACCAGTTTTTCATTTGTCTCTTCTGTAGTTTATCTACATGTTCTTTCTCCTATACCCTATAGTCCAATCACTTGCTTTATCCTATGTACCAAACCACAGTTTTAAGAATAGTAATAGCTGAATATTCCTTATTTGAAAGTCCAAGCCTGAAGTGCTCAAAAACCCCAAAATATACCACTGTGACATCACAAGTTGGCTTTTGTTCCTGACTTCATGTGATAGCTCATAGTAAGATGTAGGTGCATTCACAACTATTGAATAAAATTTCAGCTTTTTAGCTATGTGTTTAAGATGTATATGAAACCTAAGTGAATTTAGTGTTTAGACACGGATCTCATTCCCAAGACATCTCATGTTTGTACAAATACTCCAAACATAAAAAATATTTTGACTAAGGTGTGTATTCAGCCACTACCATGACTGTGGGAAACAGTGAATTTGCAGACATGCACTCTCTGTTCCTTTTTGCCCATTTTGATAGCTGAGCTCTGTAGTGTCTGAGTGCATTGGGGTTGTAGAGTGTTCTTTATTTTTATCTTAGTTCTGTGAATAAGTATTTACTCACACTTAAGTTGATGTCTATCATCATTTCTATCAGGCAGCTCATTGGACAACAATGCCTCGGTTCAGACAGAAAGGCAAATTTGCTTGTGTTCTACATAGGTGAAAACTGTCTTTATTGGATAAAAGATCCTGATTCTGTTTTCTTCCCTTAATTATTATTTTTTTTCTGACTTAGAGTGTTTGTTTGCTTTTGAGAAGTTGGATGATAGTCTTTTTTCTTTAAACATACTTTTCTCCTTTTGCTTAGATGATCAAAGGTGTTTTTAAAGTCTAATTGTATCAAACTGTTTCTAAGCCCTGGTCATTCTGTCAGTATCTTCAGAAATGACCAGTTTTAACTGGATCCATTGTAGTCTTTTTAGCATGGGGTGATGGTGTGCTTAGATTTCTCAGGATGTAGCTCAGAGTTTCCAGGGAGAAAATTCCAGCAATCAAGGCAGGCACTAGGTGGTCTGTCGGGACCACTCTAGAAGTCAGAACCTGCTTTGCTAATAACCTTTTGATGACAGCGACAAATAATTTAGATTTTAAAAACCATATTTGTCTTAATATGTGTCTAACATTAATTTTAATTAAGGCATTGATTATGCAGTTTTTATTTGAATTGTTTACTGGTGTTCCTATTTAAATATATTCAAATAATGTATTTTAATGACTGAAATATGTAATTTCCATTAACATAAATTCACAAAATACATGTAATTATACATACATTCACATGTTGACAGCTGTTCACAGATAGAAGAAATAGAGGTATGACATCATGAGCTTTCACTGAGACTCTTAGCCATGGCTTATTTTGAGATTAAAGTTTGAACCACCTCTAAATACTTAGATTCTGTTTTTGCAGTACATGAGTTAAAGCAAATGTTTGTATAATTTTATAGGTGTGTGTGTTGTTCATTCGTGTTTGAGTGAACACATGTGGTCTTGCACACCCGGAGATCAGAGGACAGCTATGAGTTAATTCCACCATGTGCTCTAGGGATCAGACTCCGGTTGGTGCCTTGCTCTTGTAGTGGCAAGCCATCCTCAGCCTCTGGGTTTTTGTTTTTGCTTGTTTGTTTTAAATTAATGCTTCATTGAATTAGAAGATTCCACAAAGCTTTTAAAAGGAAGTCTTTAAATCTCATGGTATTTTCTTTTCAAAAGAAACCATAGTCAAGGGTAGGAGAAAGTGTTTGTTTTTTGTTTTGTTTTGTTTTGTTTTTTCTGAGACAGGGTTTCTCTGTATTGCTTTGGAGCTTGTCCTGGAATTAGCTCTATAGACCAGGCTGACCTTGAATTCACAGAGATCCACCTGCCTGCCTCTGCTGGATTTAAAGGCATGTGCCACCAATGCCCCGAGAGAAAATGTGTTTTACACATTTTCAGGGAATACATCAAGTAGCATTTAATATTAATTTTAATCTTGGTAAATATTGCCTTTTGGTTATTTTTTAATTTTTCTTTTCAGGTAAGCTTTTGGGTTGTTAGAGAGATTCTCCATGCTCAAACATTGAAAATAAGAGCAGAAGTTTTGAGCCACTATATTAAAACTGCTAAGGCAAGTATGGCTTGGTCTTTAGCTCACCCATTCAGAAATGTTTTAAGTTACTGTTTAGTGAATCTGGAAAATAAGGCCCATTGAATATGTTGAGTGCCTCTTTTCTCTATCTTTTCCTTTATTATTGGTCACCCCCATTTTATAGACAGGGGTTAGAGTATGGTAAATTATAGTATTTGTAGAATATTAGACTATGTTGAAGGTGATGGAGAAAGCCATGTAGGATTAAGTTGGAGAATACATAGTGGTTTTTGTTACTTTTGTTTTTTATTTATTTACTTTTGATTATGAACCAACCACCCAGCTATATAGAAAATAAGACTTTGCAGTCTGGAGAGATGTCTTGGTGGTTAAGAGCACTTGCTGTTCTTCCGGAAGACCCAAGTTCCCTTCCTAACATCCATTGATGACTTGATGCCACCCTCTGACTTCTACAGGCACTGGCACTTGAGTGGTGCATAGGTATGCCTGTATGCAAAACACTTACATACATAAAAAATATACATAAGCCTTAAAAAAGACTTCAGTTTTTCACATTTGAAGTTTTATTGAGGGTGAGGTAAGAACAGAGGAGGAGGTGGGGTGGGGGGACAGAAAAGGTCCTGTTTGCACTCCAGAGAGACAATGGGGAAAAGAGAAAAGACTTTATCTTTTGAGACAGTGTTGCAGTAGACTTTGAACTCGTGTCCCCTGTCTCTGACTCCAGGTGTGAGCCACAACACCCACCTAGACTTTAGTTTAAATGAATAGTACATACGATGCTAACAAGTGCACTGAAGAATTACTGAGAGGCCAAGATAATAAATATAGTTGGAGACGCAGCATGGATTTCAAGGGTAATCAGAATTTCAGAGAGAGAGCAGCAGGGTTTTCACAGGAAGCTACTGAGATCAACTTGTAACAACTCCAAATTTATGTTAACTTCTCTAAGTGTGATGATACATCTGTGTTTATTCTGCATGGCTCATAGTAAACAGGCCATACTTCACCTGTAGACTGAAAGATGGTGGAATAAAACTGAAGTGTTCTGCTTATAATTTAAGTTAGAATTCTTCCTGCATTTTCCCTGAACATATAGAAACATTATTATTCTATAATTCTTATTCTAACATTCTGTGGCACTAGATGGCAGGAGTAGCCTTACACAAATGTTTAAAAACATTCTTTGTGAAAAGTTAGTTAAGTACTAGTTTTTTTAATTAAAGAAAGTAATGACGTTTCCCATAGATTCTGAATTTCTTTTTCTTTTTTTCCTGATATCTTTGGTAGCCTTTTTATTTCTTTATATGTTTTTGCCCATATAGTCTATCATTTTTTTTACCAAATAATTACATTTATGTTCACACTCTTTAACTTATGACAGCTTTTGCTTTTATTGCAACCCCCAATTCCCTAATCTTTTCCTTATTACTGTTAAATCACTATTCTGACACTCTGTCTTTTGTATTCAGGCTTGTAGTAAAAGATCAGATTGGTCTCTTCCTTTAATACCTGTTTCTATCAGTCTTCTCTAGAGAGACAGAACCAACAGCATTCTATGTAAGCATGTATAAAAATTAAAATATAAAATGTAAAATGAAATTTAGTATTGGCTCACGTTATTGGTGGAGCTTGAATCTGAAAACATTAGGGCACACCCACAAGCTGCAGACTCAGGCAGGAGTAGTGGCAGGAGTGTCAGGATACGTTTGTTTTTCCTTCTAGGTCCTCTGCATGTTTTGGTGTATATCAAGTACTAAGGTGGCACTTAGTCCCTAGTGAACGTTTAACATATACTCATTTAATGACTAGATTATACAATCTCCTGTGAAGGTGTATATCCTGTTTAATGTTTGCTGTTTTCATTTTATTTGATTTTCTTTGGATTTTCAATTAGATACCCACCATAGGGCATATCTGGTAGTTTGGGACAACTGTAAAATGATTTGTTTTTAGCTACTGCTTTTAGGGTAGAAATAAGGCAAAATTCTGAGATCTTAGCTTCAAATGTAAAGTGGGTTTCTTGGGAAATTTGTGGAACCCACTGTTTGATGCATGTATACTATAAGAGCAACATCCTAGAATGAATTAGAAACAAAGAATTTAGGGTCTTGGACATGAGAAAACAGGATATGGAGGGCACACTACAGACAGCAAATTTGAACTCTAGCCCTGGGATAACAGGAACACTGGGCAGGAATCCAGCCTATGTAGACCGTTTTTTATGCCTTGGACTACAGAGCAGACAACCAGTAATACTGCCCTTAAAGGATGCATCTGCTTCCAGAACCCAAGGCATGACCATTACAGACATGCCAGTTAACCTTGACACCAACCCATGACTTCAGCTTTGAAAATATATTGCCCATTTAGAGCTGAATTTATTCCCAGAGTGTGGGTGAAAATGCCCAGGTAGAACATAGACATTGTATTGTGGGCCATAAATAATTTACTGGGTACCCTAGAAGACAGTTCTCAACAGTGACAGTGATAAATACTGGTATTCTACCAACTGCCTAAATTGTGTTAATTTATATTTTCCTACATTTATTTTCTTTAAAATGATAATTCTTCTCCCCCTTTTTATTAAATCTTCAGAAACTGTATGAACTTAACAACCTTCATGCACTTATGGCTGTGGTTTCTGGCTTACAGAGTGCACCAATTTTCAGATTGACTAAGACATGGGCGGTGAGTAACCCTCCCTTGTTCAATGAAAAATTAGACTTCTGTACAAAGTAAAGATTTTATTAGTTTCTTTTGTAAGTCTCAGTAAAATGACTATTATGGTAATAGATAAGAATTCTTAAATGTCTTACACTTTGTTATTTGAAACCTACATTGAAGACTCCTTAAACATTGCACTGAGCTTAGGAGGTAATTTGTGGTCGAATGAGGTGGATGCTTGGGTTTTGCATTTTAGAGAATCATTTTGAATGCTTGTTTAGGCTTCTCTGATGACATCCTGTGTCATACTCACCTGATAATTTGTATTTAATGGTGTACATTTCATACTTTTGGAAAGTTTCAGGATCTGAATCACAACCTTTAATTTTTTTATTAATTTCAACATCCATTATTTTTAGCCACAGACCTTAAGGTTGTAGAAAAACCACATGGTAACCATTGAATTATGTGATATTGCCGATATTCTTTTCAACAGCTATCATATTGGCTCCTATTACTTTAACAAGATTAGGGTATGATTTTTGGCATCTGCCAGTGTTTATATCTTTATCTTTGAGTTCCTAGGTTTTCTTTTTTTCTTTCCCTTTCCTTTTTATAGTTTTTATTATGACACTAAAGCCTCGCACAAGCAACTTCTCCAAACCACTTTTTATTGTTTTTACTTTTTGAATCAATCAATGTCTTGCTAAGTCACTCAGGATGGCCTTGAACTTGGGTCTTCCTGCCTTAGCCTATCAAGTAGCTGGAGTTATAAGCTGGTTATACCAGCTTCTGTGCAGGGTGTGTGTGTGGATGTGTGTTTGTCTGTCTGTCTTTTTGTGTCTCTGTGTGTATGTCTGCGAGTCTATTACTACATTTAGCAAAAGCTTATAAAAATTAGTAAAATGGCAGTGTGTGTACAAGCTTGCTTGCCCAAGTTCATTTGTTAATACGTATGTATTTGGAAACCAGAGGACAGCCTCGAGTGTCATTCCTCAGAAGCTGTCTATCCTCTTTTTGAGACAGGGTCTTTCATTGGCCTGGAAGTCACTAGTTAGGCTCTGTGGCCTATGAGCTCCAGGGATTCTTTTGTGTCTCCCCATCCCACCCCCACCCCCACCCCCAGGTCGGGGATTGTGTTTTTCAATGCAAGCACTTTATTAAAAGAGCTTTCTCCCTAGTCCCCTCACTTTATTCATAATTAATAAAGAAGATGCTGCTCTTGCTTCCCTGGTGTATAAAATATTTTATATGAAAACTATAGAGTTTTTATATTGGAAAATTATTAGTGTAGAAGAGTTTGTAATCTTTATTTTTCCATTATAAGTACCTGGTGAAGGATTTTCCTATTTTAAAAGTTCTTTTTAATTATCATGGCCTCATTCATTAAAATCTGAATTCCATGGAGGGGGCTGGAAATGACCACAAGCACATAGTTATGAGTTCCGTCTTTACAATTTCAAGGGGAAATCACAATTATACTGTGATTTATGATGTGATTTAGAAGTGGGATATATTCCCTTTAAGTTGTTGTTTTCCTTGAAAATGTTTTTGTTGCCTTCATCTATCTAATTCTGTGAAAATAAGTTTATTTGTTGTTTTTTTGTTTTTTGAGAGAGAGGAGGGATGTTGGTTAACAGTTGTACTAATTTGTAATAAACTTAATAAACTTTAAAAAATTGCATTCCAGTGAGTGATATAGATCCCATCCTTACATCGGAATGTCTACTGGAGAAAGATAATCAGTATTAAGTAATTGTATAGTAAGAAATAGCAGAAGAAAAGTAGGATGAAAAGGAAAATGGGGCATCACTGTTTTTTAGTAATATGGGAAGAGGCTATCTCATAGTGGGATGGTATCAGCTTTCCAACACTAGCTACCCAAAACAGTCAAAGGGAGGATATCATGGATAGGAGAAGCAAGTGTTGTAGGAAAACAGATCACCTTTGCAAAACATTTTTTATAGTACAGGGAGAACTTTTGAGATGACCATTGGATCTGACAGTTGAAGAAGATTGGTGATGTTGGCAAGAGTGGTGTTGGTGTGGTGGATTGGATTGAGAGAGATGGCAAAGGACTAACTAGGTCAGTAAGTGTAGACTGTGCCTTTGACAAAGTTTGCTGTAGAATATTGAGGACCTGGCAGTATGGAGAGAGGTAGGAGACTAAAGGTTTGTGGCATATCCTGTTTTTATTTTGGAGGTGGGATCATGACCAATAAGTTCTGTGCAGGTCACAATGATGTATTAGAATCGGGGAGATGGTGAGAAAAGAGTAATTTCTCCAGAGGTATCTTTAATTAGATGGAAAGGAATTAGTTCAGCACCGTGGTGTTCAGAAATGCTTTTCCATGTTAATAGGCAGAGAGAGTTGTGTCTGGTTACAGATGCAGGTGAATTGGTACATTGGGTGGTGGGAGTCTATAGAAGACCTTTGGCTGCTTTGATTCTTTAGAAACAAAGTCCTTAGTTGAGAATTTTTGAAAGCAATCCTTGGAGGTTTATAGAAAGAAGGAAGGACTTGTCATCCAGGAGGGTAGGAAAGCACCATGAAGAGATCATGATCTTTATAAAGAAGGTTTTTGATCATGAGTTTAAAATGAAAGCAACAGACAGTTAACATACTTTTCAGGTTCAAGCTCAGTGTAAGTGTGGTATACTGATAAGAATTGTATTTAACCAAACTTGAGGTGTTTTTGTTGTTGTTTTGTTTTTCTGAAACAGGGTTTCTCTGTAGCTTTGGAGCCTGTCTTAGAACTGGCTCAGTAGACCAGGCTGACCTGGAACTCATAGATCCACCTGCCTCTGCCTCCCAAGTGCTGGGATTAAAGGTGTACACAAGCATCACCCAGCTTGGTTCTTTTGTTTGTTTGTTTTTTAGTCAGGTTTGTACTTGAGAGATCTGTAGTAGAATGAGAGGTGAAAGAGAGAATATACACATGTACAGTGTAAACAGTAAGACTCATGACAAAGGAGGTGATGGTCCATGGGCTCTTTTGTTCCAGCACCTAAAATTTAAGAGTTGTCTGGGCTTCTCACGTTAGAGACCATTCAGCACCACCCCCCCCCAGGGTGTATATTGCATTTGCATCAACATAGATGAGCTTGACAATTCTAAGCCAGAGACAGAAATACTGAATCTGATATGTAGCATCCAAAATTGAATTCATAGAAGTAGAGAGTAGATTGAACAGTTTTCAAAATGAGGGTAACTAGAAGATGTTTCTAGTTCAGTGGGTAGATACAAAGTCTAGTTTTATAGAATTTGAGATCTAAGGTGCAAAGTAACTATAGGTAATAATTTGATATACTTGGAATTTGCTGAGAAAATCCATCCAAAATGTTCTAGCTTAGGGTCATATAATATGTATGTATGTGCAAGTATATATTTCTTAAATACATAAAATTTCAGCATTTATGTGCCAATACTAGTAGGACAAAGATCAGCTATAAAATTTATAAGAAAATGCTAGGTTTAAGAAGACAGAATATTCCTGCAGGAGAAAGTGGGGTTTGAAAACATTAGCCTTTGCCTTCACATAAGATTATTTTATAATTTTGGCAATGTAATAGCAGGTAGGTATGTGTGTGTGAGAGAGAAAGAGAGAGAGAATATATCAAACTGTGATATATACCAAAAGTAAAAGCCAGAAACAGGTCTTTTCTTTGGATCCCCAACATAGGACAGGTAAAGTATTATAAATGGGTGTCTTAGTGTATCTATTATTGTGATAAAACACTATGGCCAGAAGTAACTTGAGGAAGAAAGCATGTCTTTCATCCTACATCTCCCAGGTCACACTCCATCATTGAGGTAAGTCAGGGCAGGAAACCAAGGCAGGAAGCTTGAGGAAGGCACTGAGGCTAAGGCTGTAGAGGAGTGCTGTTTACCGCTTGCTCAGCTTGTTTTCCTAACCACTGAGGACTGCCTGCCACATCCCACTTCACCCAGGGTGAGCTAGGTCTATCAGCATTGATCATTAATGAAGAAAATGTACTACAGACTTGCCTGTGGGCCAGAAAAGACTAGTGGATTGGTGTCAAAGTGTCCATTCTCATAACCAGTCTTTGAGACCCTCTTTGAGAAACAGAGACACGTGTGGAAGAGGGATGCTGAAAGCATTAGTACATCTTCTACTTGCTAACCCTGTGATTGACTCCCCTTCTCTGACATCACTAATAAAATACACAAACTTTTTTGTTAGCACTCTAGCAGAATTAGTTAACAATTTTAACAATTTTTAACAATTAACAAAGTTAACAATTTTGTAAGTGAAATGTTTGCGTGCCATACAAAGAGACTATTTTAGCATGTAATGAAGTCAAGCCTTACTGTTTTGTGACAAAATCGTAACTTGAGAGGTTTTAAACCAAAGTCTTCAGAATGCTAACAGAACAGAACAAATATCTGGGAGCTTTTGGTTTGTATCATGGGCACTAACCTCACTTGTCTTTTACCATCCTTGATTATTTGTAGTAATCTCAAAGGGAATGTAATGTACACTGTCTGTTCAAGCCACCTGAAACCAGTTTTTGATAATTCTCTATATGATGAAAGTGCTGGTCAAGAAGAAAATTTGTTATCAGAAGTCAAAATTTCAGGCAGTGGGAGGCTTCCCAGCTGTTAGGACCAGCCACAACTGGGATTTTCAAGAAAAGTTGTTACTTTCGTCACTTAAAATTGAGTGTTTCTTAGTGATTATTTTTATGGTGAGAGCTTAAAATTTTTCTGGGATGCAGTTTAAATACCCTCTGGGAGTGGTCTTAAGCATCTCTGGAGGAAGGGTAATTACTTGGAGTGCTTTCTGAGACATAGCAGGGTTTGGAGAGAGGGGAGGAGCCTTGGGTGGAACTTCCTCCAGAACATTGTGAAGGAATTTTATTGAGACAGTCAATTAAAATATTTGTGCATTTAAGATGCATGTATACACATAATTTAAGTTGTTAAAAACAATAAAATTGCTTAATTATACAAATTAGTGAAGATAATGTGTTATAGTTTACCACTTAGGTTCATTTATGTGCGTATAATGGTGATTTTATAAATACTGTTGAGTTGTTAATGTATGTGTCTGATTTTGTTTTATTTATATCCTACCATAATAAAATTAAGGAAAGTGTAACTTTGAAGTTAAAGTCCAGATTTGTGGTAAATACAGCTTCCATTCAGTTCTTTGCTAAAGTAAGATGGAACTTGTAAATAACTTAGGCTTTTTTGATTGTTTTTCAGTTATTAAGTCGAAAAGACAAAACTACATTTGAAAAATTAGAATATGTAATGAGTAAAGAAGATAACTACAAAAGACTCAGAGACTATATAAGCAGCTTAAAGATGACACCTTGCATTCCTTACTTGGGTGAGTTACATCACTGTGTGTTTGTCATTCCTAATTGTTGCTCTTCCTGAATCAGTCATTTTTATGAAACACAAGAAATTTTTTAAAGTGTGTGTGTAAGATTTCTAAGCTGAAAAAAAATCAGGTAAAGAAGTGTTTACCTTATTGCCTGAAATGCTTTTCATATTAAATTAGCCCCTCAGATTTTCCATAGAGTGTAACATTGACTTAGGAAGGGGCCATGGGTAAATGATATGTTTTAGTTATTTTAGTAATGCTTTTAGTGACTGAAACAAAGCCTTGTAGTGAACTTAATATAGTAACTAAAGACATTGATCCAAGCTATTATGTAGTACAGGGTTGGTATGAGTTCTGAAGTGTGGTTTCAATTAATTATTGGTATTACTGTTTCCTAGATGAATTATATTGTTTGACTGTGAAAGTTAAGGTTAGTGTATGACAGTTCTGTAATTATTATTTGATTAAGAACTTAAATATTTATATAAAATCTTACAATGTTAAAAAGTTCCAAAAACTATTTAATAACATTATAGTTTTTTTCAACAAAGCATGAATAATGTTTTGTTGATTATCTGAGTTTTAAAAGGGCCTAAATAAGCTATCCTTTTAAATGTGTATGTAACTTAAAGGTAGAAGATATGGTATAGATGATATATATCCAAGGTACATCAAATTAAGTTGGTTTGACTTTGTTGAAATTCATCAGATGATAAGTATTTGTTTCTTATCCTGCTGCCCATCTGCTATCTTTTCAGTAGTTATCTACAGTAGACTCAAAGAGAGCAATTTGTGAGAGTAATTACAAGTGTGTCATTTGTTTTGGATATGTCAATGTCACCTTTGAAGTCTTTACATTATTAGTGACTAAAAGGCAGGCTCAAAAGCTGGTATATAAACTTCCATCTGTCATAGAGCATCAGCTTAGTTCACAGAGAAAACTTGACTTTTAACATTATGATCCACAGAACAGTAGTGGCTCTTGCTTTTTATCCCAGCACTTGGAAGGTAGAGGCAGGTGGATCTCTGTGAGTTTGAGACCAGCCTGGTCTACAGAGCTAATTCCAGGACAACTTGGACTGTTACACAGAAACCCTGTCTCGGAAAACCAAAAAAGAGAGAGAGAACACTGTGGTGTGTCCTAGGGCTCCTGCAGTAGTGCAAAGATATATTCACATCTATTGAAGGCATAGTAACCTAAAAGTATAGTGTAGTTAATGGCCACTACATTTTCATTGTAGGTCATAGTTTAGCTGTGCCCATATTTAGAAATGTAATTTGGGGAAAAGAAAGAATAAAGGAGCTTTTAAAACGTTTGTCCTTAATAGACAAGATCTCCTGAATAAATTGGGCTCATGGGGGCCAGAGGGGAAGGTGAAAGAGGAGAGGGAGGAGGGAAAGGAAGTGGGGGAAAATGTATAGCTCAATTTAAAAAAAAAAACAGACCCTATTGTTCTTGTGCTCTGTAAGAGCACAGATAAGCCTTTGTTGTATAGGCTCATTGGACCCAGAATTGGTGACCCTTGGTTCTTAAAGGGCTTTTCTATGCTGAACTTTCAATTTATTTCAATCTTCTATACTTAGATTTCAAACTTTTTCCTTTTAAGTCAGGTGATGTCCTTATTCTACCTACTTCAAAATTGAGAACCAGGCACCTAGAGGTAGAAATCCGACTTTCAGTCCTCTAAGAACCATGTATAACATATCCACAGTCTAATGGTTCTATTTAGCATGCTCCTATTATGCCTGCTAAACTCTCTAATTCGAAAATTTACTGATTCTATGATTGCCTTCTTACCGAATTGCTCTTCTATATTAAATGCCATAATTATTTTATCTTCTTGGAAAAGTTAATGTCTTAAATTAGGATTGAGAAAATGACAAATGAATCATGATACTATGATTTCTAGTCCAGGTATCTTTGTTCTACATTGTTTCATGTAGCACTTGGTACAGAAGTTTAAGCTGTGTGTGCATGTGCACTTGTGTGTGGACAGATCCATGTATATTCATGAACCTCTATGTGTATGCAGAGAAAAAGAAGGTAAGCTGTTGAGTAGAATCTGGAAAGGTTTTCTGTTGGAGACTGCCCCTTCTCTCCCAGCCTTGAGACATGAAGCAGACAAGGCAAAACTCTGATGTGAAGATGTTAACTTGTAGAAAATACTAGAACCATTATCTTTATGTTCTGGTTGGTGTCAAAATGACCCCAGGCTCCTCCCCCCCCCCCTTTTTTAAAATCAGTTCTTGTGTCCTGGAGTCTTACTTTTCACTGTCACCATGTATTTTACTTTACCCGAGCGAGCAGAAGGAATTGTTGCTTTCTATTGCTCAGCATGCTCTTGTCCTCTCTTCACCTACTTGTCAGTGTTCCATAAGCTTTCTTTTGTGTACTTCTCAGACTTCATCTTAATTTTGTGATTAAGGTGCTAGTTCCATCTGCTCTTGGAGATTTTTCTCTGGCTCTTTTGTCCCACCCCCCTAAACTTCTGGGTTTTGTTTCATTGGCTGCTCTTTCTCTTACATATGTAGTCATATAAAGATGTTTGTCTACATTTTTTATACTATACTCTGAGTATAGTGGAATGATCTCACTCAGGTTTGACATACTAATAAACTAAGCTCTAGGCTCGCCTATATGTCTGTCTACTTAATTTTTAGACATTGAAATACCAAATCAGTTGACTTGTGGTACTTATATTGACTTCTAGTTGAGCATGTGTTTATATGAGCTCTTCTCCCTTCCTGCAGACATAATCCCCATCTCATCTTCTATTTTAGTTCATCACTAATCTCATCTGTATCCCATTATATACTTTTGAACATTATAAAAGGAAGCACCTTAGTAGATATTTTGTTTTGTTTAGACAGGTCTCACCATGTATGTCTGGCTGGTCTGGAACCCACAGAGAGCTTTCTGCTTCTGCTTGACGTTAAAGATGTGCACCACCACACCCTACTAGAAGATACTTGTTTATTAAACTATTTTCACAACCCCTTTCTGGCTTTTCCCATTGTTCAGGAGTGTTGCTTTACTTCTGTTTGAATATAATAATGTACTTGTGTAGAATATTTGCATGACTCAGCTCTACAGCCCAGTTTTCTTTTGGTGCTTCAGCTGACATGAGCATTTGCTCAGCCCTGTGCTTGATGATAAATGCATAGAAAGGAATAAGGTGGACGTTGTGGATTTAATAGGACATTTCATCTCCTCCCCCTCCTCTGCATCTCATATAATGTAGGAAAATGAGATGATGCATGTGTCTAAGAATTAAAAAACAAAAGAAAGTTGGCTATAGTGATTCATACAATATAGTCTGAGCAATAAGGAGGTGGAGACAGGAGGACATGAGTTACAGATCAAGGCCTGCCTCTTAAAAAAAAAAAAAAAAAAAAAAGGTTGGGGATTGGTAAAGATTGGTAAAGAATTTAGGGTGATTCTGTTGAGACCATGCATTCCAGTAACTACATGATTCTTGGTAGCTCTCATGTGGTTATCCTTACTCTGTTCTATGAAAAACATCTATTCTAGAATTAGAAAATAAGGGACCATTTGGCATAATAAGTACTGGATAAACTTGACAAAAGAAACTAGCCACATAAATAATTATTACTCGATTTAATTTCCAGCTTGAAAATTGTTCTTTTCCTGAACTGACAGGTTTGTTTAATAGTAAACCTTTTGAGTAAATTTAAGTGTTAAAGCATGTGTATTTTTTTTTAAAGTTTGTGTGTGTGTGTGTGTGCACACTCTGCTTGAGTATATACACATGTATGTGCATAGTGGTGTCGGATCCCTTGGAGCTACAGTTACATTTTCAGATGACCAACTTGTCACATGCTGGCATCCAAACTCCCTTCCTCAGGATTGCACAGAAAGCACTCTTAACCATTGAGTTGCCTCTCCAGCCATTATACTTGGTTTTCTTAAGAAAATATGAAGTAAACCTCATGACTTATTGACTACTTAGTTTACATTATAGACAAATGGTTCTTTTATTATTATTATTATTATTATTATTATTATTATTATTATTATTATTATTTCTGATTTTTAGTACCAAAATGTGTTGAAGAAGGAACATTTGTTGCTAATTTACATCCTCTACTGACTTTCTCTTATTTTATTTTCATTTGAAATTAATTAGGTCTTGCATTTTCAGAATTTAACTGTCCTTGATTTTAGAATTCTTTTCTATTCATGTTTCAAAACCACAAGCTCTTGTAAGATTCTGTGCATTTGATGGGGCAGGACTCAGCCAGTACTCATCACTGTTCTTTCATTCTCATAATGCTTTCCTTTCCCCCTTTTGTCTGTATATGTTCTTAGAGAAAGGATGTTATCAGCCAAAGGGGCTATAGTGCATAGAGAAAGGGTAATGGCCAAATAGCTGCTTTATAACAGAGATATTCTGAACTACTAGTATTTTCCCTCTGACAATAATCATGAAGGACTGTCAGTAGTTCAGCAGGCATAGTCCTGCCACACAGTTGTGATAGCCAGTTCACTCTCCAGAACCCATGTCAGGGTGCAAAAGAGAACCACATCCTATAGGCATGAGTGACATCCACACCATGCACACACACTAATAATGCATTTTTAAAAGTAGAAGACATTAAAAGTTAATAATGAAAACCAACCATGCATTGTAAATATTTTTCTAAAGGGGTGTTAGGGATTTATATAGTAGTACAATTCTTTCATATTGCCAAAAGTATCAGTAATTCAATGTGGATCAAATCTCAGGAAGTAGAAATACTTTCTTGGCACCCACTCGTCCTCTCTTGAAATTAAATGGTCTCTTCTGTTGGTTTGCATTCAAGCAAAAAGTGGTCAGTTTGGACAGTATAGTCAAAAACTCTTAAACAAGGATGCACTTTGTCTAAAAAGGAATAGTTTGGCAAATGTCAAGGAAAATTTTTGTTTTATGTAAGTTATTGTTTTAAATCTGAAAACCATTAGCAGCCTTCATCTGTCCTCGTCAGTGCTGCAGATTGGTCTTAAGGGGCTGCTGAGGAGTTTGGCATGGAAGCTTTGCTGTGTTGCAGAGGAAGACTAGAACATTGCTCAGAAATAATTTAATTTTATGAAACATGGTAACTACTACTTGGTGTGTATTTTCTTAACCTCATTCCTACTTAACTCATGTAATGGGGATGCAGTAGCACAGCAAACCAGAGTATGTTCTGAGAAAGGCATGCTGTGAATACTAAAAGTGAGTGAGTTGTGCCACTGTTAGGGAAACAGAGCAGAGATGTTTTTGTAAACACTCCAGCCCTTTTGTAGACATCAAGTAAACTGTCTTGATGTATGGAGATACAATTTCCTCAGTCTGAAAGAGACTACTCTTACCATGTTCTCCTTTAAATTTCAAGTGAAAAAGCACATTTTTTATTAATAATATAATTTAAAATTTTTACATGTGGATCCCAGTTTCCTCTCCCTTTCTCCCCCCAATCCTCCCTCCTTCCCTCCCTCCCTTCCTCCCTCTTACCCTCTTTCCCCTGTGACATGTACCCTGGCCACCCTCCCCTCCCATCCTCCCACCCCCATTCCACATGTAGGGCTATGCTATCCAGGTTGGATCATGTAAATCTGTCAAGTCATTTGAAGTAGTGACTAGGACTTCTCTCCTGTCTCTAGGTTAAGGGGGTATCCCTCCATGGGGGATGTGTCCGCAAGGTCCTTTTGTGCACCAGGAATAGATCCTGTTTCTATTGTCTGAGGTCCCCCAGACTGCTCAGTCCTTCTAGCTGAGACCCATATTCAGGGGGTCTGAGTCAGTCCCATGCTAGATTCCCAGCTATCAGTCGGGGGGGGGGATTAGCTCCTCCTTGTTCATGTCAGCTGTCTTTGTGTGTTTCTGCCACCTGGTCTTGTCCCCTCTCTCTGCATGTGGAATCTAGTTCAACTCAGTGTTTGGTTATGGGTGTTTGCTTCTGTTTCCAACAGGTACTAGATGAGGGCTCCATGATGGTGGATAATTTAGTTGATGATCTCACTATCAGGGAAGGGCATTTATGGAAGCCTTTCCATGGTTGCTCAAATTGTTAGTTGGAGTCAGTCTTGTAGTTCTCTAGACCTTTCTTTAGGTTCAGTTTTCTCTTCAAACCAATAATGGCTCCCTCATTTATGTTTCCCCACCCTCAACCTGACTCAATCTATCTAGTCACACAGGCTTTCCTCTCCTCCCCTTCTCTTTCTCCTAGTTCTCTCTCCATTCACTGCCCTCCCCATTTCCCATGTGCTCTGGGGGACTTGTCCCTTCCCCCTTTTGTGAGGAACCATATATGAATCTCTTAGAATACACCTTGTATCCCAGTTCGTCTGGTGGTGTGTATAATAGGCTGGTGATCCTTTGCTTTATGTCTAAAATCCGTATATGAACAAGCACATACCCTGTTCCTCTTTTTGTGACTGGGTTACCTCATTCAGGATGGTTTCTTCAAGTACCATCCACTTGTCTGCGAATTTCAAGATTCCATTATTTTTTTCTGCAGAGTAGTATTCCATTGTGTAGATGTGCCACATCTTCTTTATCCATTCTTCAGTTGAGGGGCTTCTAGGTTGCTTCCATGTTCTTGCTATTACAAATAATGCTACTATGAACATAGTTGAGCACATGTCTTTGTTGCATGGATGTGGGTCATTTGGGTCTATACCTAAGAGTGGAATTGCTGGGTCCTGTGATAAGCTAATTCCCATTTTCCTGAGGAACCATCATAGTGATTTCCAAAATGGCTGTATGAGTTTGCATTCCCACCAGCAGTGAAGGAGTGTCCCCCTTTCTCCACATCCTCTCCAGCATAAGTTGTAATTGGTGTTTTTAATTTTAGCCATTCTGGCAGGAGTAAAATGGTATCTCAAAGTTGATTTCATTTGCATTTCCCTGATAGCTAAAGATGTTGAACACTTTCTTAAGTGTCTTTCAGCCTCTTTGATTTCCTCTATTGAGAATTCTTTCTTCAATTCTGTACCCCATTTTTTTAATGGGGCTATTTGGTGTTTTGTTGACTAGTTTCTTGAGTTCTTTGTATATTTTGGAGATTAGCCCTTTGTCAGATGTAGGATTTGTAAAAAATTTTTCCCAGTCTGTGGGCTGCCGTTTGGTCTTGTCCACTGTGTCCTTTGCCTCACAGAAGCTTCTAAGTTTGAGGAGGCCCCACTTATTAATTGTTGATCTCAGTGTCTATGCTACTGGAGTTATGTTCAGGAAGTGGTCTCCTATACCAATTTGTTCAAGGGTACCTCCTGTTAGAAACCTGCAGTCTCACCCTGTTGGGCCATGCCCAACCCCCACCTTTTTAATAGCAATAAGAGGTGGGAATGTTGGGGCTCGGCAATCTGTGGACCCCGCCTCTGGGCGGGATGCCTATGGCCACGTAATCACTATGTCAGGCCTTACCTAGCTGCCCAAGCTACCTGGCCGCAGAGACTGGGTTACGCATGCGCAAGCTCCCCTTTTAAAGCAAGCATGCCAAGCGCACCCCTCTCTCTTGCTTCTCTCTCTTGCCTTTCTCTCTTGCTTCTTGCCCCTTTCTCCCCGCTTTCGGTTGGCCACCAGCTACCCCCCTCTTTCCTCTCCCATCTCTCAATAAACTCCACGTGGGCGCTGAATCTTGTGTTTGTGTTTCTTAGGCCATAGCAGCTGCATCACAGCAGCTGTATCAAAAGAACACCTCCTACTTTCTCTTCTAAGAGGTTCAGTGTGGCTGGATTTATGTTGAGGTCTTTGATCCATTTGGACTTGAGTTTTGTGCATGGCGATAGACATGGGTCTATCTGCAGTCTTCTACATACCATCATCCAATTGTGCCAGCACCATTTGTTGAAGATGCTTTCCTACCCCCTTTGTATTTTTTTAGCTGTTTTATCGAAAATCGGTGTTCATAGGTGTGTGGATTAATAACGGGATTTTCGATTCTATTCCATTGGTCTACCTGTCTATTTTTGTGCCAATACCAGGATGTTTTCAGAACTATAGCTCTGTAGTATAGCTTAAAGTCAGGGATGGTGATGCCTCCTAAAGTTCTTTTATTGTACAGGGTTGTTTTGGCTATCCTGGGTCTTTTGCTTTTCCATACAAAGTTGATTATTATCCTTTCAAGGTCAGTGAAGAATTGTGCTGGGATTTTAATGAGGAGTGCATTGAATCTGTAGATTGCTTTAGGCAAGATTGCCATTTTTACTATATTTATCCTTCTAATTCAAGAGCATGGGAGATCTTTCCATTTTCTGGTATCTTCTTTAATTTCTTTCTTTAAAGACACAAAGTTCTTATTGTATAGTACTTTCCAATGTTTGGTAAGCGTTACCCCGAGATATTTTATGTTGTTTGTGGCTATTGTAAAGGGTGATCTTTCTCTGATTTCTTTCTCAGCCTCTTTGTCATCTGAATAAAGTAGGGCTACTGATTTTTTTGAGTTTATCTTGTATCCTGCTAGTTTGCTGAAGGTGTTTATCAGCTGTAGGAGTTCCCTGGTAGAGTTTATTGGGTCGCTTATGAAAACTATCATATCGTCTGTAAATAGAGACAGTTTGACTTCTTCCTTTCCAATTTGGATTCCCTTGATCTCCTTTTGTTGTCTTACAGCTTTAGCTAGAACTCAAGTACAATATTGAAGAGATATGGAGAGAGAGGACAGCCTTGTCTTGTTCCTTATTTTAGAGGAATTGCTTTAAGCTTCTCTCCATTCAGTTTGATGTTGGCTGTTGGTTTATGGTATATTGCTTTTATTATGTTTAGGTATGTTCCTGATCTCTCCAAGACCTTTATCATGAAAGGGTGTTGAATTTTGTTGAAGGCTTTTTCAGCATCTAGGGGGATAATCATATGGTTTTTCTTTTTCAGTTTGTTTATATGGTGGATCACGTTGATAGATTTTTGTATGTTCAACCATCCCTGCAACCCAGGTCAGGTGAAACCTACTTGGTCGTGGTGGATGATTTCTTTGATGTATTCTTGGATGCAGTTTGCCAGTATTTTATTGAGTATTATTGCATAGATGTTCATCAGGGATATTGATCTGTAGTTTTCTTTCTTAGTTGTATCTTTGTGAGACTTTTGTAACAAGGTGATTGTGGCCTCGTAGAAAGAGTTTGGTAATGTGCCTTCTGCTTCTATTGTATGGAACAATTTGAGGAGTATTGGAATTAGCTCTTCCTTGAATTTCTGGTAGAATTCTGCACTGAAGCCATCTGTCCCTGGGCTTTTTTTGGTTAGAAGGCTTGTGATGACTGCTTCTATTTCATTAGGGGTTATAGGTCTATTTAAGTTGTTTGTCTGTTCTTGGTTTAATTTTGGTAAGTGATAGTTATCCAGAAATTTCCATTTCCTTTGAATTTTCAAACTTTGTAGAGTACAGGTTTTCAAAGTATAACCTGAAAGTTGTCTGGATTTCCTCTGTGTCCGTTGTTATGTCCCCTTTTTCATTTCTGATTTTGTTAATTTGCATGATCTCTCTGCTTTTTCTTTAGTTTGGATAAAGGTTTGTCTATCTTGTTGATTTTCTCGAAAAACCAACTCTTCTCTTATGGTCTTTTTCAATGTTCTCCATTCCCCTCCATTCCCTGCTCTCCAGACAACCACTCTCTTTTATTTCTGTGATGTATTCCCCTTTCCACCCACATGGATAGGCTCTTGTCTTTGGGTTTCTTTGTTGTTGTTGTTGTTGGGCTGGTTAGTTTGGTAGTTTTTAGCATGGAAATGAAGGGAAACATTTAATGTAGACACTTGCTAATCAAAGGACCTTTCTGATCCTTTTAGTTGCTCTGGGAACTGTTTTAATCTCTCTTGTGATGCAATACTGTGTTTGTGTGGCATGTTTACAGTTCTTCACACACACATGCGCGCACACGTACACACACACACATACACTTGCATACAGGTATGCACTCCCCCACACCCCCCATTTTCTTCTGGTGCTTCAGCTGGCATCTGTACTTGCTCAGCACCGTGCTTGGAGCTGCTATTAGACTGGTTGCTGGGGGCACAGCAGCCCTATCCCAGGGTACATGGTACTGAACATGGCCTTAATAAGGAATCTGGTTAATAGCCATACTTCACAAATGGCTTTGTTTCCTGTGTTGGAGTAGATGTGTATCATTTGTCACAATGATTGTTTATTTGCCTTCACAGTTAATGAAATTTTTAAGGCATACTTAAAGAATCCTCACACTACCTTTTTTTTTTTTTTTCTCCAAGAATTGATCTCAGAGTGCAGTGTTTAGGGTAATGTTGGTCTAAGAAATGTCTGCTATTCTATGTGCAATTTTTAAAATTATAGTTCTCAGTAATTTCTTTTAAAGTAATTTCAACAAGGTTCTGGACTTCTGGCAGTTACTTTAGTTTTGGGCTTTCGGAAGACATGGTCTTGAGTATGTATACTAGCAGGCCTTGAGTTGAAGATCTTCCTACCTGCAAATGCCATTATCCAGTCTCCTCATCCCCTGTCCCCATGCTGAGATTATAGGTATACATCACACTAATTGTCCCTTGTCCCATTCCCCCCCACACACACACACAAGTCATGTTGTGTATGGGTCTTCCCCCTTCTCACCCCTGCCCCAAGTGTTAGGGATTGAACCCAGGTCTTCACAAATGCTAAACACTCTACCACTGAGCAGCCCACAAATGCCAATCCTATCCTATAATTCTTTCTGTAAGGAACTAACAAAAACTTGCCTTTTCACTTTGATAAAATACTATATAAAAGTCACTGACAGTGATATCAAGATCCCTGATGGTAATTTTCAAAGTATCAAAGTATTTGGAAATACCAGTTATTTTGATAATAAAAACAGGTGTTTATATTTTGACAATTTTATTCCATTTTTATTTCTTTGGTTTAATAGGTAGTATACATTCTGGAGTCATTTTAGTTAAATTTTTGTATTTACTCATTTAGATTGGGAGGACTAGTGGACAACTTGCAGGAGTCGATTTGTTCCTTGTACCATGTGGGTTCTAAAGAACTAACTCAGGTCGTTAGGCTTGGTAACAAGTACCCTTAGCCACTGCTGGGCCGCTTTGCTGGTTCTATTGTTTTGATTGTGTATTGTATTCTAAACAGCAGTAGAACACATTCCGTTGTTTTCTTTTGGATTCTGAGAGTGAGCTCTGATCGGATAGCACCTAGCTGTAGGTTTTCCATACTGCAGTCATGTTTCCCATTTCCCATGTCCCACTGGTACTCTTTTTCCTGTTGTGAGAGTTGGTGACTTTCAAAGACTTGTGGCATAAATCAGCTGAGGATTAAATTATCATTCTTATTCTTGTGGAATTTTTAAAAAGAGCTTATTAGTCTTTAAAAGTAAAAGCAGATATTCAGAAGTGAATGCTAGCCACAAACAGAATTTTCAGTTGTTGATACTTCTGTAACTTGTTTTAGCCTTTTTTGTATGACATCAACAGAGAAATAATTTTAGTAACAATTAACATTTAACCATATGTGTTTGATACAGTGTATGTCAGTTCTTTAATACAGAACAGTAAGAGCTATTTGTATGTGACAGACAGAGAACCAGCACACAGAAGGACAACCGTATTGTAACTATATTAGCATTAGTTATTACCTCAGTACTTTTAGAATCTGTGATCAGGTAGTCTTTCCTTCTTCCTTCCTGTCACTTTCTGTAGGATCACATAGCTTGCTAACAGTTAACCTCATAGATAACCTCAGGAAAGAGCTTATTTTTAGCTGCTTTTTTTATTTTCTCCTGGATGGTCCAAGCTTTGTAAAAGTGGAATCATGTCTTTTTCCACTTATCTCGCATCATTATTCAGTTAAGTGAAAATTCATATCAAGCTATATTGGAGTTGCAACCTATCCTGGAGGTTTTTTTTATTTCAAATTTTCAAGTTAATCTAAAAATCTCAAATTTTGAAACATCTCTTCAGAGAAGCCAAGTATTACTGACATTGATGTCCTCCATTGAGTGCAGGCAGAACTTAAAAATTGTGGATAAACTTTGTTGAATATCTTAACAATAAAAAATAGTTTGGATTTGTTTTGTTTTGTGGTCTAAACCCAATCTATAGGTAGGCCAAATAATCTTTCCTGGTTTGGGAGGGAATTGTATGACAGGTTCTGGCCTCGAAAATAGGATTATCCTGCCTCAGGCTCCTCAGTGCTGGAATTGCAGTTGTGTGCCTCTGCCGTCAGCTTATTAATAATACCTGAACATAAAGAATCTTTTACCTTAAGCTAGCTTGAAGGCTGGTTTACATGAACCCATTCTCACTACAAGTAAGGCAGTCTTAGTGTTGGGTTTGTTTACTTTAGCTGTTTTAGACAGGGTCACCTGTAGCCTTGGGTTACTTTTAAACATGATAGGTACCTTGGGCCAGCCTTGAATTCTTGATCCTTCTGCCTCCCAAATGCTAAGATTATAGGTGTATGCCACCATGCCTAAGTTGATGATTTTTGTTTGTTTGTTTTGCTTTTGTTTTGTTTTCCAAGACAGGGTTTCTCTGTGTGGCTTTGGAGCCTGTCCTGGAACTCACAGAGATCTGCCTGCCTTTGCCTCCTGAGTGCTGAGATTAAAAGTGTGTACCACCACCACTTGGCTAAGTTGATGGTTCTTATACCTCACCACTAGTAACCTAACCTATTCTTCCCCAAGATTCTCTTTATACTAAAGCTATTGATACCTAAACTTTTTATTACTTTTAAACTAACTGCCTGTCATAATAGCTGACAGAGTTGAAGGTCGTAGGTCACTGTAAGATCTTACTTGCAAATTTGGATATTGTTCAGTTCAAGACATTTATTGCCCCCTTTCCCCTACTCTGTATGCTGTCATTGACCAAATAGACAATATTTCAGGCACCTTTCTGTTCTTTAACAGTAGAATCCATCCATTAGTTAGGGCAGTTTGGAAATCCACTTCTGTCTTCTAGTTTGTGTATTTACTTTCTCTTTGTTCTGCTTCTGGGAAGATTCTATAAGGTTTGTCTTTGGTGAGATGTTGGTTGATGGCAAAGACAAGTGCTGATGGTGTCGGCCTGTAACTTTGACCAGAAATTTTCATTTGCTTTGTGATGCATGAGAAGCATTGATCTGTGAACTTGCATTGTGGCTGTCCATGTTAAACCATCCCTGCCATCCCTGTCTGTGGACAGTTTGCCTTGCTCGTTTTTAAGTCTTGTTACATTTACTTTTTAATTAAGCATAAATCTCAGGTCTTTTAAAATATTAATTTTAACTCAGCTTCACATCTGAGTTAAAGGATCATCAGCTGAAGGAAGTGAATATATTATTGTAGGCAAGTTGTTTTAGGAGGCCCCTAATAAAGGTGTTGATTGAGAAGATGAGTTGAAAGAAGTAGGACTAAGGTTTAATCACACATGCTGTAAAGTGGAATTATAAGTTTGAACCTGCCAAGGCCCTATGAATCTTGCTCTAAGGCTGTTGTATCCTCACATTAGTAAAATATTATTAACCAACTGTTGAAATTGTTTTAGAACCACTGTAAGTATACGGTGGTACTTAGAAAGATGTCCAGTTGCTTTCACAAGTAACAGGCAGACTTGATTTATTTACTTATTGGCACTGCCATGTATCAAACTCAGGCTTCCATGCACACCAGGCATATACTCTACCACTAGCTGCAGCTAGGTGTTTTCTCTTAAGGTAAAGTTAATAAATAGTATAGGGGAGTAATTACATTTCGAGTCATAATTTAGACATATATTAAAAGTGGTATACTGAATATTCTGTTTTGTGATATCAATATCCTACTGCTTTTGTCATTATATAATGTATATCAGAAGATTTTAGTATCATAAATGTCAAGAGATTAATTTGTCTTATGCATTTCCCGTTTAAGTAATGAGAGTATTATTTGTGAGTTTTAAAGTGATGTATATGTTCTTTGTGTCCTAAATTATTGAAGAAAAATGATTACAAGTGAAAAACATAATTCAATTTAAAGTTTTATTTAAAAATTTTATTCAATGGGAAAATAAATTTTTAGTGGCAAAACTAGAGATCTTTCTCTAATTTCCTGTCTATATATTTTATAAATAAAATGAATTGCATGGCTGAAATCTTAAAATTACTTTTTCATTGGAAGTTAGAGTGGTGTTAATATTTTTTAAATAAATCATTGAACATATATTTGAATTTGATTCAAAATAAAGCTAAGGTTTGTTTTCCATCATGGCACATATTTACATTTACCTATATTCAGTCAGTATAATTTTTAAAATAACAAGGATTTGTGTACAAATAGTCTTCTGTAGCATATTAAAGGAAAATGGAACTATATTCACAGATACATTCTTACAGTCACAGTACAATTTATAAATTGTACTTGTAAAAAATAAATTGTGCCAAGTAACATGTAATGTTTACATTTGTGGAGCTGAAAGGTGAAGTTCTGTGTTATTTATTTGGAGACTGTCTTCAGTCAATGGGCTTAATCATCATCTGAACTGCCTTCAGAGAGTATGACCCGCCTCTGTACTCAGCCCAGAAAATTCCATCTTGGTGCTTGCTTCTGTAATGGCCTCCTCTGTACCATACTCCATTGAGGTTAGAGTGAGCACAGGCGTTGTACCACCAGCCTCCTTTATGAAAGTGGGCACAGTTTCCTGCAGGAGAAACACAGACACTGAGGTGAAAGCCCTTCTGCATATATGGTGCCTAGCAGACTGACTCCAGTCATGTTCATCTTGGTTTTCTTTTCTCTACTCACATTGGAATTACCTTATTCATTTCACTCTTTGCCTACTTTACATTTATATAAAACACCATTTTCTGCACATTAGAGAAAGTAAACTGCAGTGTTGTCATATACAAAGGAAATGAAAGGATTGGCTGAGGAAAATGGTAGAGTTTGAGAAAAAAAATGAAGTCTAAAAGTAGCCCAACTAGTAATTAAATGAGTTTGTGAACAAAAAAGTAGATTTTCCAGTCCTGTTTCTCTTCTTCCTCTTGTGCCACTAGGACATAAATTAAAATAGTGCCCAGGGTGCTGCTGGGTAGGGTAATAGCTGTCCTAAGTGATGTCATCATTTGAGTCTCATTATGAAACAGCACTCACCCAAGGGTTTGATGACTGCCATATTCTGTTCCCTTCTACTACTGTGACATACTCTATAGTCATCTGGGAAGTGGAGGTCTCACTGGGGCTGTGTAGGTTAGTTTGGCCTTTGGGGATAGTTAGCATTCCCTAGGCAGAGCTCTGAACTGTAAGAATGGAGAAAGCAAGCCGAGCCCCTAGCATGCATATTTTTATTGCTCGTGTTTCTGATTATGGGTGTGATGGCACTGACCCACCTCAAGCACGTGCTGCATGACTTCTTTGCTATAATGAACTATAACTTGGAGCTATTAGCTAAAATGAATCCCTTCAGCCTCTTTTTATGCCTGAAGTTGGTTTTGTCAGTGTTTTATCAAGCAACAGAGAAAGAAAACTTGGTTTCAATTTCCTAAAAATATCTTATCAGCACCCAATAAATTATTTCCTCTCCAAAGGGCAGAAATTTAGTTCTCACTGAATCTCCAACATCTACAGTTTCTGACATATAGTACATGTCTAGCCAGTATATGAATGTTAGGCAGAATGTCATTTCCAAACTGATGTAACTTGGTTTTGTTTTGGTTCTCTCAGACCTTGTTCTTCCCAAAGAACATTGGGGTTGCCCTAGACACCCCAAAAAACAAGTTATATTATATTCCCTTTGACTGTGTCTAAAATAACCTGAGATTAGCGAAACATAAAATACATATTTAATGCATCGAAGGTGGTGATTGTACAGCCATGTTTGTTTGTTTGTTTTACCTGTGTACATATCTTTATCTCTGTCCAGTGTGGTGAATTGTTTGCCATTATGCCACATCATAGAATCCCCTGCATTCCCCTGGTAAGTTCCCAAGCGCAGTCTGTAAAATTCACTTTCCGATTCCAGACGAAAGCTACTATATTCCGCATAGACCTTCTTGTCACTCCAGTCTTCTAATTCAATCATCAACTTATAATTGTCTTGATTACTGAGCTTATAGATATTGTCCAGTCCAAGCCAATACTCTCCGTCAATGTTTCCAAACCCTTTCTGTTAATAAACACAGAAACAGGAACATACAGATAAGTATAGAGATAGTAAATGTTTCTGCAGCTACAAGTTAAGTTTAAACAATGAGAAGAATGAGAATATTGACCATTTAGAGTAATTTAACTTCCATGGTAAACTTATTTCTGTAAGTTCATTTCAGGGCCACACTGTCTCTTTTGCTTTATCTTAATGTCAATACTACTTTACATAGCTTCAAATACTACAAAGAATACCAAAGACAAACAAAATGTACTGATAGCTACTAAAAACATGGACTGACTACCCCAGTCCTTCAGAAAGATTCCTGTCACACCCTGTCCAGAGCTGTGTGTCTACAAAGTGTGTGCATGCTATTCCATTGTTAGGCAGGCAAAGCATATAAAATATCATGATCAAAATGTTCAATCAAAATGATAGCGTGTGTTAGAACAAAATAATCTTTAGCTTTATGATAAGTAAAAATATTGTAGTAATCTTTAATGTTCACCCTGTGAAAGCTGTAAATTACTTTCTGAAAGAAATGGACTACCTTATTGTAGTAAGCATTTGACATTGGAGGTTTGCAGCAGAATAAATTTAGTAAACTTCATCTTAACACAAGAGTTTGTCTTCAAGAAGATTGCAAGGAAGGTGTGTCTGTCTGTCTGTCTGTCTGTCTGTCTGTCTGTCTGTGTGTCTCCCCCCCCCCACTTGAGGCAGTTACTTGTTTAGAAATTTTCATCATTTCTGGATGTATTAATGTTTCATCCTTAACTTCCAGTAAAATTTTACCTGAGAATGAGTAAAGCACATGGTTACTTCTCAGTTTTAAATAAGGAGCTAGCACTCTAGAAAATTAATCCTTCCCTGTCTGCTGTCCTTAACTGATGATATATCTTACTCGCAAATTACCAAAATGAACATCAGAATTACCAGTTGTTACTTCTCAAATTGATAATCACATGATCTGGTTCTATCTAGAAATCTAGTTGTGTTCATGGCCCTATAGTCCATATCATGATAGAAAGTTAAAGCAAGGTTATTAAAAATAGTGTAAGAAGGGGTCAGTTTATAAAAGTTGTAACTTTGTTATTGTTTAAATACTATACTACTAAAAACAAAAAAAGTAGTTGCATTAAAATATGGAATTGAAGGGCTGGAGAGAGATGGCTTAGTGGATAAGAGCACTTGCTGTGTTTGATTCCCAGCATCCATACGGCAGCTCACAACCATCTGTAACTCCAGTGCCAAGGGATCTGATATCCTCTTCTGACCTCCATGGGCACTGTATGTACATTGTGTACATATTAATGTAGGCAAAACACACTCATACAAATAAATAAATTTAAAATTATCAAAGTGGAATTAAGTTATCTTTGTAAAATGTGCATGTGTGTATAAGTTATCCAGACTCAAAGGAGCATCTAAAAGAATAACTTTTGCTTTCTTTTCACATTTTAACTTTAGCTGTACAACTAGAGATGAGTATAAACCTTTTGCTAGATAATGAAAACCATACGGATAGTTACGTTTTTAGCTGCATTATCTTGTTTACTGCGTGGCCACTATTGCAAGACCTGTTTGGGTCTCCCTTCCTAGGTCTGAATTCATTCATTTACCTTATAATTTTCCCAGTTTCTGAAGAAATTGACAGACCCATCTGTTCTTTTCTGAATAACAGTCCAGCCCCCAGGATCCAAACTGTTCTCACACCATAACTGCATCAGTCCATTGCTGTTCTCAGGTTTAATCATATAAATCCCACTGGCCGAGTGCCCAGCTTCCTTTGCTTGCTGACAGTCTTTGAATGGACCTGTAATTCAAATATTGATTGTTAAGAAATATAAAAGATAAGTATTAAAATAGTTCTTAAATCAAGATTCTTACCTTCTTTCTATCTGTGTGCATAATACTCTATAAAAGTTAAAGAAACTAAATTTAAAATATTTATAAAAATGAAAGGGTGACATCATTCCCACTTTTCAAAGCATTAACTATTTCATCTCCCACTCTTCACTGGTCTGTATTTTATAAATTTTAAACACATAGAGTATTGTATTGTCTTTTATATTTAACAAATGTTTCCTTGAAGCTATGGTCTTTGTTCTAATACTAGAGTAGCAACTGGTACTTTGGTTTTCTTGCTCTATTGTATGGACATTAAAGTTTCTTCTGATTTTTGCTATAATTAGTACTGTGCTAAATGACTTTGTCCATACCATCTTTACTTTTCTTTCATACTTAAAAAATGTTGTAGGATTGATCTGCTGGTATTACTGAACATATTTTCCTGATGCCAGATTTATAGTGTCTTAACTTTTATTTCAGGAGAACACACAGAGTTTGTGTGTTAATGGAAGTGGAGCACTACAGCCTGTAAGCTTGTCAACATTAAATGCCATGTTTCCCTTTTGGAAACTCAGTCATGTTCATTCATTCATCCATCTACTCATTCATTCATCCATCTATTCGTTCATTCATTAAATGCTATGAAGCCCTGAAATTTAAAAAAAGGAATTTCACAAGCTTAATTTTTACTTTCCCTCACATTCATAAAGAATACATATGAGACCGGTGTTAAGTCACACACCTCTAATCCCAGTACTCAGGAGGCTAAGGCCAGATGATTATCACAAGTGCAAAGTGAACATAATGAGTTCTGGACCAGCCTGGCTTCAGTGGAGAGAGACCCTGTCTTAAAACGGGGGTTGGGGTGGGGGGGGAGGCGCCAAGAATGTTGTCTAAATGTTTCCTAAGATACTGTCTTGAGTTATGGCAAAAAATAATTTTCTTATCAAAGCTGCCAAGTGACCCTGTGATAGCTTTCAGTGTGATAACTTTCGGTGTCCTACAGAGTGTAGTTAGTTTATCCAGGTCATGTGAGGTGGTGATAAACCTTTGCTCATGCATGCTTCTTCTGCTCCTGGGTAAATGTTCTGAGTTGCTATGCAGTGTTTGCCCATTTGTTTCATAATACCAGACATTCTGTATATTTAAAATTTATGCCGGAGGACAGCCTGCAGGAGCAAGGTCTTTCCTTCTGTCATGTAGCTCTCAGGTTGTCAACGTTTGCCGCACGGGCCCTTGCCTCCTAGATGTTCTATTTTTATCCAACAAGAGAAAATGCCCTCTCCCTGTACTGAACATCCTGGAGTTCATCCTACACCAGCCTTTTAAAAGTGTGAACAAATTATGACCCAGGAAAAAACAAGTATGCTAAATTTGAATAAGAGAAAGTTTTTAAAGACATTTGTCAATTTTTTACTAAATACTTCTAAATTCTGACATAGTTTCTAAATATCTAAAATTAGTTTAGTCAGAGTTCTTAAAAGAATTTCTGTTCTATAATTATAATTGAATTACTGGAATTTTGAGAAATATGTGCTGAGAACATAGTATTATCCCATTGGATCTTACTAAGATAAGTTAATTTCATTGTGTAAATACTGCAGCGTTTCTGTCATTGGAGGGGGTTCTGGGGGAGAGTGATCTCTTCCTTCTGGATTGCCCCTGAGGATGGAGATAGCATGTGTTGTTCTTCAGACTTCGTGTCTGCTGTTTTAATGGGGGCATCAGTCAAGTTAAGAAAACGAATCAGTCTTTTTGCTTTACAAGGAAATGGAAAAGTATATGCAGAAATTGAGTGTCAAATTCTCTACTCCATATTTTTATATTTCATATATAACTTTAAAAATGTTTTAAATTGTCAGTGTCTATACTACAGATTACTAGTTAAAAATAAAATAACCTGGAAAACATATAAAATATTTAAACATAAAAGTAAAAAAGTTTTTTTAAGAAAACATTAGGTATAACTTTTTTTGAATTCTGTAAGTTTCATGGGCTCCTTTCTCTTCTGAGATTTTTCTTATTTTTGCATCCATTATGAAGGCCTCAAATTTTAATTTGTTTTTTTAATCTTGTTCCCCAGTTTGCTGACTTTTTTTTTTTTTTTTTTTTACTTTGAGATGGGATTTTAGCATATCGCCCGGGTTGGCCTGGGAGTAGTGGTGTAGTCCAAGCATGTCTTAGAATCTCAGTCATCCTGGCTCAATCTCCCAGGTGCTGGAGGTACAGCCTTTGTTGTCATAACTGGCTTAGTTTTTCTTTTCAAGTCATGAGTGGATTTGGGGTTTCGATCAAAATATTCAAAGGTTTCCCTCCCTTTTTCCTTTTTTGAGACAGGCCTTGATATCCAGATCCTTCTGCCTTAGACTCAAGTGTTGGAATTGGAATGTGTGCTCTGTCCTTATCTCTGCTCAAAGCCATTAGCACAGTACTTAACACACTCTCGTTACTGTCACTGTCAGCCCCTTTTCTGTATATGCAGAAGTAATGTGCTTTATTTAATACACACATGCTCATTAAGACATTGAGTGTGGCTTATCAAAGGTTAGGATATAGTCATTTCTACCACAGAGAAATAAGACATTATTGAAAACCCTCAAGTTATAAAAATTCATAAACTAAAAATAACAGCTGATTTTAGTCATAAACATACTCTGCATTCTTTGCATGTGGCACAAAATACTACCACACCTGTGGGAAAATCCCACAAATACTGATGTCACTCATTTTTCTTTTCCTTAATCACCTGAGAACAATTTCACATTACAGAAGTATGTGCTGTATGTAGTCAGGCCAGAGAAGAATAGTTAAATTTCAGATAGAACTAAAGCATTAATTTCCCACAGGGGAGAGAGCGGAAAGAAGGGTGAGGACTCCCAATCCCATACTTTGACTAGTCTGCTTGATACTTGGTGAAATATTTATTGATTCATAGACAGGGACTTTATCTTCTGTTTGGTATCCACAGTATTGGGCCCATTTGGGGACTCTCGTGTACTTGTACTAAATAATTTCTGATGGTAGTCATTTTCAGAATTTCTTCAGTTTTATATTGTTATTTTAAGAAGTATCTTTTCTGGGTAGCGAGAAAGAAGCTTCAGTCTCTACAAGGGCCTGAGTTTGGATCCCCGGTGTTCCCATAATGCTAGGTAACTCCATGCTGGGTTGGGGGTCAGAGACAGGAAGATCCCTTTAGCTCACTGGCCAGCCCATCTAACCACATCAAAGAACTTCAAATTTAATGAAAAAACCCTATCTCAAAAAGGTGGAGGTCAGTCAAGGAGGATGCCCAGCATCAGCCTTTGGCCACACGCACACAAATGAAATCTTTTTTTAATTTAAAAGAATTCTCTTTTCTGAATGTAGTACAGGCAGACTACTTCCAGGTCCAGAGATAGCTAAACAACCTTGAGGTTAAGTGGGAGGTGAAAGAAGTTGTAAGCAAAGGTTAGTTCCACTGCAGTGTGGTAGCATTTTGATGACGTTTCAAGCAGAACATGAGGTACAGATGTGGAGCAACAGCTGAGATTTGGGCAGCAGTTGTCTTCTGTGTCTAAGCTGAGAGGGAACACAAGTTAGACTTGTGTTCAGGGCCTTGTCTAAGCCACATGTGGGCTATGTACCAAAGTGTGTTTACTCCTACACAGCTGTTAGTGTCTGTGTCTGAAATATAAATGACAGGGTGATGTCTCAGGTGGGCCAGAGACTTGCCTCAGTCATGTGCTTGGTTGTTTTACTTTAAAAGTCCAGTCTTAGTGGAATTTCTAAAGTTAGCCACATTTTGTTCCTGAGTTGTGCCTTTTAGGGAAATTAGGGTGTTGAAGGAGCATGTTTTATTTTATTTTAAATTCTTATTTAGGGCCTGGTAGTATTTCACTTAATGACACAGAGATGCTGTGGCAGTGCACATAAATATTGCTCCTGTCTAAGCAGGTTCCATGTTCCCTTCTTGTTTCTTTTGATTCTCTAACTTGGTTTCACAAGTATTTGCAGTATACCTGCTTGAGTACAATGTGACGATCCATTCACATTTTGTACAAATACTTACTTAAAAGTGGCCCTTTGACTTATTTAAGTTGTAAAATATTTAGAAATGTCACAGTTTGGAATGGTGACAAAGGCCAGGCTAAGTTGCTCCTGGCTTTTGCCTGGACAGACATGTTCTGAACTTTGTCAGATTTGGAACTAAACTTCACCAATTGAAACCTTACTGCCAGCACTCAAACATTTTAGATTTCTAGGCAATTTAAAGATATATATGCCTGTTTTGTTTAATAGGCTTAATTGATATAAACCTCAGGAAGTTTTAGTTCAAATTATTTTGTAGAATAAGCAATGCTTTTACTCTTCTTTAGTAGACACAGTAAATGTCAGAATTCAATGTTTAGTTTTTATAAATATACTATTAGCCCATTGTATACTGTTGATCTTAGCAGAAACATTTTTTCATTGTTGATTGCATGCCTTTTAAAATTTTTGCTTTAGAATTAGATGATAGTTTATTTTTAATAGTTTACTTTTACTCTGAATCATATTTAACACTAACAAAAATTCTTAAAACTACTTGTAGAAAATTATCAACTTTATTTTTGAAAATTTAAATCAACTTAATGATTTGCATATTATCAAACAGGTTTACCCTTGATTCAGAAATTTAGGGCTTCAGAGGCTATAGACAGGAAAGCTATATATACCTTCAAAGGGTGTAGACAGGAAGGCTATATTCCTTCAAAGGGTGTAGACAGGAAGGCTATATACCTTCGAAGGGTGTAGACAGGAAGGCTATATACCTTCAAAGGGTGTAGATAGGAAGACTATATAACTTTAAAGGGTAGAGACAGAAAGGCTATATACCTTTAAAGGGTATAGACAGAAAGGCTATATACCTTCAAAGGATATAGACAGGAAGGCTTTATACCTATAAAGGATGTAGACAGGAAGGCTATATACCTTTAATGGGTGTAGACAGGCCATTCCTTTGAAACAAAACTTTTATGTCCTTTTTCTTGCGTGCAGTAATCTTGAAATAGACTTCATTCATCCCCTGTGATAAACATTTTCATTCTTCCCAAAGCAGAAAACTAGGATGTGTGAGGTGAATTTGACTCTTCCAGTACCTCACATAAGTGAAGTCCTAGTCTTTGTCATTCTAAAACTGGCTGAATACCCTTTTAGGTAGTACAGGTTATTGTGTGTCTTGCATTATGCATATAGAGACTCTAGAATAACTACCTATATGTATAGTACAGTAATGATTCGCTTGGAGCCAGAACATACATGAGCATAATAGCTATCTGTTTTTACTCATTTTGTCTAAGCGTCCAAACAGTATTAGACACTTCTCCCTAGAGTTGTAAAATAATTTTATCATATAAAGAGATAAAATATTAGGTTTATTAGCTGTTGCTGTTAATAGTGTATATTTGCTAGGAATCAGGGTATTAGAATTGGGAGGTATGTGACAGGCACCCATTCAGTACTATGCTTACTCAAGGCATCATATGAATAGACCAAGTCACTTACCCAAGATCTGTAATGAGGGAAGTGACACTTGTTACAAGCTGATTATATCTGTAACTTTGTTTATAGAGGGAAACAGAAGTTAGTGTTTATTGAAAATAATAATGAGGTTATCTCTGTGCCTTAATTTTTATATTAAATATTGGTTTCTTAGGACTGCTATGTGTACCCTTGTTTTTCATGAGTGTGAAACACACTTTAGGGGATTGGGCATGCCAAATTAAATCCTGGCATGGATTTAATTCTGTGAATTTTCTTGTACTGAAATTTCATGTATGAAAAACTTACAAAGTGATGCTTTTGTTTCATAAAGCATGTTCTTGGTTTGTTATATAACTAAGATATACATCTTCATTTCTGCTAAAATTGATGATGCCATTGACTTACATTTCAGGGTGTGCTTAGAAAACTCAACATCAGTTGTTTCTACACTTCTATAATTATACCTGCCATAGCTGAATCAAAATACACCTCAGTTATCTTTCTGCAATTCCATGTGAACATACAGATAAATCATATACCAAAACTTACATTTTGAAAAGGATGGGAAAGTAAATGTTTTCTCTTTTTTAAGTTCAGTGGATAGTTTTATACATGTCTTTGAAAATTAAAGGGCTTGGCTTACTAATTAATAATCATCATTTACCTAACTTAATGATACCTGAATGGCCACTGCTCTTAACAGTTTTGTTTTCATGAAAGTCTTTAGAGTAACCCCTGTAAAAGGCTCTGTGTTATCATAGCATCTGTTTTGGCACCTACAGTTGAGACACAGTATTCATCTGTAGAAAGGGAGCTCATATTTTAGAATGCATCTCCCTTAAATGTGCTAGGTTCTTGTAAAGGTAATATAAAAGAAATGTATTACAGACAGTACAGGTATTTGTGGATATATACCACTACTTCAGGCCTGTGAAGGTCAGCATCAAAGCAGTGAAAAGAGGAAAGGTTTCAGAAATTGAGACAGAGCTCTCGGTGTCCGTGGAGGGATTTGTAATGTTAACTAAAGCATTAATTTGTAATGCTGACTAAAAGTTAAAAATTGTTTAGCCTTGGAAAATAGAACCCCTTTTCTCTTGAGGTAACAAAACTAGGTTTTGTGTACATGTTTTGAAGTTAGAAAGAACATGGCCCCAGGATATGATTAGTCATAGAGCAGTGTTAGGGATCAGACTCCATTGCAGGCTTAAGGAGAAGGAGAGCAAAGTGTGAAATAGTCTTTCTGAAAAGGATGCGGGCAAGAGGAAGCAGAAAGGATTCTGCAGCTGCAGGCTCAGGGTGTACAGCCAGACCCGTCAGTTAGTGCATCAGTGGTCATTCCTTTTATGGACAGCAACCTCCATTGTAAGAATTGGATGAAAGAGTACTTTTCACAGAAAGAAAAAAAAAAAAAAAAAAAAAAAAACAAATAAAAAAAAAACTTGGAGCTGGGAGAAGAGAGATTTTATATCAAATCCTAATACTTCTTTAGAAATTGAAATTTTAATTGAACATGTATAATATGATGACCTCACACAAGAACAAGGGCTCAGTAAGAGTATTGTTGCATGAATTGTATAGCATGCCAACTTCATTCTTCCATTTGACCAGTAAGAGATGACTCACCTTCATTGATGAAAGTTACTGCTGGAATCTTGAGAGGGCTTTTTGTGGGAGCTGTTGACAGATCCGGTGGTGGTATTATGTCTCTGGGATACCCTGGATCCCTCTGTATCTCATTGCTTCCCAGCAGACCAGGAGTATACTGGGGGCTGTTAGGAATGTGTCGTGGCACAACCTGGACAAGAGGGGGAGACACGTGGGTGTCTTGTCGGGAAAATATTCTCAAGCACTGTTCTTCCAACAATGTGATCACCACAGACTGGTTATTGACAAGGTCAGTCAAGGAAGCGTATTTCACCTCTAGTTCCCTGTACCTTGTCGCCATCTTCAGCATTTCTGTAGTGACATTCAGGATTTTGTTTTCCAGCTGGGAAAGCTCGAGTGAATTATCTCTTTTCCGGATAATCTCATGTAGTAGTTGCATATAGAGTTGAGTGACTCGAGAGTTCATGTTCCGGCTTTCCTTTCTCAGCAGCTTTACCTCATTTACAATGTTCCCATCTACATCCACCACCAATTGCAGGACATCTATCTCTCGTTTCTGCCTAGAAAGCACATCCTTCAGGTTCTCAAGGTCCATCCTGGTGATCATGTCTTTAATAGTACTGGCATCTTGACCTTTGGTGTTGACACAGATTGGCCCTGTTATTTTTTGCTCAGGTACCAAGAATGTATATGAACATTTCTTTGCTTCCTCTTTACCGTCTGTGGCACGGGGGTATCTCCTTTGGGTTACTTTTTTTATTTTGAACTGTCCTCCTTTGCAATGATGACCAATGCCCAGTAGAAAGAGTAGCACACCTAGGGTCCAAACAAAAGCCTTCATTTTGAAATGAAGTTGTACCACAGCGTCTTTTGGAAAGCAATTGAGTGAAGAGAAAACATAAAAAGAATTAATATAAATTTACATGCAGATCAAAATCACATTGAGATTCTACCTTATCCCTGCTAAAATGGCTGTTATTAAAAACATAACAAATGCTGGCAAGGATGAGTGTGGAGGCACATTTTACACACAAGTATTAGTAATATAAACTAGTACTGGGAATATAAACTAGTATGGCCACTATGGGAATCAATGTAGAGGTTCTTCAGACCAGAACTACAACAGTCAAGCCAGGCGTTGGTGGTGCACACCTTTAATCCTAGTACTCTGGAAATAGAGGTGGGCAGATCTCTGTGATCTCAAAGCCAGCCTGATCTACAGAGGGAGTTCCAGGATAATCAAAGCTACACAAAGAAACCCTGTCTCAAAACAAAAACAACAGAAAAGAAGAGGAAAAGAAATAGGACTGCCATGTGGTTGAACTATTTCACTCCTGGAAATGTATCTGAATAACTTCTAAGTCAACATACTTGAGATATTTGCTCACCATTATCTATTGCAGCATTACTCACTATGGCTGAGTTACGGAATCATTGCCTAGGTATCCATCAAGAGAAGAATGAATGAAGAAAATGTGGTATACATACACAATGGTTCAACCATAAAGAACAAAATTAAGGTTTTTTTGCAGAAAAATGGATAGAATTCAAATCATCTTACTAAGAAAAATAGTCCAGACTCTAAAAGGCAAACAAATGGAACCTAGGTTTTATATAGACATACGTGATAGTCACATCTGACATGAAAATAGGGAATTATGAGAGTGGGAAGTTATTTGGAGGACTAGAGGAAATAATGGAGTATGAATATGGTCAAAATATATGATATACTTGGACAAAAATATTGTGAAGCGTGTTGCTTTGTACAGTGATTGTAAGGTAGTCATTTTTAGAGCAAAAATACTACTAAAACAAAAAAACTTTCTGTATTAGTTACTTTTCTGTTGTTATGATGAAACACTATGACCAGAAGCCACATATGGGAGAAAGTATTCTGGTGGGAAGGCATGGGTGCATAGTCAGGAAGCTGAGGAATCACATGAGTAAAGACATCGATCTGAAGGGGGATGAGGCAGGAGATTTCAGTCCAACCACAGAAAGTGCCACCAGCTGGGGGCCACATAAATCCATGAGCCTATGAAGCACATTTCTCATAACCACCTCAGCATTTAAGGTGAACACTGAGAGTGATTGGTACTAGTAAATTAGATTTAACTTGAATTCTTAAGTTCACTGTATTTTCTTGATATTTGTTGAAAGATTAAATCCCCATCTCTTGCAGCTCTTTCAGCCACCACCTTATATTCTATTTTTTGTTCCCCAGCTCATTGAAGAGATTTTGATTAGCCTACCCACCCTGTGAAAGGAACACTTCGAGGTGCCATTAGAGTCTTTAAGACCCCCACCCAGAATGTCTTTCTTTTACAAAGTTCACTCTATCAAGGCTATGAATATAGTACATAATGAATGCGTATAAGATCATAATTAGGTATTGCTTGGTTAGTACTGCAGTGTCTAGTACTTGGTTAGTACTAGTCAGTGTTTCAGAGTATGACAGTATTGGAAAAGACCAGTTGAGTTGGTCTGCAGTTTAACCTACCAAGTCAAACATTTTAGACTGATGGGAAGTAGTGCAGTTTTACCATCACATGCTTTTGAGATGGATACTGGTTTAAGAATGACAGCGTTCTCTCAGTTACTGTGGGTCACTGTGTGTTCTGAATTGCAGTCATGCATACATATGCTGTAAGCTTATAGGTGATTCAGTAGGTGTTTTTCGTAAGAAAGTCTAGTGAGCTGTATTCAATAAAAAAAATTAAAAATTCCAAATTTTCAACAGCATTACCAAATTGGATATAAAGAACCTTTTTGTACCCATGTGTGTGTTGAAGGACAAAACCACATAAATACTAGGAACAGGTCTAGATCTTGGGTTCCCTGGCCCTCACTCAGTATTTGTAGCAACAAGACTTAAGACTGTGTCCTGTTGGCCGTGGCAGATGAGATGTACCTGTCTTTTAGAGTCCAACACTGGAACTCTTTCCAGGAGCCTAGACCTCTCCCTTTGTCTTTGGTTGGTACCCATATGGGTAGTGCAGGAGGAATGAGGAAGAACTGGGAAAAGTATGTGATCAGGTTCATGAGGAAGCTGTATCCACAGCTGCTTGATGCTGTCTGCTGTTTGTAAGGCTAGCTGTGGGCACCCTTGGGAGCTTTTCTTACCTGGTTTTCTACCTGAGCCCTTGCTTCTTGATTTAAGAGGTTAGACCCCAAGGTGTTTATACATAGAACTGACAGAACACTAACACTACTGAATGCCTAGTGGATGCACTTAGGGAAACACCACTGTCTTTAACAGCTTACCAGCTTATTGACATCATAACCCAGTAGGGCAGATGATACTCATTTTCACATGAACTGGCACCCCACAGTGCCTGTATCAGTAGTCACACAGCTGTTCAAAGGTAGAGCCAGGCTGGGTGGTGGTGGCCACACCCTTAATCCCAAGGCTTGGAAGGCAGAGGCCAGGGGATCTCTATGAGTTCAAGGCCAGCCTGGTTTATAGAATGAGGTTCAGGACAGTCAGGACTACATAGAGAAACCCTGTCTCTGGGAGAAAAAAAGGTAAAGCCAGAATTTGAACCCAGACAGAAGACACTAGAGTTGATGCTTTTAATTAACCACTTAATCACGTGGCTCTGCTGTCAGATTGCTTTCTGTCAGGAAACTAAAAACAGTATCAACTCACAAAGGAGAAGTCCAGAAAAGAAAAGGCTCAAGTGGGATTCAAATACCAGACCTGCAACTTGTGTACTATCATGTCTGTCATAACAAAAGGCGTCTTGGCAAGTGCTGCTTGTGACTTTTCCTGACCTGTTCCTTTGTTGTGCAAAGCACATGCAGGTCATTTTTATGCAATCCATGCCATTGCTTTTACACCCCTTTGTTGTTCTTCTCTGACCATACTTACTCTGTCAGTTGGTGTTTGTGTAATCTAACTTACAACCCACACACAATTTCCTTAGTGAAATTAGACTTTGAGCTGTCGTGAAGACTGCTACCACCTGCACTCTAAAAGCAAGTCTCCTTGATTTGGGTGTTTTCGTTTTAGTGCTGTGTTCGAAGGGGATAGACAATGAAAATGAGCAAAGAATGGAAGGGTGTGGGAAGTTGCTTGGTGAGATAATAGCATTTACATCAAAGCCTTCCCCTTCCGCTGCTGACTAGTGGCAAAAACACAAAACTGAGGACTTGAGTCCTGTTCTGCACTGTGCCTTCTGACACTGGGAAATACAAACCAAAGGACAGACTTTTGTCACAGTCATCTTTTACTCTCCAAGAGTTACCTACACTAAAACTGATGGCACATTTAAAGTTCTAGTTACAGGAAATTCTTGGATTTTAAAAAGAAAAACAGGGAACAGTAAAAGTAAAACAAAATAGAAGCCATTAGCCTCTCGGCAAATATATATTACTTTTCCTAAATCTCCTTGTATAATTTTAACAATGAACAGAAACTCTTGACTCACAAAAAATATTTAAATGCTTTCTAGAATAAAATAAGCCACCAAGACAAGGAAATTTTAAATTAAAAACATAAGGATATTTGGTCTCTTCTGCTTTGCATCACAGTGGTTCAGGAAATCAATCATAGGACTTAAGATGATATTAAAAGTGGCAATTAAAAGCTCCTTATGGTCGTGGTGCTTGTTTTATGCTTCCTTCTTAAGCAGTGATGACCTTATTGTCCCTTAAAGCAAAGTTAGGAGACACATTCTTAAGGCGTAGACTAGATAACCTCATGAGCAAAGAACCAATTTTTAAAATTTGTTACAATTACATTTTCTAAAAATATTCTCTTATCTAGTGCTTTCCACACATGTTCAGTTTTAAAAGTGAAAGATCCATAAATCTGCATTACCTTGTAAAACCTTTTCTATTTATGTGAGGTTTTCCCAGGTCCCAAGAGAATGTTATGAATTAGTTACAGTAACTGAAGCTTACATCTGCAACTTTGCCTGGTGGCTTTTAGAAAGAAAAAAAAAAAATCTGTGCAGTTGTAATTGTTTTCTTAGTAGTATTTGTCTTCGTGGTTTCTGTATTGCCAGCTGTAATTAACAAACACCTAGATTTGCTTCTTTGGCTGTCCCTGAGACAAGAAGGTAGCTGTGAGACATACTGACCAGTGGATGCAGACCTTCCTGTTTGTGTTTGAGGAACTGACCTGAGAATAACCCTGGAAATGTCCCCCAACAGATAATCATCATCTGTGATTGATACACGTGTGTGTGAAAACACACACACACACACACACACACACACACACACACACACACACACACACGAGCACTCTCAAGTGTGCCTGCCTAAGACATTGGAAGACCTGGTGTTAAGTCCTGCTTTTATCATGGCAAGCAGTAACAGAGATGACAGTGTTTCAAATGGAGTATGTTATCAGACTCTCCTGTAAAATGTACATGTATTTAACAGAGCTCTCAGAATTGAGTTTTAATGTTGAAGTAAAGTTTGAAAAACAAAAGTGAACATTTATCATTATTTGTTGAAAATTCTTCCATTAAAGATTAAAGGTCAGGGAACCCTCCCGTCATAACAAATGTGTCTTATCTTTGGTGTTAAAACTTACTATTGGTGAGTAGTAATTTCATAATTTTCATGATTAGCAGATCCTTGGTAGAATATTGAGGGACACCTACATCTTAGGTATAGTTAAAGCAGACTTTTGACTTTACAAATTTTTTTCAGTAGTTAAATCTTCTGAGTTCATATTGTTAACCCTTGTGACCCTAACACTATCCAATCCTGACCTCAGGCTTTGATTCTTTTACAACTAATTCCAGTTAGAAGCAGTTTTAATCTGTTGCTGAAATGAAATTTCTGTTGAAGGTAAACTTAGGAAAGTCTTTAAAATGATTAATTGGAACAAGAAACACCATAGATTAACTTAAAATCTCCTAAGAGTTTTGTTCTGTTGTAATTGAGGTTTTTGTTGCAAACATTTAGCTAACCAGTTCTTAACTTTGTTTTGTAGCCATACTTTGAAAATCCCAATAGTTGATGTACATCGCACACATGCGCGCGTGCGCACACACGTACATCCATACATACATACATTCAGATCAGAAACCCACCACACTCAATTTTCTTTAGTTTACATCCTTTGTTATCGATTGTGCTGTGTAAGCCTTAGGCATTTAGTGAGTTTCTTGTAAAACTTCCTATTGTCACTAAAGCATCTGTTTTCAGAAACCCAGCGTGTGTGTATCAATCTATAGTCACTCCAGCTTGAACTTCAAAGAATTACATTAACCATCATGAAGTACTTCATGACTAGCCTTTTCAGAAAGACACAAAACAAAACCAGTAGCATCTTCTAAAGCTCCTTGGTAGGTCTCATAATTTCTAGTACAAAGGAAAGTTATGCATTTGACATAGAATTTTAAATAAATATAAGAGAAACATTAAAATACCTTTTGTTTTTGTTGAAAAGTAAATCCAGAAACTTCGTCCTTACCCTTGCTGTCTAAGAGATCAGTGTAGAAGTCTGTTTGTCTCTGACTTCAGTGGCAACTGCATTTTTGTTTCTGACGGTTGAATCCAAGCAGTGAAGAACTTGTTTTTATGGCACTAATCAATGGAGTTTGACAACCACTATGTCTGGACTTTCACTAATCCAGCAGAGAATGCATTGCAGCTGTGTGGTCTGTAGCATGGAGAAGTGCCGTAACCAGCTGCAGCTGACCAACTGCGCGGACTGCTCCGGAGAGTGATTCCCTCCTCTTCTTAGTAGACTCAAGTTCAGCCCACATATTACGTCATTAGAAACTGCTGGAGCCTGGGGGTGGGGTGGGAGGGTGGAAATCTCCTCCTTATGATTTCCTCTGTAGCCCTAAGTGGGGAGGGGGAGCTGGATTGGGGGGGGTTGAATAGCTCTGAACAAGGAGAGATTGTATGCAGGTTGAAGGAAGGGCACCATCTGGAAACAGACTATCGTAGTTCAGCAAGCAATTATAAAATAAACATTGTAGTCTGCTGGCCACAGAGCTTTTGAGTAGAAAAAAATAGTACTCCACTTTAGAAGAAGCATCGAGCTGTAAGGAGCTAGACTTTGCCAGGAAGCGACCACCTAACATTCAGTTCTGTATAGCCTCAGGAAACGTCTAAACATTTTATTCTAGCATCACTGTTTCAGGACATTTGAAACTCTCAAATTATAACGAATTATGTAATGTTTCTTAACAGAAAACTGCTTTTATAGCTGGACCTTTAATTCTAGCACTCAGAAGGCAGAGATGGTCAGATCCCTATGAATTTCAACACACAGAGAACCAGAGAGAGAGAGAAGGGGGGGAGGAAAAGAGAAATTTTATATATAATCACCTAAAACAAGTGAAACTGATAATAAATCTAGTGTTTTTTATCTTAATTCTGTGTTACATAATTACTACTTCTTTCCATCTTAAGTTATTATATCTTATGTAATATGCTTACTTACAGAATTATTTCTGTCCTAGTCAGGGTTACTATGGCTGTGAAGAAACACCATGACCAAAAACACCTTAGGGAGGAAAGGGCTTATTTGGCTTACACTTCCATGTCACTGCTCATCATCAAAGGAAGTAAGACCTGAAGGCAGGAGTCCCTGCAGAACCCATGGAGAAGGGCCGCTTACTGGCTGGTTCCTTTGGCTTGCTCAACCTGCCTTCATAGCACCCATCAGCCCAGGGGGCTGGGCCCTCCCACATCAATCACCAGTTAAGAAAATGTCCCATAAGTCTGCCGACAGCTAGATCTTAGGGAGGCATTTTCTCAACTGAGGCTCCCTCCTCTTGAATGAGTAGTCTGTGCCAAGTTGACTTAAAACTAGCCAATATAATGCCTATTATTGTCTGTTACAATGCCTTATATTATCTATATAAGGTGGTAACAAGGCAAAACAGGTAAAAGCATTATGAGTCAAGCAAATGAAATATTTTACACCTATAATTTATAATGTGGCACAATCTAAAATAGCAACTGTTGCCACAAAGTGCACCAGTAGAAACATACACACTGTCAGCGTAAGTATGTAAGCTTTGAAAAACAGTATTGGCAGTATTGGTACCATCTCCTGAAGCTGAGTAATGTTATACCTTACAGCATGAGCATTTGTTTACTGGAATGAATGTACAGATATACACGCATCCTAGAGAAAAATCTCCACATGTGTTCTGTACAGGTATGTCTATAGTAACCTAGAGAGAGGGGATTATTTTACAGATTCAAAAGTCTGTAAAATGAAATGACTAAGCTGTAATATAATCATACACCCATTTATTCTCAATTTAAGGAATTACAAAAGCATTTAAAGTCAGAAATAAAATAGTAACAAAATAATGATGTAAAGTAGTCATAGAAGACCATATTTTAAAATTGTATTTAATTAATGCTTACAAAATTATCTGGAGTATAACAGGCTTTTTTTTTTTTTTTTTTTACATTTATGGAGTGTGTGAAATTCTGTGTGTGTGTGAGAGAGAGAGAGAGTGTGTGTGTGTGTGAGAGAGAGAGTGTGTGTATGTCTGTGAGTGTGTGTGTGTGTGTCTGTGTGTGTATATGTGTGTGTGTCTGTGAGTGTGTGTGTGTGAGTGTGTGTAAGTGTGATGCCCAAGAACCATAGCACATGTGTGTAGGTCCGAGGATAACTTGCCTAAGTCAATTCTCTCCTTCCACCGGGGGATTGAACTCAGGTCCTTACTCTTGGCTCTAGTGCCTTTACCAATTGTACTATCTCAGGGTCCCAACAAGCATGTTTCTAATTTTACAGTTATGTTGAACTTCATCACACATAAAAAATGAATTTCCTTTTTAAACTAGCAAGGATACATGTATGTCTTTGAGGAAATTAAACTAGGCACAGCCTATTCCTGTGTGGCCCACAAGTACTTCTGCACACCCTCCACATACTCCCGTACTTGAGAGCCAGAAACAGGGAAAAGTTGGAGGCCAGGCAAGGCTATATCATGAGTTCTAGGCCAGCTTGACAGTCTACGCTGCAAAGCAAGAACTATCTAAAAAGGGGGAAGAAATAAAAGGAATGTTCTTAAAATCCAGAGCAGTAGTTCCTTCTGGAGAGAAGCTGCTTGGATTCATTCCATGATTTTGTATTTCTTTACATCTTATTTTTACATCTTACTTAAGCACATAATTCAGAATGAGCACACTTGAAATAATCTGGTCTCATGGCAGTGGCTGTCAACACTGTCCTTGAGAGTGGTGGCCTATAGATTTAATGATAAGGTAGAGGGTGAAGTCAGCCAGGCTTCCATTCCACCTCTACTTCAAAGCCTTATATGATCCTGCCATCTGGGAATGAGATTTCCTCATGTTGATCCTTCATGAATATGTCCTTTAGTATTGTCTTTGTAATCTGTATTGCTCTCGTTTGTATATAGGGATAACGACTGTGGCATTTCTTTGAATAGTCTTTAAGCTTCTCCAGGGATACTGCAATGCTCAAGTTGTCTGGTGTTTCATGTATCCTAGACATATATAAGTTGAAGGGAACTTTTAAAGATAGATTCAGCTGGTGAGATGTCTCAGCAGGTTCAAGCACTTGCTGCCAAACCTGTTGAGCTGTTGTGTCCCATCCCCAAGACTCACATGGTAGGAGAAGAGAACCACTTATGCAAGTTGTCATCCAACTTGTATAGATAGGCACAACATGGCCTATGCATGCCAACATACATACATAAATACATACATATAGGAAGATTAATTTGTGTTTTTTCATGCAAGTATAAAGACTATATGGCAGAATGTTTAAGTCCTTAAATATATAAAAGAATCAGGAAGATACAACCATTTCAGTAAGTAATTGAAAGAGAAATATACATATAGGTAAAGAATACTGAAACAAGTGTACAAACAATTAAAAAATCAGTCAACAGTCACAGGGCATTAATCAGTCACACATAATTCATCTTGATTGTTGTGGCCAAGAATTTCAACAACTTAAGAGTATAAAATAGCCTAAAGTTTCCAAAAGAATGCTCTGGAATTTCTGAAAGAACTAGATAGGGAACTGCTTTACCGCATTCAAAGTCTCCTGAATTTTTCCTGACCTGTACAAACTGTGTGTGCACCAACTGTTACTTCAAAATAGGATAGAATAAAGGATAAAAAGTATATTACTCTTTGCTGCCCTTTGGGAATGTCTGTTGAAGGAATTTAAAGGGAGCAGCAAGGGGGCTTTCTCAGGTGAGTAGCAAACTGAAAGAAAAGGTTGCTTTGACTTTGCACAAGGTGAGACAAGAATGCATTGTGTCTCTAGGGTAAGAGGCAGAGAGTGTGAGTGACAGAAAAGGCAGTGTGGGTGTCTGGAAGAAATCCTAGTGGAAGTAGCAGCCCCACTAAGGGTCATCATCTGGATTTGTAATGGAGAAGGGGGGAGGTCTTTTCCTGTGGGTAAGTAAGGTTTTTCTTTGACAGTAATTAGTATTAGATGTGCTCAGCTCAGTATACATAGTCCACTGCTTGTGTGAGATGAGTGGTCACTCACAAATATAATGCGATGTGAGCAACTCTGCATTGTTATTCTCTAGAAGAAAAACCACTGCATGCTGAGTTTGTTTTAAAACTGAATATAAGGAATTTTCATCAGAGGTACACAATTATAGATACTTGTTTTTTGCAAATTTTAAGACATAAAAGTTTAATGGTAACTACATCCAAGAATACACTTTGATTTGTACTTTATTTCAATACTGCTTTCAAATACTTATTTAGTTTTATATATTGGCATATATAAAAGAGCACATAATGATCCAAATGTAAGCCAGAACAAACAAATTCTAGGCTCTCAAACGCTGTACTGCTCTGTGCAGTTAAAAACAAGACAGAATCAAGAACAGCTTCCTTGGTTTTAGAATAATTGAGAAAGAAACCTCAAAAGACTCATGACTCAGATAATGTGCATTTAAAAGTAAACTTTTTGTTCTTTACAAATTTTAATTTTTTATGGTTAATGCCAGTAAACATGGTTCTTCAATCTTTTTAATTTTGTATGTAAAAATGAAATATTCTTAGCATTTCTAAGTTAACTTGTTTTTCAAATAAAGCCATTGCTGTCATATTAAATAGCACAGAGTTAATGAGTCACAGACTTAAAATGAGTAGGACCTATCACATATACACAGGGTGATACATATACTGAATGCAATGTCAGGGAAGGAATTAGAGTGCAGTGCACTGTCAGCTGTATATGAAAGGTAGAGCCTTAGTCATTGTGTGACAGAAGGATGGGGAAGACTGTAGGTAGACCCACCCTGTCAGTGATAGTGCCAGTAAGCGTGCCTCATGAACCTAACGGCAAGTGGGTGGGGAAGATGCCCAGTATTTAGGCGGTGATCTTACTGGTCCTCACTTTACACAGACTATAGGAATTTCAGGAAAACTCAAGGGTCTCTTGGCCCACTACTCATCATAAATGCTATTTCATTTTTTAAAAAATCTTTGCATAGGGAAATGTAATTTCTGCTCTTTCAGCTGGGGTGGGGGAGAGAAGGTCTCTGCCATTCTGAGTATAAATTGTGAAGTTGATAGCTTTCTGGCATTACTTGGTGAAAGTTCAGGGTAGTACAGGCTCTTCATGGCTCAGTGAGGGCTTGAGCAGTATGTGGATACATTCAGTGCCCACATTTGACTGCTAATTCTAGTTCATGGTACATTTAACATAATGCTATAAATAGGTGTACCTTAAATTCTGGTTAAACCCTGAATGGGGCTGTATTATAAACTGATGACTATAAAGGTAGAGTTCTATAGGTGTTTAAATTTGGGACAGATGCAATCCTTCAGTGTCAATAAGTGGCCAGAGGTAATGTTGTGAAAGTTATAACAACTGTGACTACCCAGTGCTAACCCTTCAATAGAGTATACATTTCCTGAATCTACCTGAACAAGATAATTCAGAACAGTGACAGAGAAGAAAATTTGTATCAAATAAATAGTTTCTCCCATATACATTTCCTGAATCTACCTAAACAAGATAATTCAAAACAGTGACAGAAGAAAATTCATATCAAATAAATAGTTTCTCCCAGTGAACTGGAAATTACCCTGATCTAGTCTGGGGATGGCAGAATGAACCCTCTGATTCCAGATACTGTGGTTCTATTAAGGTGAATTGTTTGTTTCAGGCAGTCTCGTGTATATCTCAGGGTTTGGGTTTTGTTCATTTGTTTTGTTTTTGTTTCTGATAATTTTGAGAACTTAGGAGCTGTGTATTCACAGTAGAGCCAGGTCCGTTCAGCAGTACTTCCCTCACTCCTGTTGTCAAAACAATAGCCATGTAAGAAGTAGCAGTGCCACTGGCAGACACTGCAAAAGTACATGTACTTATTTCATCTTCAGTTTAAACTTAAAACCCTGCATTTTAGTTGGGGGCTAGACAAAATGCTACCTATTCAAAAACACCAACCACTCTTCACATGAGAAAACCTTTGAAACATCATTCCAAAGAGAAAACATCTCCTAATTTCTATGATAGAAACATCTTTGCAGTTATAAAATGTCAGCTTTTGGAAGTGTAGACTAAGTCTGTAGAAGTAATAACTTTTGCTAATGTTTGATATTGTTATACATTTGGTTATAAATTTATAGTTAGGCAGTGGTGGCACATACTTTTAATCCTAGCACTTGGAGCCAGAGGCAACAAGGACAGCCTGGTCTACAAAACAAGTTCCAGGACAGCCGAGGAGGAACCCTGTCTTGAAAACAAACAAACAAAAATCTCAAAAATGTTATGAAATACTTCTATTTCTTAGAAGCGATACAGATGTAATAGAGAAAAGCTGATCTAGTCAGTCTATAATTACATAATTCTCAACTTATTTATAGCCTTCTATTTTAGAACTTCAATTAATTTATAGCTACCATATTTAGAAACACTGCTGATAAAAGAAAACTGGTTTTGTGTTATGAATAGTGTTCACTTATTTAATTCATGTATGGTATTTGGGAAGAGGTCAAATTTAGGAAAATTATTATAGCTTTATTCAGTTAAACTTAAATTTTTATATGATATTCTTACTAGATACTTAAGTACAACTAGGTAGATAAAATTGGTGTCTGGATGTAAAGTGAAAGTTTGCGTTCCAATTTTACATAAAAAATTTCCCAAAATTGTTTTGAGAAATATTATTCATGATATCAACTATATTGGAGTATTAGAGTTTTCTCTTTCTCACACTAAGACTTTGATAGAGTCATTTCTAGTCTGTAGTTAATTTGGTGGTCATGGTAGTAATGTCAACTATTCAAGTTTATGTGCTGAAAGTCTGTTTGAAGGTAACAAAACATAGGACTTAAAACTCCTAAATGGATTTTCATATGAACACTTCATGGGGGAAAAAATAAGAAATAAAAAAAAAAATTTTGAATAACTTGAAGAATACTGTAAAAATCAGTCTTGGGGTGGGGGAAGCAAAGGAAGAGTTAGTGAAGGAAAAAAGGGAAGGAAATGAGAGTGTACTGGGAGACCTGCAGGCTAGCCAGGCTTTTGTGTTATATTATGTGTGTACCACCTCTTATCTAAACATCATACGGGGTTTTCTTTTTCTCAGAGAACAAAATAGAGCAACTCAAAAATGAGTTCCTAGTCTTGAACAAGTGAGATTTGAGCAAACTAAAGCAGTTATACACTGATGAATGTGTATAAGTTAATGGTATCGATAACATCAGCTTGTATAGGACATGGTAAAAGTCAGGATTAGAGGGCAGCCCCTGGAGATTGGCTGTCCCTGACAAGTCCCAGAGTGGTGGCCATCTATTTTCATAACTGTAGATTTCAGGTTCTTCTCTGTGAAAACATACTAAATAGTTTCTAAATTTCTTTCAGGAATTTATATGGAAACTAGGGAATAACTGACACTGAGCTAGACTTAAAAGGTTTGAATTAATGGACCTGTAAGTGGAAGAAAGTGGCCATCAGGAAAACTAGGGGCTTGCTTAGAAGGCAGGGGCACATGTCCTGACAATTCATGAATCAGTAAGGCAAGAGTAGGGAGATAGATGTCTCCAATGACAGTTTTCTTTGCATTTTCTGTATGTATAGTGAAGTCTTGGTAAATATTTTTGAAGTAGTAACCGCCTATGTTCAGTATTGATATGACCGAGAGATATATCATTCTTACTGGTTTCAGAAAACTTGAAGTTGGTTAGGAAGTTAACTTCAGTTTGTGGTCACAAAATGATTTCAGAAACTCAGTTGCTGGTCTTTAAAACAAATAATATACCTACATCTACTCTTGTAACACTGTTCATACTTGAGGGTGTCAGCTCAGAGCAAGGGTAGGAGATGAACATTGACTTCCCTGTGGAAGGCATTGGCTGTGTTGACTCAGGGAAATTCCTTAGATAAAGTAATGGTTGAATACATGTAATTGCCAAGATTCAGAGATTAAAGTGACTAGCTCTGCCAGTTCAAGAACTCAGCCTCTTTGCCTTTGGTGTGTGCTGAACTTTAAATTGCAGCCTTAATCTATACTTGGAAAACAACATGGGGAGACTTTATAAGGAACACAGTTTGTATGGCTTGACCCCCAACTCTAGAAATCTCAACACCAAGAGACATATTATTATATAATAAAATATATTAATATATTCTAAATATGACATACTAGAATACATCTGTAAATTGAGTTTTCTTCCCTTTTCATTTTCCATCATTCAGACCTTATGTGAGAGCTCTTGTCTGTTTTGTTCCAGGTATCTATTTGTCGGACTTGACATACATCGATTCAGCATACCCATCCACCGGAAGCATTCTAGAAAATGAGCAAAGATCAAATTTGATGAATAACATTCTTCGAATAATTTCTGATTTACAGCAATCCTGTGAATATGGTGAGTTAAAAGAATGCCTTTAGAGTTCATTTCAGTTTGGGTGCCATGTAACCTTAACTGCCTTCATTATATTTCTCTCCTTAAGTTTCCAGTTACTATGTACTTTACTTAAATAACCATTTATCATCTTTTGTCTAGATATTCCCTTGTTGCCTCATGTCCAGAAATACCTGAATTCCGTTCAGTATATAGAAGAACTACAAAAGTTCGTGGAAGACGATAATTACAAGTAGGTCTATCTTCAAATTTGGATGGTACTTTGTCTAGTTCTCCCCTGGCCTTCACCCCTTCGTCTGATGTGTTTAAACATCTAAGGACGGAGTTGACACTGGTACGTAGTCAGTGATCCAGTAGCAGCAGTGGTTCAGGCAATTACATGTGTTTTGTTTGTTTGGTTTGGTTTTTCCATACAGGGTTTCTCTGTATTGCTTTGGAGCCTGTTCTGGAACTAGCTCTGTGGAGCAGGCTGAACTCATCCACCTGCCTCTGCTGGGATTAAAGGCATGCATCACCAACACCCCGCTATATGTGTTTCTTTTAATCACATGATATAGTTGAACCAGTGTACAAATGCTTCAGCTTTTTCTTTATTTAAAAGTAGTATAGCTTTTATACCAGCAGATGCTCAGCAGGTAAAGGCACTTGAAGGCAAGTCTGACAAGCAGACCTTGAGTCCAAGGTCCACATGGGAAAGGATAGAGTAATTCACACAAGTTATCCTCACCTCAAAAAATGAACACAGTAATTTAAAAATACACAATTAAAGACATTTAGTTCAAAATTGAATTTTTTCTTTTCCTTGTGTACCGGGACTCTTTCCTAAGGAAATTTATGTTTCTATAAGCAAAAAAAAAAGTTTATGCTATTCACGAAATACAAAAGTTATTCCTTCTGAAATGATTATTTTTTAGGCACATCTTTGAAAGTGTTTCCATGGCTTGAGAGACTATTTAAATTTCCATCTCTGAGTTACTATGGTACCACTGTAGCACTGTATTTATCTGTATCATACTGTCCTTTAGGAAGGACCCTTAAGCTGCTAACCCTTTCTGGTTCCTAGTGTCCTCACTCATGTCACAGCTGCTGGGATAGAGAGGGTGATGCCTCTCATTTTTTGTTTGTTTGTTTGCTTTTGTTTGTGGGGGGGTTTTCTTTGCTTTCTTCATCTCTGTGTGGTTGTTCCTGTGTTGGGCTGAAGCAGTTCTTCTGTCTCAGACCACTGAGGACATGGGTCTGTAGGTGTACACCACCTCACATGGACATTGCTTAGCTTTATTATGCCAATTTATTGCCAAGCTTTAAAACTGAATTCCGTGTCTTCAACCCTCCCTCAACACCCCCATTAAAAGGCCTGTTTGAGCTGGCAAGATGTAATTGACTAGTCACTAGTAATTGACTCTGTTGTTTGGTGAAAATTTTCCTGAAAGCAGACTCAACACATACAGGTCTATTTATCCCGGATAGGAAACCCACTATACGCCACAGTACAGATGCCATTACAGGCCAACTTGGTAAACCAATGAGTTTTATCGGGGTTACTTATAAGAGCAAAAATGACTCAAACACACCTACATCACCAAAGCCCAGCCCACCATAGTGACAGCTCACAAAAGCTGGAAACCTGGAGCACACTGCACAGCCTGAAGGAGTGTCCTAAGTGAGTCTGGTCTAACCCTTGTATAGGCTGCTCTGCTGGTTTCTGCTTCTTCCAGGGTGCTGGCTTGATCTCACTCCTTGCAGTTTGGCTTGCTTATATCCAGGGAAGGAGGGCCTAGAGAATCTGGTCAGTTTCAGAGACTTCCTGAAGCTATTTTGGGTTGTTTACTTTCCTGTTTAATGGGCTTCCAGGAAGGATGGAATGTTTAAATCTCAGAAGAAACTGTTACGCAACACTCAGGGAAGTTATCTTCTGGCTTTCACACTTGTATTAAGGCTCCTATGCATATGGGCCAGAGGACGGAAGGAAGAAATGAAGGAATGAAGGAAGGAGAGTAAAAAAATGTAAAGGCATATTTTTAAAACATATCAAGATAGAAAAAAAAATCTGATTTTTTTCCTGGTATTAATTAAATAATTTTTCTTATTCACTTTGATTAATGATGATAACTTGTACATGTAGGTTTCAACAATCTTAATTCTGTGGAATAAAATAAATACCATTGAAAAACTACAAATTCTGGAAAGGTATAAATTATTTTCTTCTGATATTAAATATATTAAGCTCTAAAGGTATTTTTATGCATCTAAAATTGTATTGTTTGAGAATACCTTTATTACAATTTTCTTCCCCATTAAATTTCTCAACTTTTATACAAAATGTTTATATATAGTGACTTAAACCTAATATGAAACCAGTGTTAGCTTATCTCTGTTTTTCCTGTGCCTCTAGTTGGTGTCTTAAGTGTAAATACAGAATTTACACTTGATAAACAACACATTTTGTACTAAAATCTCGAGATACAAGTATCCATTAAAATCTCTCTTCTAGTCAGAGAAACTTAGTGACTTATAAAGAGCTACAATATTGCATAGAAGAACAGTCTAAGTAAAAACCTATTCAATTACAAAGAATGGTGAACTTTACTGACTATATAAAGATTGTGATAGTTTTTATTAAAGCTAATTGTTTTGTTTGTTGAGACAGGTTCCCTCTATGTACCTCTCGCTGTCCTGGAACTCCCAACAGAGTGTGCAGGGAGTGTAGTTGGCTGAGCCATTTGTCTGCACTGTTGAGTAACTAGAATATAATTGTTTTTTATTTTCTTAGGTTATAAAGGAAGTAGTTAAATCCCTTCATTGAATTTGTTTTCAGTATGCATGCTTCTTTATTTTGTGATTTCACTGAAAATTCTAGTCAGTTAGGACATTGGCCTAGTATTTATTTATAAGGCCCTGATTAAGCCAAAGTAAAACAAAAGACGACTTAGGCATTTTCAAGTTCTTAGTAATACAAGGCTTCACACATTACACCAGAACATCTTCTACAGTTAACTGCCTCAGTATTGTTTCCCAAAATTCCTTCCACTAATAAAAATAAAAATAGCTTTCTGTGGAACTCAAAATTGGGTTGTAAATAGAACAAGTAACAAGAAACTCAAACCCCCCAGCATCCCCAACCTCCAGAGGCCTCAGATAACCAGGATGGAAGTGCAAGCCACTCAGCACAAAACCTCATTGTGAGATTGGTTAATTTTTGCCTTTTGAGCTTGTTTTTTATTTTAATTTAATTGTGCAGTTTGCAACTGTGAACTTTGTAGATAGTACATCACTGCTTGAAAAAAATTGGGCACACCTATAAGATGAGAATTGGAAAGCCATTCTGCGAGCAATCTTTGTATTTGTATGGACCTTTTTTTTTTTCATAAGCTGTGTTCATATTTGATTTGTTGCATAGTTTTATGAAAAGTGTTTTTAATATTTTCACTCTGAAAGTTAAACCAGTAGTTAATCTTCTAGAGATTCTAGGAATAAAATATATATTAAATAATACATGAGTACGTTCCTGAATTTGATTGTCAGTTAGGTATGTGTCAGTACAAATCTAAATCATTTTTTGCTTCTAGGTTGGTTTGTGTGAAGCAGGATTTCAAATTCTAGCCCAGGCTATCTACTAAGTACAACATAATTAAAATCATCTTTTAATAATTTAGTAAATGTCTTTAACTGTGGTAAATTGTTTGACACCTTTTGTGATAATTAAAGAAATTTGTGTGTATGTGTATTTGTTTTTAAATATAGCATTTTGATGTTTTTTTCCTTTTCAGTATTTCTTAGAAATAACCAAAAGATTGGCTTATGAGAGTTTTAACACTTCATTAAAAAGTACATTGAAAGAAAAATATATATTACAGCTTACATTAGTCTATAAAAATACTGTTGTTTTTTTTTTTTTTTACAATTCATATGTTTTTATTTATATGTCTGGGTGGTTTGTCTGCATGTATATATGTGTATATACATGCCTGCCTGGTACCTGTATGGGCCAGAAGAGGGATTGTATCGCCTGGAACCAGAATTGTAGATTGTTCTGAGCTACCCTGTTGTGCTGAGAATTGGACCTGGATCCTCTGGAAGAGTGTCTGGTGCTCTCAACCACAGAGCCATCTCTCCAACTTCTAACTGGGGTTTTGTAAAGAAATATGACTGATATTTTGCCAGTGTTCATTATTTCAAATGTTTTGCTCTTTTAAATTTTAGGCTGTCGTTAAAGATAGAACCGGGGACAAGCACGCCACGTTCGGCTGCTTCCAGAGAAGACCTAGTAGGTTAGTCCTTAGCTTTGGGCTGATGCATGATTGCTTGATGAGGGCGTTTTTCCAAGGTGAGGTTCCTTTTCAAATGATAGACCACATAACGTGATCTCATAAGAAAGAACTAAACTTCCAAGTAAGTGAATGCTTAGCATACCTTATACTACCTACAAAAATTATTTGGGCTACTAAAGCATATCAGTGCTGTCTGGATTTTCTGTTTGAATTTTTTTAATTAAAAAGTTGTTTGTTGTTTGTCAGTAATATGTTTCCTAATCAAGGAAATATATATATTATATAAACAGGAGATTTATTAATGTTTTCAATTATTAAGAATATAGTTTATTAGGCAATGAAGACATTTCTATGGTCAAAAGCAAAAATTCTAATTTGAGTAATTTTAGAATTTAATTTTAGTGACTTTCTGCTTTCTTGTTACTTCAGTGCTGGGCCACATGCCAAAACTACAAACCTCATACTTGCTTCTTTACCCATAGGTTTATAGCTGGTTTTTAATGTGCATAAAGCACATCAAAACCCCTAAATTTTAAGGAATTAGTCATTAAAAAGTATTAATAAGTACCTTTAAACAGTTCCAACACAAACCTTCAAACTAAGCTTCCTAGTGCATATCTAAAAATCTTTGAAGTGCTAGTTCATCAAGTGGAGGAAATAAGCTTTGTGACAGTGTCCAGAGGAAGGGCACTCCAAGCAGAAGATAATTCTGTCTGTGTCTCTTAAATGTGCTCTTCCTTCCTGTTTGTTTCTTAACTCAGGGTCCAACTGTGTAACTCATGTCTCAACCTCCCCAGTGTGGGATAATAGGTACATCATGCAGAAGTTTTGTTTGGACTTATTCACTGTGTAGCCCTGACTGCCCTGGAATTCACAGGGTCAGTAGCTTATTATTAAGGAGGCATTTTGAAAGCTATACAGTGCAGGCTCTTTTTTTTTTTTTTTTTTTTTTTTTTATTCACATAAATCGGATCAAGTGTCAGGCAGTGAGATAATAATTTCTAACTTGAGCACTTGACCTAGCTTACACATTTCTTTAAGAGAAATTCAAAGCTGTGTGTATAAAAGCAGGGCATCAGATTGAAACCACTGAGTCAGGAGACCTAGTTCCTTAGTCCAGATTGTGTCTGTGAATGAAGAGCCCAAGCCGATCTCTTTTTCTCCTGTATAATAAACTAAGGAAATATTTATACTGCCTTGGTTTATCATAAATAAGAGAGATAAAACTTAATGGATCTTTGTGTGGTTGGAGGTTTGTTTTAGAATTTGGAAAATATGTATTTCTTCAAGTCAATTAAATAGAACTAATAATACACACTTTTATATCAGAGAGTTTTGTTTTTGTTTTTTGAAGGATCCTTTGAAACCTTGTGCCAGTCATCCTCTGTCCTCTCCTCTTAGGTCCTGAAGTGGGAGTGTCACCTCAGAGCGGGAGGAAGAGCAGTGCTGCCGAGGGGACCTTCCTGCCACAGACACCCCCATCCCCTCGGAACCTGATTCCACATGGACACAGGAAGTGCCATAGCTTGGGTTACAAGTCAGCAGTATTAATTTTGTCTTCCCAGTTTTTTAAGTTGTTTGAGGATGGGTTTACTTTGTTTCCTTTGTTAGTAAAGCGTGTTTCTATATTGTTTACTTAATTGGTTAAGTAGAAATTAAGTGCCTGGGGATTGGTTTTGATACTAACATCAATCTTCAGGTTCAGTAAAATCTGTCTTGTTTGCCTAAAAGGATTTAGTTTTCTTTTACCTGGATTTGGAAATGAGTGTTCCCAGCAATGCCCATATTTGAGGGAAATAAATTGGGAGTTCAGAGAGCCATAGTAAATAAATCTGGAAAGCATGTGCTGCAAGTTTCCTTTTAAAATTGCAGCCTTGTTATCAATAGTTATTGTTTGTCATAACAAATACAAATAATAAATTAAGTTATTAAAAAAAACTACTCTATTCCTAAATATAAAGGGGGAGGAACCTGATTCTCATTCTATGTCATTAGTTTTATACTATTGACTTCTGAAAGAAGTCCTCAGTGGGCATGTTCTGTTCCAAAACAAACTCTGAATGAACACAGTTCTGATTATCTTTTATATCCTGAACTAGAAACATAGGAAGTTGAACAGAGTGTTTCTCTTTGTTTCTAGTTTCATTCATAAGATGAACACAGCAGAATTTAAGAGTGCGACATTCCCAAATGCAGGGCCACGGCACCTGCTGGATGATAGTGTCATGGAGCCGCATGCACCGTCACGGGGCCAAGCTGAGAGCTCCACGCTTTCCAGTGGAATATCCATAGGTGAGAGAGACTCTGGGGCTTCCCACTGCTTCGTGAAAAAAGCATTTGAACAAGCAAACAAAAGCAGAAAACCTTAGCTGCAAAAACATTCACTAACCTTAGGACAGTGGTTCTCAACCTTCCTAATGTTGTGACCATTTAATACAGTTCTTCATGTGTGCTAACCCCAACCATTATTTTGTTGCTAGTTTGTAACTATAATTTTGTTACTGTTATGAATTGTAACATGAATTTCTGATATGCAGTCTTATATCCTGTGAAAGGATCATTTGACAATCCCAGGAGTTGCAACCCTATTTCCTAACATAAATTTTAAAGATTTGGTTTAAACAAAAGCACAGTTAAATATAGGGTGATGGTAATAGTTGTTAATTATTTTAAAAGTACTAATAGTTTTGACTCCAAGTGAGAAGGCATTTGAGGACTTTGAGAAAAGACTATAGACTGTTTTAGTTGATTAACTGCATACACTTTGGATGAGGAAGTGATGAAAAGAATGAAATGAAGGGGGTCAAGAGTGATTCCAAAGTCATTTAATTAAGCAACTTGTTAGCTGATGGTGATCTGACGATACTCAGGACTGGGAGAGAATTGTGTCAGACTGGTGACATACTTACTGAAGGGGGGGCTGCATTTGGCAAGTCAAGACTTCTGTTTTGAACTTGTTTGGTCTTAGTAGAGATGTCAGGTCATTGAATGTGTGAATCTGGAGCTCATATTGGGTAATCTCAGGTCTGTAGCTTTATGAAAATTGCCATATTTGTAGTATTTCAAACTATAAGACTTGTTTAGGTCATCCAGGTATAGTATAAACAAGAACATTCTCACATATAGATGTTTATAGAAATTGTTTTTTAATAGAAGATATACAAAGGAAACCAAGAAAGGGAGAAACCAGATGTGCTGTTACAGAAGCCAGCTAGCTGTCTTGAAGAGGGAAATTGTTTTGTGTCTGTGTACATATCCACATGTGTGGAGGCCAGAGGTCATCATATGATATGATATCTTCCTCCAGCATTCTTTACCTTACTTTTGAGATAGAACCTTTCACTGAATCTGGAACACACTACCAGCAAACCCTCAGGATCCTCCTATCTCTTCCTCCCAGTGCTGGGACTACAGGCTTGTGCTGCTGTGCTGACTGGGGTGCTGGGATCTAAACTCAGGTCCTTATACTTGCACGGCAGGCGCGTTACCCACTGAGGGCAGTTCTGAATGTAACAACAGCTGTTGCAAAACAGAATTAAGATGCTGTGTTAATAAGTTACTGTGGATGCCTGAGGAAAGGTTTCAGGTTTGAACCTGCAGCAAGGGAGCCCATAGTGGTGAAAGCATACAACAGAACTGTTCACCTTGTGTTGCAAACTGAGAAAGAATGAATGGCCTGAGGTCCCATGGGGTGTCTCTAGGATGTTCCCCTCAGTGATGTGGAGACCTCCCGCTGGGCCCCGCCACCTCTCAGTAGTGCCTAGTCTGGGAATCATGCCTTTAAAACATGGACCTCTACAGGATATTTTAAGTCCAAACAACAAATTGGCACACCAGTAACCCCAGCAGTTCGGAGGCTGAGGCAGGAGGAGCTAAATTTTGAGGATAGTCTTGAGCTATATACCAAGACTCTCTTTTTCTTTTTCTTTTTTTTAAATAAAATGAAAAAAAGCAGTAACAAGTAATGAAAAATTGATCAAAGATTTGTTGAAGTAAATAAAGTTCATGTGCAGTCATTGGTAATCTTAATAAGCATTATCTTGTAAAGTAGAACCATGATGCAAAGCCCTGAATAGAGTAGGTAGCTTGGTTTGAGGTCTTTTGTTGTTGTTAGGTTTTTTTAAATAATTTAAGCTTTATTACAAGAATTTACAGCTAGATGGTGGTGATGCAGGCCTTTAATCCCAGCACTTGGGAGACAAGGCAGGTGGATCTCTATGAGTTTCAGAACACCAAAACTACACAGAGAAATCCTGCCTCAAAAAAACAAAAAGTGTGTGTGTGGTGAAAATGTAAAATTCAATGTATGTTATATGAATCAGTTTGTGAATATATGCGCATGAGTGCAAGTGCCCCTAGGGCCAGAGGCAGAAGCCTCAGATCCCCTGGTGCTGGAGTTACAGGCATTTGTAAACTGCCCAATATGGCTTCAGGAAGCACAACTCAGGTCTTCTGCTGCGCCATTTCTCCAGCCCCCATTTTTACTTCTTAACCTGTTTTACTATCTGATCATTATTTTTTTTTATAATTGGAAACTATAGCCATAGTATGCTCAATTGTTGTAGTTTTAACAGAGAAAAAGATCTTCTGATTGTTACATTGCTCAAGGGCTAAACTATATCATTACTATACGCTCAGTGTCAAAGTGAGTAGAGATCCGTTATCTGAGCATACCTCAGGCTCCCTTAGCCTGAGGATTCCAAACCCTAAACATAGATTGCTGCCACCCAGCACTTGTTTACTCTGGTGCTCTCCTCTTACATAAATGCTAATTAAAGGGCAGAAGACAGATAATTGCCTGAATACCTTTTTATTAACATTCTAAGTAGTCTATGTGCAACACCAAACTTGATCTTAAAAAACAAAAAGACAAGAGCCCCGTTTTCAGTTAAAGTTTGTTATGCCTATGGAATCTAGTGTGTTACTTTAAAATGTCTGTATACATATTTGGCTTTTCTCTTGGTGTATATTAAAGTAATTCTCTAGTTTAGCTGTAACTTCTACTTGTCTGTGAGTATGCCTTGTCAGAAACACAGATGAAACATTAATGAATCTCCATAGAATCAGGATTTGTTAAACAACAGATTCACAGGTCCTGCAATTTCATGGCAGCAACTTGCCAGATATTGTTCCTTTCCTTCATCAACTTAGCCAAGGCAAACACAGGTTCTTTTATTCTAGTCTTAATTAATAACTGCACATCAGATTTTACATACCACACAGATGGATTACAGAATGGCTACAAAGGGTGAAGAAGGCAAGGAGTCTCGGATGGGAGACTGGCAGGAAAGCTTATAGTCTGTGGGAGTGAGGTCCACTGGCAGGAGGTCTGTGGTGAGGGGCTACAGCTGCTCATGTGGAGTCTGCTGGCCACAGGATCGGAGTCAAGCTGTAGAATTGAGTCCAGGAACAGAGGGCAGGGCCAAGTCCAGATGAATACAGATGGATGGACAGTATGTCCAGACAGATAAACAGGAGGCCAGGCAGACCGTAATTTGAGTAAATCATCCCAACAGTGAGAGCAGAGCTGAGCTCACACCCCTGAGGAAATCAGAGAGTCTTTCCCTGTCCATCCCCCCAGGATGTCAGACTGTTGGAGGTAGTGCCAACAGAGGAATAGTGTCCTCTCCGTAGAATCAGAGAGAAAGCTGCTCCCTCTTCTTAACTCAGTGCCTCCATGGAACTCCTGGGCCTGGTGTTCTTTCTGTGGTTTGAACAAGCCTATGTGCTCATACAGTCCTAATTCCCAATGGTAGATTTATAGGGTGGCAAGGTTTCTACTCCCCTGAGACACTTGTCTAAAATGCCCAAGGCTGTGGGTTTAAATCCCAGCACTGAAAAAGAAAAGCCTGGAAAGGAAAATGGCTGAAATATATATTCTTAATTTGAAGTAAGGATGTAATAATCCTCTATTTGCCTACATAACAGCCTTAAAGAGAACTAAGAAAATAAACACAAAGGCCAGTACCTGAATACGTGGTGTAACTGAATAAAGTAGTCAGATGACAACTTGTTCTTGCTATAGTAAGTGTGGGACGTTGTTAGAGGCAGCCTGTGTCCCAGCTAAACTACTCTGTGCTGTGAAATTCAGTGTGTTCAGATTGTGCCATGCCCTGGGAGACTCCATTTCAGATTTGATTAAGCTGTTTATTCTCATCATATATTGGTTTCAAAACAAGAAGTTCGTATGTGATGAACTGCTTTGGCAAACTTAGTGTAGCATGAATTCTAATTGTTATTAATAATAAAAACTGAGAGTCAGATATTGGGGTTAATGCTGACGATCAGAGAAGCAAAGTGGCCCGCCACCAGAGAAAGAGATCTTCTGCCAGTGCTCAGACCTCAGACTACATTGAGCATCTGTCTCCTCCTGACTTACATTCCTTTTTCCACCCAGCCCTATCACTCTAGTGCTGAGATTAAAGGTGTGGGATCTCAAGTGCTGGGATTACCTTTGTGTGAGCGCTGTTTCTCTTTTAGACAGATTCAATCTCATGTAGCTCAGGGTGGCCTTGAACTAGCAGATCCATCTGCCTCTGTGTCCCAAGTGCTGGGATTAAAGGTGTCTCTGGCCTCTATGGCTAACTAGTGTGGCTAGCTTTGCACTCTGATCTTTTGGTGAGCTTTATTTGTTAGATCATAAACAAAGTATCATCACAACTTAGTAAGAAAAAATCTTTGCTCTGTATACTTAGATGGTAGAAAGTTTTGTTTTTGTGGTGTTAAGGGTCTAACTTGGGTAGACAAGCATTCTACCAGTAAACTACATCTCCAGCCCTTGTACTTTCTTGTTGTAGTTGTGTGTTTGTTTTTGTTTGACCCAGGCTGTCTTTGAACTTGCAAACCTCTCATCTCCACCTTATAAGTACTACGATTATTAGCATGTACCACCAAAAAATTCATTGTTAAAATAGAAAATCTTAACTGAAAAAATTACAGATATAACAATAACAGAACAACTCTTGGTTTTAGGGAGTAGTGATGGCTCTGAACTAAGTGAAGAGACCTCATGGCCGGCTTTTGAAAGGTAAGAGAAATGACCTGTCTTAGAGAATAAATATGAATTTGAAGAAGTTGTTGCTTATCACTAAGTGACTAATTTTTTTTTTGGCCAGAAGAAATGACAAATAGATATTTAACTCTGGAATTATACACAAGAATGGCTATTATGACCTTTATATATGTTTATTTGGTGTTTTTACTTGTGTTTTGAATTTTTCAATTGTAAATAATAATAAATTCTTAATAAAAATTTTAAATAACATTTTGTAACTGTTTCAGTAACAGTTCAAACTGTAACAGTTTGAAACTGTGTTTCAAAATGAGATTTTTTTTTTTTTCCTTAGGTCTGGGTAAGACATTCATTTAACTCTTGCTTTCTTATGGACAAAATGACAGCTAATTTTAAATTACAAGTAAAAACTGACATTTGACACAAGAAGTCAGTGCATGTATGGTGATTTTCCATGATCCACTGTAAGATCATACTGTCTTTTCCTTTCCTTGTTGCTTTAAGCTATAAACTCTATCATCTGTACAGAGACAGTATGCCGTATTGATCACCAAGTAGAACTCTCCCTGAGGCTAATGAAAAGTTATTCAAATAGGTATTTGCCAAACATCCATTCAAGATCCGAACTTGTAAGCAGCAAGTGAAGTGGGAAGGTGGGGGAGTTGGTGCTTGTTCTTCAATGCTAAGGTTTGAACTCAGAGCCTTCCACTGAGCCTCAGGTCATTGTTTAGATTAAATATTAGTGTTCTATGAAAACTCCAGATTCTTAAACAGGAAGATTTGGAGTTATATTTGAATCATTGATTTTAAACTACTTATTCTTTAGAGATGTCTCATTAATAAGCTGTTAAGATCTCATTTACACACTGTATGTTTTGGTCTTTTCTACACTGAATGTTCCCAAGTTTTGTTTTCTCTGTTGGGGAATTTGTAACAAATTCTTCTCATACTTTGTTTTCTGAAGTTTCACTTTCTTTCCCTTTTTTTTTTTAGATTTATTCTTATTTTGTATATATAATGTATAATTATCTTTGCCTGCATGTATGTCTGTACCACCCACATGCCTGGTACTTACAGGGGTCAAAAGAGGGTGTCAGATCCTCTGGAAATGGAATTATAGATGGTTGTAAGCCAACATGTGGGTGCTGGGAATTGAACACAGGCCCTCTGCAAGAGTAGTCAATGCTCATAATGCTGAGCCATCTCCCCAGCCCCAATTTCCATTCTTTTGAGTTTACCTGACATGGAGAAAACACAAAAGTTGCATTTGGCTTGTTCTACAAATTTGTAAAAAGTTTAAAAAAAATCATTCCCTCTGGAAAAAGTGTACCATCAATCATTATTAAGGCATAATTTTTAAATTAACAGTATTGGCTAGCAGTTGTATGTTAGGTTGTTTAAACTGTAAATGCATAACCCAGTGTCATGTTGCATTAATCTCTTCTCATCCCAACAGGTTACCTAATGAACAGATTGTAATGTGTTAACCTTCATACCTCAAAATAGTGTTTTTCTTGTATGGCACAGTTTGTTTAACATACACTTGAACTAAAACAGCTGTACTTGTGCCAGGTTTAAAGCAGTAGCTCTTCAGACATTTAGAAAACAGCTAAATAAATGCAGCCCAGAAAAATTGAGACATGAAGTAGTACTGAGTCACACACGCCAAGTGCCCTGTGCAAGCTTGGGACCCTAAGCAGGTAGCAAATGTGCCATGAGGTGTTGTGTCCTCAGCCTCTGAACTGTTGTCTGAGTTTTAACCACAGTCTTCTCCTCTTGTTTCCTACATTAAGATCATGTATCACATACTTTAGGCTTCCCTAAACAAAGAAATACCATTGTTTCTGGGTTTATTTCCTCTCTCAGGTATGATGTGATTTGGGATGAATACTGGTTCATACCATTCATATCATTTATTGGCTTTGATAATTGATATAGAAAAAGAAATCCACCTATATGTACTCTTCAGTTTGTCTCTACTAGTTTTCTTTGAATTATGATGAGAGATTTTCCTCATTCATTTATAAGTTTATAAGCCTCATTGCTTTTAGGTGTCTTCATAGGGACATATGATAAAATTAATTATTTATATAAATCCATATGTCATATTTAAACCTGAATCCAAGAAGAGCAAAGGGGTTTTGGAGCATTTTTCAAGTTTCCAAATTATTTGGCTATCGATAATTCTTTAATCTTTTGACAGATGTATGAAAATGAGTGCATGTATAATTGTATAGTATAGTGTATACTTAACTATGTTGCATGTTTTAAAAAAGAATCATATCTTGCCCATTTTAAGGATTAATAGAGAAAGCTAGATTACAAATTAGTATACTATTCTAGATATTGATGATTCTATGAATAAAAATATGTGTAATATATACAATTTATAATGGAATCCAACAGGAACAGATTATACCATTCTCTCGGCCCGGTGACAAGAGTGCCACGAAATGGCTATCGAAGCCACACGAAGGCCAGCAGGTACAATTCCCCTGCATCAGGGGCCATAGAACTCCCTTCTGGTGTTGGTGGCTGGCTCATATGGGTGTTGTCTGACATTTTTTCTCTTCTTTCTCCACTAATTGGTTTTAAAACTAAACAAATTGCCCATGAAAACTTTCTTTCCAAGATTTCATATAGTTTAAATTTGAACTATTCTTTCTAAGTCACAGGGCTAATTATTAAAGTTTGCATATTTATGTCACATTTTTAAAGTCCTACAAAGTTGTTAACTATACACTTTCTAATGCTGCTAATTATGACTAAATTATGTAAAAAATCAATTTGTTACTCTTAAGTTGCAATCAAAGCTTTTCTTTTGCTAGTAAGTTTATATTCAATTTATCCTTTTTAAGTAAGTTTTTTTTTTCAGATAAACCGTAGAGCCTGAATTTAGACAAATCTATCTCATTTAAATAATTTTTTTAGTTCTCTATTTATCTGGGCCTGTCTGCACTATATTAGCTGTGGGAGCACTTAAAGATGATACATGCGTTGTGAGGGGAGCCACTCAACTCAGAACAGCTCATGAGAAGCAAACCCTGTCAGCTTGATGGTGTTTTCCTGTGTGCCCCTTCCTTATAAACAGCTGGAGCATGAAATTTCCAGGTTGTCACTTTGAAGACACCTAAATAATCATAAAGAAACTAAATGTCTGCATTCTTAGTTCAGAGTTCTACATCTCATAACACATCACGAGAGACTGGCGTTGAAATCCTTGTTTTAAATATAGACTCTAAAATCAACTGAGGAAAGACATTAAAATGATTACTAAAATATGTGAAAAGGGATCCCTGACTTTAGGGGTTCTTGGTTAGAGATCTGTTAACCACAATCAACCCCTGAGCATTGGTAGCTTTTGAGTGTCACTAAATCTTATTACAGAAAGCCAGTTTCTAAAAGCATGTTATTGACACTGTTACTTTTATTTATATGAGTTTTCTGGGGTTGTTTTTGTGGGGTTTTTCATTTGTTTTGAGCTTATTTGCATTTTCTGTTTTGTGTACTTAAGTACTCCTAACAAAATCCTTATCTCTCTTGCCAACAGAGTTCTGATGGGTTACCACAGTGATGTACTGTGCCATGTTAAGAAGAAAACAAAAAAGCCTTAAATTTAACTAATCTTGGTTCAAGTTAATTCCTTTCTTCTAAATTGTATTTGTTGAAATATATGATGAATATGTGTTTAAACATCTGCTGACTTTAATAACTTCCTCATTAACTTTATGACAGCTTAAAAATCTCAAAGCAGTAAGTCTTCAAAATCCTCAGTGTCTTATCAGCTCTCAATAAAGTATCAAAGTTTTAAACTTAAGAATAATGGGATTTCATTTACTGATCCTCTTAATGACTACTGCAGACATGCACTTAGCTGCTTTCTTCTTTGTCTCGTTAACAGTTCTGCGGAGTCAGAAGACTTGGCGGTGCACTTGTACCCAGGAGCTGTTACTATTCAAGGTGTCCTCAGGAGGAAAACTTTGTTAAAAGAAGGCAAGAAGCCCACAGTAAGATTCATTTTTATTCTATCCTAGGTCTGGAGATTCGCTACCGCCCCCTAAGAAGCATTAGAAGGGAGAACTCTTCAGGCTCATCGTGGAAGAGGGAGGAAATTGAGATGCAGTGGTGAGAGGAAACAAATTAAGACAGGAACTAGAAATCCAGAGCAGAAATAGTTCAGTTTGTAACTGGGCTGTGGTGGTGGTGGTTCATATCTTTAGTCTCAGCCTGGTCTTCAGAGTGAGTTCTAGGACAGTGGAGGCTACACAGAGAAACCCTGTCTCAAACAACAAGGAAGGAAGGAATAGGAGTTGAGTTTGTCTTTTGATAGCAACAGAATGTATGCTAGAAATATGAACTTTTATTTTTTTTAAACCAGACTCAATATATTTTATATAGGAATTATGTAATGACGTCATGGGAAAGTGTGATAGAACTTTGACGAGTGGGTATGAAATAGTTGTCTATAGAAAAATAGAAGAGTGACTTGATTGAGTCAAAATTTTTTTAAATATTATGAGGTTGGTAAACACAATCTTCCCAGTTGGCATAACTGTGCTCCCTCCCACGGTCCTCTTGCTGCTATCATATGATGCTGAATAGTCAGATACAACAGAAGCGGGGACACAGTTTAGAGACCAGAAAGAGCATTTGATTATAGGATGTAGGCCACATGGGAAGAATGGGGGAGAGGATATGGTATGGGGACAAGAAGATGATGCCACTGCAGCCTAATACTGGAAGGTGATATGATTTGTCTGTGTGTACATATTCATGAGTTTGTGTTTTGTATACGCGTACACAATTCTGCACGTATGTGGCCAATATTGGGTGTGTTCTACCGCTCCACCTTATTTTTTGAGACAGGATCCTCTCACTGAACATGAGCTCACTGGCTAAACTGAATGGCCAGCAATCAGCCTGTCTCCGCACCCAGATGCATGCGTTTGAACATCCATGTGCTGGGGATCTGAATTCATTTTTACACCCAAAAAGTTAGAGGATTCTTGATGAGACCTCGAATTACTTGAATGACTACTAAAGTGTCATTCAAGTAATGAAAGTAATGAAAGTGATGTCTGAGATGCAGATTTTAGAAATGCTGTCTCCAATAAGCGAAGAGTAGAATATTGTCACTAAAGAGGTCAAGTCAGAAACCTTTCAGTGGCATATTCTTGTGTTTATCTTCTCCAGGTAGCATCTTGGACAAAGTATTGGGCAGCCTTGTGTGGAACACAGCTTTTTTATTATGCTGCCAAATCTCTGAAGGCTACAGAAAGAAAGCATGTAAGTGTTCCTCCTCAAAATCGTTAGCTTTTTTTCACAACTACTTCCTGGTTGTAAAGAAAATTCCCCTAATAGGATACAAAATCACATTTCTCATCCAACACCTCTCACCCTTACTCCTACCTAGTGTGCATGTTATAGTTGGAAATGTGCCTTGGAATCACTTTTGTGTTTTCAAGTTTTTCCATTGCAAATGTGAAAATGGCAAATTACAACCATCAGACCTTTGTCAGCCCTGCATTGGGTCAGATCTTGTCTCAAAACCCCTGCCTTGTAGCCCCAGTTCCTAGTATTTAAATGTGAAAATGAAAACAGTACCTAAAATTCTATCCCAGATGTGGGCATGGTGGCACACACCTTTAATCCTAGCACTCAGAGGCAGGGGAAGTATGATCTCCATGATTTCAAGGCCACACTAGAGTCCCAAGAAGATCAGCAATCTCTGACATAATACAGCAATTTTCCAACAGTGGCGAGGCATGTGTGGGCGCAGTGATTGCAACAGTCTGCTTTCTTACTTCCATGTTTGTGTAAAATCCTCTTGATGCTCTTTTCTCTATAGACAGTCTTTTTAATTATGGAATGTTTACTTATTAGATTGTATACCAAGTATTAGTTTTATTATGATATTTCAAACATAATTTTTGTTTTGTTGAGCTTCCTTCTCCCATCTTTTCCCATTGCCCCCAACCAAGGCCCTCTTTTTCCCCCAGAAGCCACTTTCCCCCCTTTATGTCACATGTTCTGTCTGTTGCCCTCCCCAACAACTCTCTCCTCTTCTCGTTCCCTGTCTGTTTTCATGGCTGAGACCCACATCTACACACATAATCAACATTGAAGCTAGGATCTGCACGTGAATATGGGTTATCTCCTTTAGTATTTTCCAGATCCATCCATTTCCTAGTTTTCATTTTGTTTTTCTTTGACATTGAATAAAATTCTGTTGTATATATAGCCACATTTTTACTATTCATTCGTCTGTTGATGGGCATTTGGATTGGTTTTAAATATTTAGTATTATGGATAGAGCAACAATAAAGATGGAAGTGCAAATACCCGGTGTGGTAGAGTGTATGTATATAGGTGTATGACCAGAAATGATACAATATAAAATCTGCTTTTTATGGATCATAAAACCTCTGGTCTTATTTCCATTGTGGCTGCCCTCCCATCCACAATAAATAAGGCTTACTTCTTCTCACATTCTCACCGACATTTGTTGTCATGATCTAGACTAGGCTGAGGTGCAATTTCAGTGTAGTTTTAATCTGCATTACCATAGTGGCTAAAGATGTTGAACACATTTTAGAATGTTTACTGGCCATGTGTGTTTTGTTTTGATAACTGTTCCTTTCAATAGCCCATTTATTACCTGGCAGTTTGGTTAATGTTGTTTTTAATTTTTTATTAGAGAATTTCATACATGAATATACTGTGTATAAACCATTCCTGCCTTCAACTCCTCTTGTGTCTCTGGAATTCATTGCATTATTTTATATATACATACATATATATACACACACACATACATTGCATTATTTTATATATATACATTACACACACACACACACACACACACACACACACACTCTACCAATGATATTCAATATACTGAATCCAAGTAGTGCTGCCCATGTTTGCATGTGTTCAGAACTGACCACTTGGGATTGGGATCTTGTCCCCAGAATTGCTGGGAGGGATGAGGCAAGATTACAGTGAGTCCAAGGCCAGTTTGAGCTACAATGTGAGCTCAAAAATGAGGGAGGAGAGAGAGAAGAGTACTTGGCAACCATATGTCATGTACATACCCAAATTGGAGTTACTGTTTCTTGGCCTATAAAGAATAAACCTGGAGATAAAGATGATACTATTTTGTTTTGTCTCTGTTTTTGAACATTTAAAAATGAAAGCATACTGATTATATGAAAAATTTTAGTTGAAGTGTACTCATTGCCCCCCCCCAAAAAAACTACAGCTACATTTAAATCTATCACTGCATGGTAATGATTCAACAAATGTGTTTGATTAGTTAAATTTTAAAAATAAAACCTGCACTTTGGGGGAAAATGTTGTGGTATTTATAAAGAATAAAATAGAAAAGTAGAACAGGGAAATGAATGGAAGGTAAAATGGACTAACTAACCGACTTGATTAAATGACCACTCATTAGACAGAAATGTAAAGATGGGTGTTGTTGCATTAGCTGTGATGTAAGGCTACATGTGATCAGAAGCTTGAAGTGTGTGTGTGCCTGTGAGTAGGTGTACATGTGCTTGCATGTGCATGTACATGCATGGGGAGGGGCAGGCATTTCCTTTAATACACTCATCTAAGAAACATTTCTCCAGTTAACTTTGAACAAGTGCACCAAGATACCATAGTAGAATATTCCTGTAATGGTTATAATAACAGAACTCTTAAAATACACAAAATAATTATCAGTAAGAATAGTTATTGATCATTTAAAACCATAATCACAGTATAAATAGTATAAATATACCCGGTTAGCATGAAACTGTTTATAATAACACAGAAAAGCTGATTCCAAGAGTAGGAAGAAGTCAGGGAAGGAGTGTCACTCCCCAAACATGACTGTCTTCAGACATGTGGGATATCACTCTGTATTTGTATCTCATCCCTCTTTACTATGGGGCTTGTATAACTTGCTAATGCAGCAAAGGTTAGCAAGAGCATGTTAGAAAATTGTGCTGTGTAAACAGAGGTGCAGATTTATTTTGCCCTGATCAGTCCAGTCCTAAGTAATCACCCAAAAGCTTATATTAATTACAAAATATTTGGCCTGTAGCTCAGGCTCATTACTAACTAGCTCTTGCAACTCGCATTAATCCATTTCTATTGTTCTATATTTTGTCACTTGGCTTTACTGTTCTCTAGCACATCTTGTTCCTCTGGCAGCTGGTTCACATCCCTCTCTCTGACTCCGCCCTTCTCTGTGTCTCCATTTGGCTTTCCCACCTAGCCTTACTCTGCCTGGCTGTAGGCCAGTTCAGCTGTATTATTAACCAGTGAGAGGAATACAAATTCACAGCGTACAGGAGGATTGTTCCACAGTAGTGCTGTTTGTTTTGATGTAAGTTATGAGCTGACAGGTATACCATCCTATGATATATTTATGTCAGTCTCTTCAGCTTCCTGGTTTCCTTTTTGTTTTTGTACCTCTTACATTACTGTCATACTATATTCATTCCTCTCCCATTACTTTTAACTGTGAAAGATATGTAGTAAACAAACATTTTTAAGCCCCCCCCCCAGCATAAGAAATAGCACATTAACAGACCTGCCAGTGTTCTGAGGGAGCCGTTCTCAGTGAGGCACCATCTTACGTTTCATTTTAGCCACAGCCTTGTTTTCCTTCAGACTTTTACAATGTGTGTTTCCTTATATAAGACTTTTTAACTGTACTTGAGGGAGTTGCATATACATCCTTGTCCTTTTTTAAGACAGGGTCTCACTGTGTAGCCTGTCTGGCCTGAATTCACTATGTAAACAAGGCCTAGAACTCACAGAGGTCTTCCTCCTCTGCCTCTGCTGGGACTAAAGGTAAATGCCACCAAATCTAGCTGCATGTCCCTTTGCTTTATACTGTTGAAAGTCATTGTTTATACCTATAGTTGTCATTTATTCCTTTTCATAGCTGAATTGTCTTCTATTTTATGAGTTTATCATAATTTATTCATCATTCTATTGGTGAATATTTGATAGGTTTATCTCTTCCCTATTTGTAATACTTCTCTTTTGGATATTTTTGTGCACAAATTCTCTGGGTTATATCTTGAGGAGTGTAAATACTAAGCATTTACCAGAAAAGGCAAATTAAGTTTCCCAGTCACCAAGAATAATGAGGCTCCCTTTGGTCTTGGCTGCACATGTGAATAAAGCATAGCTTTATTTTTTTATACTGTTACTTAATGAGTTTCACCCTTTGCATGCTTTTTCTTCTACAAAATGTCTCTGTGATTCTGTTCCTTATCTGTATTTAATAGTTCTGCATTTAACCAAGCTACATTTCACTAGCAATTACATGGTGGAAGTATCATTCAGTTTGACTTATGGCAGCTTTTTTTACACACTGCTAGGTTTGAGTTGCCAGTATTTTTTAAACATTATTTCTGTTACTGAGATTAACCTTATTTTCTGCTCTTTATAGCACCCCTTTCCCAACAGAAAAGAGTAGTTAACTATGAAAGTAGCCAACATGCTAAGAACGCCTCCCATTTTTTTTAACCTTTCTTGGTTGTGAAAAGTAAGAATTGTCTGACAGCCTCTTTGGCATGTAAAATCATCAGGCTGAGGAAGCTGTTTAGGGTACAGCTGAGTCCGAGTCAGCAGTTCTCAGCCTGTGGGTCCCGAGCCCTTTGGGGGGTCACCTACACCAGTGTTTGCATTGTGATTCATAACAGTAGCAAAATTAGTTATGAAGTAGCAACAGAAGCAGGTTTATGGTTGGGGTCTCCGCGTGTATTAAAGGGTCACAGAGTTACTAAGGTTGAGAATGACTGCTCTAGGTGGGAACAGTGTGCTAGGAGAAACAGCAGGTTGACAAGCATGCTTTTCAGAAACGGGCAGTTGTTGTGATGAAGTGTCGACACGGGATAACTGGAGAATGGGAGACTGTGTAAAGAGGGTGTGCCACGCCACCCTGGGTCCGCATTAGGTCACACATCTTACCTCTCTAAGGACAAGCCGCAGATAAGCTCCCTGACACTTAACTCTCACTGAGAACTGGCCATAAAAAGTCACCGGTTGTCACTGCTTGTTTTTTCATTATCCTTCATCTCAGTTCAAGTCAACATCAAATAAGAATGTGTCTGTGGTGGGATGGATGGTGATGATGGCTGATGATCCAGAGCATCCGGACCTCTTTCTGCTGACTGACTCCGAGAAAGGTGACTTGCTAGACAAACAGGGGTCCAAAGTACTGTGGACACTAACCCCTGAGCCCTGATCCTGGTGCTGCTGTAGTACCAACAGGAAGGTGTTTGAGGAATTTTATCTGTTGGGAGTACTTTTATTCCATATTGTGTTTTAAGCTTAAATTAAAAGCCCAACTCATCCAAATCATAGAGTCTGTACTCTATAAGTTTGAACAAATTCTCAATATACACGTTATAGACGTCGTAGATTCAGTACACAGCAAGGGGTAGGAATGACAGTATTTTGCAGATATCTAGAGAAGCCACAACATTACTTTAATGAGCCATCATCACCTTTAATGTATATGCAGTAGGAAGGTGGCTCTAAATATGATACCCTGTGGCAATGTGGCATAAAGAGTTCTACAAAGGGAAATACGGCTGTAAAAGAATAGATTTCTGAAACTGAGCACTATAGTCTATTTTATTCAGTCTTACGTATCTGTCAGGAATTTTGGGTAATATTATCTTTAAATTTATTGCTTTCTACTTGCTTTTGCTAATTTTAGGAAATTCATACAAGTTTCAAGCTGGCAGCAGGATGAATGCAATGCTATGGTTTAAACATCTGAGTGCGGCCTGCCAGAGTAACAGGCAACAGGTGAGTGATTCACCTCCCCCTCCTCCTCCAAACCTGTAACTTTTATACTCTTATTTATATATTTTAGAGATAGACATTCTTAACTAGTTAGTCACTAGTTAGTCCAGGCCGGCCTCAAACTTGTAATCCTCCTGCCTGGGATTTTATGTATCTACTCCCACACTCAGCTGAATAATTTTCTTAGTAGTATTTCTGTTTTGCTGTTTATAGTAGTCAGTGAGGCATGTAGTCCACATTTTAGAAAGATAGTAAGTAAACTATACCAGACAGAGTAAAGAGGAGAGAGACTTGGAGGTAAGGGCAGCATGTGCAGCTGAGCTTTCCCAGATACAGATACGCAGTCATGAGTGACAGGAAGGAACAGGCTGTGAAGACAGGGAGTGGGGGGCCAATTCAGGGAACAGCAAGTGTGCAGATAAAACTAGAAGTTTTTAGAACATACAGAGACATGGCCAGTGTTTGAGAAAACAACTGCTCAGAAGGTGAAATCTAGGTAGTACTTGAACAGAGCTCTGAGTTATTTCTGATAACAATTTGAAGTGGGGTCCTGGGGTTGCAGTGATCTAGTAGAACGTCATATCTCTGTATAGGTCAGCTGTCTGCTGTGCTGTTTTCCTCTTGCAAAGATGCCCTGAACCACACATCAGTAGACAGAAAATGCAACCACAGTTACAGAAATCGCTTGAAGCTTTTCCAGTTACATATACTGGAAATCACAAATTTAGGCTTCACATATGCTTTTGTACCATCCATGCCTGTCAGCATACAACATTATGCCATAAATTCAGAGGGCTTAAATTGTTTCGTTTTTACCCTGTTATATCAGGTTATCAGAACTCTTCTCAAATAAGGAAACATGCTCAAAGCCACTCATGACTTTACACAGTCAACAAGCCCAAATGCTGGGCCTTAAACCCAAGTGCCATTTGCTCTTCCTTTGTAAGTGTTGTTGGAGTGGGCTTTTTTTCTATTTCACTTAGTTCAGTGATGTGGGAGGGGGGGAAGATTTGGTATAGCCTTTAGCAACTCTTTGAAGGACTTAAAATTACAAATGTTTTGGGTTTTTGTTTGTTTGTTTGTTTGTTTTGGGGTTGTTTGTTTGGGTTGTTTTGTTTTGGGGTTTTTTTGTTTTGTTTTATTTTGCCTTTATTAAGTCGGTATCTGGGGCAGAATGAAAGAAACTGACTTTATTTTGTCTAAGACAAATAAGTAAGACTTTCAGAGTTTCTTCCATGCTATACATTTTCTTTAAATGTAGTTAGAGGTGTTTTACTTATAAAGAATCTCAGAGTTGCCTGCAGGTAATGCTGCACACCTTTAATCCCAGCACTTGGGAGGCAGAGGCAGGCAAATCCCTGAGTTTAAAGCCAGACAATTCTACAAGTTCCCACATCCAGGGCTACACACAGAGAAACCCTGCCTTGAAACAAAAGCAGACAAACAAAAGCACCCTCAGGTTCCAAGATGAATCTAGGAGTATATGCATACCAGCATGGAAAAGGCTCACATTCCTTACTGTATTAGTAAACCTTCCTAATATCACGGAGATGTGCAAAAAATGGTTTTTGTTTCTGTTTGTTTTTTAAATTGTCAGAATGTTAGCAAATTTATAAGAGAACCTGTGAAGTTTGAAAATTATTCAAAGACCCTGACTCAAATGCAAAACAGCCATTAGACCCCTGTAAGGCAAGAAAACACCTGTGTCCTTCCTCCTGTCCAGCCATGCCTACTTTTAGGAGTTTATTAACTTGGTGATTTTCTAAAGGGATCCAGCATGCTAGACTCATTGTTATAAATCCCTGAAGTATCTGCTGTCAAATTCCCTTTTAAAAATATTTAAACTGTGTGGTGGTTCATGCTTGCAATTCTAGCACTAACAAGTTCATGGCTGGCCTGGGTGACAAAGTTGAGACATTGTCTCAAGAAAGATAAGTAGGTCAGAATGATTTGGGTTTGGCCAAATAACAAGACAAAATACATGCTAAATTTAGTTTATTAAATCCTATATAAATTGGAGCTGGGCAGTGGTGGCACACACCACTTAGGGGCAAGCAGCACTCAGTGAGTTCAAAACCAGCCTAGTGTACAAGATAGGCTCCAAAGCTACAGAGGAAACCCTATGTCGAAAAACAAAACAAAACAAAACAAAAAAAATCTTACATAAATTGTTGGAAACAGCTTACTTAACAAGAAACCCTACATTTTGTGTATAGTAATACAATTCATATGTTAAAGTTTGAGTTACAGAACCCTCATCCCAGAATGAATTTGGGGGGGGGGGGAGACAGAATCACTTTAGGACATTGTGACAGATGTATTCAATGACTAGTAAAACGTCTAAGCAATCTGTTTGGAGTGGTTACAGGCTGCTTGTGTTTTTCAGGTTCCTACAAACTTGATGACTTTTGAGTAAAAGCCTGAGAAAAATGAGGTGTACCATTGTTCCTGCGAGGAGCAAAGACCTGCGGAGAGCGCCAGCCGCATCATCCTGTGCCAGGAAGAGCCCCCAGGCTCCAGCCTAGCCTCCGGAGCTCAGAACCAAAAGCACTAATTTCAGGGAATGAAGTGAGATATTCCCAGAGAACAAATTGGAGTTGCAAAACAAACTGCCATGAACTACGCTTCTTATCTCCAAACTGACCTGTGGAAACCACTGCCTTAACAGAGTGAGAGGGAAACCAACACCAAATAGTGTGTGTGAATCTTCTGGCGGTGCTGTGCTTGGAATAAATTGTAGCTAATTTGCGTTTCTTTTAACTTTGTACTAATTTTGGAGGGGAAACCATCTTTTTTTAGATACACTTTAAAAAGGAAAACCTTTTCTTATGGATTCGATCAAGAGCTGTTTTAGGTGCAGTGAGAAGTACCTGGTGAGGAATAGGCCAACAGCCCACCTGCAGGGTCTGCTCAGCCTCTGATACTGGCTTCCTGGCATTTACCCACAGCAAGATGTGGGAGTTGAATGATGACAATGCTAGTTATGGAGGTGTGTTTGGGATAGGGTGTACTTGAATGAGAAATGTAATTAAACACTACACTCTGAAATTCAGTGTTGGAAGGAGAACGGGGACTTCCTGAAGGAGGTACAAAGGCTGAGTGTTCACCTTGCAGCAGGCTCCAGAACACATGGTTGTTTCTAACTGGGCTTAACTTCCTATATGAATTCACAAATCTGCGTAGGAGAATGATGATTCCCAAACTGAGGTTTCTGTAGAGTTTTCTGAAATCTACAGTCAAGTGGATTCTCCAGCCACAGGGGTTCAGCGTCATGGTAAAGGCCCTGGTGGTATTTCCTGGTCTTTGCCCTTTGCAGTGTTTAATGTGCGTTATGCCAGACTAATTTTTTATTGCATTTGTTTTTGTTCAGTATGAGGTTCAAAAGCATACTTGTTTAAAAGTTTCTTCATATGTATGTATGTATTTTATTGTAAGACAAAACGATTTTAAGAAGAATAAAGGCAAAGTTTGCAGTTCTAGGAGTCAAAAATATAAAACTTTTTCTCTGTATGATTTTCCCAAATGTACCAGAACATTTTTTTGGAAAGCTTGTTTACTGTCGGTCCCCAATCTGAAAATCATGTTTTGTTAGTAACTGGCCAAGCAGTTTTGAGAGTGCTCTCCTAGGCAATAACACATTTAATTTTTAAAATGAATGTTGGACTTGAGATAGCCTAGAATTTTTACCAAGAATAGCGCTTGAATAGACTACTGTGGGCTACAACTCATAGCGCTTGAATAGACTACTGTGGGCTACAACTCTTCGTAGTGGCTCTGTGCGGAGGCCTTGACTTACACCTCCAAGCAAACTGCTCTTTCTTTAGGTTTCACATAAAATTTCTCACATTTGTATCCTTCAAGAATTGTGTCCTTTTTATTAAAAATTAGCTGAAAAAGGAATAAGTCCAAAAGAAAGCAAAGAGCCTTTTCTGAGTGTTTCTAATTTTAGTAATTCAAATATGTTTGTCATGTGACAGAAATAGATTATTTGGGGTTTCATGACAAGCAAGGAAAGGCAAATGTTGCCTGTATAGAATGATTTTTCAAATAATGGCCTAAGCTTACCCACATTGGGTATGCATAGACAGACATTACTGAGTAGCCAGCAGTATTACAGTATAGACTTAGTACATCTTACTTTCCTTTTGCATATTTTTAGCAATCCCTTAGTTTATTTTGCTCCTGAAATAATGCTTTCAGTAGCATCCTTGCTGTTTGTGAGATACTGTGAATGAGAACCCTGTGGCTTTTTTATTGCTACCTTATCATGAGTAAGCTAAAGCCGTTATATTGTAGGTGACTTGCATCTGTGGAGATGGGCAGCTAGCAGAGGCCAACCTCACTGTTTTGCCAAAGAAATAGCACTGAGATGGAAGATGTACGTGTTCAATGCGCCCAGCCTCACCTATGGGTGAGGAGGAGGGGAAGAACCATGTCCAGATTAGAGTAGCCAGTCCATATTAGCACTGTGGCCTCTGGCCGAAACAAAAACTATTTTTCTACTTTAAAATTGGCTGTAAACATCAGTCATTGCTTTTTAGGGTGATTCTAGAAACTATGAGAGATGAGTTATATAGAACAGGTTGAGGTTTTTGTTTTTTTTTTTTTTTTAATCTATAATTCACAGAATAGTATCAGATTATAGTGGAAGCAGAGAAAACATTGCCAAACTATAGTAAATATCTGAGTGCTTTATTTATTGGAGAGTGAATCCTGTTGTAAAGTGACTCACAGGCTTATTGTCCATGACCCTTAAAGTGCATTTGTTTCTCTCATAGCCAAGAAGAACTCTTTAGAAATTCGATCAAAACATGTACTTAAGCTAGTTTATAAGCAGACTGAATGGGATATTCTATTACCTGGTGCAAGGTGTGTAGTGCTAGCCATATCTCATTTGACAACCTATGTGGGCATAAAGGCTTATTTTCCCTAAGTCTGTTTTTAAGGTGTACCTATGAAAATGCGTGCATAGTGCCCAAGCACTGTTCTGTGCTCCATGTGTTTATTTTTCAGAATACTTTTGCTACACTATCTATACTGTAAGGATCAAAAGAGAATTGATGTTTAGTTTTGTTCAGTGTGTATTTGTGTGAACAATTCAAAAAAGGATCCAATTTGGGAGTATTTTTTCTCTCTTTCCTTACATATGTTTGAGTGGCAATTATTTTTCCTGTGTAAACTGTACCATCCACTATTGTGCTATCTTCTGCATGGTCTGTTGCTACCGGGTCTCCGTGTTGAGTCCATCAGGAGGCTCAGAGCTGCAGTTTTTTGTTTTTTTGTTTTTTGGTTTTTGGTTTTTTTTCCTCCTCGATGTTTATACAGAAGCCCAGCAAGCAGCATTTTTCTCCAACAGGAATGGAGTCGCGCTTAGACCCCTCGGTAGCTGAAATGGTTCCCTGTGAGCAGTGCAGCTTCATCAGTCCCTGGAGATTGTTAACATTTAACTGTCCAAATGACTTCCACGTAAGATCTTTTCCTGAGGTTAATAAGTTATATATATTTTAAACTGTGGGGCATTATATCATTGGAAATCAGTACTAATAGACTTAATTCATTGGCTTTTTACAAGACCATACCTTCTGTTGGTTTCCTTCCTGTTTATTGAGGCACATTCCTTTCTAACTGTTGCCTTCCACAAACAAGAGGTACCAGTGTTGCTTAATGGAAGATAAGCTTTAATAAAAAGAAATCTTCTGCCCTCAAGACTTTTAAAAGAATTGCATCCTTTTGAAAAAGAAGCTGAACGTCATTTTGCTGGGGCCACAGCACAGCAGTACACCTGCTCCGAGAGCCCTGGCCAAGCAAGTGGTGGGGTGTGTCTGACTTTAGCCTCTTTTTAGGGCTTGTGTTCATTTTCTCTTTTACATTATTTCTTATTGCCATCCTGGTTTATAGCCAGAAAGGTATCACTTTTTTCTAAGCCTCTGAGACACAAAATTGCTATTAAATAGTATTGATGATAAATTACATGTGAACCTTTTCAAAATGATTTAAGTACTTTTTGGGCTTGCTTCCCTAAAAATGGCTTGTGTCTTAAGTTACTTTTCAGTTTGAGAATTCCTCTGAAGAGATGCATACACCCCCGCTTTTCAGCTCACTGAAGGCAGTTGCATTTTGCCTATCTCTGGCCATAGTGGGGGAAAATTGGATCAGTGCCTTATCAGTTTGAAACTAGTTTTAGGGCATTGAGGATGGCTTTAACCATGTGCCCTCTTAACCCTCTGGCCTAAGGGGTGTGTCATCCCTCTCCCCACCCACTTAAATCTCACAACAGCCTGATGATATTTTTAGTTCTCCAGTCTTAATTCTTTTTCAGATGAGCCTCCCTCCTTGTGGCTCTCTTGTCTGGGTAGGTTAAACAAATGCACTCAAATCAGCCTTTTGATTCGTACTGTCCATGCTGGCTGTCAGGAACCTCCATCTAACTGAGTGTATTCGTATTCTGTATTGTTTTGACCTTAGGGTAAGTGACAAGGCCTGTCGGCAAAATCCCCAAAGGAATAGGATACATACAGAAGGAGTTGTTTCAGTTTTACTAAAACAACTAAAATACTGTGGTGGCAGTCCCTTCAGCCAGAAATGAAGTTTATTTCAGTTTCCTATTTAAGACAGAATGAACAAGCAGTCCCTTACCCTGCTGGTTATTGCTTACTTGAAAATATACAAGAAAGACAGTGCTATTAATAAATCAGGGGCAAGAGTCTAGGCTAGGTTTCTCAGCCAAAGCAAAGTTTAGAAACATTTTGCTTAGGACATTGGAAGGCCTGGAGATACGTTCATCTGTCTGAGTAGAAATGCTGTTTTCAGGGTCCTTAGAGAATAGACACATAGAAACACTGGTCTTTAGATCCAGTGAAAAGGTTAGCAGGTCCTTGAGGGTTTCTTAGCAAACAAAATTTAAAATCTGATTCCAGTCAATTGGACTGCAAAATAGAGTTAAAGGAACTTATGGCGTGCTTAGGGAAAGGAAAGTCAGCAGGAAATTTCAAATTTATGTATCGAGTAACAAATGCTATATTCCTGAAGATGTCACCTGATAGAACTCACAGTATGGTTCCAACAAGTATTGAGTTGGTGGATGTTATTAAGATAGCTGGTAGGTCTCCAAACTCGAGTTTCTACAGCTTAATTGTTGGTGTTCATTCTTTGACAGCCCACTGAAGGGCCTGTAAGGGGGTACTCAAACATCTCTAGGGATAAGTATCCAAAGCTAATAATAAAAAAGAAATAAAAACTCACAAGGCGTTTTCCTTCTCTGTCCCAGTTAACTTGAGATACTTAATGATGAAGGGCTCACTTGCACTGTGACCTCTCTGAGTGATGTGCAACTTGGTTCCTCTCTGGCTTTGTTTCTTTTTAATATGCAGAAGTGAGCGTGTGATCTTCAGTGTGTTTGCATAAGCTAACTTAAGATGAATTTAAGAACAGTTTTCTGAAATATTTCTATTGAAATAAACAACTTAAAATTATAGATTGTGTGATGTTTTGTTACCATATTTGCATTTAAAATGCAATCTGCTTTGTTGACTGGGTTTTGTTTAACCTTTCCTTTTGTTTGTTTGGTTGGTTGGTTGGGGTTTTTTTTTGTGTTTTGTTTGTTTTGTTTTGTTTTTCAAGACAGGGTTTCTCTGTGTAAGCACCCTGGCTGTCCTGGAACTTGCTTCATAGACCAGGCTGGCCTGGAACTCACAGTGATCCTCCTGCCTCGCCTCCCAAATGCTGGGTTAACCTTTCAAAAGAAATTAATAACAGTAGCTGCAGAGAAAGTTGAGTGACTAAGCCCACAATGAAAGTGTGCTGGCATTAAGTGTATAGAGAGGGATCTTCTACTCCCCCCAGTGAACATGAGCAGTGCCCAAGGGCCTTTTTGCTCAGACTATTCCATAAGTTCTAAGGCACAATGTTTTTTGTGTCCAAGACTAGATACTGAACCTAGGACATCATGTATGCTAGGCAAGCATTCTGCCACTGAGATGTAGTTCCAATACTTTTAAGACAGAATCTCAGTAAATTATTTGGGCTGGTTTTGTAATCCAAGTTGGCCTTGAATTTGAGATCCTCCTGTCTGACCCTCCCTAGTAGTTGGGATTACAGACCCACACCAGAAGCCAGGTAAGATGTTTGTTTGTTTGTTTAACAGTCTCCGTTGCCCAGCCTATGGAGCTTTCAGTCACTCGGAAGTACAGAAGCACCTGTGTTGAGGTAGGTTATGCCGTCCTTGAAGAGTTGCTATGAGCTCTGTCTGCTTTGTAAGTGTTTGGGGAAGTGTCTTAGGGCAAAAGTGCCTTCAGCAGCCCAGGGATTGAAGGGGAGCCACAGTCAGAGAACAAATCACTCAATTAACTTTTCTGTCTGAGGGAGTAAGAATTCTCTGGGGCTGAATGCTGATGATGGGCAAGCCTTGAGCAGATCAGAGAAACTGAAGAGATGCAGAGTAAGCAAACCACCGGACAGACAGACAGATACACGCGGACTTTTCCGAGGGCCCAAGCATAATTTGTCATTTTCCTCTTTGCTCTATTATTTTCTGTTCTGTTCTCCCTTGATGTTTCCCTTCTGACTTGATGACTTCCTTCTCTCCCTTTTATTTTTTGCTCTTACAGCTTATATGCCCCAGCAAAACCTTTTAAACAGTATCAAAATTACAATGTGGTTACATTCTATTTTCCAAGTGAATGAGTCCAATGAACACAAGTAAAAAACAAGTTTTCCATATCGCTTACATGACTAAACATTTTCCCTATTACAGGTAAACAAAACCGTTTATCCGCAAGAACCCACGTTCATAACCTTGCTTGCTTACATATTAGCAAAGTGGTAAGCAAGCAAGGTTATTTTTCTCAGCCAGTTCTTTTACTGGTGGGCTGCATTTTGTACATATAAAGAAAGGGCTATCATTTTATTATTTATTTCAAAAAGGTAACTATTTAAAAAAATCTTAAGAGACTCACAAATCTAAAGTCCCAGCTGTGTGATACTTCCTTGTGCCTGTTTCTTTCCTCAGCAGCCCCTGCTTTATAGAGCAAGGGCAACATAATACCTACCTTTACCTGTATTAATTTTCCCAATAAACTAATCTCTATCATAATCCTTTCTTCCATGTTAAAAAAAACCTTAATCATCAAAATTCTATTTAAACTAACACTATTGTATAAAATCATTACTTCAGTTAAACAGTTCAGCTTAAGAGGAAATCATATTCATAATAGTCCACAGGCAAAAATGCCCAGTGGAATGGGATAGTTTCATGAGATAATCACACTACATTAAAGGCAGTGGGGATCACCCCACATCCATTCACACCATGCCAGATACCAGGAAAAAAGTGGGAATGGCAAGCATGTCTCTTGCACAGCAGTAGCAAGAGACATTCTGGAGCTGAAGTCCTCAGGGCTTTGCCTATCTGAGATTCACCCATCAGAGCCTTGCATTCTGGTGGGCCACACTCCTGAAGCTCAAGTGCCACCTGCTGCTCCTGTGACATGACCACCAGCACTATGTGACCATAACTTGGTTTTAAATAATTTTCTCCCCTCTTTTATGAGCTCTGAAGACTCAGTTTTTTATAGGAACCAAAAGAGTGTGACAGTTCTCCAGAGGGAGTCAACCTGACCTTGATCATACATCAGCTTTCTATAAATGCATAGGTCTTCAGGTCAGTTTACTATATAATTCTCTTATCACGAAGTCAATACAACAACATTACGTACTATATAACTGAATGTTTTGCATCTTCAAAATCACCTGAGTTGTCCCTGAGTCCCGTCTCTAGGATCACCTTGTCCGGTGTAATGAAAGCACTGCTGTCACTTTGTTATTGCTTTGGTGTATAGACTAGTTTGAGAATTAACATATTTTTAAAATTTATCTGTTTGCCAGGCAGTGGTGGCATGTGCCTTTAATCCCAGTACTCTGGAGGCAGAGGCAGGTGAATTTCTGTGAGTTCCAGGCCAGCCTGGTCTACAGAGAGGGTTCTAGGACAAACTTCAAAGCTACAGAGAAGCCCTATCTCGAAAAACCGAAAATAAATAAGTTTATATGTTCATCTATTCATTTATTTCAGGATTTTACTGCCTCTTTCAATACTATTTCTGTTAGTGGTTTTATGTATGTTATTAGCTTAAATCTAGTTAAATTTGTTTTTACTTTGACTTTTTTGTTCATTTTCTCTTAATTTCAGAGAATGCTGCTGACTTTTAGGTACTTACATCCAGCAACCTTTTTGAATGTCAGTTATAATAGCTTGTCCTTAGACAGTGTTGTCTCTTATTTTCTGTCTTTAGCTGTATGTGTGTGTGTCTGTCTGTCTGTCTGACTTGCCTCATTTGGTTTGGACTGGAGTACAGTGCTGGGTCAGATGCAGTGATGGCGTTTCAGAGAATTTCATTACCCAGTCTTGTCAGCAGCCCTCAGGACTGTGTAAGACAGAGACGGAGAGGCAGAACCCAGATGGCCCCTGAGCTTGATTTTATCACACAGCCCAAGTGTGGTTTTGCTTGGCTTTCATTTCACTTTTAAGTAAGCTAACTTTCAACTTGAGTTTCCGCTTTTTCTTGTGATTCGCTTTTATATACTCGGGCCATTTACCCTGAGCTGCCACTGATAACTCAATACTAAGGAGAATGCCATGCCACAGGGCATCACAAAGTCTGGAGTCAATGCACAGTTTATGCCACTGTTTCTGAGCTAGAAACAATCTTGTCTCCGAGGCAATATTCATCTGAAGAAACTTGGCACAGCTGGGAAAGGGTTCTTTGGGCATCCAGCAGGTGAAGAGCCAAGAGCTGCTGCTAAACACCACACATGATGATCTGCGCAATGTCAGTAGTGTCCAGACTCAGAAACCCTGGTCTCTGTGTTACTGTCATAAATTCAATATATCAGTCTTCCTTGTGGGAAGTGTTCGGCTTATGTCTGAACTTTTAACTCTACCTTTCTCATAGCAGTTCAGCCTACTGTATCTAGAAAGAGATAACTTGAATTAACACCATAATGGGCTAAAGTATTTTTTGAGTGTTAAAGAGCAAGGGGCTGGAGTTCTATCTGAACAAAATCAAAGTCCGGAAAGGCAAACAAGTCATTGTCATGTAATTATTCTATGCTCAGCAACAACGACAACAAAAACATATTTGAGCTAAAAGCTAAATACTTCAACCTAAAGCAAATTGAATGAGACCATATTAAATGAGCATGTCTACAGATAGTGCCTTCTTCTCTGGTCCTTGTAGGTCTAGAAGGATTGTCCTACAGAATTGGCCATCAGTGTGTTAGACCATCTCATCTGTTAAACCTCAGTAAACAGAGGCTATTTGCTTTTTTTGATAATGTGTAAGTATGAAAACACCATCATGGGGGAACAACAAAACAAAACAACCCAAGCAATACAAAAAGCTACCAGGTGGAAGTTGCCTGTCCCACCTGCCAGACATCCCCTCCATAGTTAATAAAATCATTATCCTTGAGTTGATTCCTAGAATCATTTACTTCTGACTCAAGCTCTGGGAATGCATTATCTAATTCTCTGAAACAAATGTCCAACATAGGATGCACACATAATTCCAGCACTGGTATAGCAAGGACCATGCAAACGACAAGGCTGCCTCAAAATGGACAAGTGGTACAGTTTCCTTACCCTCCCCCCCACTTTTTTAGGGGATTAGATGCAGCATCTGAAAATGACATCAAAGGCTTTCTTGCACGATACAGGTTACATAAAAAGTTTGGATGCTGAGTAAACTAGCTGGCATTTTCCACTTTCTCATAACAGATTAAAAAGCTCCAGATGTTGGATTCCTCAGCCCACGCCTTTATTAGATGAAACACAGAATTGTCTGTATTAACCACTTTGGGCCTATAAGATGGTAATTTCATGTGTCTTGTCCTAATATTTAAAGGACCAAGCAAGTCAAAAATCACAATTTCAGTTTTTAAAAAGCAATCAGTATTGGGACAGTTTGGCCACATAAACACAACTCCTCTGGATTTGAGGTAAGTAAAACATTTTTGGTGGTGATAAAAGTTTTTAATGTTTTGACATTATGAGGGACTAAAAGTAGTTCATACTAAAAGTATGTATTTTATTCATATGTATGTGTCAGCCTGAAAGAGTGTATATGAATTGTGTGTGTGCAGTGCCCAAAAAGGTCAGAAGATGGCGCCAGGTCCCCGGAACTGAAGTTACAGACGTTTGTGAGCCACTGTGCTGAGAACCAAACCTATGTTCTTAACCACAGCCATCTGTGTAGTCCCCTGCAAATAGCTCACTTTTGTCTTTCAATTTTAATTTGAGAGAGTCGCTTTTTCTCACCTATTTTCCTTTTAACCTCATTTCTGTTCTGTTGTCGTTGGAAATGTTCACAGAAGTGGCATGTGTTCTGTGCTGGGTCTGTTTTGATTCTCCAAGTTAAAATGCACTACCAAACTACATAGCTATGGGAGAGGATACCAGGAAGAAGTGAATCCCAGCATGTGTTGCCCAACTAGATAAAAGTTACATTGGAGGAAGCTTACAGTACACCTTATGGCTTCACAGTCAAACATAGTCTGAAAGTAGGAGGTGGAAGGTTCCAGCCTGAGTAACATATTGAAATTGTGCACAGTCTCTCACCATTCTGCCCAGACACCCTTTTGTGTAGTGGATCCATGCTGTGTGCACGACTTGCCCAGTGGTCATGTGGTTACAGCCTTGGTTATACCTACTGTCACTATATGTTCATGTAATACTTGTTTTACTCTAGTGGCCCCTCAGATGAAAAAGCAATGGCACTAGCAATTCAGATAAATCAAAGAAGTAGTAAAGTGAAAGATGAAGAGAAAAAAATGATGGGGCCACTAAGCTCTACATTAAGAACACATTTTTGGCTGGGCAGTGGTGGTGCATGCCTTTAGTTGCAGCACTCAGGAGGCAGAGGCAGGTGGATCTCTGAGTTTGAGGCCAGCCTGGTCTACAAGAGCTAATTCCAGGACAGGCTCTAAAGCTACACAGAAAAAACAAAAAGCACATTTTTGAAATCATGAAAAATTTGTGCAAACTTTGATACCAAACAAATCTGCAAAAGTCATGGCCATTGTACAAGACACCAGGGCAATATACACCTTCTCAGTAATAAATGAATATTAATGTTTCACATCCTCCATCAAAAGACAGACTAGCAGGCATGATGGTGTTCAACATTAATCCCAGCTCTTGGGAGGCAAAGGCAGAGTTCCAGAACAACTAGGACTACATAGAGAGACCTTGTCTAAAGAGAGAGGCTAGCAGATAGATTAAAAAACAGAATCCCTCTTTTTGCTGCCTTCAAAACAAAAGTCACCACCAAATGTAACAAATATTTTCTCTGTCCTGTCAGCCAGCTCCCAAATAATGAAATGGAGACTATTTTTTTTAATTATGAAAGCACAGCCTATAATTTATGCTTGCTTGTTCCTAACTAGCTCTTATAACTTTATCTACATTCTAACATGTGGTACTACCTCTCTTCTGTTTCCACTCTGGCTGGCAACTCTGCCTTTCTTCTTCCCAGAGTCCTCTTGGTCTCCGGAAGTTCCACCTAACCTCTTCCTGCCTCGATATTGTCCATTGAGCTCTTTATTAAACCAATAAGAAGGCACCTTGGCAAAGACACATCTTCACAATGTAAACAAATATTCCACAACAATCAAAGAAAAATACTATCTTGAGGTGAAAGGGTGAAAGGAGGTATTCCCAGCAAATGGGACTAGGAGACAAGCAGGCATAGCTTGCTTCTAATGTCTAACAAAATAAACTTTAAAACTGAACAGAACAAAGTGAGGGTGCTCAATACTGATCAAAGGAAAAATCTATCAAGAAGAAATTTCAGTCCTAAACACATGCATCAAATACAGGCTCCTCCAATTTAATAAAAGCAAGAACTATTAAATTTAAATCATAGAATAACTCTAACATAGTAAGTGACTTCAATACCTTCTTTATTACATAGATCAACTGGACAAATAATAATAAGCATTGGGTTTAAATGACACTATGGATCAAATGAACCTAACAGACATCTACAGAATGTTCACCCAAATGCCAAAGAACTTGCATCACACCCTTAGCAGTCCAGGCAATATCTCAATAGATCACATACTGGAGCACAAAAAAAGTCTCAATAAATACAAGAAAACTGAAGCAACATCCTGTATTCCATCTGACCACACTGAGATAAAGCTAGAGATCAACATCAAGAAAATACGCAATCTCTCAGATTAAACAACGTGATATTAAGTGATGAAGAAGGATGACCCAAATTAATAGTAAATGGAAAGGGAGATATAACAGACACACAGAAAATTCAGAGTCCTAAGGTCATACTTTACAATTGTATATTCTGCCAAATGAGAAAGTCTAAAAGAAATGGATAAATTTCTAGACACATATGACCTCTAAAGCACAAACAAGATGATTTAAATACATGATTTAAATATATCTATTATAAGTATAAAGATAGAAGCAGTAATTTAAAATCTCCTAACTTTAAAAAAAGTTCACGGCCAAATGGAGTTGACACCAAATTCCAACAGACCTTCAAAGAACTAACATCAGTGCTTGTCAGGTGAGCTATTAAGATAGAAAAGAAACTCTTCCAAACTGTTCTTCAATGCCAGTATTTCCCTGACACTGACACCAGATAAATTGTCTTCAAGAGAGAGGAGCAAAGGGAGATCACAGCCTAATCTTTCTGATGAAAATGGAAACAAAAATACAAATCAAATTTAAGGACATATCCATAATAGAGTTACCATTAGTCTAAGGATGCAAGGATGGAATATACCATAAATCCCACACAAATGCACTAAAGGACAAAAACTATATCATCACCTCAACCCAGAAAAGGTCTTTGGCGAAATCCAACATCTCTTTATGATTAAAAAAAAATAGACTCTAAATAAAGTGACAGGTTGACTGATTCATATTTAACCTACTCAAATCAGTAGCCTTTTGACATACCAAGACAAACATGCTGAGAAAGAAATCAGAGAACCGATCTCATTCACAACAGCAAAACAAACAACAAAAAACTTTATAGTGAACCTACCCATGGAAGTGAACTACTTATACAATGAAAACACTGAAGAAAACAAGACACCAGAAGGTAGTGACTCACCCACCTCCGTGCTCATGGATTGGTAGAAAATGACAATCCTACCAAAAATTCTACAGACTCAATGTAATTCCCATCAAAATTCCTATGCAATTTTTCACAGAAACTGAAAAACAATCTTAATATCTACATACATACTTAAAAGATTCCATGTGGCCAAAACAATCCAGAACAATAAAAACATGGCTGAAGGTATCACCAGACATGATTTCAATAGTACCACAAAGCCATTGTGGTAAAACACTCTGCTAGAAACATCTACCATATGACCAGCTGTACAATTCCTGAACCTATATCCAAAGAAATCTATATCCTACTACAGACACATAATCAATGGAATATAATTTAAGATCTAGATATAATTCTGTGTACCTATACACAGAATTTTTACAAAAATACCAAAAATATACACTGGGGGGAAAAAAGAGCCTCTTCAACAAATGTTGCTGAAAACACTGCACACTTTGATCATGGGGTCTGGATAAAGCAAGTCAGAGCTGATCTGCCTGGCTGGATGGCTTTCATAGCACCAGAAGGTGCTATGCTGCGAGAAAAAGACGTCATCAACAGTCTTACCCAGCTATGAACCCTGCAAACTATAACACGGAAAGCACAGTGTCCCTGCATCTGCCCTCAGTTCATGTTGAGTGACAGCAATGGCTGAACTTTCTCCATCACTGCCTGATTGTCAAAGCCAAGCTCATCAACTGGTTTCAGCTCCAAAACCAAGATTGTTTTAGAGCCAAGCTTGTCAACCAGTTTAGGCTCCAAAACCAAGATCTGTGTTAGACTGCTGCAGAAGAAACACAAACAAATGAGCAGTTGTTTTTGGTGCCAGGAACAACTCTGGGACGTTAATGTGAAAACAGGACCCTTTTCCTTCAGAAGTGGAAGAAACGCTCCGATTGGCAAACAATGAACTGTAAGTCCAGTCACTGAACCCTGGCCAGCCGTGGTCCTCCAGGGGCCATGTGTTATGGCTTATGTAACCCACATCATGTTCAGCCACACAACCATGAGGTTATAATTTCCATTTTAAAAGACAAGTAACTACACTTGTGTGATCATGTCTGCCTGGAACTTTGAGTTCAGAAACAGTCCAGAGTATAGCTGCTGTGATTTAAAATGAAGCCTGGCCTGCATTTCCAAACAAGGTAACTGACTGCATCTAGAACTCATACCTTCTACTTGATTCCTTGCATTTGCATGCACATGTGCCCATTTGAGGACTTCCTTAATTGCTTCTGCATCTTATATTTATTTAATCATTTGTTTATTTTATGCAGGGTGTAGCATATGCCATGGTGCATGTGTGGAGGGCATGTGGGTCCTGGGAACCAAATTCAAGTAGTCAGTCTTAGTGAGAAATGCCTTTATGTGCTGGGGGGAACTTGCTGACCATGCACCCTATTTTCTGAGACAGATTTCTCACTGAACCTGGAGCTCATTGACTGACTGGCTGGACTGGCTGGACTGGCTGGACTAGCTGGACTGGCTGGCCAGCAAGCACCAGGCATCTGTCTGTCTTCACATCTCCACCCCTAGGACTACATGGGTGTCAGGGACCTGAACTCCGGTCCTCGTGCTTACACCAAGCACAATCCTGACTAAACCATTTCCCCTGCCCCTCGATTTTCCTTAAAACAAAATGGCTTCCACTCTGAGTTCCTTAAAAAAAAAAAAAAAAAAAAAAAAGCTGATATTCTATTTTCACTGTTAGCTAAAATGGTCCTTGCATGTCTTTAGTTGTAGCAGAAAGGCCTCTGCATTCCAATGACGTGAGACACTTGCTGTTTCTGCCTCATGTAGTCTGAAGCCCCATGACAGTTCAAGCACTGCACGTCTTCCCTGCATCTGAACTCCCAGCAGGAAGAAGGGCCAGTGAAGGAAACACCAATGGTGAGGATGCTACATAATGTCTTAAAGAATGGGGAGGATTTTTCCACGGTCAGCAACCACGGAAGTTTAGATGTCTGCTCCTGAAGGAGGTGACGGGATTTCCAGCTTCCTCTAAGTCGTGGGAGGGATATATTCCCGAAAGTATCTAACCCAAATAGATGCTTCCATTTCTATTTTTAGAGTATGCTCTATGAGCTTTTTTTTTTTTTTTTCCATTCCATGGTAGTATGCTTCTGCTTGATCTTCGGTGGCACAATTCTCTTCCAGAGGATTCATTTAGAAACAGTGGTTCTCACCTTCAGTCTCAAGTCATCTTGAGGAACTGTTCAAGCTCCCATGTGCATGGAGGACCACGAACATCAGAAGTTGGGAGCCAAGGGAGGACCCAGGAATTGTTCAGTTTTGCAAGTTCACTGTGGGACTTGATGGTATATCTGGGAGAATCCCCAATTGCTGGTCTCTAAATATTTGAGTGCTTCATGAAAGACAGAAGTTCTCAAGCCTCAGAAGTCCCAGAGGGCTGCTGAACACTGTGCTGGGTCCCACACCTAGGCTCTAATTTAGTAGCAGAGTCTACAGATGAGGGTTCTTAACAAGACCCCAAATGATGTCACTGAGGAGGACAATTGGAGAACCACTGGACATCAGAAATGAGTAGACAAGGGGCTCATTAGAGTAGCCACCCTACTGTGTGAATGTAAGTGGGCCACCATGAAGAAAGCCAGCTTGTGAGCAGGTGACAGGAGGGTACAAAAGAAGCCCCCACCTCAACCTTTGCTCCACTGGGGACTTGGCTGTTGTGGCAGAGCTGGAGACTAAGCAGGGCCAAGTTGCCACAGTAGCAATGGAGACACCCAAGGGAAGGCTGGGATAGAGAAGCCCTGTACCCCTATTGAACCTGGGTGGGTCACCTCAGCTCCCTGTTGCATCCTTCTGACTTCTGCAAAACTGGGAAGAGCAAAGCTTCAACTGTTTGCAACAACAGATGTGAAGGAATCCTCTCAGAAGGGTAATGCCTCCTGCACGTTCTCCTCTAACAATACCTAAACATTTTAAAGCAACTGGGGTTGAGGGAGGGGGTGTTTTCTGTTCAGATGCCTTAGGCAGAGCCATTCCAACTCACCACAGTCACTACCACTGTTTATATCACCAAGCTAGATGCTGTTACACCATGCTAAGAACCAAGACTCCATTTTACAGACAAGAAGGAATCTAGTCCTCCTGCAGAGCTGGTCCTGTGGAATGGGAGAAAAAGCTGCAAAGAGACTGTGTCCTCCAGGGCTCCCTATGCTGCTGGGTGAACCATGTGGGAGGAGCTTCTCTCTGGCCTTTCAGATGTCATAGCATTTTTTTCCTAAAGAAGAGAAAAGAAAACCAGGGAAGAGGGAAGGTGAAAAGAGAAACAGGAAAGAGGGGAAAGGGGAATGCTGGAAGAAAGCAGCAAAAAGGCAGGCTGTTTCCAAGAATTTTACAAATGTTGAGGCTTTCAAGATGTCTCAGTGGTTAAAAAAAAAAAAAAAAAAAAAAAAAGACAGATCAGGGAGCACTGCTGTGGAGGTCAGGGAGGATCATTATGGAAATCAAGGAGGATTGCTATAGAACAGTATCTTCCAGACACAGCAGGACAGCCCCACACATGAACTGTAACTACAGGCATGAGCATACAGCCAGCACTAAGTGGACTCAAAGGAGGAGGAGGAAGAGCAAGAAGAGGAAGAGGAGGATGCCTATGAGATTGGGAAGGGAAGCGTTGTAGTGAAGATAGGGAAGGTATTAGAGGAGAAGAATGGGGTTTTAACATAATCAAAATACATTATTATGCATGTATGAACAACCAATAGCTAAGCAGTAGAGGGATAAGTGGGGCTGACAGGCAGAGAGAATAAGGGGGAGGAAAAATCTAGGGTAGAAAGTAAGGAGGAAGATGCTGGGGCCAGCCAGCCAAGAGACAGCCAGAGAAAGTAGTGAAGTGAAAGCAGTGAAAGCAGGACATAAAGAGAGAAAGGTAAAAAGCCCCAAGGCAAAACATAGATGAGGAGAAACAAGTTAAGTTATAAGAGCTAGCAAGAAATGAGCATAAGATAAGGTTAAGCATTCATAACTAATAACAAGTCTCAGTGTCATGATTTGGGAGCTGGTTGGTAGCCCAAAAGAAAGCCTGCTATAGGACCTGGGTTCTGTATTCAGCACCTACATGGTGACTCACAACCATCTGTAGCTCCAGTCCCTGTAACTCCAGTCCCAGGAGATCAGGTACCCTATTCTGGTGTCCTTGGGTAGTAGGCATTCACTTATGCACAGACATCCATGCAGGGAGAACATCCATACATAATAGGTAAGTAGGTAGACAGACAGATGCACACACAACTGGCAAAGTGGCTCAGCAGGTAAAGGTGTCTGCCACCTAGCCTGATAACCTGAATGTGAGCCCTGGGACCCTCATGATAGAAGGAGACAAATGACTCCTACAACTTGTCTTCTGACAACTTGTGCCATGATGTATGTACAACACATAAATAGACAAAACAGAAACACATTTAAGGAGAAGAAACGGGACCTCTGCAGAACATGAGTAGAATTTCCCAAACCAAACAGATGCACTGGAAAAGCAATAGAGCCCTGACCAGGCTGTCTTCTTTGCCACCTGGAGCAGGGCTGGGGAGCCCTGACCCACCTTCTCCCCCAGAGCCTGTCTGTGGGCTCAGCTAGAAAAGGACCTTTGGTAAGTCAGACCCAGGTCAGCTGATCCTGAGTCACCTGGGAGATAGACCTACTGCTTCTAGGAGGTCAGTGGGGAGCCATAGGTGCCCCAGGGCAGCAGCCAACCCCTGTGCAAATTCGTCCTGCTCATTAGTTAACAGCTCAGCTTGTTCAGCGATGCTAGATTCTCCCAAATGGTTAAAGCCAGATTGTTTCCCTCTTCGCTTTTGTTTTGATATGTCTTAAAATAATTATGCTTTTACCCTCAAGTGTTTCCATTCTCTGTTTCAGACAGAGTGGTACCTCTCCCACAACACACCAGGACAAGGCGCTCCAGCAGTCCAGTAAACAGTTACCAAACAAGGCCAGTGCTGCTCCAGTAAGAGTCTCATTTGTAACCGTCCTTCCATCTATGCTGAGCTATGTAGTTGCTGTCAAAAACTTTGACCCCGGAGGCCCCCTGCAGGATGTAAGAAGAGCAGCTCCTCACCCATTGCCAAAGACTTCTTTACATTGTCTTAATTATCCATTTGCTGGTTAGAACCTCCATCTAGAAAGAAGCCCTGCATCTTTTATTCTTAGAGAATGCGCACTTAAGAATGTCTCGTAAAACCAAGGTGTGGGGCTGGGATGATGACAAAGTGGGTAAAGTACTTGCTTCATAAGCATGAGGACCTGAGTTCAAATCCCCAACACCCACTCAGAAGAAAGAACAGCTAAGAGTGACAGTGAGCAACTATAACACCAGGATGGGAAGAGACAAACAAGAGTATGGAGAGACACACATAACCCTGAATTCTGGCCGATACACTCACACATGGACGTGCATATACATAAATACACACACTGTGCAGGAGTGCGTAAGACACACACACACACACACACACACACACACACACACACACACTGTGCCAAATTCTGGTCCTATGGGGAATACGAACTCAGGCTCTCACAGTCATCAGCGGCAGGAGACAAGCAGCAACCAGGGAATGATCAAGCCCCTAGTGAGTATGGTAGAGTCTTCTGCCTGCATGACACAGGCACAGTGTGTTACCCACAGTTCAGTTAGTCAGCGGCTGTGGGAAAAATTAGCAACCTTCCCCATCTGGTGGCTGCTACCAACTGTCACCCATCCTGCGTCAGCAGGGTGACCTGATTCTTGTCTTTGAAAAGGAAAGAATGCAGCTGAGAGGCACAGACAGTGTAAGCACGCGTTTATTTAGCAGAACAAATCGAGCTCTTGGGAGGGAAGTCAGGGCACACGGGGGCCTGTGGGTTCTTTGTGGTGGGGTTTAAGGACACTTATACATTTTAATAAGGTGAATAGCATATTCATGAGGTGACTCTTTATCCCTCCCAAATCACCTGTAGAGTATCCCTCCCATGACTCTCCAGAAAACGACACACCTCATTTATGTGCACACATGGCAAAATGCCCAGGCCCCTTAGTTTCTGACAGAATGGGAACAACTGATCAGCAGCCTCAAGGGGTTTAACCACAAAAGGGGTTCCTGGCTGTCGGGAGACACCATGACCAAGACACTGTTGGGGTTGTCTTGGTTATCTCAAATCTAACTCCATTCTGAGACTGCTCAAGACCCCATATTGATTTTGTGGTTATCAGCTGAGAAGACGAGACTTTATCATGAGAGCTGGGTCTGGGTTTACAACAGACTGATGGGAACAGACCCGAGGCTGTCTGTGGGGCTCCCTTCTCCTAGCTCAGCTGCCCAGATCCCTATTCTGCCTGGCACCCGGATGGAGAGCTTAACCTCACCACAGAAAAGGTGACTAAGCAGTTGGCCTCTGGTCTACCTGAACTCTAGTTCTACCCTGTGTCTCTCCCACAGGTCCCTCCAGATGCCCTTCAGTGTCCCCAGTGCATTTTCTGAAACTGAACCAGTTTAACTCCATACAGTCACTGAGGCGGTGGCTCTAGTCTTATTAATTTATGTACAGTGTATCACTTACTCCTTTCAGTGCCCCTCTGAAGCTTGTTTCTTCTTGTGATTCAAGAATAGTTACTCTAAAAGTCAGAGAAGTTAAGGAACGCACCTCTAGCCACCCAGCGATCAGGTAGAGCCAGGGCTCAAGCTTTAGTCTGTCAACCCCAGAGAGCAGTGCCTTTCAGAATTGTCACTTGCAGTTTGAGTGCCCAGAGCTAGTAGCTCAAGAGTCCTTATGATGAATTACATAACTGAAGGACAGTCCAGATGTTGCTAAGGATGCTTGCTAACCGAAAGACAATGTGTATGCTGTCATCATGTCTAACTGTTTTTCTGTCTGTGCTGGGGCACTGCCTCCCTGTGGGCCTCAAACCACGCTGCGTCTGGCCCCTGGCATTTGACAACTTTGCCACCAACACAAAGCACAGAGCACACAGCACAAACAGTTCCAAGAGTCTGAATGTGCTGCTGTCCATACTGGACAAGCATGGTCCAAGCAAGCTTACTCAGGCCAAGTGCTGTGGCCGAAAGGGGCTGGGCGGCTGGAAGGCAGAGGGGAGACTTGAAACTGATGGGAAGGACTGAGGAGCAGGGAAGAATGGACTGCAGGAAGTAGCTGGGTCCGTTGAAGGTGAGAAGAGTTGACGCTGATGGGGAAGGGTACAGCTGGGAAAGGGATTAGAGACAAGTTGCTTAGGACTTCAGCTGCCAGGGTGAGGACTTGGAGAGAGGGCACTGGAGGCCAGGCTGAACGTGGATGTGGTCCAAGGGAGAGGAAACTGGCCTGTCCCCATTGAAATCAGTAAAGGAAAAGGTGACAGGTGTCAGGATTGGGCCTCAGAGCTTCTCCTATGAGGTCCTCTTCTGTGAGATCTTTTCTCTCCTCTCATAGCTGCTATAAAGGAAACTGCAGACTCCCTACTGTGGCCATCTGTGGATCTGTAACTGTCACCTCCTCAAAGGATAGTCCCTGAGATCCCTAAGCAATTGAGGCTACAGGTGGCATAGTCCCTAAGCTAGACACGCATGAACCAAAGGACTGAATCTTTCTTCCCTCTCCCTGCTGCCAGGGACTCACAGGCAACCTGATTGCAAGCCCTAAGCCCTCGATATGGCTACTCATTGTATGGACCACCCCATGCTGTTGAAACCTGGAGGAGGAGATCTCTGCTTTGTTTCAGGGGCCCAGACTCTTCAGAACCCCTGCCATGCTGCCTTGTGTGGCATTAAGATCTCTCCTAATAAAGCTGTTACCCAACGTCCCTCTTGGGCCTCTCATCTGAAAACTTACAGGATGCATTTTGAAGGAAGACTGTCTCTCTGACCCGCATGCCCAGGCAGGACTGCCCCTGCTCATCAGCCCATCTGTTGGCAGGATACCCGGCCCTTGCAGATTACACAGTTTAGAGAAAGAGTGGCACAGTCTCACCCCCATACTCCCATAGCCCCACATTCAGCATCTGTGTCACTCAACTCCTCCATTCTTGACCTCACTGGCCCGTTTTCTTATCTGTAGAAACTGCACCAAGCAAGACAGTTCGTCCTTCCAGAGGTGACCTGGGGAACAATAAGATAACATGTGGACAGTGGTGCAGGGCCTGGTGCTGCACCCCTGCAGCAGATGACAGCCACCAGCCTGAGGAGTCTGCTTCTGGGTCAGTAGGAAGCGACACCCTTGGAGCCATCAGCGTGATTATGAGAAGCTGCTATGATTAAACTAAACGTGGCTACTGTGCCCTGACAAACAGCTGAAGGAGAAATCCAGCAAGTCTGAAGTGGGATCCTTCTCAGGGGAGATAAGTCAGACAGGGCCAGAAGCCGCTCCATTCTGACAGCAAAGCGTGACTCATAGTTCCTTAACCTTATAACTCTGATGTCACAGACACCTCTCCCACTGTACTCATACTTGGGTGTCCTGCATCCATGTTATAATGGAGACCCAGCTGGATCCCTTCAGTAAGAACTGATAACTGGGAACACTAGACGAGCTCTTCCCCACAAGTGTTCCATCATTCCATCCCCCTGTGCACTAGGCACGGAGAGCAGAAACTTCATTGTTTCCACATGTGGCAGACAGCTGTGCATTTTGACATATGCTGTGGTATTCAACCCTCACGCCCATACCATAAAAGAGGAATTGCCGTCCACATACTTATAATGACAAAGTAGAGTCTTGGTTAAAGAACTTTGCCCAGACTCATGCATTTAGCCAGCACTTGGATGGAAAGGGGCTCTTGGCTGAAAACTATGTCTCCAACACATACCCCTCCTACAGCCTCATGGTAAGCCTGCTGCTGCTCTTACACAGACTTCCAAGATCAGCTTTTTGCTTTTTTCACAGTATGATTAAAGGTGTATGGTTCCATATGGTGACTGGCTAGAATACTTACCTTTAACTACGTAATTGGGAATAAATTTAAGCACTGTAAAGCTCTAATCAGCCTGGAACAGCATTATATTTAGTGGCAAGTAGAGGACGGTTAAATAAAAACAAAAGCCATAGGTCAGAGCAAAGAAAGGTACAGTAAGTGGTATTTTGTGTTTGTTGATAAAGGACGTATGGGATGGAGAGTCCAAAGTTCATACAACATGTCACAACCGTTTGTTTTAACTTTTTATTTATTTTATGTCCAATTGTGTTTTGCCATGGGTGTCGGGTCCCCTGGAACGGAAATTACAGATGGTTGTGAGTGGTCATGTGGGTGCTGGGAATTGAACTCAGGTTCTCTGGAAGAGTAGTCAGTGCTCTTAACCACTGAACAATCTCTCCAGCCCTGTGTTTTAAGTTTTTAAAGTTTTTTTTTTATTGGCATTTTTCACCATCACAGATATACTTGCTTACAATGCTACTCCATTCACTGAGTACCCCTGTGGCCAACATGCTGCTCAATTAATATACAGAGGAGAGAGAGAGAGAAAGAGAGCATGCCCTGCAGCCAACCTAACCTTCAGAGGGAAGAAAAGGCCATTTATGGGAAAGATTGAACACATGCAGTCATTTCTCCGCAGTGGGAGTGAGCCATGGTGACTGTGAAGGTGGATTTGCAGAAGTGATGTCCCCTGGCTAATGCTGCCAGATCAAGGGAGTCTCAAAGGGCGTCTCTGCTGGTACATGCCTGGAGCTGTTAACAGTCAAGTTTCAGAAACCCCATGCAGTCAGTCCTTACAAGGCTGACCAGGCTACAGGCAATGGATTCTTGGCTAACCAAACTCACACCGCATGATGCTGGGGAAAGAAAAATGCCCTTGAGCCCATGGACAGTGGGAACCTGTCTTTCCAAAGCTACTCTCTTTCCAGTGTGTTCCAGAAAGTAGATTCACATTAGAAAACTGCTTGGTAGGCAGGAATCAGAGAAAGGGTACTGGGAGAGTTCTCACCCCCAGATCATCACCAGCTAGATTGTTACTGTTCACCTCTTTCTGCGTGGGGTTTTCCATGCCTATCTGTTTTAACTCTTACCAGGTCACATGGCTTATACAACTCACACCTCATCTCTATGCCATATGTCTTAATCTCTTCGTAAACGTGGGATCATCCAATCTTGATGGTGTAACCCATGAAATTTTCAGCAACGAGTTCCTAAGACCTCCACAAAGGTGAGGTGTGTCTGCAGGCAGTGAATCTTAATTATATTGTAAGGACTCTTGCAGCCTCTCTCTCCAAAGCCAGACATCCCTCCACCTTGTGCCCAAATGCTAGAGGTGCTGGCAATTGCCCATACAGGCAACAAATGCTATAGCTTCTAAAAGGACTAGAAGAATCTGGGAGGGGAAAAGAAACTCAGTTCCTACTGGTGTGAAATAGAACACAGCTGAGCTTGGCCCACATGATGGGATCAAGTGCGGCTCAGCTGTAGAGGGACCCCATTCTCTAGGACTTGTGACAAAGGGCTCCTCCTAGCCTACTCTACTATGGTCTTAGCCAGCTGAAGATGCTAATACAAGATACCAAAGCCTGGGTCTCTCAAACACCAAAGGGGGCTCTCATGGTGCCAAGAATGCCACATCTAAGACGCCAGCAGAGTCTGTCACTTCCAGTGCCACATGGGCCTGAGCATTTGAACTCAATGGGTCACATGCACTCTCGCAACTGCTGACTGCCTTTGTCCCTAAGGTTCAGTGGGGTAAAGGGGGACAGCTTTCAGTGCAGCTGTTTGGGAATAGAGCCCCAGTGCCAGGATGAGGAATTCTTATGCAGCCGGTTACCTGAGTTTCTAGGAAGGAGTGAAGGGAGGTGACATCTCTCCACACTGGGACACAATTTGACTGACAACTGTACAGGGTCCTTTCAGGCCACAATTAGACACAAGGCCAGCACTTTCCATTCCTCATCAGCCCTGCTGGACTCCAAAGCATTGCCCTCCTCCAAAAAAGGAAAATTAAAAACAAATTCTCAAGTGGGTTGCTAGGATTTCAGCCCAGCACATTCTACTTTCCGTTAAAAGTCACCAGCTGTCATGTGCTCAGCTTTGAATGGAAAGTACTTGCTCTCAAAGAGTCTTTTTAGTTGATGTCACTTAGGAGTTTTATTTTCTTCTAATGAAAAATGGATTTGCATTAGTGTATCCGTACTGACAGGAAGCCCCTGGACACAGGCCTGCCTGCCTTGGTGATCTGCCCTGCCCTGAGGAAAACTAATTGCTTTGGCAGCCAGCTTGGTAGATTGACACTGTGGTCAAGACAGGGCATGGGGGGACAAGGGGAGCAGAGAGTAGTGGCCCATCTTCTTTCCCTGACACCCCACAGAGTTTTCCTCCATCAACAACAAAAAAAGTTTCTTTCAATAAACAGTGCTTTTAAGTGTTGAGGAGGAGGTCTTGGAAAGGGGAGTGCATAGTTTAATGTGATTAATGATTTTCAAGGAGGCAATTCCTCAGAGCCTCAGACACATGTGTCCATAAAGCCTACTGATGAAGAGTTCAATCCTCACCAGGGTGCTCCTCAAAACTGGCCCCTCAATGGCCCCACTGTGTGCAGCCTCTTAGGGTCTCCAGTCTGTGGCAATTGGGGATGATTGTGATTCTCAGAAACAAACAAAAAAAGCCTTCTGGCAAGCGTCATGCCCTCACTCGGGAGTTTTAAACAGAAGGAGTAAGAGATCAAACCCCCACCCCACCCCCTGAACTAGACCATAACACTTCTCCAAAAAAATAAAACAAAACTATCAAAGCAAGAGCAGCAAGACACAATAAACGGCATTAAGACAACAGCAGGAAGACAGAGACAAAACAAACCTCTAGGCTGAACTATGCTGGCTGTGGGGCAGGGAGGAACCTGGTGCTTCCGGAAAAAGTTCCAGAGCCTTGACAGCAGGCACTGACTGCACTGAGCCCCCAAGCCTTGAGCCTGCATATCAACTTCAACAGCCCTCAGAACGGCTCACGCCCCCCTGGCCTCTCCATGCGAGATCCTATGCACACAACCATCGCACAGCCATCTCTCACAGATCTCCATGAAGCTCCAGGCCGGCCCAGGCAAAAGTCCCCTCCCCCACCCCCACTAGTCTCTCCTGCTCCATGCAAGGGCTTAGACAGCCAAGAGTTTGTGAATAATGTTTCTGACAGACACTACAGCTTTTTCCTCCTCCCGCCTGTGGAGAACTCAGGCTGCCCCCAGGGAAGACTCCCCTGGCAGCTTCCAGCCAAGCAGCTGGCTTCGGCTCCTGGAACACTAAATTCTGGCTGCGTTTCTAGCCAGGCCTGGTTACTTTAGAATCCCTGTCCTCCAGTCTTTTCGAGCTGGAGCCAGCCAAGGTATTCGTCATATTTCTGAGCTACCCTGCTGGTTGATTTATGTTCACGAAGGGTAGAGGCCAGGAGTCTAGGAGCAGGAGTGTTGGGCTCTTCCATCACCCCAGGGGTCACCAAAATGGTGACCCTTAGGGTCAAGCCTTCACTCAGCTCAGGGCAGAGGATGGCGCAGTCTCCGTGGCCCAGGGGACAGAGACAAGCTCTTGCTTTCGTGCAGTGTGTGAGATGGCCATTAATGGACAGTAGCTGCATGTGCCTTTCCCTGGCCTCCACCTAAAAGGCCTTTCTGAAAAATTCCAGCCTCCTTCTCCTTCAAAACACTGGATGCTGTCTCTTTGGCCAAAGAGAAAACGAGTAACAGATGAAGCTCTCGTGGACACCCGAGCAGGCCAAAACCGAAATGTTAATCACCTCCAAATATGTGTGGCTCCCTCCAAAGATCCATGATTGGGGACTTTTCCCAGGGGCTGAGGACTGGCTGCAGACATTCGGGAACTCATCAGAAGGTCCAATTGCACTGACAGGGTAATTGCTGGGCTGTGTGTTTAATGTGCCTGTGGGCGATTGTGACTGGCTCAAACACCCACTGTTCCTCTAGGTTCGACTTAGACGGCAGAATTCCTGCAAGATCGATTGATGCTGTCATCCAAAATGAAAAATTAAAAAAAAAAAAAGACTCTTTTTATTCCACTGCATATGAAAGCATGAGCTCATTGGAATATATTTGGAGCAGGACTTGGCAACCTGGGTGTGTTTACAATTCCTGGACTCGGGACTCTGGTGTGTATCAGACACACTCTTACCTCTTCACCTTCCCCACGAAAGTGAACACCAGTTCCAAGAGTCTAAAGTCCCTTCCTTGGTAGTAAGTACCTAAAATTGACCTTGCTAAGGGACTGACTACATCCTCAGTACCAAAGACCAGTGAGAAAGCCAGAGACACTGGGTGTTCTGGTAACTGTGTGAACCCTGAGGGTAGGGGTGGGGACGCTTCTCACCAGGAGGTCTCAAAGACAAGTGGACCAGCAGAAGCTCTGAATTCACCCTCCCTTCCCTCAGTTCCTCCATCACCACTCAGTCCCTCCTTTGGGGTAGAAGATTAAAATGTCTGTGCTCCTTGACTGGTGACTACTAATGTGGGCTCCTTCTGAGGCCTTCTGAGACAGTATGGAACCCGTGCTGGCTGTCTGTACTCCCTTCCAGGCCCTGTCCCATCTCTATGGCACTAGTTCTCAGAACCACAGAGAAGTTTTTAAACACCCACATGCCGGCCCTGGGGGAGTCTGGCTGTACTAAGCTAGGGTCCAGCCAAGCAACAAAAGCTTTATAACGAATTAGACTTTACTCCTTTTGTTTTAAAAGTTACCTTTGCATTTTAAAAATGGGAAGAACATTCATGACTACACTCTGTGAACTATCTCTAAAGAACAGATTTAGGAGGGATTTTAATTCACGTGCATATTTCCCATTGTGTCCCCAATCTTCACCAACAAAGAAAATTGCAATGAAGTAAGTTATTAGTGAGTGTGTGTGTGTGTGTGTGTGTGTGTGTGTGTGTGTGTGTGTGTGCCGGTGGGGGGCGGTGCTGAAGTTACTTCCCACTGAAAAGACATTCAACATACCCAGAACAGAACTCTCCATCTCCCCCTCCAGACTGATCTTTGCCCTGCATCCTCAGTTCTGAAGATGGCGACCAAGCCAGGCTCCTGCCCATGCATAGCAGCAACCTGGCCCCCTACCTCCCCAAGTCCATTTATCTCAGTGCTCAACTGCAGCATTCTGCTTCTAATACTTCTCCACTCTCTCTTCCTTCCTCCACGGGCACCCTCCTCGATGCTCCCCAATTTGGACTCCATATTTGCTTGCCCATGAAGCGTCTCCTCCTCACCAAGTTCTCGGACTTGGAGGCTAAGGCATGGACACAGTCCCCACATCAGGCATTGTAGTCATGGTCTTCATCTTTGCACCCCAAACCCATTCCTGTTATCACCTGCTTTAAAAAAAAATTCTAGTGGCATCTTCTCATTCCCAGAGAACACTCCAAGCCACTGGCATGATTTAAAAGGCCTCCGTGCTCTGACTCTGATGAATTCTGAGTCTCAGGTCTTGCAGACTCTCAACCTGCATTTCTTGTCTACCATGCACAACAGTCAGGGGTCTTCAAATATACCCCAATCTCTCTGAGCCTTGGCCTAGGATGCTCCTGATATGGAATGCCGTCTACAATACACATTTTCATGGAATGACTCCTGTCCTGCAAGAGTCCTCTGGGGCCTCCTCCTCCAGCATCCTCAACACCTGGCCCTCACCATCTTCTCTCCCACATGCTTTTATGCATGTTGTTAGCTCACATGGGTTATTCTGGTCTGTCCATCTGACCACTGTTGTTTTACTTGTCAATTGGGGAATTCTTGTACATGGCACCATCCATGCTGCCTACCATTTATTTCCCAAGAATTCAGTCATTGAGTTAAGCAGTGAATCAATAGCATTAATTTTTTATATGTATGAAGCTCTGTATAATTCTCCAAAGTATTTCACATATGTGTTTGTGGTTGCATTTTGCACACACACACACACACACACACACACACACACACACACACACACACACACACGTAGTAAGATATCCACCCCACTAGAACCTGTTGCACTGACCACACCCATTTGGGCATAGTCAGAGGTGAGGACATGATGGGGGTAAGGCTAAGTCTGGGATCCCAGACCCCAGTGCGCTCTCTCTCTCTCTCTCTCTCTCTCTCTCTCTCTCTCTCTCTCTCTCTCTCTCTCTCTCTCTCTCTCTCTCTCGTCAGGTCACGGAGAGCAGCCTGGATGTGAATCCTTGGAGTGGGAACTTGGAGGTCATTGGTTTCTTACATAAGTGACTTCTCTCCAAATGAAATATATCACCCACATATTAACCTTGTCCCATGTATCTTAATTTCTGAATTTGTGCATCTACACACACACACACACACACACACACAGAGAGAGAGAGAGAGAGAGAGAGAGAGAGAGAGAGAGAGAGAGAGAGAGAGAGATTGCTTTCAGAAGCTTGCCTGTGCTGTCTGCATTCTCACTTTGGCCCCGGGCTGATCTAGGAGTCAGCAGAGGTGGGGTGAAGACACAATACAAAGTGATGGGGGACCCTGTTGCCCCTGTCTCACAGGTATGCAGGGAAAGCCCACTAGGCCTGAGTCCTCAGCTCCCTCACCTCATCTCTCTAGCACACTTACTCCTTTAGGCTTGACTTAAAGTGTGTGCTGGGCTGTGGCCCACAAAGAAATGGGGATTGTCAACACCTTAAAATCCTGCCTTCCTCCATTTTCTGGACACAATTTTAAACCAGGAAATATGGAGAAGCCGAATCCATGGCTCTGCGTGGTTTCTGATCAGTTGCTCCAGCCACACAGTCTTCTAAATTAACATTTTCTAGAGAGGAAGCAGATTCGGTACACGGAGGTTTGCAGCATCTGGAAAGAGCAGAAATCCATTAGTCCTTTCCACTTTAATCAAGCCCTGGAGGAGAGGGCTGCCAAGGGACCCTTTCCAGAATGAAATCAGCTGAAACGCAAAGCCACCCGCCTTCTGACTTGCTGGCCGGCAGATCTTACCCTCAAACTTTTCACAAGGCAATGGCCAAACTTATGACTCGTGTCTCTGCTGATCAAACCGTCAGAGGATCATTTCTTTATGGTCAAGTGACATGAAGACAGCCCTGCCCCTGGTTCATCTGTCGACCATCCTCATTGTATCCTTCCACTCAGTCTGACTCAGACAGGACTCCTGCTCCCTCTCTTCTCAAGCAGGACAGACGTATCCTTATCATCCCTTTCCAGGATTGTGAAGGATCGTGGCTGTGAGGGTTTGAGAATTCCCTGCCCACCCCACTCAGATTATTCTACAAGCTAGACTGTCAAATACTGGCAGACACTGCCTCCAAGAAGCAGGAAGTCACCACCAAGCTCGATGGCTTTTAACCAGCGCCTACAACATTGCCAGATGCTATGGTCAGAGCTGCTCAGGTAAAAGTACATTGGACATGGCTCTCTGATCCAACAGAAGCATGACCAAGATGGCCAGAAGAGGCTAGAAGAAATACAGATGAAGCACTATGGGGATTCAGAAAATAGGATCCAGTTGGCTTCATGAAGAAGGTGGCATTTCAGAGTAAGCTTTGGACAAGAAAGAGTGCCATTAGAGTGAAGGGAACTGTAATCAAAGCAGGAAACATATTCTAAGTAGCAGTGACTATTATCAGGTTGAGTTGTATGAAACAGTCCATAGATTACTGGTCTGGACCCTGTGCTGGATAATTTTATGTCAACTTGACACAAACTAAAGTCATCTGAGAGGGGGTGGGGACCTCAACTGAGAAAATGCCTCCATAAATACAGCTGTAGGACATTTTCTTAACTAGTGATTGATGAGGGAGGACCCAGTCTATTGTGGGTGGTCCCATCCCTTGGTTGGTACTCCTGGGTTCTATAAGAAAGCAGGCTGATCAAGGCAGAGGAAGCAATCCAGTAAGCAGCACCCTCCATGCATCAGCTCCTGCCTCCAGGTTTCTGCTTGAGTTCCTGCCCTCACTGCTTTTGATGATGAACTGTTACATGGAGCTGTGAGTGAAATAACCCTTTCCTTCCCAAGTTGCCTTTGGTCATGGTGTTTCATTACAGCAGTAGTAACCCTAACTACGGCAGACCCATAATAAAGACTCCAGAAGAGTCAATATAATACTTAGCTACAGTGGAGGTGGAGAAACACAGCTTGTGGAGAAAAAAACAGGCAAAGGTTAGTCAGCCTGTCAGTAGCTGGTATATGTTACATTGGGTTTATCCTTTAAATGACAGTGATAGAAATTTCCCAGAAATAGTATTTCATTATTTCAGTAAGGAACAATAGTATAATATCTGTCTCTTGTCCATAGACAGCCCAAGTTTGACTTTAAGAAATCACTCTTTATAATCGCAGGAAGGCAGGATCACACCGGGACTCCGAGAGATGTGTGTTTAATATTCAACCCCCCACACCTGGGTACGGTGGCGCTCGCCTGTAATCACCAGCACTTGGAAGACAGAGGCAGGAGGATCACCATGCGTTTGAAGCCACACTGGTCTGCATAGCAAGGGGACTGTGGCCTGTTTTCAGCATCTACTCCATTCTTCAGTAGAAGAGGGAAGAGCCGTGCGAAACTGTGTGGTGCATGGGTTTCTCCAGTCAGAACAAGGGTAGCAGGAAGCCCCGCGCAGTCCTAAACCACCAGTTGTTCTCAGCCCTGGCCTGGACCACTAAGGAGTTCCACATGGTCAGGTCTGTCCTGGCAGCCTAGCCTGGCTGCGAGGCGAATTCTTTCTGCTACCTAGTCAGCCCAAGGAAGTGGTTCCCAGGAGAGCTTTGGTCAATCGACATGGGTACCAGAGGCTCAGGAAACACAGGCTCTGGGCTTTCCAGGAACTGGAATATTGGCCAAGCCTGGAAAGTCTAAAACCTGAGAGGTAAGTGAGTCTTCTGATAATGCCAGTCCTGCTAGGCTGCTTCTAGATCATCGGTTCTCAACAATCCCTTCAGGGCTTTAAATGACCCTTTTACAGGGGCCACCTGAGACCATCAAAAACATAGATATTTACATTATAATTCATAACAGTAGCAAAAATTACAGTTATGAAGTGTCAACCAAAAAATGGGGTTTTTGAGGAGGTTTTTTATTGTTGTTTTTGTGTTTGGTTTTTGTTTATGTTGTTGTTGCTACTGCTGTTGTTCTTCAAGACAGGGTTTCTCTATGTAACAGTCCTGGCTGTCCTGTGACTCGATTGGTAGACTGGGCTAGCCTCGGACTCACTGAGATCCACCTGCCTCTGCTTCCCAAGTGCTGGGATTAAAGTCATGCGCCACACCACCCTGCTCAAAAAATAGTTTTCTGGTTGGGGGTCACTACAACATGAGGAACTATATTAAAGGGTCGCAGCATTAGGAAGGTTGAGTGAGAACTGCTGATCTAGATGACAAAGCAGATGAGTTTATTGTCACAAAGCACTTTCCTGCTGGAGTTGGGGACAATGTCCTATGCTGTTACTGAGACCAGTTTGTGTATTTTCAAGCCATTGTCAGTAAGACAGTTTAACTGGTACTACATTCTAAGGAAACAGGATTTGGGGTGGACATCGTTTGAGTAAGAAATGCATCTCAGAATGTTCTCCATCAGCCCCACCTCACACTCTCCATCTTGCAGGACCTCTACTGCTGCTGTTGTCTTAGGACGCTCTTGGGAACCTACTCCACTAATCACCCCTCTTTTGTCTTGTCTCTTTATGTGTCTTCATCCAAGGAACTGAGAGGGAGGGATGGGCCAGCATCAGTTTGAGGAAGGAGAGAGACTGGTAAAATCTCCATGAGCAGCTGTCCTCACTCCTAAAAGTGACCCCTCCAGTCTCAGCCACACAGCTCCAGCTGGAGGCAACAGCAGGGACAGCTGGGGGCTGAGGCATCAGCCTGGTGTGTTGACACCTAGGGACCAGTACACACTGGGGGTGATGCCTCCATCCCCAACAGAAGTGACCACTGGCCAGCACTCCTGCTGTGTGGAGTGAGGCGTCAGGTTTCAGCATACACTGGGGAGTAGGGAGCCCTTTTCAGTCCCTGTCCTTGTCAGCAGGCTCCTCCCTTGAGGGCCAGCCACCGTGGAAGTTCTGCAGCCCTTACCTACCTTCTGATCTGCGATGTCACCACCACTGACCTAGCACTACACCCACCTCTCTCTTCCCCAAGCCACTTCCACAATCTCAGCTTTGGGCTCCTGCTTTGAACCCACTCTCTCCAATCTTCAATGATCTCTTCCCTTGACATAGTCCCCCGAACCCTTTTATTCTAGGGGCTGACAAGATAACCCCATTGGTAAACGCTTGTCATGCAAGCGTGAAGACTTGAGTTTAGTCCCCGGCATCCACATGAAAAAACTGAGTGGCAGTACAATCTTTTAATCTCAATTCTAGGGAGGCAGAGGCTGATGACCCCTGAGGTTTGCTGCCCAGCCAGCTTAGCTTCACAAGTGAACGGCAGCAGAAAAGCCCGTCCCAAAATCAAGGTGGATAGCTCCTGAGAAATGGTTGAGATTGACCACTGGTTTCTACATACATGCATACACCCCCTCCCCCATGAGTGATGTGTGTGTGTGTGTGTGTGTGTGTGTGTGTGTGCACATGTAGTTTTGTGGGAAATAGTTGTTGTTTTGTGTTTTGTTTTTGAGACAGCCCCACAGCATAGCCCTGACTAGCCTGGAGCTTGTTATATAGACTAGACTGGCCTCAAACTTGTAGCAATTCATCTCTGCCTCTTCCTTGACTATGCTAGGATTACAGGTATATGCAACCACACCTACCTCCTAAATATTATTTATAACTGGCTTAATCCTTTGACCCTCTTAACAATCTTCCTCTAAATATTTATATGCATAGACAAAAGATAAATTATTACTCCAAGCACTCCAGCTCACACTTCTAAGTATAGTCAGAGTCTAAACGACCCAGAGTCAGTAAAAATGAAACAATAAGGACTCATGCTCATACTTGAGGAATGCCAAATGGTACTGCTACTTTGGAACTCTGCTCAAACTAAACATACTTGTACAAAGGCCCTGGCAGGCATGCTCCTGAGATTTACCCAAATGAACTGAAAACTTTTTACAGACATGAAAACCTGATGGAAACTTATAGCTATTTGTACAGATTTATGCAGAACTGTCAAAACTTAGAAACAACCATCTTGCCCTTTAGGTAAGTATGTAAACACCCACACCATGGGCTATTATCCAGAGCTGAAAAGAAATTAGCCTTCAAGCTTTGAAAAGAATGCCCCCATAGGCTCATACATCTGGATGCTTGGTTCCCAGTTGGTGGAACTGTTTGAGAAGGATTAGGGGGTGTGGCCTCATTGGAGGTGTGCCATTGGGAGTGGGCTTTGAGGTTTCAGAAGCCTTGAAATTAGTTCTCGCTGCCTCGTGCTTGTGGATCAAGATATAAGCTTGCATGCACTACTCCAGCACCCTGCCTTCCTACCTTCTGCCATGTTCTCCACCATGATGGTCATGAACTCTAGCCTTGTGGAACTGTAAGCCCCAAATAAGCTTTCTTTTATAGGTCAGGGTATCTTACCATAGCAATAGAAAAGTAGCTAAGATAACATGGAGGAAACTTGTATGTATGCTCCTTAGAGAAAGAACCTAACTTGAAAAGGCTTCCTGCTGCAGGGTGCAGTTATGTGTGACATTCTAGGAAAAGCAAAATGATGAGCACAGTAAAAACAAAACAAAAAAACAAAACAAAACTACAAAAACCATGGTTATGTAGGGGAAGCTTTCTGGACAGTGTTTTTAGACCACAGAAACAATTGTGTACAATGCTATGTGGAGGACACATGTCATCACACATTTGTCTAAACCCACAGTGTACATTTCAAGGGTACCTCTGTGTGAACTATGGACTGTAGGAGATAAGGATGCTTTTGTCTGGGTACCACTATGACTGATGATCGTAGTTGTTTGGAGTTTTGTTTTGTTTTGTTTTTACTTGTTCTCAGTATGGCCTGACACTCCATACATGGACCAAGCTGGCTTTGAACCTGCAGTGTCTCTGCCTCTTCTTTGTGCTGGAACTACAGATGTGTTCAACCACATAGATGCTCTTAAAACTGTTCTAAATATAACCCATACTGGTGGCACATGGCTATAATCCCAGAACTCAGTAGACTTAGGCAGAAGGATCAGAGTACTTAACCAGCCTGGGCTACATAGAGAAGGAAAAAAAAAAAAAAAAGAAAGAAAAAAAAGAAAAGGGGAAATCTATTTAAAATGTCATATATTCAGTAAATTGAATTTTCACAAATATTTAACATTTATTGCAAATTAAACACCTCCAAGCATTTAATTAAATTCATAAATAGCAGTTTCTCTTAAAGACTTGAAATATGTTAAACATATAAACAAAACCACCATGATTCATCCCAAAGCTGTTTAAACCCTTGTGCCAAAACCGGCCATAAAACTCCTAAGACTCTATAGACTTCACTCTTTCTTATCCTAAATTCCACACCTTCCCGAGGTGCCAATTTTAACACCTTCCTAGGATTTCAGTAACTTCTACCAAATACTATTTTTTTTTCCTTCTTAGGGATTTTTAACAACCTTAGCAGACCACAAGAAGAAAAAGAGTCACCTCAAAGTGTTGGGGCTGCAAAGTCTGGGAGGCTGGGCTGTTGATTCTGGGTCAAGAGACGAAGCTGGGCTACAGTGTGCAGGGAGAGCCTATGGGGGAAGCTTCAGGAAGACTTTTAAAATCCCTACCTTTTGTTGGTAGCACCAAATCCCCCATGAAATGAGGTTAGTAGAATCTGATTTGGGCACCATCTCATACCCGTTGCTCCGAAGTCATGATGGACTTGGGAGCTATTAGCATATTTACAGCTGAGTGTACTAGGTTACATCGTAAATCACAGGCCCACTGTGAATTCTAATTGCCTAAGGGAGGAAGTAGACATCTATCTGGGTCATTGGGGTTCCTTATAGGCCCCTGGAAACACATGAAGGACCCTTATTTATTCAGTCACCAGACCCCCAAGACTAGGAAGCCCTGTCCTGGGATAGAGCCTATTTATCTAGATTCCTCGTATCTGTGCTCTCCTGCAGACAGAAGTGAGTGCTTGTCCTTTATAAAACATATATACTAGAAAAAAGGTCTGTTTCTTTGGGATGTCCCATGTATCAAAATCAGAACAAAGGAACACGCCTCATTATATCCTTGGTCCTTTTAACCTGTCCTCCCTAGAGTTTGAGTGCTTTAATGAATCCACTATCTATGTCTCAGTCTTGTTTAGTTAATGCCCAGACTGAAGTTTGACCCAGAGCCTCTGGTTAGCTCCTCTGTCCTTGCAAGACTGCCTCTAACATTCCTTTTTTAAAAAAATTATATATTTTATTTGTATAAGTTTTGCCCGCCTGCATATATGTGCACCATGTGCACAAGGGCAGAAGACGGCATCAGATTCCCTGGAAGTGGAGTTACAAATGGCTGTGAGCCACCATGTTGAGTGCTGGAACAGAACCTGGGTTCTCTGCAAGAGCAGCAAGGTGCTCTTAACCACTCAGCCAGCACTGTAGGTAGCCACATTGCCCCTGACCATCTGGAAAGCCTTCTGAGTGGCCACAAGAACATATTCCTGACTCATCGAGTTTTTTCTCTGCCCTAATACACATGCAATCAGCTATCCTACAAGGAGCCATCCTAGGAGCTATGAAAAGGCTCAGTGATAAAGTGTTTTCTGTACATGAGCTGATCCCCTGCATCCACGTAAACGGTGGCATGCAAGTGTGTAACTCTAGCACGGGAGTGAGGAGGCATGGAAACAGACAGACCTTGAAGGTCCAGTTAGGCTAGCCAGTCTAACAGAAACATCAAGCTCCAGAGAGACCCTGTCTGAAAAAGTAAGATGGAGAGCAATAGAGGAAGCCTCTCAATGTCTACCTCTGTCTTCATACATGTACACATGTGTGTATACTTCATTCATACTTCAAACAACCAAAGTGGGACATTGTGAATACTTGGCACGGTGAGCATGAGAGGTTGTGGGGTTGGACACTGTTGGCTGGTGACAGAGGCCAAAGGCTATTTGTTAAGGTCATGGTTTGTATCATTAGTTAACACACTGTAGCCTCCACCTGCTTTTCTTACCAGATGAGCCTTCGGTGACCTGTGATACTTTGTCTAGGCTGACCTACACAATCTTGTCTGTTTTTCTCCAACCTTTGTTGTAGGGAAAGGAGCTGTCCAGGCCTTCTTCCCAACAGACCAGAGTGTCACCACCTCTAAGAACACACCCTGCAAGGCTGTGTTTAGCTGTTCCCTCCAGAACATACAGAGAGAATATAGGAAGGGGCAATGGTCCATTTTGCATTTAGATAGTCTCCTGGTGGGATGGTTTTGAGGATGGGTAGGGTATAGGCAGGAAAGTCATGGAAGTCCTTAGTCCTTCTGAACAAGAGCTTTGAACCCAGGAAGCGGCACCAGAATTGGAGAGGCAGACTCAGCCCCAGGGAGCATTTGGTGCCTGGATTAAAGAGCCAAGGATATGTGCTGCAGCCTGTTTCTGTTCTCCGGGTGTGTGACGGTACTGGAGCTCAGATGGGCATGGGGCCTGGACAAAGTTTGTGCTTGACCTGTTGAGTAAGAGGTGTTTCCTTTCAAATGGAAACATCTAGAAGCTGTTGCATGCATCAGTTAGCATTTCTAACATGAACCACAGGCAGAGGAAGCCTCCCAAGTTCGAGGCAAGTGGTGTGGGCTTCCCGCTGCCAAGGGGTACTCTCCAGACACTTCCACGGCTTGGGCTGCTGCTGGCTTAGACCACTGGGAAGACATGGGGACTCTTCTGTTTTCCTAACTCAGTTTGAGTCATTGCCAGGGTTCCCCTGATGTTTTTACTTATTACCAGAATTCCAACCAAAGTTAGCAAATATCCAGGGAGGCTGGGCCCCAGAGTAGGGGCTGGTCCTTCTCCCCATTGGCAGCCCTGGAGAGCAGGGAAGGGCAGTAGTTACATGGGATCAAGGCTAATGAGGCTCTGGGGCAAGTCCTGGCAATTCCAGAAGATTGTCTCTGCACCCCAACTTTTTTCTGATAGACTCTAAGTCTCTGGACAAGCAGAGGCCAGAGAGAGAGAAAGGTCCCCCCAAAAATCCTCCTCTCCCATCTCAGCATTCCCCTGGCAGTCTGTGGGGCAGGCCTGGCATGATCATCACTTGCCCCCAGGAGTCAGCTTCACCTCAGACAATGACAAGCCCTATCTTCAAAGAAGACGCTGCTGTGGCCCTTCTGCACAGGTCTGTGCTCATTTAGGATGGCACACTTGAGTGAGCCAGTGAGGCCGTCTGTTTCCACTCAGAGCCTGGACACAGCAGTGTGGATCTTATTTGTTTACCTAATTTAGTGTTAGGTTATTTTCCTTCCTCCTCTCTTGATTACGAGAAAGTGCCAAATGCAATCAGTCCCTTCCACCACACCACTGTTCCCTATGCTGAGCCAGAGAAAGTCAGCCTGGAAAAGTGATTACTCCCCAGGCAAAGACTATGCCAAAGGCCCCATCTGAAGCCTTATTCCTCATGGTTCTGAACGGTGGACCACACCCACTGAGTCTGGGCTTCTGACGCACTCTGTCCCTTCTCACCTCCATCCCTGCCTTGGGTTGTCCTTCCCATTTCTCTATACCAACTGCTTTCCCACCCAAATCTCAAAGTTGAGCCGGCCCGCCATTGCATCTAGCCCACAGCAATGGGGTACTTCTCGTCAGTTCTCAAGACAAAAGGAAAATGTGACTCAGACCCTGCCTTTCAACAGCTGCTTGCAAAATTCGAGGCAAAATTCTGGTGGGCATTAAAAAAGACAATTACCTCACCACAAAGAAACGATAGGTGCTGGAGGTGGGGCTCATTTACTTTGATCAGAATAATAAACTCACACCCATAAGTATGTACAACTTCTATGTATCAGTTAAGAATAAAAAAAGAACTAGGGTTGAGAGGGAAAAGAAATCCCTACTGCATACAAAAGGGACATCCTCAAGTGAAGTGGGCCCTTGGCCCCCTCAGGTCTCCCAAGAGCACCTGCCTATCACCTCACTATCACCTCACCACGACTTTGTCACCTCAGTGTCTTTTAACCCAAGCTGTAATATGAGTCCAAGTTGACCCAGTGTGCCAACTGCTTCCGGGGGTCGTCCTGAAATGACAAATTAGCTATGTTAAGTCTCCTTCTTTCACTGGGGTCAGAGTGACAAGTATATGTTCAGTTCCCCACACTTTTTTTCTGGAAAGGACACGGTCTATCTCCCTGGCTGCACAATGTCCCCAGGTGCCAACAATGTATGTGGGTCCTAGGTTTCTAGATGTTGGAATGAGTCTGTAGCATTCTAGAAGAAACCATGGAGCTTCCTGTTGGGCATTCAGCTCTAGAGAAGGGGTAGGAAGCAGGACTTGGGCAACTTGTCCTAAGGAGATGGGAGTCCTTGAGTACCTGGTGAATCCTGCAGGAAGGCTGAGATACTAACAGTGCCATGACTGTGTGGTGTGCTTTGTAGGACCTCAGAAACATGCCACTGAGACCTACTGAGCCCTCAGGCCACACAAAGTATAGTACGGAGATGCCTTACCACCTAGTGTCCCAGGTCCCTTCTTGGGCTCCAAGGAGCACTGGGAAATGAACAAATTTGCAGAGAGTAGGTGCGTGTTGACACACTCTCTCAGATTCTGAGGGTTGTAGGAGTTTCATGGCGGTGGGTGGAGAACCATCGAGAACTGCTATTCATCCCATCATTGTGACCTTAATTAATCACACTTCAGACTCATGTGCATGGGAAGCTGGCTCACCAGGACAAGGCTCAAAGCCCTGAGCATGGCATCAAGGCACAACTGGGTCCTTTTTGTCCTTCCTAGCTATACCTTTCTGTTGTCACCACCTCTTTGCCTAAACTACTGGCCTGCCTGCATGCCCCCTCTCTGCCTTTCTGTCTGACAGTCATCTCCACGGACACCAGGTGCACCCAGGACACAGCCTTGAAGCCTCAGCTTGGGCTCTACCTACAAGCCAAGCCTTTTCTGATCTGTTTTAATACTATGCACCCCTCACTGTTTGCAAGTACAGCCAGTTCCTTCATAGCAGGAACAGCATCCAGTGCAAGTTCAGCCGACTGCTTGATGAGTATTGGTGGGAAGCTTACATAAAGTAAATAGACTAAGCAGCAAATAAAGTAAGTGAACTAAAAAGAGATTACCATATGACCATATCATTCCTAGGTATATGTATCTGAAGACTCCTAAGTCAGTATACCACACCCATGCTTACTTTAGCATTGGTCACAAGAGCCAAGTTACAGAAACTGCCTAGTGTCTGTTAAGAAATGGGAAAGAAAATGGGATGTACATACACAGTGGAGATGATTCAGCCATATGGAAGAATTAAATTGTGTCATTTGCTGGAAATGGATGCAACTGGAACTCATCATATTAAGTGAAATAAGCCAAACTCAAAAAGACAAAAGTCATATTTTCTCTCATTTATGGATTCAAGATTTCATATAGATACATAAAATCATATATGTGAGATCATATATATGTACACACACACACACACAACCATGAAAGCAAAGAGACAGACTGTAAGAAGGAAGGGGACTAGTAGGAATCAAGGAGTAGGAAAGAGAAGATGTGAGAGGGTGAATATATTTATGTAACCCATCACTCATGAAACACAATGAATATGCACCAGTTCAAACAATTTTTTTATGCGAGTTAAACTGAGTGTAGTTGCTCACACATTTGACAGGCCGAGATAAGAGGCTAACTGCAAATCTGAGGTCCCAGGGCTATGGAAGGCTGCAATGAAATCCTGTCTCAAAAAAGCAGAAGATGTGACTGGAACTACAGTTAGGTGGGTAAGAGCACTAGTTCCTCTAGAGGACCAGAGTTCAATTCCCAGTACCCACACAGCAGCTCACAAACTATACCTCTAGTTCCAGTGGGTATGGTGCTCTCTGCTGGTCCCCAAGAGCATATACAGACATACAATTCTGGTAGAAGCATACAAATATTATAAAGTAATTTTTAAAGCAAAATAGAAAGTAAATTAATGAGAAGAGAAGGGACTTCCCTAGGATTCTTCAGCATTAGAGTCTTCAGGTGAGCAAAGCTTTGTGTCTCTGGTGTTTCTGTACCACTGCAAATGGTATGATGACCCCAAGCATATGGCCTTGCAAAGCTGGTTGCCATTCATTCTGTCTCAGATAGGCAAAGCAAAGGCACTCAGTGTCACTACAGACAGTCCCATCAATTAAGTTTAGTACAGTTTATTTAGCAAAACAAAGATGATTTGTGAATCGAGCTAGCGTCAGAATTTGGGTTAGGTTGTTTAGCCAAGAAGTGGTCAAACCATCCTTGGCTTTATCAAGAGCTTGAGTGAGACAATGCTCTAGTCCCCCTGACCTTGACCATCCGTTCCCAAAGAGCAAGGTCCTTTGGAGACATAGTACCTGATCTGAGAGAGCAGATTTAGAGTTCCCGTGACACAGGTCACAATATGGATGGTGAAGATAAAGCATGAACTTGTCAGGGGTTAAAATCATGAAGCAAGAATACCCTGGGCTGCACACGCATTTTAGGACCTACCCTCGGGGTTCCTAAGCTCTTTTTACTTCTTGTGGTGATGGGCTCAAACCCAGGGCCTGGACATGTTAGGCAATGCCCCACTACTGGGCCACATGCCAGCCCCTCTGTGCCATTTACTATGAGTCACAATGCTCTCTCCATCTCTTTCATCTTGTGGTTCACTGGGAACATCATGGACTTGGAAAGAGTCTGCCTGGTTTCCTTCCAGCTCCACCAAGAAGACATATTGGAAACAAAGACAGTGTCTCATAAGCAACACTGTACTTTTGGGCCCTTGATTTCCTCCCATAGTCAGATGGGAATCATTAAATGCCAATTTTACAGATGGGAAAATTAAGGCTGGAGAGACAAATGACTTGTTCTGAGGCACCCAGCTAAAACATGCTGGGACTGCAAATTCCATTTTTCCTCCACTGGTGCACTGACTCCCAGCCTAGGGCTCACCCAGATCACCTCTGTCACATGTCTTTCTCAGTGCCTCTTCCCTTTCTGTTGTAATCTACACCACTAAGCTTGAGCTGTCTCCCTGAGCCATGAAATGGGCCATCCAGAACCAGAAAACCAATTGCCACCATTGGCTCCTTAGGAAGCTGGGATAAGCCCTGGGATAAGCCTAGGAAAGTGTGACAATGACTTGTTTCTACAGTCACTGGGGTCTTGGGGAAACATGGCATGAGCTGGCTCACCCCACCCACCAGCTAAGAGCCCCCCATCTTCTAGAGTTCCTTCTGCCCTAGAGGAAGTCTTACTGGGCTGGAGAGGTGGCTCGGTGTTTAGGAGCACTTGTTGCTCTTGCAGAGGGCCCAGGTTCACTTCCCAGCATCCATATGGCCCATCCATAACTCCAGATCCAGGGGATCCAGTGCACACATATGGTACACATACATACATGCAGACAAAATAAGTAAAATATTTTTAAAAAGAGGTCTCCTTCCCAGGAGCCTTCTTCCTGATCCAAATTGACAACCAGGAGAAAGTAACCTCAGACCATAACACATTTGACATGTACTGGCTTGGAATGGGACAGTAGTGTGGTGCTTCTAATTTTATGTGACATTTTTATTGACATGATTTTTACAATAACAGAAGAGTTTAAGGGGAAAAAGGCCAATGTGTAATTCTACCTGTTTTTCTTGCACAACCATTTTCCTTTTTCTCCACCCCTTTGTGATCTTCAGCTAGAAATACTCATTCTTTACTTAGCTCTAATCATAGTGTTTATAAGTAATTTTGTGTTCTGTTTGTTTTACTTAGAACTAGCTTATAAACATGTTTCTGTACTCCTGTGTTCATGTTGGTCCTTCCTGACATCTGCAGTCTTTTTAATGCTTTGCGTTTGGGTTGTGTGTGTGTGTGTGTGTGTGTGTGTGTGTGTGTGTGTCTGTCTGTCTGTCTGTCTGTCTGTCTCTCTGTTATGTATCATAGTTACTTCCTGATAACTGAAAATTGAAGTTCCCCTTATAAACAATTGTGCTATAAACATCTTTGTGCAGATATTTTCCTTTTTCTGGATTTTTTTTTTTTTGAGCAGGTCAGGCTCTGAGTTTTAAGCATCAAATGAGATGTGGCATCACTTCTACAACAGCACTAGCAGCTGTTAAGTTAGCCTGTGACAGAATTGGTGACATTCTCTTGTGACTCTGTGAGGTAGAACCACTGTCCCCTTTTCACAGATGAATGGACACAGGCCCAGATAGATGAGGCCATTTGTCTGGCTTGTGGATCTAGGACAAAGAGTCAGAATCCAAATTTCCTGGTCCAGAAAGCTGTTGGCTACATCCTGCTGCTGACAGCATTTCTAAAGCTATGAAGTGCTATACTATACAAAAGCCAGGCATTAATAATTATTACTTCCACCTCCTGGAGCTTGGCTTAAACCCCTGCGCAGCCAACACCTCAGACCTGCTACACTGCACATTTGGCGTTCATGCAGAGCCTTTATTAGAAACAATTGTGAGACCCCTGGGTCCAATCTCCAGTTTCTAACACAATGTGAGTCTCAATCAGATCCCACTGGCTGACCCCACCCTGCACAGAGAGACATTGAGGTCCTGCAGACTGTGCAAAAGCAACCCTCCTGGAGTAGGACATTTTTGGGACAGGTAGGAGCTTCCAGCTTTTCTGACCTACTATATAAGGCTGAGAGGGGACAGGCCTTAGGCTGTGACTGCAGGCATGTTGATGGCTCAGAGCCATTCAGGACTGTCAGGTTATAGCCTTAGTATTTCCCTGACTGGTTGAGCCAACATGAATTCCTGATTTTAAAGTGTTGGGGGAGAATAGATGATGCAGGAGACAGAGAAAGAGAAGTGTGAGGGCGGGGGAAGGACTTTCTGGAAGTCAACTACTCCCCAAGAAACATTTCAATATGTAAAAGGCTGGGAAACATATGGATTGAATTTTCCCAAAGAATACACATGCGTTCAAAAATGTGATGGTCAGGGTGGGGGTTGGGTTCTTGTTCGATGATTGGGCATTTTTCCCCCGAAGCACATTATGGGGAATTTTACTGGCAGCCAAGCAACTTAAAACATCAGGAGATGTTGAGCAGACATGGAGTTAGTCATCCAGGTGACTAGCATCCCATTTGCCATGGTAATGAGCTAGCTCACATGTCTCTCTCTCAGTCTTTTCACTCTCTGTCCCAGGATGGCACATGTAGCCCCAGAGGATGTCAAGTCATGGTCCTACTGCACACTGCCACAGTGGCCTCCAGAGGCTGCTTGCCTGGGCTCACCACTGGGAGCTGCAGGATCTGATGAAGATTAGATTGAGTCCAGCCCTGACGTTAACATCTTCCTTAGATCACGACTTCCTCACCTGGAAAATGGGACTGGTCACAACACCAGTCTCTGGGGGTGAGGGGGTGAGAGAATTTAATGGGTGAGGACATGTAACATGCCCAGAGAAAACCTCTAACTACATGGGACTAATAGTACTAAGGAGCAAGCAGGATGGCTCTACAGATAAAGGCACTTGATGTGCAAGCCTGGATACCTCAGTTTAATTCCCAGTCCTCACACGGAGATGGAAGGAGAGAACCAACTTCACAAGTTGTCTCTGACCTCCACGGGCATGCAACATACATGCCTACTATACATGCACAATAATTTCAATGTGCACGCCCACATATACATATACAATCATAATAAATAATAATTGTAGTAGTATTAAAGGCAGGCATGATGGTGCATTCCTTTAATTCCAGCACTTGGAAGGCAGAGGCAGGTGGATCACTGTGAGTTCCAGGCCAGCCAGGGTTACATTGTAAAACCCTATCTCAAGAAACAAAAAGGGGAGACGGACATTGATGGTGCAAGCCTTTAGTCCCAGCACTCAGGAGGCAGAGGCAGGTAGAGCTCTGTGAGTTTGAGGTCAGCCTGGTCTACAGAGCTAGTTCTAGGACAGGCTCTAAAGCAATACAGAGAAACCCTGTCTCAAAAAACAAAACAAAACAAAAAGTAACAAAAGGGGGGTGCTGGAGACAGGACCCAAGTTCCAGCACTCATATGACAGCTCACAGCTGTCTATAGCTCCATTTCCAGGGATCCGGTATCTTCACACATACATGCAGGCAAAGCACCAATGCCCATAAAAATAAATAAAACTTAAAAAACCAAAAAGCAGTTATTATATGTATATGAAGTATATGTCAATAATTAGCTTGAGTGGTACTTTTTAAACATAGGGCTTTTTGAAGATGATAAAAGGGTATTTATTATTACTGTATGGGTGAAGATCAAGCAGGTTATTTCCTCATATTTCTGTGACTCGAAGGGTTCCTTCCTTGTCAATCAGAGCTCCCCACGCATCTTTGTTTGCAGGGGCTCTGCTTCACCTGTTGTCACTGAGGGACAAGGGCTGATAAAGTTGCCACCACCCTGGGAGGAACTGCCAACCACAGCGTGGTGGTGTACGAAGGTAGAATGTTGGTGAGTCCTGCTCCATGCCCCCACTGCTCCTTTGGATAACAGCACATGCTGCTTATGTGGTTTGTTGGATGCAGTAGACAATATGCTTTACTTCAACAGGAAATATATGGCAGAGAAGGCTGGAGACATCTCCAAATACAGAATCAGCTATGACTTTTCTAGGAGGGCATGTCACTTTTACTTACTGTTCCTGGACACACACACACACACACACACACACACACACACACACACACACACACACACACACAAAACCTGGACACAGTGACATACACCTTAAAAGAGCATAGCGTATTGCCACATGCCATTAATCCCAGAATTCAGGAGGTAGAAGCAGGCAGATCTCTATTAGTTCAAGGCCATCCTGGTCTGCAGAGTAAGTTCCTGACCAGCCAGAGCTGCATAGTGAGACTTGTCTCAATAAATAGATAGACGATGGACGGACGGATGGACGGACAGATGGATAGACAGACAGGTTAACATGAGACAAGGCAAACCTAGGGGTACTGTAAATCAGGCTTTGTTCCAGGAGTTAGAGAGTTAGAGCAAGTCACATGACTTCTGAATTCTTCTCTTTTTCTTTCCACTGTGATAGTTCAAGCTACATTTCCACAGGAATATCCCCATGCAATTCCGCACATTAATTTAAACATTGAATGGAATAAGAGCCACCCTACATACATCAGTCTAGGTCCACCATGATTCTTGCCCCCATCCATGACAGAGTTCTTAGCAATGGCTCTAAGCACTTTTTTCGAAGCAGCCAAAGTTCCATCTAATCAGCTAGTGACTGGGTGTCCTTCTATTTCTACCTCACATTGATGAAGGTCATGTCAGAGCCCTGACTCTCCTTGAGTGTGACATCCCCTGGGCCCTCCAGTCTGATGGCACCTATTAAAGGAAATGAGACCATTGTCAAGCTTGAGGTCTGGCTTTGGAATTTCTTACTTTCCTTTTTTCCATTTTAAACATATTGGCTAAATATCTGCAGGGCTCCTGGTATCTCTGTCCTTCTCCAAGTTCCCTCCAGAAGAATGGGAGTTTGAACTCACATTGTATTTCATGTTTCCGGATGTTTTGTTTGTAAGCATACCTCTGAACACAGAAACCAGAAGAGTGTATTAAGTCCCATATAACTGGAGTTACTAACAGTTGTGAGCTGCAATGTGAATGTTGGGTATTGAACCCAGGTCCTCTGGAAGTACAGTCAGTGCTCTCTTAACTACTGAAACATCTCTCCAGCCCCCAACAAGGTGACTTCTTAAAATATGAATGTGAGCATCCTCTCATTGAAATGTACTAACCTCAAGAAGGATGAAGGCAAACTAGGTTCTTACACACACACACACACACACACACACACACACACACACACACACATGCACGCACACACACACATACATGTTTTTTTTATCCATTCTTCCCCATGGGAGTGTTCTGCCCAGCAAGAACCACATAGATATAGCCATTTAATTGTCTATTCCTGGCACTGGCTGAAAAGATTCTAAGCATTTTTAATGGCAAGAGAATTCTCAGAGCCAAAAATGAAAAATGAATTAGAAGTCAGTCTAAGTGGGAGGGAGTAGAGCTGGGCAGTGCTGAGGGAGAAAACCTTCAAGGGACCACTCTGGGTTTGAACAACAAGGGTGTCGGTCACAGCCATAACATCCTGGCATGATGAGATCTTGAGCAAGTTCTTTCTGGGGCTCAATTCCCTCATGTGTAAAGTGAGAATGATTGATCCCTGGTGTCAGGCAGGTTGAGAAGGTTAAGTGAGTTACAGCTCTAATGCCTGCAACAGTACCTGGTACGTAGCATTGTGTTGTCCCTTGTGGTGACTGGTGTAGGGAGCCGTTACAAGTACCGTTGGTAGATAGGAGAGATGCGCATGCGCTGGGTAACTGTCAAACCCTGGGTCCCTGCCTCTCCCGTGGCGTCATATGGGCCGATGAGCAGCAGCCAGTCAGGGGGTGACACATCCAAGGCAGAGGTTGCTAGCCTATATAAGGGATGGGTTTTGTGTGTTTGGGATCTCTCTGTCCTGTAAGCTTATGCTCTCCCTTTCAAGAGCATTAAAGCTTTACTGCAGAAGGATCCTGAGTGTGCCGCGTCGTTCTTGCTGGCGAGACGGTAGCTCGGGACAGACTGGTTTGTGGGCCCTGGGTTCTGGGAAAAAGGCAGTCATGGTAATAATTTAAACAGGATTTCCTGCCAAGCTGGCAGGATAGGAACCTGGATTCAGGCAGAAGTAGGAAGAAAATAGAGAAATGTGACCTACCTTCCATGTGTGAACCTGTGAGCCAAGAGTGTCGTCTGCTAAGCTATCTCCTATACCAGGGACAACTGCATCTTAAAACTGTTTGGAGCAGATGGGCTCTGAGTGAGCTCTGATATCTACTAACAGCTACCTCTTTCCCCCAAATAGTTCTTCCATGTCCATCTTTCATATTAATCTTGCAAACAAAACAGTAGCCTATGGAAGATGTTTACAGGCAAACCCCAGAATCTGTGAATTCTGAATGTATTTCATGTGGATGAGATTAAGGAAGTCTTGTCTTATTCTGGACCACTCATATATGTCCAGTGGACCATAGGGGGCATTCAAAGCAGAAAAGACAGATAGGGAAGACAGCATGAGAGGGTCATGACCCCAAAGTCCTGCTCTTTATGATGGGAGGGGGCCACTAGCTGATGGATGTGGGCAGCCTTGTTAGAAATTAGAAAAGACCAAGAGGCAGGCTATCCCCCTAGAGTCTGGATAAGGAGCCAGACCTGACCCGCTGACACCTTGACACCAGTGAAGCCCATGCTGGACTTCCAATCTGTAAAACTCTAAGAACCTAAATCTGTGTTGTCTTAAGCTTCTCAGTTTATTAGTTACAATAGCAATGCAAAACAGGCAGAAGTAATCCAATGAAAACAGTTGCAGGAGACCTCTGCTTTTGTTTTCCTGAAGTACTGTCTCCCTTCCCACAAGTCTATGCTTGCCCTGTCCCTCTCCCAGGGCGGGTAAGTGACATTTGCTTAGATCAGTTAAGCACTGGGTATGTGGCTTCGTGGATCTGTTCCTTCAACCATGTCCCTCCTCGTCACTATCCCCTGACACCTTCCATAGCCTGGGTCCCACCTGCCTTTTCTAGACTTTCCAAAATCTTTTCCAAGAGCCAGGTGTCTTTGCATTAAAACCAAGAGCAGCTGCCAAGGTCACCAAAATGTAGTCACTCATGAGCTATTGGTGGGAGCACATCACATGGCATGGTCTTTTTAAATTTAAAATAAAACAAAACCAAAATCTGACACCTATCAGTAAATTATAAAAGCTGACTTAGGGCAAGGGGGAGTGCTCAGTAAGTAAAAGTGAGACCACTATGTCACCTGAGAACCTAAATTCAGAACCTCAGTAAAACCTCAGCACCCAAGTAAAAGCCGGACGCAGTGGCAGTGGCATGAATCTGTTATTCCATCATGCCTCCTAGGAGATGTGAGCTGGAGGCAGATTCCCTGGAAGCCTGAGCACCAGTTCTCCTGGAGTAAGCAGTGCACATAGGAGCGTCTGCCTCAAACGATGGAGAGTGAGGAGCAAAGGCCAAGGCTGTCCTTACAGTGACAGGAATGTGCAGCCTACCTCACCCCGAAGTTCATGCCCTCCTCCTCCCAAACTTTCAAGTACACACGTGCTAATGCCAAAAAGGTCCAGGGTGTGGCTACAAAAATCTGGCTCCCAGGGCAGGAATGGGGAAGTCTCCACCTGCATTTGGAGTGAGTGACCGAGGGATATACAGAGACAGTGAAAACCATGCCAGTGACAGAAGCCAGAACAGTCCATCGAAGGGGACCCATTTAGCCAGGCCCGTATCACAGCAGAAAAGGTCCTCGTTGGTGTGTTCAGCAGGTCCCCAGGGTAGAGGTCATTCAGGGTTTGGGCTCTGTGCTAGCCTCGTGCCCTAGGAATTCTCCTGACTTGGCCACACTCTACTCCAGCTGCAGTTTCTAGGACAGACTCAGACAGACCTGCCTCACCCAGGGTCACACAAATAGAACAGGGAGTCTGTGCCCTGAACAAGCAGCCAAACAGCTGCAGGAAACCTAGAGTGAGACAATTTCTCTGTTAGGCTGTCAGTTTCATCAGAAATCAGAGACTGGAAAATGACCTAAAGCTCAGTCTCTCTCTCTCTCTCTCTCTCTCTCTCTCTCTCTCTCTCTCTCTCTCTCTCTCTCTCTCTCTCTTTATTTCTCTCTCTCTTTATCTCTCTCTCTGTCTCTCTCTCTGTCTCTCTCTCTGTGTGTGTGTGTGTGTGTGTGTGTGTGTGTGTGTGTGTGTGTGTGCGCGTGCGCGCGCGCTCATGTGTCTGTCCTCCGACACCATTACAGGTTCACCTGAACCCTAAGAGGCACAGAGCGAGGCTGGAAGGGAGTGGGTGCTCAGGGAAGCAGCGCTGATGATGTGATGCTGGAGAAGTAAGGAAGAAGTCCGCCTGCAGGCTTTGGCAGGCAGCCCTCACCTCTGGAAATGAAACTCAAGTATTTCTGCCTCTCTTCTCCTGGGGCTTCCTGTTTCCTATTTGGTCTCTGGTTTCCAGGCAACAGTGAATACCCCCAAACTCCTGACATGCACGGGTCCCTCTCTCTGAAGCTTGCATCTCTAATGAGTTTCCCATCTGCCAGGTCTCCCAGGGCAGCCCATCCATTCTGCTGTCTGTGAAGGACAAAAGCAATTGAAGGCGCCTTGTGGTTTAGGGCTGTGCACGTTTTTCTCTTTTGTAGGTTCCTCTGGGTTAATGACTCTTCCTGCATAGTCGGTTGGGCTGGCTTGGGGGCAGGGGTGGAGGATTTAGGATTTCGGCTTTGATTTGGAAAAGCACTGAATCTGAAGGTGCTCCCAGCTCAGGAGCAAGATGGGGGAATCAGCATGGAGCTCACTTCACAGGGAAGCTGCTGGCTTCTTCTGTCTTAGAAGTGGGGAGAAAAGTGGCTTCCTGTATGCTTCTGGTGGCTTCAGGAGAGTCTGAGACTGTCTTAAATGCCTGGTGAACACAGGGCCTGCTGGAAGTACAATATACAATTGAGAGGGCACAGACAGTTTGAACAACTGGCATTCATTTTTATACTGTTATACAGTTATAATTGTCTTAGTCTGGGTTTTTGTTGCTGTGAAGAGACACCATGACTACAGCAACCCTTATAAAGAAAACATTTAATTGGGGTGACTCACTCACAGCATTGGAGATGCGGGCAGACATGCTGCTGTATCTGAGAGTGCTACCTTTTGCAGGCTACAGGAAGTCCACTGGAAGTCACACTGAGGGAAACTAGAGCAAGAGACCTCAAAGCCACGCCCACAGTGACACACTTCCTCCAACAAGGCCACCTCCTAATAGTGCCACTCCCTTTGGGGACCACTTTCTTTCAAACCACCACATTCCACTTCCTGATCCCCAGGGGCTTATAGCCATATAACAATGAAGAAAAAAAAATGCATTCAGTCTAACTCCAAAAGTCCCCATGGTCTATAACAGTTTCAAATCTGTTTCTAAGTCCAAAGGCGCATGGAAATCTCTTAACTGTAATTCCCCTGTAAAAATAAAAATCAAACAGCAGATCACATACTTCCAACATATAATGGCACAGGACATACGTTTCCATTCCAAAATGTGAGGAAATACTGGGCCAAAGCAAGACTGAAAACCAGATGGTCAAACTCCAAACTCTGCAGCTCTGTGTCTGATGTCAAAGCACTCTTCAGATCTCCAGCTTTGTTCAGCTCTGTTGACTGCAACACACTTCTTTCCCTTGGGCTGCTTCTACTCTTATTAACAGCTCTCAGGTCTCAGCAGGGGACCTCCAAGGCAATCCAGGCTTCAGCCTCACAGCTTCATACAATGGCCTCTCTACTGGGCCTCCTTTCAGGGACACCCTGACACATGCCTGGCCTCGGTAGCTTTCTTTAGGCATGCAGGCAAATTCCATAACCAGTTTCTTCCCTGCTTACCTCCAGCCAGGCTGTACTACTTAAAGCTCCCCCAAACAGCGCCACCAGCTGGAGACCAAATGTTCACACACCCAGGACCATGAAGCACCCGTCTTACTCAAACTGCACCAGCTCTCAGCCTCTTGCTCTTGTCTGGTCCTGATGTGTTTCCCTCCAGCACCGTTCTGGAGCTTCCCCTCTCCCTCCTAAGTTCCTTCTTGAACCTACTCTTCTCTACCCTGATCTACTCCTCATTTTGGTGGAGTTGCTGTTCAGAACGTCCCTGAGCAAAAAGGGTGTATAGGGCTAAACTCATCAGGTCCTTTCTGTCTTCACAAGCCTGGCCTGGATTAGGATTCAAGGCTGAAGGGCACTTCTTTACCACTTTGAAGGCACTGTTGCTTGTCCTCTGGCTTGTGTCCTGGTCAGAAGCCTCATTGTTGTCCTTTGTATGTGACTTCCCCTTTCCTGCTCATCTCCGTGTTCTTGAGGCTCAGACCATTCACAATTAAGTACCTGGCTGTGGGTCTCATTTCTCCACAATGCGTTCACACCAGTGATTTATGAACTTGGCATGGAAAAGCCAGTATGTTTAATTGACAATGTGCTCCCATTCTCTGGTCTTTCTCACTAAAACTCCTGCAGTATTATATTTGACCTTTCTTATTTTCCCATTACTCTGACTTTTCGTTTTACTCCCGGGAGATTTCTACAAATTGGTATTCACAACCCCAGATGGGCTAGACCTGTTATTAGTTTCCAAGAGTGGCTTCTTTTTCAGTCATATCCCTTTCTTTAAATAGCACCCTCCTCCTTTTAAAAAACAAAAACAAATAAAACGTTGGACTGTAAGCCAGGCGTGGTAGCACAGAAGCAAATAGATCTCTGTGAGTTTGAGACCAGCTTGGTCTACATAGTCAGAGCTACATGGTGAGATCATCTCAAAACACCAAAAGAAAAACAGGGGAAAAATTAAATTAATCCCACATACACACACACACACACACACAAGAAAAGATCTGGGTGATGTTGGTGAACGCCTTAATCCCAGCACTTAGGAGGAAAGACCAGCAGATCTCAGTGAATTTGAAGCCAACCTAGTGTACAAAGCAAGTTTCAGGACAGCCAGGACTATTACACAGAGAAACCTGTCTCGAAAAACCAAAAGAAAAAAAGAAAGAAAAAGCTAGACCTTTATTTTTCTGAAGATCACTGTAATTATTTTAAGGATTTTTTTTTTCTGTATCTTACACCTGTTTGTTTCCTGAGTTCTTTCTCTGTTTGTTTGTTTGTTTGTTTGTTTGTTTTTTGGTGTCTGTCTTTAATTTTCAAAGTTGTATAGTGTGGCTAAAAAAAAAAAATACCTCCTTTCAGGGCTCATTCCTGGAAAAAATAAAATCCCCTTTAAGGAGACAAAAATCTGGTCTTTTCCTTTTTTTTTTTTTTTTTTTAACTCATTTAAAATGCTTTGCTAGGTAAATTCGTTAATATAAAGTGAAACATCTCAAATCAGATTTATTTTGCTGTGCAGTATACTTTCTGAACTATATTTTAGAAGCTCCTGGTACCCCAGGAAAAATAAAGGAATTAGTTTGCATTAATTTTTGCTTTTAATAATAAAAAAAAGAAAGCTTCATAGCCTCTCTTCCACTTTTGAATTAGTTACCATTTGTCAAACTCAGAGTGGTTTACTGAGAGGACAGAGCCGTTCCCTGCTCTTGGGGTTTAACTTAGGGCATGAGGGTCCCAGACAATCAGATAATAGCCAAAGACACTCCAACTTCCTTGACCCCAGGGAGAAAGGGGAAACAAAGATAAGCAGTAATCAGAGCAAACGCAGATTTACTGAGGGAAAACGAGAAATAACTTGTCATAGTTTCAGAGTGCCACAAACCTAGAGTCACCCAGGAAGAGGGACTCTCAACTGAGGAAAACTGCCCTTATCAGATTGGCTTGTGGGAAATTTTCTTAATTGCTATTACAGGTAAGAGGGCTCAGCCTACTGTAGGTGAATCCATCCCTAAGCAGGTGGGTCTGGGCTGAATAAGAAAGGTTAAGTTGGTAAACCTCTGTCCTCCATGGCCTCTGCTTCCGTTCCTGCGCACCCTGCCCTAGGCACAGTGAGCAAGACCCGGGCCCTCTGCGTCAACTGTCCATCATAGCACCATTTCTTCCTGAACTGAGTAATGCCCATGGTGGCCGCCGGCTTCCTGGATGCTTTGTGGTGTGTGGTCCTCCTGCCTCTATTGCACCTGCACCCTAGATGCCAGCTCTCTGGCCTGTCTCTTCTACAGGAAAGGGGAGAGGTGGGCTCTGCTGCTCCTGACCCACCCCTGCCCCTCCCCTGCTTGTCTTTCCAGGCTGTGTGGGAGCTGGCCCCCACTCCAGATCCCTTAGTTCTCACTGGCCAGTTTCCTCTTTTCCAACTTCATCTCCTATGCAGCTGCTGATGTTTCCTGCTTGGTCCTTGGGAATTTACACCTTTATTATTTCCTGATGGAGTTTTGGGAAGGAGGAGAAAGATGAGCATATTCAACATGTTCTGTTCAAACCAAAGTTCTTGTTTTTCTTTTCCGAAGATGGGCAATAAGGCTTTTGGCAGGACGGAGTCCTTTTCAAAAGCCTCCTAAGTGTTCATCCATCGGCTCTGCTTTATTTATTTAGCCAGTGTTCCTTTAGTACCCTACCCCGTCCTCACAGCCAGTGGGAAACTCTTGTAAACAGACTTGTCAGAGTCCAGCAAGATAAGACTTCTAATTGGAAGATCCCAAAACCCAAATCTAGGTGTTAAAATCAGGTCTAGAAATCTTTCTGTAAGAAAAATTACAGTCTGATTCAAGCTGCTTGTCAGCTGGGAATCAAGAATTCCAACACAAATAACATTTGCCGCCAAGGTTACTGACACTGGGATGGCATTTCTTTTATATAGACACATTTTCAGATGACAATATTAAGAAAGTCTATGGCCTTTGCCTTTTCTAGAAATTTCACCAAAAATCCCATTCTCACACACACACACACACACACACACACACACACACACACACACACACCCTTAGCCCTGTTGTGCCACCCTTGTGGCTCATGGTTTTATCTTATCAGAGAACTCCCAAGCCACACTATAGCCATATTGTCTCACCAAAAAAGAGGGGGAAAACAACCAACATGTCTTAGCAACATTTTAGGGTGCAGCTTGAGAGCCACCACAATGATACACATGACTGATAAGATGCTTGAGCCTGGGCACACACTCTGCTGAGGTGCCACCCCATGCTCTCCTTGGGTCTTATTTTGTAAAGCTCCTGACCTGAGAACGATTGAAGAGATGGACTGCCCTGGGAAGAGCTGAGAACTGCCGAGGCCAGGGCATCATGGGTAATGAAAAGAACAAGGAGGTCATCTGTCATGAGGACTCTAGATGACTTTCAGAATACTCTCCAATTCCCAGCTTCCTGATTCAGTGCTCAGAATGTACCAATCCAAACTCCAGTGGGAACTCAGGATCAGGATGTCCTCGACAGTATTTTCCAGGAGACACTGAAGTGGACTGACAAAGCTGGTGTCTTGTTGCATAAAATTTGACTTACTCAGTCCCTGACTCAGAATGGGACCTTCATGGAGGTTGGAGCAGTGCTTCCAAATCCCTCACAGATGCCTGTCTCCAGGAATAAGAAGTCCGAACTCCCAAGAATTCTATGACATTCTCACAAGTCATATCATTATCAAAATATGTCTAATATTCTTCATAATCTGTGCTCATTAATATATATCTTAGTTTGTATGATACATAATAAATATTAAGTTTAGGGTATTTACATAGAACTGCTGCCTGTAAGGAAACACACACAGGAAAAGGGCAGTGAACACTGGTTGGGAAATACTTTGACAATATAGTGTTCAGCTCTCCAGCAAAGGCAACAGCACTACACAGAACTGTGGTTTGGAACTATCAATTGGGGACTTTAAAAAAAGAATCTATCATATTTTTTCTTTTGGGTGTATTTGGTGTGTGAGTACACATGATGTTGCATGTATATGGAGGTCAGAGGATAACCTTCAAGGCTCAGTTCTCTCTTCTACCATGTAAAACCCCCACATTAAATTCAGGTCATTGGACTTAGGTAGTTGCTTTTATCTGCTGAGCAATTTTTCCAGCCTCTCAAGATTTGTTTTTGCTTTCAGATTTTGTTGTTTCTTGGAACTCTACCCATAGGATTTTTCTTTTTTTGTTGTTAAACTAGGGATGGTAGGCAAAGCCTAGCACAGAGCTGTATACTGAGCATGTTTTTATTTTTGAGATAGGCTTACTTAGTAAGTAGCCCAGGCTGGCCCTGAACCCACTTTTTCCACAAAGCAAGCCTGTAAATTACAATCCTGTCTGAGCAGCTGGAATTCCAAACTTGAACCAGACAGACCCAGCCAACTCACAGGACTAGGGGAAATTTTGTACTGTATATACACTTATTACTATTTACTCCAACAACAGTTCATAGTACCAGATGAGGTCCAAAATATTCATAATAACACAACAGTTACCGTGAACAACTTCTGTGTACATTTGTCATTGTTCCCAAAAGTGTCAACCTTAACCTTCAACTTTGAGTTGTCAGCATTTTGTTGATGCTTGGGATGGATGTCAGTAGGGTTCTTCAAACCCCTGGTGTTTCAATGTTGGTGGTCAAGCTTTGGTGCTCACTGGAGAATTAGAATATTTTTTCTTGTTTTTCCCAATTGATCTTTCTTAGGAGTCAAGATCATGAAAATTGTAGCTAGAGGTGTTCTTTGTCTAATTGCTAAGACTTCTGATAAACAAAGTAGAATTCAGTCTGGTCTTCATAGAGAGCTCCAGAATAACCAGGGCTACATAGTGAGTCTCTCTCTCTCTCTCTCTCTCTCTCTCTCTCTCTCTCTCTCTCTCTCTCTCTCTCTCTCTCTCTCTCTCTCTCTCAAAAATACCATAATAGCATCATGAATGAGAGCATGGTTGGAGTAGTCCCATGGCCCTCACAGGCTCATAGCCACTGAGGTACCATGCTGCCCAGAGGCTCCTGGGAGTTATCAATCACACAGGCCTGTTCTGGTTTTCAGCATCCAGCCAGCACCATCTATGTACCAAGAACTGTGACATAGATAAATAAGGCACAGCTTATGCCCTCAAAAGATAGCTGCCTCAAAGCAGCCATCTGTGTGTGCACAGTCTGAAGGGTGACCTTGACCCCAGTCTCTCCCATCTCTTCACACTAGAGCTTCAATCCCACCTCCAGGGATAAAAGCGCTTTCCTCTGAAATGTGATGACAGTCTCTAGGCAGCCCTTTGTTCAGAGCTAAAGATGTGCCATCTCTCAGTGTGTGCTACACTTATCCTTTGGCATCCAGAGGAGGTGAGCACGGGTGAGATAAGGACATCTATTATCTGACTGTTCAGTCTCTAGAAAGCCGCATGATCCTGGAAGGAAAGGCAATGTCCTGGAGAGTCTGGGGACTGAGATATGCTGAGATGTGCAGAGGAAACTCCTTCCCCAGAAACTGTAGATGTTGAACAGCAGAGAGCAAAGATGTTGGGTCAATTCCTGGAGGAGAAAGGAAGGGGAGGGAGGGAGGAATGATGGGTTCCATGCAAAGGAAGATTTTGCACAGAGCTAAGAAGGGTCAATTAAGCCTGAAGGCACCTCACTTACAAGGACCCTCCTAAGTTTCCAGGAGACCCCAAAACAATTGATTTATACTTATAACATTCAGAAGAGTTAATATATTAGCCACAATAAATTTTTGTTCCACTCTGACATCCCTTAGTCACACTTCAAGTTGAATGGAGATCGGAAAGGCTGTAGTCATTTTTAGCCTCTGGCTAGAGAAAAACTGAGTTAAAAAATGTCTATTTATATGTTATGAGTACAGTCCATTTCTGTCCAAGTAAAATCATGCCTGGTAGGACCTCTGAATTTAAATTATTACATAACAAACTGCAACCTAATTTGGTTTGCTATCTCCAAAGTTAACTTAGGGGTCCACTGAGGCATTGTGGCGACTTAGGTCAGTAACAGGGTGGCTCCTGGTTTGAATATGGCAAAAGTCAAGTGGTAACCAAGTAAACCATTTTTATATCACATCTGTTTTTGTCCAGTGTTATCTGAATATATTACAGACACGGCGTTCTGATCTCAAGACCCAGCCAAGTACAGAACCAGGACAAATGCTAGTTAAGATCTTCACATTGCTTGTGATTTTATCTTTTGACACTCTGTGGGCAGCCCTCCCTCGATGTGTGAATGACTTCCAGGGCTGTCCTTACTGGTTAGCACTCATGAAGTCAGTGCAGTGTGGATGGGACCTTCCACGCCAGCACTGGAAGTGGATGGGAAGTAAAGAGAAACGAAGCTCAAAGTGTTCTGAGTCAGAGGCCAGTTAGTGAAAAGCCTTTCCATCCTCCATGAATGTAAAAAGCAAGGCTTGTCCTGCCAAGATTGGCTTTCACCAGGAGTACATTTAATCATGCAGGGTCCCCAGGTGAGGACAGCGTACTTGGTCTCTGTTTGGTCTGACAGAACATAATGCACTGGATCGTGCTTGCATCTGTAGGCAAATGTAAAGCTACAGGTTTAAAAGCAACGTCACAAAGTGTTGGTCAACCACCTTGCAGAAAAGGATGCACTCGATAGCTAATATTTTTCTTTTAAATAGAAAATGACATTGTTGGCACATAAAGTAGTGATCAAAACTTACACATCCAAAAACAAATGGAAAAATATTACAATGATGTGCCAATTTAAAAATGTTAATTTTTGATCTTATGATATTTGATTTCAAAATTCAGAAATTGTTATGACATTTTTCTTATCCTAAAAAGTGTTTACTTTTACACCTAAGTTTTTACTTGCAATTTGGTGCTTTGTTGTTTTCTTTTTTTTTTAAGATTTATTTTCATTTACATATGGGGTATTTTGCCTACATGTATATCTGTGCATCATGTGTGTAATGATGCCTGAGGAAGCCCTGGAACTGGAATTACTGACTATTGTAAGCTGTCACTCGGGGGCTGAGAGCCAGACCTAGGTCTTTGGGGAGGGCAGTAAATGCGCTAAACCCGAGTCTTCTCTCCAGTCCTGTGTTACTTTTCTTACAGAGACCCCCAAACTTCAAACCCTACAAAATCTAGACCTGTATCTGCCCAAGTATTGCCCAGGGCTGTATACCTACAGCCAATCCTGGTCTTCAGAGCTCCATCTGGTCCCCAACCTACTCCTGCTCACTTCCTAGTCCTCATTTCTCAGGCCCTGAAAGCCATCTTTGTCTAGAGGCGGAGGAATGTGTGCCCTTGGGCATCAGGAGAGAGCACGTGGGCCAGTGAGACATTCATTTGCTGGTGGACCTCTTGATGTTTTCCCTTCAAAAAACTCTGTGTGCTAGGGTCACTGGCCATTGTATTAGCACTGCCCACATTCTAGTATAGGCTAAATCCCAGAAGCAATGGTCTGGTTGAGTCTCCTGTAGTCATTAAATTTGGGACCAAAGTCTTAGAGCTGGCTCTACAGATAGAAGCACTTGCCACCCAATGATGAGCTGCACATGATAACTGGGAACCCCATGGAAAGGTGGGAGGAAGGAACCAACTGTTGTCTTCTCACATACATGCACATATACATTGTCATACACACACACACACACACACACACACACACACACACACACACACACGACACTAAATGTTAAAAACAATCAAATAGAACCAGCAGGAGTGGTCTGTGCTAGGCTGGGTCCCCGGGTGTACCATAGGAGCATATGGCTCCATATTTCAGTCTTGCCTCTCTGTTGTGACAGACCCTTCTGCCTATGCAGTGGCAGCCCTGGTGAGTTCTGACAGAGCCAGCCTGTGCAGCCCCTGAACTGCCCCTGTGGCTCCTCTCTGCAAAGCCATGTGATTTACCACACCACAAACTATGCTCCCTCACCCTCATTCTCGCTCCTCCTGTCTAAAGCGTCTAAGAGGCCATATTGGCCCCAGTCTCAGAGAGGATTCTGTGGTTATTTCAACTCTGTAAAAAGACCTCAAAGAAAGCTATGGGCCCCAGGACTATCCGCATCACGGTTCTCCTGGCCAACTCTAAAAGGACACTGACCCCGTGTGGCTATATGTAGAGGTGCAACAGGGAGAGGAAAAAAAAAGAGCCTCAAAGAGGCTGTTTCCAGTCACAGCACAGGATGGCAGGAGAGACCCTGCCCCATCAGGGCCGCTGACTCCCGCCCTGACTCGGCCCTGACTCGTTCTTCTCTGGTGACGTCTCCACTGACACACTCCAGTCACAGCTGTTCCGGGGCCATGGTTTTACAGACCGCCTGACCTCATCTAGGAGATGGGCAGCTGTGCCTGATTGAGGGGTAGCTGTGTGATGAGCTCAAGGACACAATGGGTTTTTGTCAGGCTGAAAGGGGGCAGTGTCTGTATCTCACTCATCTTTAGGCCTCTTTGAGAGCTATGTCCCCAAAACAGAGAGCGTTCTATTCGTAATGTGGACTAGGCTCATGTGCGCACTCCTGGGTTGTTGGCTGAGCCTGAAAGCACATGGGAGGGCAGAGAAGGCAGCTGCTCTGTCTCTTTTATTTTATTTAAGGTGAATGTGTCAGATCCCCTGGGGTTACAGACAGTTGTGAGCTGCCCTGTGGGTGCTGGGAATTGAACTCCGGTCCTCCGGAAGAGCAGCTAGTACTTTTAACCACTGAGCCATCTCTCCAGGGGTAGGCAGCTACTTCTCAACAAGGATATTGGTGAGGCCCAGCACTGAATTAAGTGTTAGAGAGGCATGAATCCCCAGCCCCAATTCTATGCTCTTCCTGATCACAAGTGGCCTAGCAGGAAGTAGCCCTGCATTCTATAGTCAGGACAAGAAAGCTTCTAGAGAAGTCCAAGCATCTGCCTCATTCCTGCCTCCATTTATAGTTCCTAGCACATTTTTTGTCTGCTCTCATTCTAGGCATTCTGTTTTCTCCAACATTGTGATTAAGCTTCCATAAGAAGATGCCATGCCTGGGTCAGATGAGAAAAAAAAGGCATAGGAGATGTAAACAGCTATATCTCACATCATAGCCACTTTGGTCCAAGAAGTTGAGCTGTGGGTTGAACAATACAACAAAAATATACACTGGGCAAAGCCATTGTCCATATGTCAGCCTTGGCAAGCCACAGCTTCCAAGAAAACAAATGCCTAGCAAGCTCAGTCTTACCTACCTCAACCACACCCCCTCCACCCCACCCCCACCCCACCACAACCACACACACACACACACACACACACACACACACACACACACACACACACACACCATGCAGCTGAGTCACCATCCCAGCAAGTAAGACCATTCCAACCTTCCACAATCAAGAGTTCTAACCAATCAATGTGCTTTGGAAACTCTCTGGAAACTTCAGTTCACATGACCCTCAGCTTTTCTCACCTACACTGTCTTACTACTGACCAGAACTCCAGGCTGTTTTCCCAGGTATATCCCAAACTTCAATGTCCCCTTCAAGACCTTCCTTGCTTCTCTCCCCTAGGGAAGGCACACAGGAGCCTGCCTGGCTAGTCAAGCTCCCACCACTCTCTCTTGACTGAACACAGCTCTCTGCTCTCCCATTCCACCCCCCCCCCAGAGCCTGGAGTCTCCTTCCCATGGCTCTGTCTTCTCAACCAACAATGATTTTCTTTAAGGTCTTAATCCAATGTCACATCCTGTGAAACCTTCCCGAACTGTCACACCCTTCTATCTGGCCCAGGAGCAGTCATTTGTCTAATAAGTAGTCAGCATCCTTCCTAGAAATTAGGACAGTGAATGATGGAGGACTTTGCCCTTCAGAGCTTTCCATTGTCCTGGGAAAGGCTGCTGACACACACAAATGCAGAAGTAGCTTCAGGATAATTATGGTGAGAAGCCATGAGTGACAAGACGGATGCAAGGGGTCACTCTCCTGAGCTGTCACTTTCCTGAGTGCTGGGATTACAGGCAAGCACCACTATGACCTGAATGGCTGTTCATGTAGTGCCAGGCCTAGAACCCAAGGTTTCCTGTGTGTTACGCAAATATTCTGCCAACTGAAGTACAGCCTCAGCCTCATATATGGTATTTTTAATGATGTCCTGGGTAGCCTTGCCAGATCTAATCTAATACTGCTGGGGATGTCCTTATTTTCAAACTGTCCTCTGTCTGAAATTTAAGTAGCCTACTATGAGATCCCACTGCCCTGTGAGTTCCGCCCTATGAGTTCCAGAAACAGCCCTGTGGCCTGCTGTCTGTAGATGCTCAATAAACACGGAAGGACTGTTTCACGGGACAGACAGTGAGTGGTACTCTGGTGCTGCAGTGTGGATGTCACAGAGCCTCCTGAGGGGATATGCTGACTGTTACAGCCTCAGAGGACACATCAGTATGTCCTCTCTGATCCCAAGGGATAAGAAAATAAGAACAGGGGCTGGGGAGATGGTTCATGAGTAAAATGCTAGTCTTCCCAGCATTAGGACCTGAGTTCAGATCCCCAACACTCACATAAAAAGCTTAGCGTTGGGGTGCAGAGACAGGTAGATACCAGTACTCACTGACCAGCTAATGAACTCTATGTTCAGGGAGAGACTGTCTCAAAAACTAAGGCGAAGAGAGGCAAACACCCAACACTAACCTCTGGCCTATAAACACATGAGCATTCACTCCCCTCACACATAACCAAAAGAAAGAAAAGAAAAGAAAGAAAGAAAAGGAAAGAAAGGAAGAAAGAAAAGACAAAAAAAGAGAGAGAGAAAAGAAAAATTTAGTGTGGTAAAATATGGACTAATACGGAAACTCATTTGTCAGTCATGCATGGAAGACATAAATGAAAACATCTTTGGATGTTTTCCCCTCTCCCTTCCTGAGTTCCCTGCCCCATTCCTACCTGGCAGGCTCCCTTTCCTAACCTCTCCCCTGTTGGAACCATGCAGCTCGTGTATAGGCATCTGTTCTGTGAGGGAGTGGCATGATAAGGCTGTATGGAGACTCTGGAATCCGTGCCTAACTCCTGCTGGACTGGAGTGCCCAGAAGCAGGCATCAGCTCAGAAACGAGCTGCATATATCTCAAGAGCAGTCACAGAGACTTAGGATCAGAGCTCCCATCTCAGCACCTCCCATAGTGGATGCTGGGTTTGGACCCACCCCCCACATTGCCCTCCAGAGGGTGAGGAAGCCCTCAGGACCCAGTCCCTTCCAGGATTGTAGATAGAGCCCTGGAGAGCATGAAGTTTGACTACACCCCAAAGCCCATGAATAAGTTCAGTCTTCACTCCAGTTCATGAAAAGAACACTGTCCCGAACTGCCCTGGTCCCTGCTGCTCTCAACCCAAAGGCTTGTGTTGTTGGATGACATTCTTTGAGCCCTGACAAGGACAAGGAAAAGCTCTGTATGCAATGTTTGACTTCTGGGTGGATTTTTTTTTCTCCCCCTTTCATGACTACTAACTATCTGGCTGTTGAAAAGTTTGCATTTGCTTGTGAATTGCCTGTCTGTGTTTGTGAGTAGAGGAGGGCAAAGACTTGAAGGATCAACATTGTTTTCAGTTTCTGTGTAAGTTTCTCCGGAGCTTAACACTGCATTGATTATTCCATATTTATTTCTGTGCCATTACATCATTGTTAGGCACATTTTATAACCTGAGGCATAGAGAGCTGCCTTCCTTCATGTAACAAACTGGAGCTTGAGGGTGAGACCTCATGTAACACCCACCAGCAGTTAGACCATGATCCTGGATGAAGCCAGCTTAGCTCTGTGGAGGAACACAGAGACACTCACTGTGTGTATAACAGTGCCGAAAATGAATCATTTTTGCACACTATTTCCTTGTAAGCAAAAGAAACCTGTGACAGATTTATTTCAAGATCAAAAGCAAAAATTAGATGTAAAATGCAAGAAAAAGAAGAGGGAGGCCAAAGATGGCTCAGTGTTAAAAGGCTCTTGCTGCAAGCCTGATGACCTGTGTTCAATCCCCAGAACCCACACGAAAGTGAGGAGAGAACAAGGCCCACAGAACTGTCCCCTGACCTCCAGACATGTGTCATGCATGTGCTGGAATTTGAACATTCGAGAGCACTCACACACAGGCGTGCACACGCACACACATGCACCACATTTAAAATTATGAGCAGTGCATTTCCTTGGGTCCACTGCTGTTTAGCTAGCATTTGGATGCTCTGTGTGGAGCATCCAAGCAGATAATTCCAGTTGTTTATGAATTCTTCAGAAGCCCTTGGGAGTGAACTGTGCTGTACGTGTGACAAGCTGCCTCTGTGTTACTTCTGGTAGGGTCCTGGGAGGGCATTTCCATCTCTATGCAGGCCTACCCATGACCTTTATAAAAGTCTCTAGAGCAAGCAAATGTAATCAACCTAAACTTAAAAAAAAAAAAGGTACAAGTTAAATGAATTCCATCAGATCCTCAGATCCTCAGCATAACCTTTTTTTTTTTTTTTTTTTTTGGTTTTTCAAGACAGGGTTTCTCTGTATTGCTTTGGAGGCTGTCCAGGAACTAACTCTGTAGACCAGGCTGGCCTCTGCCTCCCGACTGCTAGGACTAAAGGCATGCGTCACCAACACCTGGCTTCTTTTAACATGTGGTAGTAATTTAAGAAAACACTGTAATAAGATGGGCCTTGCAGTGCATACCTGTAACCCTAGGGCTTTAGAGGCTGTAGCCAGAGGGTCATGAATTCGAGACCAGCATAGGCTATCCAGTGAGACTGTCTCAAAACACACACACATACACCCACATAGAAAGAGAGAGAGCACAAAAGAATATGTATGATTGATACACTGTTAAATTAAAACTCAAACATAAGATTTTTAGGACTCAGTGGTGGAACCCTTCTCTAGTGTGTGTGTAGGCCCTGAATTCTACCCCCCCCCCAGTACTGAAAAATAAAAAGTAGATTTCAAAAGAATGCACGTAGGAGTCCTGGAGAAGACAGCAGAATAAACATCTGTGTATCTTTGATTCTTCTGCACGCCCCAGGTAGATAATGAAATGTGCTTTTCTTTATTTGTGTGCTTGTTTTGTGACAGCAGCCCAGGGTGGCCTCAATCCTCCTGCCTCAGCTTCCCACATGCTGGGATTATAAGCATATGTCAGTCATACCTAACTTCAAAGCATATTTGTGAAAGTATATACCTGCAAGGTATGGTGGCACACATCTGTAATCTCTGCGCTTGAGAAACAGAGTCAGGATGATCAGGAGTTCAAAGCCAGCCTGGCCTGCATGTGACTGTTTCACACAAAACAAAACAAAAAAAAGGTAAAATGTGGGTGTAGGTGAGTGAATGATCCACACAGAGTCCCAGCATGGCATTGAAGGCACGCCCCAGGCGAGAGTTTGCACAGTGCAGAGGATGGAGAGCATCAGTCATGGTAGGCAAGTCAGAAAGCCAAGAAAAGGCTGCTGAAAAGGGTGAAATTGGACGGGTGTGGTCGCGTGCCCTTAATCCCCGGCGCTAGGGGTGGGGAAGGCACAAAGATCTCTTGAGTTTCAGGCAGTGCTTTACATAGGTGGTTAAAAAAAAAAAAAAAAAAAAAAAGGAGGGGAGGGGGACAAAAAAAAAACCCTTAAAAACAAAACAAAACAAAAAAACAGCTTCCAAAATGGCGAAATTTAAACTGATGAATCAGTTTGTAAGGAGCTATAGAGTCAATTGGCCCAGCTAATCAGATGGGAACAGGACAGAAGCTCCAGGAAGGAGAAAGGAAAACAACTAACAATTCCCCATGAAACAAAACGAGAGCCCCCAAAGATCAGGAGGAAAAGGCATAATAATTAAGGTTCAGTCAGAAACCCCAGACCTGCCTCCCATCCGTCCAGGGCTGCAGATGTACGCAGTGGAGCAGTGCACAGTCCTGGTGCGCTAGGCAGATGGTAGAGCATGGTGGAAATCCCCAGATGCAGGCACGTACTTAAACTCCACCGTCCCGGATGCCAGGGATGATCATCGATGAAGAGGTGACTCAGCAGAGGTGTGACGGGGAGCAGCACTGGGAAGTGTCGGGACAAACCCTAACAGAACTGGGTTGGGGATGAGAGGGGGTGCGGCTGAGAGAAGCCCTCTAGAACTAAGTAAGGATGGTTCTGCGGGTGGTGCCTCTCCAGCGCCCTCTACTGCCAAGATTTAACATGGTGCTACTTAGCACAGCCTTCTAGATCCATGGACAATCTGTAGATTCAGTCAAGAACATGTCAGAACATGCAAGAAAGCTATATGTGTACTGAGCATATGCAGTTTCTCTTGTCCTTATTCTATAAACAATAGAATACAACTATTTACATATTAATATTTAAATAGTGTACTGTATGACATGGAGTATATGTGTTGGTCATTTGGAAAAATATCATACCATTTTTTAAAGGAGATTTGAGCATCCGCAGATTTTGGTATACAAAAATATGGTATGTCAGGGGAAGAGGGTCTCACAGTCGATTGCCTAAAGACACCGAGAGATGGCTCTACATCTAAGGCCCAAAGTCATTTTCACAGAGCAGGTAATAAAGGGTAGATTTGGAGCTAAGGGCTATGAATAAAAACAGGGTGCAAGATCTTCTAGGTGAATAGAAAATGAGATAATATACATACCATCCTCGGCACAGGCCTCGTCAAACAAATGAGTTCGGTTGTAGTCACCACAATGAGTGATTACTTACCCAAGGTCTTTCCTCTTTCTGCTTTTTGGGCAGCTAAATGACTTCTCAAAGAAGGTAGTTGATTGTTGGATTCTCTGGAAGATCACTGGAGTTTGACTGGGAAGTACACGTGGCAGTTAGTACTGTGAATGATATGAAGGCCATGGTATGGAAGGGGGGAGGGGAGGGGCACGACTTCAGGTGAGACATCAGCGGAGTGTTTGTGATAGTTCAGGAGAGAATCAGCAAGCCTAGATGAGTGGGAATGAGCAAACTGTGAGCCACACCCAAAGAAATCACCCAGGCCCTGCTTCATCCTTAGCCATGACGGGGAGTGACCCAGCACCTTGAAAGGAACTAGCCCTTAAAGGGCAGTGACCTTCCCTCACACAGTCCCTTATTATCTGAGAAACTTTGATCTCTGTGTGGCAGAAACTCACTAGCAACTGCTTAAACACTCAACATGAGTTGGGAGTTCTAGAATTGTTTGTTCAGTGGCTGAGAAGGATCCAGGAGTCAAATATGGAGCTAATGCATGTTCCTATGTTACCAGTGTGTGTCTAAATTGGCATCCCTACTTTGGAAAACTCTAGATTTGCTAATAGGCATACCCAAGAGATCCAGCAACTCTGCTCTTAGGCACTTCTAAGCATTCTATATAATAGAAATCACTCACAGAGTCACTAATTTTAATAGCCCAAATTAGGAAACTATATGCCTGTCAAGAATCAAAATGGATGAATGACAGCGTAGCCTCCAAGTAAAATTGTCTTCGGCAGTGAGAATGAGTGGTCTATAGTGATAGCAAACATGGATGACTCTCACAGACATACTGAAGGAAAAGCACCAGGTACAGAAGTGTGCTTTGTGTTTAGGAAAGGGTTGTGTCCATCAAAACCAGCAGGTTCCATCTGCACAAAGCTCTAACACAGGAAACGCCATCTGCAGTGTCGGATGTTAAGACAGTGTCTGTCCTTGTGTACAAGCAGTGAAGAGAAGATGTTAGTTACATGGGGTGTCTTATATGTGACCTTTCATGGCACTGTATGCTTGTGGTTTACTATGTGTTTGCTACATTTCCAAAAATGAGAGTATACATCCCACCAATCCTCTGTAGTTCATTGTTTGACCTCGTCTTTTGGTTTCTACCCTCATGGTCATAAAGTTGCTGCCAAACTATGTACATAACCTATTTACCAAGCTGGATCTGACAACAGGAAGTAGGATGTCTTAGCTGTTCTTTCTCCTTTCTTCTAAAAACCGTCTAGATCATTCTCAGTGTGTACTTTAGTAGTATTAAATACATCCAGAATGCTGTGCGACCACTGTCAGTGGCCATCTTTACCAATATATTCTTGCAAAACTGAAACTCTGAACCCATTAACTCCAAATATCACCTCTTCCTGGCTTCTGGTAACTTCTATTTGACCTTCTCACTCAGAGGTTCTGGTGACTCTAGGTTTCCGTCTAAGTGTCATTCTTCCCTTTACTAACGAGGAAACCTTTCCCAGAAGCCCTGATGAAGGTTTCTCCTCAGGTGCCATGGGTTTGAATAGGTTAAACATGTATGTTCTAACTAAACCATCTATCTGGCATGACCAGCTCCTATCAGAGGCTGCTATACCAGCAGAAGTAATGCCTCCAGCATGGAAACAAATGATTATACCATTTTGTAAGAGTCATGCACGCTGCTGTGGGCTAATCTGAACCAGACCAGAGAGGTAAAACTAAGCAAAGCAAGGTGTTCCCAGGTGACCAGACAGCAGCATCCAGTAGGCATTATGGAGGCCTCATCTTGGGATTCAAGTTCTAATTCAAAAACCACTCAATAGCTGTACTATTGTGGACAGGTTATTCCAATTCTACCACAGTTTTGTGTTTCTACACCAGGAAGATAAAGACCCTGGGACAAATCCAAGGCTGCCTCATTCTTGCATGTGGCTTCCTCACTTTGGGCTTCTTGAACAGAGGACATTAAACTGTCATTACTGACATTAGACAATGTTGCCCAAGAATCAAGATGCTCTTCTCTTTCCCTGTTTCTGGGTTAGTTTGCTTCTTCTTGTAAACACATTGGAAAGCAACATTTCTGTAACAATTTCCTCACTGTACTCCTCTGTCTCCCACTGCTTAGCAGACCAAACCAGGCAGCAGCTCATCCCTGCACATGCATGGGAAACAGATACTGGGAAGCAGATTCTCACTTAACATCCAACATGTTGATATAGTCAGTACCTTCCTAGCGCTGGCTAAGAAATGGATCTCCCCGAGAATAACACTGTTACCCGACTAGTAGCTGAGTCCACTAAACCGGACTTAGGGAGCTTCATAATTGTTGAGGACATAAAGTTGGTTTGACCAATTATATTCTTCACTTTTATGGGTACAGTGAACTTCATTGATGGTGTTCTAGAGATTAGAGCTCCCTAAGCTTTTCCTATTGTTCTGGGGGTTTGGGATGGAGACTGTGAGGGAGATGTTCTGTGTCAGGGGCTGGAGTGGGACAGGGACTGCTCAGCAACCAAGGGCCTCTCTCTTGTTCCCCTGTCCTTGCTAGGGGTGGGTGGGCCAGGGCCTCTTACTTCTTGGAGGTCATGTAGGGCATGAGGTCCACCACATTGTTGCTGTAACCATATTCATTGTCACACCAGGAAATGAACTTTACAAAGTTGTCATTGAGAGTAGTGCCAGCCCCAGCATAAAAGGTGAAGAGTGGGAGCCACTGTTAAAGTCACAGTGTAGCCCAGGATGCCCTCCAGTGGGCCCTCTGATGCTGGCATCACCACCTTCTTGATGTCATCATACTTGGCAGCTTTCTCCAGATGGCATGTCAGATCCACAGCGGACACATTGCAGGTAGGAACATGGATGGCCATGCCAGTGAGCTTCCCGTTCAACTCTGGGATGACCTTGTCCACAGCCTTGGCAGTACCAGTGGATGCAGGGAGGATGTTCTGGGAAGCCCCACAGCCACCACACCACAGTTTCTCAGAGGGCCATCCATAGTCTTCTGGGTGGCAGTGATGGCCAGATTGTAGTCATGAACCCTTCCACAATGCCAAAGTTGTCATGGATGACCTTGGCTGATGGCTAAGCAGTTGGTGGTCTAGGAAGTATTATTGACAATCTTGAGTGAATTGTCATATTTCTCATGGTTCATACCCATCACAAACATGGAGGCATCAGCGGAAGGGGCAGAGATGATAACCCTTTTGCCCCCCAACTTCAAGTGGGCTCTGTCTTTCTTCATGGTGATGAAGACACCAGCAAACTCTGTAGTGAGTATTTGCCCTACCTATGACTTAGAACTGTCTAGCCCCATAGAGATGATACTTCTTGTCTGCAGGTGTGAACTCTTAAAAGGAAAGGAAGGGACTGTGGTACTTTCTCATGTGGTGGTTGGAGTTCGGACTGTTGGATCCATTCATCCCTGGGGCAGAACAGAAGACCATGGTGGCTATCTACCTTGTTGTGTATTAATGAGTGTATTCTAATAAATCCTAATTACCCCCTTATGAGCTCTCATGGATTCGCCTACAAGATTCCATAACATACTTGGCACCAGCATCACCCCATTTGATGTTGCAGAATCTCACGCCTGGAAGATGTTGATGGCCTTCTCATTGATGACAAACTTCCCATTCTCAGCCTTGACTGTGCCATTGAACTTGCCATGGGTAGTCATATTGGAACATGTAGACCATGTAGTTGAGGTCAATGAAGGAGTCATTGATGACAACAATGTCCACTTTGCTAGTGGCCCTGGTAACCAGGCGTTCCACACAGCCAAATCTGTTCACTCTGACCTTCACCATAGTGTCTCAGGAATGAGGCTGACACTGCACAAAAAGATGTAGCTCTCTCTGGAATAGGGAGGAGCAGAGAGCAATCAATTGCATTCCTATTCAGAGAGCTAGTGAAAGGTTTCTAGACCCAGTTGGTGAGTGCTCATTTCATTTTTAAAAACAAAAATTTATTGAGTTTCTAATGATACTGCCAATTCTAGCACTGATATGAATAAGACACGCCCATGCTTTCAGATCTTCCTGTTAATGTACGATATAGATCATCTCAGTGTAAGATAGATGAAAACAATGTAGATCTGCATTGATTGAACACATAAACACATAAAAATATAACATATACAGTAACAACAGCACAAAATGAGTGGGGGAGAACAGTACACTAGTAAAACAAGGTTGCTATTAGTTTGAACTACATCATAAATCAATATATTAATTGGAATCCCTAGGTAAATCACTAACACACACACACACACACACAGAGAGAGAGAGAGAGAGAGAGAGAGAGAGAGAGAGAGAGAGAGAGAGAGAGAGAGAGAGAGAGATTGAACGTCTGTTAAGAGCTGGATCTGTTGATGCATACCTGTAACTCCACTTATTGGGAGACTGACTGAGGCAAGAGCATCAGAAGCGTAACTCTTACCTGCGCTACAGAGTGAACTCAAGGCCAACCTGAGGAACTTAGCAAGACTCTCCCTCAGAATAGAAAGGAAAAGAGGAATGAGGCGGTGGTGGTGCACACCTTTAATCCCACAACTCTGGAGGCAGAAGCAGGTAGATCTCTGTGAGTTCGCCAAAGCTACACAGAGAAACCCTGTGTCAAAAAGAAAAAGGGAGGAAGAAAGGAAAGAAGAAAGAAAGGGAGGAAGGAAGGAAGGAAAGAAGAAAGGAAGGAAGAAGGAAGGAAGAGAGGGTTGACGACTTCGCTCAGTAGTAGAGCACTTGCCTTGCATATCTGTATTAGTTACTTTTTGATGCTGTAATGAAACACCTATGACCAAAAGTGACTTATGGAAGAGTTTATTTGGGAATTACAGTTCCAGACAGTGAGTCTATAATGGTGGGATAGGCATGGCAGCAGGCAATGGGAGAAGCTGGGAGATCAATTTTTCAACAGCACCCAGAATGCAGAGACAATGAGAACTAGAAGAGAGGTGAAGGTATAAACTCTTAAAACTCACCCCCAGTGATGTGTTTCCTCCAGTAAGGCTGTACGTGCTGAAAGTCCCATAACCTTCCTGAAGAATGCCACCAATATGTGAGGCTTCTCTTTCAAGCTGCCACAATGCAGGAAGCCCTACCACCAATACCACAAAAACCAACCTAACCAAAAACTCACCCGTCAGCTCATAGGGCTCTATGCTAGGAAACAGTGACTAAGCATGGAAAGAAAATAACAAGAACAAAGGAATAAAAGAGTCTATAAGGCACATAGAAAACATCAAACTGATCTACGAAGACCTCAGCTTATGCAAAGTTACCTTGGTAGTTTTGAATACTCGGACAGGGAATATACTGACAGGACACATAAGATGCATGATCTGAACATGATATATCTATAAGACACATCTTTAGGTTCAGGGACACAGTTAAAAGTCAAAGAGTGGCAAAAATGCAAATAGCAATCAAAAGAGAGCTTGAGTGGCTATGCTAGCCACTTTATAGCAAAAAATTACTGCAGGGGGTAAAGAAGGCCGTTTTTATAGGGATTAAGCATCAATCTATTGAAAAGATGTGGTGGCACATCTTTTAATCCCAGCACTCAGGAGGCAGAGGCAGGTGGAGCTCTGAGATCAAGGCCAGCTTGGTCTGCAGAGCTAGTTCCAGGGCAGCCAATGCTACACCAAGAAACCCCCCAAAAAGAAAAAAGAAAGGCAGAAGATGAGGAATTTATAGACATGTAAGCACCTATATCATAGGACCCAAAAACATCAAGCAAAAAAATGACAGAATTGAAAGTTGAACTAGACAATGCAACAGTCGTAGCTGAAGATTTTAGAGCTCCATTTACATACTGAACACAACAGCTAGACAGAAGGACCAACAAGGAAATAGGAGAGTCAATAACAACTCTGCCAGTGGACCCTGGGTTGTGTTGTATCCAGCTACAGAATCAAGACTTTTTCTTGAGTTTACTAGGAGTATTTCCCAGGACAGTTTATGTGTTAGACCATAAAACAAGGCTCAATAGACTTAAAAGAAGTCAAGTATGTTTCCTGTCCAAAGTGACACATAACTTGGGATCAATAACAAGGGAGAAAATTTGAAATTCCTACACGTGGAAACTACAACAGCACACTCCTAAATAACAAGTGGAGGGAGAATAAATCTCCAGCAAAATTAGAAGCTACTTCATGGTGAATTTAAACAAAATCACAAGATAACAAAATGTATAGGATGTAGCTAACGTAGTGCATATAAGAAATTTATAGCTATAAATGCCTATATTTAGAAAAGAATGAGCCAGATCAATATAAGGGAGAGGGATGCATGGGTTGCTAGGAGAGTTGAGAGGCAGGGTGCTTAGTTTTTCAGCAGAGATGACATTTTAAAGGATGAGTAAGGCTGGAGGAAAGTGTGAAGGGAATTCCTAGCAGAATCAAGAGCCTCAGAAAAAAGCAGAGATAAGAACTGGCATGAAGTATACAGTGCTATACGAAGGTCATTCTTTTCCCAGAGTACAAACCACATGGAAAGGTAAAGAAAGCTCCAAGGGCAAGTGAGACCTCGAGGCTTCTGGTGAGAACTTGGCCTTTGTCCTTTGGGTCACTAAAGGGTTGTAAGCACTGTGTGATCTGGGAAAGGTTTCCTTCTAGAAAAGAAGCTTTCTAGATGAAGTTTTCTATGACGATATCTGGATTGTATGGGACTGAGCTGGAGACAGGGAGACCAGAGGGGAACAGGCAGTGTTCCCTCACAGAGAGGGAGTTTAAATGGCATAAATCTATTTCTCACTTTCTGGATGTTGAGAAGTACAAAACAAAGGTGCTGACAGACATCAGGTGTCTGCTCTGGTCCTGTTTTCTCATTCCCAGATGGCCATCTTGCTGGGTTCTGCCATGGCAGAGAGCTGAGATGGAACATCTCTCCCCCTCTCTTATGTCTCTTCTCTTATGGGCTCCAATCCTACTTATGAAAGCTGTGCATTTATGACCTGGTTGTTTCCCAAAGAAGTGTGATCACATTAAGATTTCAGCTGGGACATATGAACTGCAGTGGGGGAAGCACATTCAGCCTCTACTATTAAATTTGTATTAGTCAGGGTTCTCTTGGAAGACAGAACAAACAGGCTCAATCTCCCCCCAAATCCTGCTTTGTTGTGTGTGTGTGTGTGTGTGTGTGTGTGTGTGTGTGTGTGTGTGTGTGTGTGTGTGTGTGTTCTATTGCTGTGTAGCGACACCATGACCAAGGTAACTCTTATAAAAGAATTTAGTCGGGGTCTTGCTTACAGTTTCAGGGGTTTAGTCCATTACTATCATGGCAGGAGGCAGGCAGGCTTGATGCTGAAGAAATAGCTGAGAGCTTTACATTCTGATCTGTGGGCAGCAGGTAGAGAGAAAGAGACACTCAGCATGGCATGGGCCTTTGAAACCTCAGAGCTCACACCCAACAACACACTTCCTCCAACAAGATCATGCCTCCTAACCCTTCCCAGACAGCTCCACTGTCTGGGGACCAAGCATTCAAAGCCATGGCAGCTATTCTCATTCACACCAGCACAATATACATATACACGATCTTACTAAAGATCGTGTATATGTATAAAATCTTATACATGCAATTGTAGCTCATGCAATTGTGAAAGCTGAGGGTGACCACAGTCTGCAAACTTGAGACCCAGGCAAGCCAGTGACACAGCTCAGATGCCTGAGAGCTGCTTTGCTGGTGGTGTATTGTAAGCCGGATCTGAAGATTGAAGATCAAGAAACATGGGAGATCAATGTCATAGCTCGGCAGCTGGGCAGAGGGCAAATTTAACCTTCTCTACTTCTGCTTTATTCAGACTTTCCAGAGCAAGAAGATCAAGGTGGATGATGCTCACCTACATTGTGGAGAGTTACCTGCTCTACTGGGGTCCTTCATTCAAATGCTGATATATTCTGGAAATGTTTCCAAAGACAGATCCAGAAACAGTGTTTAACCAGATGCCTGAGAATTCTGTGGCTCATCAAGTTGGCACAAGTTGAACTATTGGCATTATTCCGGGTAAACTTAGCAGTGGTGGAGCTGGGAGGAGGAGGGAGCTAGATACAATGAAATTTAGGCACTAGCTTAAAAAATCTCTCTCTTCTCTCTCTCCTTCCTTCTCTCCCCACCCTCCCTCTCCCTGTGTATGTGTGTGTATATGGCATACATGCATCACAGTGTACATGTGGAGGCCATAGAACAAGTTTCTAGGGGCCCTTTCTTCTTCCACTAAGTGGACCATCAGGTCATCAAGCTTAGCAGCAAACGTCTTTACTCACAGAGCCACATCCCTGGACCTTAGGTTTGCTCTTAAGCTATGTGCCCCCTTTAATTTTGCATTATCATGAGAGAAGTATCAACTTAGTATTATTGCTGCCAGGGACTTGCTAATGCCAATGAAAATCCTTGCCCACCTTACTCATGGGCCCTCTGTAGTTCTTGTCTCAGGGACCTCCCTGACACACCTCATCACCCCCTTTTTACTACAGGATACCTGAAGGGTACCCCAGGTATGTCAGTGAAGTAATGCTCCTTTACCTCTAAGCTTATATAGTCCCACTGTGCCAAGCACCTTGTATTCCTTCCTGAGCCAATTCCTTGTTCCAAGAATATCTATCCTCTAGGAGGTGGTCACAAACTAGGGGGGGAAGGCCCAGGTTTCCACTCATCTGTATGTTCTATTTGGCCTGCTCAGTATTTAAAGATCTATATCTGTATATCAACAGTCATGTGCTACACAATGACATTTCAATCAATGATAACCTGCACCTGTGTTCCATATAGTAAAATGAAGCTAAAAACTTCCCATTATCATCTTTGAGTAAATGCATACTCTGATATTTGCACAGTGATGAAATTGATGACAAAATTTACCAGATCATATCTCACGAAGCTCTCTCTCTCTCTCTCTCTCTCTCTCTCTCTCTCTCTCTCTCTCTCTCTCTCTCTCTCTCTCTCTGTGTGTGTGTGTGTGTGTGTGTGTGTGTGTGTGTGTGTGTGTGTGTAGACACTTAAATTTAGCAAGTGGCTTGAAGAAGAGGCCAGTTTCTTTGGTCTTCACATTTCCTGATGCTTCTGGTTATCTTATCTTGGTCTACTTTGCTTTCTTCCCTTTGTGCTCAACAGCTCCAGGTGTTTGAAAGGTCAGGCCTCACTGGAAGCAACTACAGGGATCTGGTCCAAACAGAGGAAGCTATGAATTGCACAGGTCACTGGCTTCCTGCCCTTCTTCCTCATCCTTACTGCAGACTGTATTTCTCTAGAGAGAAATGATTGGTCTCTTGTAAAAGGTCTTCTGAAAACCAACCCACTTGTCCCCAAACCAGAAACCAACCAACCATAATTAGCTTGTATTATCATATATAAAATCACCAGTTCAATTTATCTTTATCCTATAATGATGTCAACCCTGCACAATCCAGCCCAGGAATATGATCCTGGCTTAGTCATTAGTAAAACAATGAGTGCCAGCTTTGGTTACAGGGCAGAATAAACTTAGAATTTGAAACAAAAATCCTTCTAGGATCCAACCCATGATTATTAAATTCCAATCTCTGAGTATGGGAGCAGGTGTAAAGATACTTTGACTGCCTATGCAGCCTGCTGGAGAATAGTAGCTCTAGAATATTCCAGAGGGTCCATAAGAGAGGCTGGACCACGTTTCTGTTCATGATAGATGCTTCCTGGCTTTGAAGAAGTATAAAGAACCCAGACCATCCACATAACTGCAATTACTTCATGCAGTAAATTATGTTCATAAAAACCAAAGCATTTAGGTGGGGCTTGGTGGCACACACCTTTAGTCCCAGCAGGCAGTTTGAAGCCAGCCTGGCCTATGTAGTCAGTTCTAGGTCAGCCAGGGCTACAGAGTGAGACCCTTTTTCAAAAACAGAAAAAAAAAACAAAGAACTTCTTTGCTTCCTCCACATAGACACAGCAGATACTAAGTGAACTACTTAGGGGATATGCAGTCTCAGCCATATTACAGAGTCGTTGCCTTTGAGAACTGTATTGTAGAATTATTTCTGCTCGGATTGCAGATAGAACCATATGCAGCACTAGAGAGAGCCAAGCAAACCGGAATGTGGTCAAAGATGTGGCATTGTTGCAGTGCACTCTCCAAAACAGGGTGAAACTGGTTATTAAACTGTCGTTGCCACACAGGGCAGTTAAGGAAATCACAGTGGTGACAGCTACAGTCCTCTGTGTTCTCATTAACTGAAGACTTTCACTCTCTTATTACTGTTTTTCCTTTTTTTTTAATGTGCATATTTTAAAAATAGAGCTGGATAGATTTTACAGTGAGAGAAAATGGTCCATACTATCTTGGGAGGGATGATAATATTTTAAAATCCAGATATAATAATGTTGACTCAACTCTGTAAATATACTAAGAGGCAGTGAATTGTATGTTTAAAACTTGTATCTCATTATTGCAGCTGTTTAAAAACGTATTACAAGGATAGAAAAAAAAATAACAACTGGAAGATTTCTGGCCCTTTCGGAACACATGGCCTGACTGTCATAGCAAGGATGCTGCCTTTGCGTGTGTAGGTAGAGCATGACACTGCCCTGGGACATGATGACTTGCTCAGAGGTGCCTTGTGAAGGGTTAGGCAGGCAGTCAGTCTACTGCCGTCAGAAAGGAGCAGGCTGAGAGCAATTCTGCAGAGGTGGTAGTAAAATGAAAGAAAGGCAACAGCTCCTGTCCAGGCAGAGTGTCCTGCAGAGAACAAGACTTCCCAGAGGCAGCTGAGATGGAGTTCTTGTTCCTGGCAGGGAAGGGCAGAATGTGCGTGCTTCGTCACTCCCTAACCTTCCTTGCCACTCTCTCCCCAGGTTCCTAGACCGAGTTTTCTGAGGGCACTCCTCAACTTGCTTGATGTAGAATCTGCTTATCGGTTTCAGGGGATCCATCATGGTTCAAAGAGACAGTGTGTGTTGCCTTTATGTGTGCAGGCATTAGAAGAAAATGCTTTCCTAATAATACCTTGCCTTTGCTGGAGGCCTGGGACTTGACACATTGATGGAGGCTCGGCTTGTAAGTTCTAAAGCAGTTTTTAGAAAATGGTTACAATGATACAGGGAGCAAGTGCTAGCTAGGCACCTGGTCTTACCGGATCTGCTGTCCTCAGGCTTTTTCAGGGCATGTCTATACATCCACGGACAGTGATGATGCTACAGAAGACACAGGAATCAACACAACACTGTCTCTGGCATCCTTTGTACCCATGGGAATAGTGACAGAGAATTCCACTAAGCCTTAATAAAGTATGCCATCAGAGTGGTCCAGCCAAGGCTCCTAAAGGGTTCAGGAAAGGCAACACACCTGGAAATCTCAGAAAAGGCCAAATGACATGGAGAGATGTTTAGCACTCCAGAGACTGGGTTAGGGAGAAGGGAGTCTCACCGGCTGGGAAAGCCATGCTGGTGAGCCCTGTGGAGAGGATTATAAGGAATGTGCTAGAGAGGAATGCTGGAACTGTGTATGCCAAGTACGGAGGTTCCTGGTGAATTGTGCAGGCACAGGCTAGCCTCTGGCAGCATTCTACTATTCCTCTGCTGAGGGTGGTCCACTGCTCTCTGTGGGAAAGAGACAACCCATTTCCTGCTCTGGTTTCAACTCAGTGAGCTACAACATGTGAACCTGGAGAAGGTGCTCCATTACATAAAGTCACACAGTCTGTGGCTTTAAGAAGCTTGCAGTCTTGGGGCAGGGGAGAGAAAGGCCAAAAGGAGATTAGCTAGATACTTAAAACCATAGCACAGCACACGCACGACCAGGGAAAGGAATACAACTCTGCAAGTTCTCTGAGTTCCAGAAGGGACTCCACTGAGTCTGAAGGCTTCGTGAAGATGGGGCCGGGGCCCTCCTTATTTCGGCATGGTCAAAGTTTTATCTCTGCATGGTCAAAGTTCAGTCTGATGCCTGGCACTCATATGTTCAGTAGATAAATGAATGTACAAATAAACAAATGAATGAACATGTCTACCCTGTGTTATATGTCTAGGATATCACTTATAACTTCTCATAACACCGCACAGCTCTGGTTCACATTGTTATTCTCTGCTCCCACCCATATTTTGCTCACCTCAATCCTTCCTCCCTGACAACTCCAGCCCACACTCCTCCCAGACTCTGATTCACAGTCTGCACTGCATGATTTAGGTGGCCTGTCTTCCTTTCATCTGTTTCCTGTGCTCTAGTCGCTGTATTCAGATGATCACATCCCTTACAACACTGAGAATATATTGTATATATTGCCTGTGGGTGCCATTACAGACCCGAGGATGTCATGGAGTGTCTGTCAGGCACAGCACTTGGTCCTGTGTAACCAGGAGCAGAGAGCCTGAGACATGTAACCTGGTGATGGGAAAACTAAGAGACAGACCAGTTGACACAGAGATTCTGAACCCTCCAAGAAAGGGTAGTACATGGGATGGACGTGAAATTAAGCCCCTACTGGATTGTCTCCATGGGCCAACAACCTTCCTTCAGAGATACATCGTGAGCCAGCCTTCCCCCAGTAGTGAGGAGCCGAGTCTGTCCATCCTTGGTGTCATTAGGATGATAGAGAAGAAGGGACACTTTTGGGTGCAGGGTTTGAGGGAACTGTTTACTTCATCTTTTGCTTCATGATCTGCATGTCTGGGAAGGAGAGCTGGCTGCAAGCAGACCCACGTTGCTGTTGGAAAATAAGGCAGATTTTCATTACCATCCAGCCAGTTTCCCCAAGAACTGTGCATTACACAGTCAGATAATAACCCCAAATCTTTTCAACCTCCAATAAAAGGCTGACACAGTGCCTTCTGTACACCTTCCAGTGTTTAAGGCCTCACTAGATTGTTTAGGGTTGGGTGTCAAGTCCAATAATTTCTCTGGATCTCCTGATCTTGAAAGTGCTCAACACCCACACGAATAACAACTAACTTCACACAATAATGTATTTTCTGCACATATTTCCAATTTAAACCTCACAGCAGTGTTGTGAAGTAGGTACTATGATTAACTGTCATTTTCCAAGAAACCTTATACTCAGAGATGTTAAACGACATTCTTACTATGATATACAGGCAGGAAGAGAAAAAAAAAAAGTCCGATTGTTTCTTTCTTGAAAGAAAGGCCTGTTTAGTCCCCACCCTCCCCATATAAATTGCATCCCATGAAGAACACAGAACATAATAGTTTAGGGTCAAGCAGACTATGTGTAAGCTGAGTATTTGGTGACTAAATATGTGCATTACATAGATGCTGTGTGTGGAGTGAGTGAAAAGGACACACGCTAAGAGAGGGGAGGAGCATCTCATTCATTCATCAGGAGTCTACAGGGTGGGTGCAGGGCACTGGAAACCACTGTGGTTCTGATTTGCCCTCTTGTGGCTTACAGTCCACTGTAAGGGAAAAACCTAAAACAACCGCTATTACAATAAAATAATCAGGATTTTATTAAGTGCTACTGAAAAGGTATAGCGGGGAGCTCTGCCCTGACCTGAAGTTGGAGCGATTCCCAGGGTGAGAAGTCTGGCCTCTTTTGGTCAGAGAAGGACACTTTTAGGCAGAATCTCCAAGGATTGGTCAAGACAGAAGAGCGCAAGAAAATTATTTCTCCCGAATATAACTTCACCTAGATGACTGCGGGAAAGAAAAAAAATGGAGGTGAGAGGTAAGCCAGAAGCTAGTTTATGTGAACGGGCTTGGGGCGGGGGAGACACCCGCAAACGGTGCCTGCGGAGTTGAACGCAGTGGAAGTGAAGGGGTTAAAGAGGGCGGTCCGGAGCGGCCCGGTAGTCCCGCCCATCCGCAACGAGGGCGGGGCTGCGCCGAGTGTGCGCTGGGATTGGCCGTGGGGAGGGCGTTCCGCCAGGACCGTACCAACAGCCAAGCGGCGCGGAGGCGGGGGTGGATGTGGAGCGGACGGCTCCGTGGGGAGCGGCGGCCGGGGAATGGCCGGGCCGGCAGTGGGCGGGAGCCGCAGTGGCGGCGGCGGAGGCTGGGGGCGGTGAGCGCGGCGTGGGGCTGCCCCTCCCCGAGGCGGCGGGGGCGGCCGGGGCCGCGCCGCACCGCACCGCGCGGGCGGCTATGGAGCGAGCCTGAGGCCCGCCAGGTGAGCGGCGCGGCTGGAGAGGGCGCGCGACCCCCGCCCGGGTGCGGCGGGAGCTTGGGCGGGAAAGCGCGGGAGGCGGGGGGCGGGGCACCTCCCTCTGGGGCCGGATGCGGGGCTCCCGGCTTCCCCGCGAGGCTGCGGCCGGTTCGGCCGGTGCTGCCGGCCCTGCCGCGGCGCGGACGGTCGGGAGTCCTTGCGGTGACCGGTGCTCGCTGCTGAGCTCTGTCCCCAGTGGCTCCGGGCCCCGGCGGCGCCTTCTTCTCACGCTAAGCTGGTGTCGGTGGCCCAGGGAGGAGCGCGCGCTCGCGGGGTCCCTACCGGGCCTTCATCGGTGGCCGAGGAGCGCGCTCTCGTTGAGACCCTACCGGGCCCGCACGGTGGCCGAGCAGCGCGGGTGGCCTGCAGGCCCTGGGCCGGAGAGGGCAGCGGTGTCCTGGGGTCGTGCGCTCAGAGCGCGGTGGGGCACAACTTGAGACGAGACTGTAGTCCGGAGTGGGCTGCGCTGGCGGTTTCATTTCCGGGTGTGATGGCCCGGCGTTTGAGAGCGAACTCAGACGTTGCCTTAATTATGAATGTGAACGTTGTTAAGCTGTGTCCTTGATTGTGGAGTGTGATAAGACATTCTTTTTAATCGGGAGTCAGTTTTCTGTCAGACTCCCCGATATAAAGGAGAAAAGGGCGAACAAGTCGTGGATGGTCCTTATACAATTACTTCGTTTAAAGACTTATCTCCAGTAGGATGGGTAAGGAGTTTACCATTTGGGGAAAAGAAATGTTTAACATTGTCACCTGGGTCTTGCGCCAGGTGTCAGGGTCATCTCAGCCAGTTTCCCTCTGGAGGTTTGATGGCTCACGTTGGAAGAGAAAAAAGAATGTGATCTTTCTACCATTGAGGTCTAAACTTTGTAATACAATCAGTAATCGGGTAAAGTCAAGATTGTCATTTATTAACCATGCCTATATTCACTGGGCTAGTGATTTCGTTGTCCTCCTCCTTCCCTGAATTTATGCAAGACCTTTGAGCTAAGCTGAGAGCACTTCTGCTTGTCATTTATTGTCCTGAGAAACAGGTTCGGGTATTAAAGATGCTAAATTATTTGTGCAGGCTCTGAACCAAATTAAAGTAAACTTAAAATTATTGTATTAAGTTAATAGCTTTCTTGAAGTTTGTGAAGATATTGAACTTTGTGTTCCAGAACCAACAGTTACCACCAACAAGATGCTTATCAAAGGAGAACAAGGTGTCCCTTAACTCCCAAGCCTCGGGAGGCAGAGGCACACAGATCTCTGTGAGTTCGAGGCCAGCCTGGTCTACAGAGCGAGTTCCAGGACAGCCAGGACTGCTACATAGAGAAACCTTGTCTCCCAAGGAAAGTCTGTCCGGGAGATGGTAGGAGCTCAGGAGGCAGAAGCAGGTGGATCTCTGAGTTTGAGGCCAGCCTGGTCTACTACAGAGCTAGCTCTATGACAGCCAGGGCTACACAAAAACATAAACAAATAAATAGAAGAAAGGAAGAACAAACAAATCTGGGACTCATAGCTTTCCTTGTGAAAATGGGGTTCATTTGTTTCCTTAGAGCTAGTGCCTTTTTTGTATATTTTGAACAAAAGTATACTTTGGAAAAAACAAGTCACTGGCTTTTACTATATGTCATATAATAATTTTATACTGTTAATGATTATTTACTTTTAGTTACTGCTCTTTTTTTGTTGTTTTGTTTTTGTTTTTTGAGACAGGGTTTCTCTGTGTAGCTTTGTAGCCCGAGGCTGGCCTCAAGAACTCACAGGGATCTGCCTGCCTCTGCCTCCCTAGTGCTGGGATTAAAGGAGTGCTCCGCCACCGTCTGGCATAGTCACAGCTCTTGATTTCCATTTCAGCTTTTTCATACAGCCTTAAAGCTTCTGTTGTTTAAAAAAAAAATCTTTTTTGAATTTTCAGTTCCTAAATGAAATTTTCTGTTTACTTTTCTGTCATGAGTTAGCTCCCTCTGAGTACCATTTCAGTGCAGTAAGTGTGAAGCTAGAAAGTCAGCCTTCAAGTTATAACTATTTACACTTTAACCCTTGGTGAGTGCTAAGGTCTCATACTGGAGTGCTCACAGTTACAATAGGAGATATGGGTGTCAGGTCAGTCTGAAATTGAATACGGGGTGATTTTGTAGATTGAGGTAGGGAGCATAGTTAGGGTGTATAGTAGTTATACATTAACTATTTGTTGGTTGAATTAGTTCATGGAAATTAGTGTGAGGAAAACGTAGATATTTGGATGCAAATACTAGATTTTTTTTAGCCATCGCTTCAATCAAAAGGAATGACTTTAAAAAGGCCAATGCTGTGTGTTTCAGAGTTCTGTAGGGTCTGTGCTATTAAGGCAGATGTCTGCAAAGGGTACTGTTTATTGGTGCTGTCTTGTGATTCAGTCCTGTGATTATATGGTGTTCCAGCCACCTGCAGCCTGTCCAAGCTCTGGTCATGGGGAGCTGCATACGCCTTCTCCTGCACCCTATACTGGCTGAGCAGTTGGATGGGTAGCCAGTGTTTTTACCTTAATAAAAGAACTTGGAATTCTTGATGAAACCATACTAGCAGCATTAGTCCTGACCATCCTCATGCCCCTAATATTGGAGATGGGAAAGGAAGGCTCTTTCTTCCTTAAGTACTTCTCCATCATCTGCACATCTCTTCCTTTTTCCTTCTTCGAGCCTGTGTGTGACTAATGAGTTCAATAACGTGGGCCTGGGGTGCAGAACAGAAGCCCTTACTTTGCTACTGAAATTTTTTTGTGACTAACTTATACTGTCAACATGATGGGAAGAGCTGCCTACTAGAGATCCTCTGCCTTGTGGGCTTGATTACAGAAATTAATAAACTATTCTCTAAATAATGAAAAGGTCTTCTGATGCGATTCTTTTTTTCTTGCCAAAAAACAAAAGAAATGCCTGTCTCTAGACCTAAAGAATCTTGGGGATGCAGAGCTGAGTGTTAGGTGAGATACAGAATGAGACCGTGTGCTTTGGTATGTTTGAGGTCAGTATTTTGTGGGAAGGTAGTGGCCACTTTAGAAGAGACTTATAAAAGGAGGTCCAGGGGTGTGAAATTACGAAGGAAGGAGCTAAATGCAGAATAAGGAAGTCTGTTAGTCCGTGTTCTCAAATGTTGACTTTCTGCTGTGTGAATACCTTTTCCTCATAATGCCAGGAAATAATGTATTAAGTGCCAATTCTTATTTTAGGTATACTTTTGTGAGAAAAGTCTTTCAATTTGTGTTGTGTACTTGGTTTCTTTTTAAACAGTGTAGTCTAATCCTTGTTGTCTCAATATTTAGGATTGCTAACATCAATTACTGACAGTAATTGAACAAAGATTTGAGGTGATTGTGAAATGTAGGCTGTTTACTTACTGGATCTACTTTTAACAGTGTGCCTGTCTTCTGTCCTGGGTAGGAAAGATGTGCAACGTCTGGCCTTCTGTGGAGCAGAACCTAGAACCTCTCTGCTTCCTGAGATCACATTAAGATAGTTAGTTAAATAATAGGCTCTGTGGACTCTTGGAACATTAGTGACTGAACTTTGTGACACTGTGTGGTTTCCCAAAGACCTTATTAATTCCTCTTTTGTTTTTTCCCCCTGGCTTGCATCCTGTATATATACATTTCATGTTGTGTGTTCTTCCTGGAGACAAAATAGGATGGGAGAGAAGACTCATGAGTAAAGTTCTTGCCGTGCAAATATGAGGGCTTGAGTTCAGATCTGAATAAAAACTGAGAGCACATGGCAGCTTTTAATCTGTGCACTCAAGAAGCTGAGATAGGAACCCCTGGGTAAACTAATTAGACTATCTCAATCAGTGCTCCAGGTTTAGTGAGGGAGGGACTCAGTAAGTAAAGTGGAGAAGGGTTGAGGATGACACCCAACATAAACCTCTGACCTTAACTCGTGTAAACACATATATACATATGAATACCACACACACATGCATAAAAAGAAAATAACATGGAAGGCCTAATGTTGGATCTTGTTTCAGAAAACCATTGTCACCAGGAGATGGGGGTGCAGGCCTTTAATCCCAACACTCTGAGAAGCAGAGGCAGGCAGATCTCTGTGAGTTCGAGGTCCTCCTGGTCTACAGAGCAAATTCCAGGACAGCCAGAGCTGCCTTGAAAAAAGAAAACCATCTTTATCATTCATATATCACTCTTGGCCAATGTATTCTTGGCCTTTCTCCACTCTTTCTCCTAACATCTCCAGATTGTCCTTACTCCCAATTCCAGTCAACAATAGGAACCGGGTTAGTAATCACAGTAGTGTAGAGTGCCCTAACACAGCCTTTAGTGGTGGTTATGAACTGATAATTGAGTAGTGAAACACCTAGAACGTAGGAAGCCTCGTTACACCTCATACCTTTAAAGCACTGCCCGCTGAGTGTCTGGGTCACTGAATACTGCCGCTCTGTTTTCTACACCAGGTCTTGCTAAAGATATAATTCATTCTCTCAGAAGAAGGTTAAAAAGTTTTCCTGAATTAAGGCTCAAATGGGATGGGTTGCACATTTTTTAAAATTTATTTTTGTAAGGGAGAGTAGTTTTTTGTTGCCCTTTTCATTTTAGTCTCACACCTGGGGGCAGGTTCCCTAATGCTTGTTAAAGCCTGGTGGTCATTTTTAGTTGATGTTCTTCACAAAGAACTATTAAGAGATTTCACATGGAAGAGTTATTTTTCAGATATTGTATGGATATTTAAATGGAAATGAAAATGTTAAGGAAAATTTCATAGTTCAATTTGGACTGTGTGGGAATTGGATTTTATTTTAATACCTGTGCTTTAAGTTGCTCTCAACACTTAAGTTTTAAGAGCTTTAAGCCTTAAACAGTTTTAAAGACAAAGTCATCATCTTTAAACACAGAACAAATTTTCTGAATGAAAGGCATGCTGTATTTCTGAGTTTTGTGTGAAATAGAATTTAGGGCATGCTTCCATCTGTTTTAGTTACATTGCTCATGGTGAAATTGTATTTGTTGCTAAGGGGCAAAGAATGTAACTCTTAACAGATAATAATAATAATAATAATAATAATAATAATAATAATAATAATGTGACTTACTGCTGAAATGGAATGCCAGTTAAAAATCAAAAGGGTCAGTACATCAGAATGGAACTATCTTGTCCCCTCTATGTTAAATGGTTTGGAGTTTGGCTGTTGTTTATGCTTTGGCTGAAATACAAAGGCGTTATAAGGTGAGCATCTGTAGTACAAGTATGTGATACTAACCTCCGTTGTACTGCGTAATTATAAGGTTACAAAATATATAAGTAGATTTTAGTAAATGATTGGTTAGGGTTGGTTATAAGATGACTCTCCCAAAATTGTATTGAAGTGTGGTCCCAGTGCATTGTTCAGAGGTGAGACTCTTGGGAATTGACTGGATTATGAGAGTGCTAATCTCATCAGTTAGTTGATAATTCATAGATGAGTGACTTTTAGTAGCCTAGCTGGAAGTAATCAGTTGGGGGTGCCTTTAAAGAATGTAACATATTGCTAGACCTTTTCTCTTTTTCTCTGCTTCCTGGCCACCATGTGACCACTCTGCCACATGCTTCCTGTCTTCCATGCTTCCATGTGTTTCCTGTAATGTTCTCCCTCATCTTGGACACAGAATCAATGGAGCTGGATACTGATAGACCAAAACCTCTAAACTCATAAGCCCAAATAAATGCTTCCTCCTTTAAGCTAATTTGTTCAAGTATTTTATCACAGCAATGAAAATTGATTAACATAGTCAAGTTGAAAATCTACTTCTTGTGTTACTTCTAAGAGACTGTATCTTCTTAAACATCTACAATACAAGAAATAAGCACATAACTTTTACAATAACTGTTTCTCCATAAAAGGTATTAGTGATCATTTACAAGAATAACCTGGTCTAATGATCAATCTGCTCTTTATTGATGATTAATGATTAATTTAGTGTCAATACTCCCACCCCCAAATTGTTTTTAGCCGTGTACCTTGTTTTCCTGTCCCATTCCCCCCTCATCGCCCCCCCACGCTTCACCTCTAGAATATTTGAGATCACCAAAAGAGTTGATGAAAGACTTAATAGAGAAAGTTCTACAACTGCTTCAGAATATAGTTGCATAAGAGAGTGATTTGTTTTTTTCTTATAATTGTGTAGGTCATGCATTGTCAGCTGGTTGGTTACTGTCTACCTGGTATGGTCTGGAGTCTCATGTTTGGATCTGTGCATCTCAGAATTCACCTGAGATTGGAATGCCTTCAATCACGTTACTTACCTTTTGGGTGTTTCAGCTGAGATGGCCAGACTAGCAGGGTGCCTCTTATCTGTTTAGGTTGTGAAGTCTCTATCTATACAGGTCACTCATGTAGCGGTCTAACCAAACTGTCTCTACATAGTAGCTAACTGCCAGGTGTCTTAATTCCTAGGCTCAAAAATGGGAAACCGCCACTTGTATAGCCTTTTGAACAAAGCAAGCTGCAAAACCAGCTCAAATCAAGAGAAGGAAAAATAGACCCCACCCTTTGGTGGGAGGAACTTTTGATGTTTATCTGTAGAAATAATTAATCTTAATTAAATTAAAATCTTGGCTAGCTGAATAGATAGCCTCTACAGGTAAAGGCACTTGCCACCAAGCCTGATGACACATGAGTTCAGTTCTCAGAACCCACAAGGAGATCCTTTGACTTCCATACATGTCTTTGGTATGTTTGACCATACAGTCAAAATAAATATACAAATGTAAAATTTCACATTGAGATCTTACTTTTTTCTTATGCTTACCAAATCTTCAGTTTGGCTGAAACCAGCACTTTCCAAAGAGATTGTTTGGGAAAAGGGGGACCTTATAGTTTGTAGGCAGGATAGGGGGATAAGGTGAGATTGTGTTGGTCACATGCTAGCTATTTAATGAAGTCTCCCTTTGTCATAATTCCCCTAGTCCTCTGCACAGAATGTTTGTAACTGAATATTATTTGTTTTGTGGTACTTTGTAGTCACAAGGCTTTTCTTTATGTGGTAAAAGCCTATTTTGACTGTGGAGATTCTAGCAAAAAAGAAAGAAACTTGTGTTCACTTTTACCAAAACTTTCACTTTTCATTGTTGTGAATAAAAGTTGGGACTTGTGTGAAGTTGTCAAACCAGAGGCCCATTCAAAGAGGCAAGGCTATTGAGGCTCAGAGCCTCTCCAGAGCTGTGATGTAAAGGACACCCCACCCCAATAAGTATTGGGCTAGGTGTGCTCCCGTTCCTTAGTTACCACATATGTGAATTTTAATTGCATGATTTATAGACCCTGCATTAAGATGTTTTTCTGTATACCTTCCTTGCATCATCACTGGATTCTTGAAGAGAGGACTTTATACTAAGAGAACACATTTGTTTCCCTCTGAATCTATAAAGCTCTTGTAGAAGCACTTTATTTACAGTGGAAGGTTTGTCCTTACAAACGTGTATCACATACACAGGGTGATGGTGTATGTGTGTGAAGAGTGAAAGTGAATGAGCCTGTGTGGCAAGCCCCACGTGGGCTGCTGGGAGTGAAATAGGGTTCCTAGGAAAACTGCTTATAAAGATCTGCTTCCCAGAACTGTGCACTGTGGGTTCACACCAGCTTTTAGTGTGGATGCTGTTGGCAAATGTTCCCCTCGCACTGCCTCTTTTATATTTAACACTTTCTGAGTTATGTTATTACCTTGAGTCTACTTGTTCTTTGAAGTAGGCTCTGTTCCATATAACAAACAGGAAAACAAATGAGCGTAGAATAGCTGGACAGTGTTTCACTGTGTGAGTGTTTTATAGCAGGAGGTAAGGATGTGAAATAGAGCAGGCATACAGTGGTGCTTTGGGAGTGCTAGGGAGGTTTTCATGAGTAGTTTGGAATATACCCAGTTCCCCTGCTTTTTTATTTTCTTATGTCTAAAGTGGATGATCTTAAAAAAATCCAGCTTGCAGAGTATATAGTATACTGTTTGCCTCAAGTCAAAAAGGATAATAATAATCATTTTAAAAGCCTAGAAGGTGGGCCTTGGGGATCCTTTCTCAAGTATAAAGGAGCAAGGGGGATCATCCCAAGGAGCCGTACTTCTGAGCAGGTAATTAGAAACTGTGTGCAAGGCAGAAGGTAGTTATGCACTGGTCAGAAGGAGGGAGATGTCAGCATAGACGGTGGGGAGGGACCAGGACACCTTTGAAGGTGGGCCTTGAGAGAAGGCAATGGCTTTAAACAAGAGGTAAGGAGAAAGGAGGTATTTTAAGGGCATGGAGACTGAGGAATGGTGGAAACAAAGGGCAGCTATACATTATGGGGAGGTCAAGGAAGGCAGTGAGAGGGCTGCCTCACTCAATACCACTTGGAGTAAGGCTTTAATGTGCTATTAAGGAGTTTTTATAATTCAGGGTGGTCAAGGGACTAATTAGGCTCTCTTGAAGCCTTCAGGTCCAGAAATGTGTTCTTTCCAGGGTCCAGTAGGAGGTGCTGAGAACTACAGAGAACTGGTGGCTGGGATTGGAGGAGTGGAAGACAGTGGCAAAGAACAATGCCAAGTAATTGGCAGTTTTGTGGGCACAGCCTGTAATCCCACCATTTACCACACTGCTGGCTATGGGTTCAAGGCCCACCTGAACTGCATAGTGTGGCCCTATCTCAGTCTCTCTCCTTTCAAAAAAAGAAGGAAGAATGGTGATACACCACATGCAGTCTTATTTTACCTGGAGGTTGAAACTCATCAATCATAAACGTAAAAACTCACTTCTCCTTTTTTCCAAGTCTGCTCTCACTATAATTCTTCAAAGATGAATAGTGATAATGTAACAGTTGAATTCTCCAACTCCCGAAATATGAATTTCTGTTTTTCCAGAGTAGATGAATTGTTGGCAGCCCTGGAATAATGAGTATGTTCGTCTGAGGCCTTTTCAAAAGGTGATGATATTTCATAACTTACAAAAAGCTTACAAACTGGTTTTCAGATTTGAACCTTTTTGTCTTAAGACAAAAAGACAGATATGACTGGGGTGAATAGCTCAGTGTTAGAGCACTTGGTTAACATTCTCAAGGCCCTGGGTATCCCCGGCACAACAAACAAAACAGCCCAAGCCTGATGGAGTAGTACATATCTACACTCCCCATAAGTGGGAAAAGGGGGACAGAAAGATTTCTTCAGAACCCACTCAGCCAAAACAAAACAAGTTTGGAGGTGCTATTTCTTATAATAGGAGGGAAGTTTATCTTTATTCTGCATAAAATATGCACAACCATTAGATATGTATTATCAAAGTTTAGTCAGCCAAACTTTAGTCCCAGAGTGCATTTTATAGAAAGGAAAAGCCTGTTTAGCTAGCTGTCTGTGACTATTTGGGGATGGAGGTGCTAGAGATGCTGCTGTATTTCTGTTTCCTGTATTACTGCACCCTGCAGTGTGTACTGTTGAACAGATGCATGAAACAACAGTATCATTAGAGCTAATATTGAAATCCACTCTCCTAATACTGCTGTTGTAATTACCAGGAACTGCTTTTACTGAGTTCATGCCAAATCTGATAACCATCACAATTACATTGTAGCATAATGGAACCTATTACTTACTGTGTACTAACTTAAAAAAAAAAAAAACTAAATAAAAACAATTACATTTTTAGTTGTACTCACACAGCTTTTGTTTCAACTTAACAGTGTGATGAGAGATCTGATGAAGCTCTACAGGTGGCTGGGGATAATTAGGATTTGAATTTAACTTTCACTTTCTGCTTCCTCATGAAAAGAACAGGAAGGAATGGTTGAAAATGAATGTCACATCAGCTGGTTCAAAGCAAGGAAAGCATTGTTCAGAATTTTCTCTTGGGTTGTTTCCAGTTGTTAAAGAAGCAGCCTCAAATTTAGATGGGAGCATCTCAGCTCAGTTCTTTGCTCTGTGTTTTTTGTATTGGTCTTATTTCTTAGATTAATGGTTTGAGTTGTTGAATGAATTGTAGAACAAAGCAACACCCTATTATCTTCTTGTCATTTATTTTGTCCCAGTGCTTTACAGTACAGACTGTAGGCATATAGCAGAGTAAGCATATGCACATTTTAAAATGGCCTTGTGGCGCTGGGCAATGTAGACCATGTCTATACCCAGAGCACTTAGGAGCTTTTAGCAGGAAGACCATGAGGTCAGCCTTGAACTACCTGAGGCCTGGTCTCAAAGAACAACAAAGAAAGCCTAGTGGAGTGGAGAGCAACCTCTCAGCATACAAATAAAACTGGATTATATGTTTTGACACCCTCTGTTTTTTTAGAATTGTCCAGTGTGTGTGGAGCTCACATTGGAAGCAGCACTCATTTAGGTCCGTGGCATTAGTATTCTCGCTGTGTGTCCCACCATTCAAGACATAGCAGTGTTGCTATGGTTCAAATGTCATGAGCTGTCTGATTATATTCTATTAACAGCCAGATGGTATAGGGGAATGTTTTTCCTCTACTTAATTCATTCAGATTTGATTATCTGTATTTTACCAGGAAAAATAATTAGTGGAGGTCTGATTAAGGAGAGTATGTGTGAACAGCTATGCCCTGTCTGATTGCTGGACATTTGTATTTGAAAAGGAGTAATGCCTTTCTACTAGACTCTAGTTGGTATTCTTGGGAGTTCCTATTATTCAAGGCATCAGAAAACTGTGTGGAAAGGAGCTGGGAAATGATCAGACATGACAAGGATTTACTTGTGGATTCTGAACAGTAAAACATGGAATTGAGAACTATGCATAGCTCAGTGTTTTGCTTTCTCGTTTTCACATATATATGTATATTTCACATACATATATATATGGAAATACATATAGCAGCCAAATGATTCCTAGACGATCCCATTTCCTAATGAAAATGGGAATGTGTTTCTTAGAATTTTCTGTGTACCCAGTCCTTCCTCCCTAGGCCTTTCCCATACTGTTTTTAGTTAATGGGCCTTTTCAAGCTGAGCATTAGCAGTCAATCACTAAAAGGGTTAGTAACATATTAGAGGCTTGCAAAATGTGGGGGCAGGACAGAATCCCTGATCAAATCGTGCTTTCTGCTTTGGCCTGCAGGGGTTGTGGAGGCACTGCAGTGAAGAGCTATGTAATCACCGAGTCGCCTTGTAATCATCACAACCTGTTCTTCTTGATAAGCCAGCGAGAAGTGGGTCGAGGAGAAGAGAGGCCAACATGAAGCTAAAGCAGCGAGTTGTGCTGCTAGCAATACTCCTCATCATCTTTATCTTCACCAAAGTTTTCCTGATAGATAACTTAGACACATCAGCTGCCAACCGAGAAGATCAGAGGGCCTTTCACCGAATGATGACTGGCTTGAAGGTGGAGCTGGTGCCTAAATTGGACCATACCCTGCAGTCTCCTTGGGAGATTGCAGCCCAGTGGGTGGTGCCCCGGGAAGTATACCCTGAAGAGACACCAGAGCTGGGGGCAGTCATGCACGCCATGGCCACTAAGAAAATCATTAAAGCTGATGTGGGCTATAAAGGGACACAGCTAAAAGCTTTACTAATCCTTGAAGGAGGACAGAAAGTTGTCTTCAAACCTAAGCGGTGAGTCTTCATCTTAGAAAGTGTATGTGCTGGTTATTCTTTAACTTGGGGTTTATATGTCAGTGTTGTCCTTGCTGTTTGCTTCAGTAAAATGACAGCTAGACTGGAACATCTCCAAAGTCTAGTTCTGAAGGTTCAGCAGTTCTTTGAGTGGAAGCAATCTATGGGAACCTGTTTTGGTTCCTTTAAGCCTTTCTAAAAAGCCAGCTACAGTGGTTCAGCCCTGTAATCTGCGCTCAGGAGGGTAAGGCAGAAGGATTGTTACAAAGGGCAGCCTGGGCTATATATAGTAAAGTACAAACAACTGAAGTTTTGAACAGAGCTAATCTTGATTTCTCTAGGCTTTGTTTGTTGGGGTGTTTGTTTGTTTGTTTGTTTTGAGACATACTCTCACTGTATAACTCGGGCTTGGCGATAATCAACTTGGTGTTCCTCCTGCGTCATGCAGGCCTGAGCTTCTGCCTGGCTGTTGATTTCTACTGTACTAAATATCTTCAGTGTGGCAAGTATTCGAGATACAGAATGAATTGAGTAGGAAATAAACACTGTTGACCTCCTCCCCCCAAAGTATAGCTAAAAGCTGGATATTCAAAGATAAGGAGCTACAGAGTTAGCTTGGAGTCGGGAGTCCTGTCAGTTCTGAAGTGTTGACTTTCATCTAGGGCTTTCGTTGTGTCTTGTTTTTGTTTTGTGAGCAGTTTCAGGTTCATGGAAGATTTTAAGAATAATACAGACAAGTCTTATTAACTACCTTTTCCTCTAGTTTTATCCTGTTATTAATGTTTAATGTTCATTAATCCAATTGATGGGCCAAATAATAGTATGTTAATTAAAGTCCATTTGTTGCTTGTTTTCCGCCTGCCCGCCAGTCTGCCTGCGGCTGGTCTGGCGTGCAGGCCCCAAATAACATGCAGAGATGCTGTATTTGATACAGTCCTGCTGGCCAGTTACCATTATTGTTTATGGGCTAGCTCTGTCTTAATTATGAACCCATTTCTACTTATCTAACTATTTCCACATGGTCATCTTATCGGGGAGCCGCAGGCGGCATCTTCTTTCTCCTTGCTCTACATCCTGACTCCTCCTAACCACTTCCTCTTTCCTCCTTGTCTCCTAGCCCCGCCTATCTTGCTTTCTCATTGGCCACAGTGCTTTATTAATTAACCAGTATGAGAAACATATTTACAGAATAACATCTCCCATCATCTATTGTTTGGTTGGGCATAGCAGTGCACACCTTTGATCCCAGCACTTGGGAGTCAAAGGCAGGTGGATCTCAGAGTTGAAGGCCAGCCTGGTCCATAATGAGTTTCAGGATAGCCAGAGCTACATAGTAAAACCCTGTTTTGAAAGCAAAAAAACAAATGAAAAAGAAAAAGTCCATAGTTTATACTGGGGTTCACTCTTTAGGGGTATACTCTGGATTTAGGCAAATGTCCATCACTGTATATAATGTGGTTCTCAGCCCTAAAAGTCCTTTGGGCTCCACCCTTCCCTCTCTGCCCTTTGACCCCTGACACCCACTGACATCTATTGTTTTCATGGTTTTCTGTGAATGAAACAGAACATGATGATTCACACTCTTGCCATAAGTGTGTCAGCAGCAGACGTTTCCAGGGTCAGTCACGAGTGTTCTTTTCATCCTTTGGTGACACTTTTGAGAGAATCATACCTTTAGATTTCTTGCTAGAGTGGAGAGAGTAATAATGGGATAAAATGTATAAAGTGCCATTCCCTTATTATGAATTTACTAACTGATAAAAGCAGCTGGGAAATGGATCCATTTAGAATCTCAGAAATGAAAGGGGTCAGTATCTGTCTGGATTTGAGGTATTAGGCAAGTGTAAAAATGCAGGAAATGCAGGTGTGTTGGCGCTCACCTTTAATCCTAGCACTCAGGAAGCAGAGGCAGGAGAATCTCTGTGGATTTGAGGCCATCTGGTCTACATAGTAATTTCCAGGACAGCCAAACTATTGAGAGACTCTCAAAAACAAACAAACCAAAAGACTCGGTAGAGCTATTGTGGTTGTACAAATGTGTTATCCAGCACTTGGGAGGTAGGCCTCAAGATCTAATTTCTGTTGAATGCACGCCATTTGCCGGGCATTACACCAAATACTTTTAACGTCTAAGTAAATTCAGTTTCTATTCCACAATAAGAAACTGATTAGACAAAGTTGCTTCATAGTAATTTAGTAGAGCTGGAGTTTGACCCTAGATCCATCAGAATTTTAAACAGCTTTTATTCTACTATACAGTTTCTTTGTTTACTTGATGTAGAGCACCTATCATGAAAATAAAAAGTAATTTAATTTGGGATCTTTTGGTGTGTGTGTATGGTATGTATGTGTGTCCCAGACATGGAACTCATGTCATCAGGCTTGGAGGCAAGTGCTTTCACCTGCTGAGAGATCTCATTGGTCCACTAATTCAGTTTTGAAGTATAGTTCTTAATCTCTTGGTTTGTAGCTTAAAGGATTAATGGCAGAGTATTGGGGTTGAAAAATTGTATGGAAAGAAATTATGACTACTCTATGTTTAAGTGATCCACACCTGCTTTTTTATACTAGAGAATGAAGGATGATGTGGGATTAAGTGTGCGGAAAGACAGATATTCCTGGCAGTTGTTGACCATAGGTTTTACGGACATGCCTGAGGTGTTGAAGGAAGGTACAGTGGAGGACAGAAAGACCAGACTGATGTGTAGGAGAGGTGGCAGGAGGTACGTGCATAATCCCTAGTCATTCTTGCTTATCTCTGTCTTTGTTAGCACTCTGGATCATCACACTACCTTCCTCTCCTCTTCTTCTTACACAGGGCTGGCCAGGAACTCATTCTGTAGACCAGGCTAGCCTTAAACTCAGAGATCCACCTGCCTCTGCCTCCTGAGTGCTGGGATTAAAGGTGTGCAGCCATTATGCCTGGCTCCCTCATACTATCTCTGTGCTTCCCAGCTTTAAATCATCCAGGGTCTTCCCATTGTGCCCCAGACAATCCCGTCCTCCACAGCCTAATAACAAAGGGCCCCAAGGTCTGGCCTTCTGTCTGTACCTCAGGGCAGTCTCTTCCTCCACCAGCACAGTGTATGTCTCCTTCACTCACTGCACACACTTCAGACACTGTCACAGACAAGAGACTGGGTGTGGGTTGAAGTACTTACAGGAACTCATTCCAGATCTTGAACCCTCGGCAAAGTACTATTCTGACAACTAGGGTTTCAAAAGCTACACATAACCCTGCACATGATATCCTTGTTCAGACCCTGATGTCCTTCACTAGAAGGACAGGACTGTCACTGTGTGAATTCTGTTCCTCTGCCAGTGACTTAAGATGGATCATTCCTTGTTGAGGAGAATCTAAGTCAGTTGAGACATACACCTTTCTTTAATAGCCTCTGTGTCTTAGCTTTATGGAGGCTGGTTTATGACCTCCTTTCAGAGGTGGGAATTATGTGTAGATAGAGGACACATATAGGGATACAGTGTAATACTATTATTTATGTCTTTTACTACAGTTTAAAAGTGGTTTTTTTCACCAGGCAATGGTGGTGCATGCCTTTAATCCCAGCACTTGGAGGTAGAGACAGACAGATCCCTGTGAGTTTGAGACCAGCTTGGTTTACAGAGTGAGTTCCAGAACAGCTAGAGTGGTTACATTAGAGAAACCCTGTCTCCAACACCCCCCCCAAAAGGTGACCCCCCCAATGTAGTAGGATCCATTCAAGAAGTAAATTGGTTTTTATAGGAACAACTACAGTTATATTGGAAAGGGAACATAAAGCAGGGACCTAAGACTGGTAAAAGTGAATGAATGATCTTAGTACATGCGGAAAGGGCCTTTGGAGATTACAGATGAGGAAAATGAGATCCAGAATTCTAATTTTTCATATTTCACATAGTTAAAACATGAGCAAAGAATTTCAGACCTCAGGGCTAGGAAGATGGCTCAGTTGGTAAGTTTGATCCTCAGAACCCACGTAAAAAATACCAGGCATGGGCTGGGTGCTGGGAAGATGGCCCAGTGAGTAAGCTGCTTGATCTGCATGAAAAGCCAGGAGTGGTGACTGCAATCCTGGTACTAGAGTAAGGTGGAGCTAGAGTAAGGTGAGCTAGAGTAAGGTGTCTCCCCAGGGCTTGCTAGCTCACAGCCTAGCTGTCTTAGTCAGTGTTCTATTGCTGTGAAGAAACACCATGACCAAGGAAACTCAAAAAGAAAGCACTTCACTTAGTCCATTATAGTGGCAGAAAGCACAGTGGCAGTCAGGCATGGTGCTGGAGAAGTAGCTGAGAGCTACATCCCAGTTCACAAGCAGAGAGAGGAGGAGGGACTGTCCTGGGCTTTTGAAATCTCAAAGCCCACCCTCAGTGGCACACTTTCTCTAGTAAATAAGGCCACACCTCCTAACCCTTATAATCCTTTCAGATAGCACTACTCCCTGGTGACTAAACACTATATGAGCCTAGGAGTCATTCTTACCCAGACTATCAAACTTAAGTAAGAGACCGTGTCTCAAAAATAGTAAGGTAGGAAGCAAAGAGGAAGTTATTCCTGCATCAGCCTCTGGCTTACACACACTCACATAGGCAAGCACATCTACATACACACAAGTGTGAACAAAGCCAGGCATGGTGATATGTGCTTGTAATCGCAGTACTGAGGAGGCAGAATTGAGGATTGAAGTTCTCTGTCGGTGAAAAATTGATTTTAAATTAGATGGGGGCTGGAGAGATGGCTTAGTAGTTAAGAACACTGGTTTCTCTTCACAGGTCCTGCGTTCAGTTCTCAGCAACCACATGAGGTCTGATGCCTTCTTCCAGCATTCAGGTGGATAGAGCACTCATACCTAAAATACATAAATAAAACTTGAAAAGAAAAAAAATTAGATGGTGCTTTAGAAATGACACCAAGTTCGTCCTCTAGCTTACATGGGCATTTACACACATGAGCATACACTCCCATACAAATTTGTGCACACACAAAACACAAGCATACAGCACGGAATTCCGTCCAACTCCAATGGGTTCCTTTGTTTTGATTCTTATTCCTCTTTGCTCTCAAGCTTACCCCTCAAAGTTCCTAGATGCCTCTAAGTTCATGCTCTTCACTCTGAGCAGCCTTCAGCTGGAGAAGTACTATATCTCATCTTGTATTTTCTTGTGACTGTGCTGAAGTCCTGAAATGTATTCAAGAACTGTTCCCCAGCTGTATGGCCACCTACACCTGTGGTAGAGAGACGGGTGCTTGTTACAGTCTCAGCTTTTGCTGCAATGGTTTTATTCTTTTTCTTTTCCTTTCTTTTCTTTTCTTTTCTTTTCTTTTCTTTTCTTCTCTTCTCTTCTCTTCTCTTCTCTTCTCTTCTCTTCTCTTCTCTTCTCTTCTCTTTTCTTTTCTTTTCTTTTCTTTTAAGCTTTATTAGTGTCTGTCTCCATGTGTGCCAGAAGCAGGAGCCAGATTGCATTACAGATGGTTGTGAGCCACCATGTGGTTGCTGGGAAATGAACTCAGGACCTCTGGAAGAGCAGCCAGTGCTCCCAACCTTTGAGCCATCTCTCCAGTCCCGCTGCAGTGGTATTTTAAAACTGACAATTTAAAGGCAGCTGGTGTAAACCTAAGAAACTCTGAGTGATTACTTGTACTAGGAACTTTATGCATGGTATGTGGATCAGGCTGAAAAGAAACTGATGCCACCAGGATGGGGATGCATGATTGCATTCTAATAGGACTTCATCATTTTGCCTGGGAAATGTGCCTTAGAGATAGGGTTTTACCTTGTATTCTAAGGTCATTGAAGTATTACCTTTTGTAGTTCTGTTTTCCACGGTTTGAGCACTGGAAATCCTATGTGCATCGGGACTGCTCTTGACTTGAGTCTCAGCTTCTATTTCTCAGATCCTTTCTAAAGCCCTATAGGTCCCCTTCGGTTCAGGAGCGCAGGTGAGCAGCCATAGGTGAGTTTAATACTTTTTCCTCCCCAGTTAATGAGTTTAAATTGTATATAGAGTCATTGAGCTGGCTGGTGGTGGTGGTGGTGAACACCCTTAATCCCAGCGCTTGGGAGGCAGAGGCTGGCAGATCTCTTGAGTTTGAGGCCACCTTAGAGGGCTACACAGAAACCCAGTCTCAAAAAAAAGAAAACAAAACAAACAAAAAAGCCACTGCTCAGAAAGACTTTCTTACAAGTAAACCAAATGTCATCCATGTTTTATTCAAAGGATGATCGCTGAGGTAGAAACAGTGTTGTGGTTTTTGTCTCCACTCACCTCTCCGTCTCCCAGCCTTGTGTGTTAACTCCCAGTGCTCAGGGTTGACAGAGGGAGTGGATGGAGCAGGCCAGGCTTGCTCAAGTGTGTATTCTACCTCGTGTGCTGTCACTTCCAACATTGATGGGATTCATGTCTACATCTGTGCTTCCCATTCCCTTTCAGGTATAGCAGAGACTATGTGGTAGAAGGGGAGCCGTACGCTGGTTATGACAGACACAATGCAGAGGTGGCAGCCTTTCATTTGGACAGGTATGTGGAATCTCCTGTTTCCTGTTCATCATCTCTTGCAGAGAGAACTTGTGGACTTCCTCAAGAAGTGAGTGATGCAGCTGTAACATGGGCTTGTTCCCTGTTTATAGCTGTGGATCAGTGCCATTGTAGTTCTATAAATACCTGATATTTGGGTGCAGCCTTAAAAACAAAACAAAATACAATAAATCTTTTTAAAGACATACTTACCTCTCTTCCTTCCTTCCTTCCTTCCTTCCTTCCTTCCTTCCTTCCTTCCTTCCTTCCTTTAGATAGGGTTTCCCTGTGTAGCTTCGAAACTAGCTCTTGTAGACCAGGCTGGCCTCGAACTCACAGAGATCTGCTGCCTCTGCCTCCCAAGTGCTGGGATTAAAGGTGTGTGCCACCACTGCCTGACTGAAATATTTATTTATTTATTTATTTATTTATTTATTTATTTATTTATTTGTGTGTGTGTGTGTGTGTGTGTGTGTGTGTGTGTGTGTGTGTGTGTGTGTTGCTTGCATGTATGTCTGTGTATCACATGTGTGTCTAGTATCCAGGGAGGCCAGAAGAGGGCATTGGAGTTCCTGGAACTGGAGTTACAGGCTGCTGTGGATGCTGGGAACCAAATCTAGTTCCTCTGCAAGAGCAGCAAGTGCTTCTAGCCAGAGCCATCTGTCCAGCCTCAAGAGAGTTAAATAACCCCAGACTTTTGAATGTTTTTAACCCCAGACTTTTATTTCCTATTACTTAACTTCATTCTCGGCATGCCTTATGTCATCATGGTTGAAGATACTAATCGGTAAATAATATGTCAGAATGAAAATAGAAGTTTGAATTCAAATCTCTGTATTGAATTGGCCATTAATTGGTCCTCATAGCTCTGTTGTTTTGTTTTCATTGTAAGAAATACTGATTTATCACCTTAACTATATAGCATGGAATTGAGAATGGATTTTGTTGTTTTTTTACACAAAATATACACGACTTCAAAATGAGAATAGTCTTTTAAAAAAGAAACAACAAAATCACCATGTAAACAATAACTAGTTGTGGTGGCACATACCTGTAATCTCCATACAAGGAGACAAAGGCACCATGACTAGGAATTCAAGGCTGGTTTGGGCTGCATAGTGAGATTAAAATCAACCTCTACATGGCAAAACTTTGTCTCAGAAATCTGAGGCTATAGAGCCCTCTAGAAAGATTGATACTGTCTTTACAGGCACCTCTTAGGCAAACTCTGGTATCCCAGTTCCTCCTCACATGCTCTCTTTCAGTCTGCCATAGTGACACTAAAAGAAAGACTTGATTGTGAGCTAGGGTGGGAGGTGGCTCAGGTAGAGCACTTGCTACAGGCAACCCCAGCTGTGACGAGCCAGCAGGAGGAAGAGAAGCTGTTTAAAAACATGAGGAAATCAGAAAAGAAGAGGCACATTTTTGCCTTTTTCTGGATTAGGAAGAATTTTTCATATGTTTACGCACATATTGTAGTAAAATATGGGTCACAAACACAGAGGACTGGAGGCTGGAGAGATAGCTTAGTGGTTAAGAGTACTTGTTGCTCTTCCCGAGGACCTGGGTTCAGTTCCCAGCACCTATACAATCATCTGTAACCCCAGTTTCAGGGAATCCAATAGACGTGCAGGTAAACCATTCATACATATAAAGTAAAATAAATACTTTATAAAAAAAATAGAAGCAGAGCTGAGCATGTGGTGCACACCTGCAATTCTCATGCTTAAACAGCCAAGCAGGCTACTGTTTAAAAAGACTAAAATGGATAAATAAATACCGTAAGCAGTTAAAAGAATAACTGCGATTATTAGTGCTAATAAATATGGGATGGGTTTCTTGTCACTAGAAATACTTAAAAATCCTTTTGGAACCATAGCTTACTATTTTCACCTTCTAAAATGATAATGTTTTATTGTCAGGAATATATTGAATTCATATGCTACTTAAAACATTGTTAATTTTGTTGTCTTTTGTTGTTGTTTATTTTTTGTTTTTCAAGACAGTGTTTCTCTGTATAGCCTTAGCTGTCCTGGAACTCTGTAGACCAGCCTGGCCTCGAACTCAAGGAGCTCCCCCTGCCTTTACCCCCTCCCATCCACCCCCAGTGCTGGGATTAAAGGAGTGTCTGGGTAAGACAGTAGAGCTGGCCCTGGTGGTGAGAGTGTGGGTGAGCCAGACCCTAGGGCCTAAGAACAAGAGAACTGTCCCTGCTCCTTGCTGCAGACTGTGTTGGGTGGATTGGCTGAGGCAGTGCTGGAGAGCTCATCCAGGTAGTGACAATGGAGGAAGGCTGGCAGGCTGACCAGCCCAGCTACTACCCAGACCCAGAACCAGGATTATTAGTTAGCCCACCCCAGCGTCCATCTTATCTATGAACTGTTGGAGTGTGAGAAAGGGACAGACCTACAGATCCAAAACTACAGGATCCCCATGAAACAGGACAACAACAGGATATCCAAGAGGCACCCCAGTGAGAGCCCATTATCAATAGTCTTAACAGATACCAGAGGCCTTGACCTGAACAGTGCCTCCTTGCAATGAACACTTGCAAATAGAGATAATAGGACTGTAGGGTTAACAGTGTAACTCAGTGGCTCACACTACAGCTTCCATGATGAGATTCTTCTCCTTTTCGTCTTTGTGTTTGGTTGGTTGGTTTGATAGTTTTTTGTTTGTTTGTTTGCTTGGTTTTTTTTTTTTTTTTGTTTATTTGGTTTTTTTTTTTTTAATTTTGGGGGAAAATTGCAAGGGCCCAGGGCAAATGAGGAGGACAGGGAGATGAATGGGATCAGGGTACATGATGTGACGTTCTCAAAGAATAAAGTAGAAAAAACTAAACAAAACAAAAAAAGAACAAAGAAAATAAAAACAAAATAAGTGTTTTCTAGTGAAATAAAGACCTTCAAATGTGCCCCACCCACCTCCAAAACCTTTTTATCTGTAATGGGATTGACCATGGTTCTTGAGACTTAACTTAAAATACATCCCCACACATTTCTCTCTTCTCTCTTCAACCTTCAAAACTAGGATTCTGGGTTTCCGACGAGCTCCTTTGGTGGTTGGCAGATATGTTAATCTTCGGACAGAGATCAAGCCTGTGGCCACAGAGCAGCTGTTGAGCACCTTCCTAACTGTAGGTAAGAGATGATGGAGGGTGTTTAAATAGGGGCGTGGTCAGTAAGGTAAAGAATGGGGCATCTTTGAACAAACTAGTTGCATCTCTTTCATACCTAAAGAATTCAAGGGAATGTAAAAGCCTTCTTTCATAGTAGTGTGGGAATTAAGTCAAATGAGGAAAATGGAAAATAAGAATCTCTTCCTACTAATAAAAGTAGTAATCTTCTAGCTAAGTCTCATTTGTCCTAAATTGATAGTCTGCATATCATTGTCCTTGTTTTTGTTTTGTTTTATTTTCCAAGATAGAGTTTCTCTGTGGTAATAGTGCTGGTTGTCCTGAAACTCACTTTATAGACCAGGCTGACCTTGAACTCAAAGAGATCTGCCTGCCTCTGCCTCCCAAATACTGGGACTAAAGGCATGTGCCATCATTACCCAGTGTTTTTTTGTTTTTGTTTTTTTCTTTTTGATACACACACACACACACACACACACACACACACACACACACACACACACACACACACACACACACGTTCTCTTGGGAACTGTCTCCCAAGAAGTAGGGAAACCAAGGGCTAGGCAGATGGCTCAGCTGGTAAGGTGCTTGCTATACAAGCATGAAGACCTGAGCTTGGATCTCCATACCCATGTAAAAGAAAACAGATATGGAAGGGGCACCTGCGATTCCAGTGCTAAGAAAACAGAGATAAGCAGACCCTTGGAAGCTCACTATTCACCCAGTGTAACCCAATTGGTATTATGCCCCAGGTTCAATGAGAGACCCTGTCTCAAAAAATAAGGTGGGGTGCAATTGAGGAAGTTGTTCAATATCAACTTCTGGTTTCCAGGTGCATGCCCCTCCACATAAACATATGTACACATAAAATAAATAAATATAAAGAATAGAGGAAACCTAAAGCCACTTTGTAAGGCAACCAAAAATTCCACTGTAGAATTGCATTTGGGTCACTACTCTTCTTCCAAGGATTAGTTTTTGTTGTTGTTGTTGTTGTTGTTGTTTGGATTTTAGTTTTTTTCTTTTTCTTTTTTTGACTTTTTGAGTCAGGGTTTTTCTGTATAGCCTTGTAGACCAAGCTGGCCTTGAACTCACAGGGTTCCTCCTGCCTCTGCTTCCCGAGTGCTGGGGTCAAGGCATGAGCAGCCACCACTGCCTTGCCAAGAATTAGTTTATATATAACTTGTGGCCCTAGGTGTGACTCCCATGGCTCTGGTTCCCATTATCCTACATTGATGCATGGGGTCTGCTGAGTCTTGTTCTCGTTGGGAGCATGATAAATAATTTAGAGGTGCTGTGTCCCCTTGTCTTGGCCTCTTGGTGGTGACTTTTTAGTGATTTGGTGTTTTACTTCATGTCATAAATGTTGAAACAGACATTAAAATTGAACTTCACCTTGCTTTTTACTAAAATGAATAGATTTATACTTAAAAATAAGGTAAAACAATACATGTCTCATAAAAAATCTACAAGGATGGTAATACAATATGGAAAACTGATTTTTTTAGTGACAAGGTGGCAGGAAATTCTAATGTTAAGGTTCTTATTGTCATAATTGAAACACTAAATTTAAGATAGAGACTAGTGAAAATAAAGTTGTAATTTCTTTTCTATTCAGTTCACCCCACTAGCCCCTGACTTAACATTGATCCGGGCTGAGGACAGAAGATGGACAAGGGTGATTAGGAAGACAGGAGGAGTGTGAGCTCAAGTGGAAGATGCATGTGGGTTCAGCACTGAAGAGAGGAAGTAGTCAGGACAGGGTCACTGAAAGGCATATGCTAAGGGGTTGAGACTCCTCTGGGGCACTGGGGAGCTGTTTAGAGAATCTGAACATGACTGTGTTTGAGTTAGAAAGCTAATTGTGGCAGTATTGTAGAGGGTGAATAGTGATGGGGAGAATGAGAGGATGAGAGCCCTGTTGGGCTGTTGAAAATGATTTCAAGAGATGGAACTAAGGTAAGGATGGGATATAACACTTAAGAGATTCACAGGCTGGACTGTGAACAGTGGGGTAAGCACCTCAGCTTGGAGGAGCAATAGGCAGGGAGAAGAACTTTAGAATGACTCCAGGTTTCTAAATTGGACAGTCAAGTGAATACAGAAGCAGTTACTGAGCGGTGTGAGGAAAAGAATAAACACAGAAAGAAATAACACATCTGATTTTGGTATTTTGTTTCAGGGTCATCCAGGAGTCTGTGTGAACTAGACATTTAGTAGCTAAAGGAGAAAAGCTGAGATTATTAAGAGTAATAGATGCTGTTGATTGGTCCCTGAGTGTCGGGCACACACTGAGTATTGGCATAGACGTGTTTCCTTTTCACCACCTGACAGTGAAGGGATGGCATGCTTGGATTGCTGCTTAGCATCATGTAGTCCTTACTAAAACAGCTTCTATTTCAGGGGCTGGGAATATAGCTCATGAGAGCACCGACTCAGTCTGCACCAGTCCCTGAGCTCCATCTCCAGCCCCAACTCTGAAGTTTATATTTTAACTCCAGAAATCTGAATAAACCACAAACTCTTATCTAATACATTATACTTCTTTACCTAAATAAGATTCTTATTTACCAAACTCAAGGGTTTGGATTTCCTTGTTTTGTTTTATGTGTTTAAATTCTTTGAACCAATAATTTAGTTTGTTAACATACTTCAAGCATCAAAAGGACTACAGTAACGTTTTCCAGTTCCTCTATTAGTAATTTATTTCTTTTTATACACATACATGTTTATATTTAATGCTACCTACCATTCTACATGCTTTATGGTATACTACATGTACTTCTGCATTTTATTCTTTCTTCTTAGCCTAGCAATAACCTCTCTTAATAATTGGTTTCCTTTTTATATGGAATATAAATATATATTTGTGTTTAGTTCTACCATTCTACACAACTACAGCACACTATTCATAGCTTCTACATTTCATTCTTTTTAATATATTATGAAAATCTTTCATGTTACATTTAAGAACAACTTCATTCTTTTGTTATTTGACTAGTTCATTATTCAGAGTTCTCTAAAGGAACAGAATTGAGAGAATGGAAAAACATATAAAGGGGATTTATTAGACTGGTTTACAGGCTGTGGTCTGAATAGTTCGACAATGGCTGTCTTACAGTGGAAATGCCAAGAGTCCAATAGTTGTTTAGTCCATGACACAACTTGACAGTAGTCTTGATCTGGCACTGGAGTTCTAGAGGAATCCTGGAGAGCTGCTGGTCAGTTTGCTTTGGAATCCCCAAGAAGTTAGTTCCAATACCAGTGAAGGAATGCCATGGCAACAAGATAGATGAAATGCCAGCAAGAGGGAGGACAAGAAGGAAAATCAAAAGATGTCTTCTGTGTTCTTTTATGTGGGCTACCACCAGAAAGTGTGGCTCAGATTCAGGGTGGGTCTTCCTGTTACAAATAGTCTGATCAAGAAAACTCCTCACAGGTGTGCCTACCTTTGGTTTTAGTTGTTTCCAGATGTACTCAAATAAGGACCAAGATTAGCCGTTACAAAGTGTTATGTTATATAGTTTTACCATAAATTCATATAACCAGTCCCTTATTAGACTTACATATTGCTCCAGTATTTTGTATTTACAGCTATTGTTGTCCAGAATTACTTTGTACATATGCCATTTCACACATGAGTCGAAATTTCCAAAAGTTGAAGTGCTGGGTCATGTGCATGTTGAATTTTAATGGATATGGTCACATTACCCCTCATAGAAAATTAATTTACCTTATCTGTGGCAATATATGGTGCCTCCCACCATAATTAATAATGCATCCTGAGCTAGGTGTCGATGTCGCACATCTTTAGTCCCAGCACTCAGGAGGCAGCAAGCGAAAGGCAGATCTCTGAGTTTTGAGAGAGTTCCAGGACAGCCGGGACTACACAGAGAAACAACAATAAAATAATAACAATAATACTAATGCATCCTGAAACTTTTGGGGGTTTTGTTTGTTTCATGTGTAGCATCTGTTCATTTGTTTAAGAGCCAGTAGTATTTTTTGTCTTTTGTTCATGTATGTTCATGGAGGCTAGATGGCAACTTGGCTGCTGTTTCTCAGGCACATCTTCATTGTGTGGTTGTTTTTGAGACAGGGTCTTTCCCTGACATGGAAATCCCCATCTGGGCCAGCTGCCTAGAGAGGCCTAAGATCCACCTTTCTCCACCTCCACCTGCTTGTACTCCCTGGTCCAGCACAATATCACAATGTGTATGTACTACACAGAATCTAGTCAACTACAGTACACACCCAAAGCTCTTTCTTTAAGATCTCTCTCTCTCTCTCTCTCTCTCTCTCTCTCTCTCTCTCTCTCTCTCTCTCTCTCTCTCTCTCTCTCTCTCTCTCTCCTCTCTCTCCTCCACCCCCCCCCCTTTGGGCACTTTGGCCAAAACCTCAGCTCTGATAAAGAACAGGAAGACATTGTTGGGTTGAAAGCAAGACTGTGATGGTAGTTCACTTCTGGGAGAGAGGCTGGGTAGAAGGAATACACAGGAAGATTTGCTTTTCAGTATAAAGCTTTTCATTCATTGGGGATTGTTTTACACTGTCTGCTTTTATTGCCTATATAGGAAAACATTTGTGTGAAATGGACTAACATCAAGATTTTATTTTTTTGTGATGGCTGTTTACTTAGCTGTTTGATCTTGTTTGGGGGAGAATTTGAGTTCTTAATTTTCTTCCTTAAGTGTATCAGGCTCATTTCCACCCTGCAGGGAACAATACATGCTTCTATGGCAAGTGCTATTACTGCCGAGAGACAGAGCCAGCGTGTGCTGATGGAGACATGATGGAAGGATCCATCACACTTTGGCTTCCAGATGTGTGGCCCCTGCAGAAACATCGACACCCCTGGGGCAGGACTTACCGAGAAGGCAAATTGGCCAGGTACATGCTTCTATGAGCCATGACTTCATTCTTGGCTATACCACTTCCTGAATAGGAGCCAGCCATCTGTCCAACAGTAAGAAGAATTGTGGATTATTTGCAAACCTGCTCCTGTCCCTGTTTCCAGCAGTGCCCAGTGTGTCAGCTATCTTTCTGTCACTAAAAAGAGGAAAAAATAACTCTGGCTCACAGTTTGAGAAGTTCAGTCCATAGTCACTCAGCCACAGTGCTTTGGGCTTCTGGTGGCACCAACTATCACTGCAGCAGCATGTGGTGGCAGAAGAGCTCATTGCTTCCAGAAAGCAAAGCAGGAGCAAACCCATGGGGGGGGGAGAGAATGGAGAGATTCCCTGAAATATCCTTATTTTCTCTTCAAGGCATATTCCCAGTGACTTAACTGCCATCACACCTGAAGGTCCAACAGCTCCTGATGGCTCCACAGGGGGAACCATGGGAGCCTGCAGAGGTAGCTCAGGGGTCAGGAGCACTTGCTGATCTTGCAGAGGACCTGAATTTGATTTCTAGCTCTCAATTTGGGGCTCGTAACTACCTGTAACTTCAGTTTCAGGAATCAAAGGGCCATCTCTGGCCTCCACCAGCAACTGTACACATACGGTACACTTACACACACACACACACACAAATAAAATAAATATTTTGTTTTTAAATATAAGCCATAGTGGCCAGGTGGTGGTGATGAACACCTTTAATCCCAGCACTTGGGAGGCAGAGACAGTCGGATCTCTGTGAGATCAAGGCCAACTTGGTCTATGGAGTGAGTGCCAGGACAGGCTCCCAAAGCTACACAGAGAAATCCTGCCTCAAAAAACAAACACAAAACCATACATACATACATACATACATACATACATACATACATACATACATATGCCATAGCTTTGTCTTGACTCTTACAGCTTCATGCATCACACTCTTGGACTGTTTGCAGGAATTCCAACCTCTCAAGACTCCTTTGGAACCTCAGTGGGAGTAGCCCCACAATCCTTGTTTTGTATGCCTACAATACTAGCATCACTTGGATGATGCCAAGGTCTAACACTATCTTGAGCTTATCCAGGCCCTTTTGGACCACAGTGCCCGCTTCAGTGTCTTGGGCAGGATCTTGCAGGTTCCTGAGTTGCCTCAAGCTACCTTTACTACTGGTGCTAGTCTTTTCAGCAGCTATAACCCTTTTGGCTTGAACTTTATATGTGCTTCTTTCCTGGTGCACTACAAGTTTTTCTTTCTGCTCCGCATTTTGCTTCTACTTCTCACAGTAAATATGGCTAAAAGCAGCCAGTAATTCCCTTGAGATTGCCTCTACTGTGTAAGCCATTCAACAAAGTCTCAGGATGTATATACAACATAGCTTTCCTTAAGAGTCCAACATGATAAGACTCTAGTCTATTTCCAGTGGAGTCCCTGTTCCATCTCAACCTATCAGCACAGCTTTGGCTGTCTGTATTCCTGCCGGCCTCTTACCCCTACCAAAGCCTCCAGGAATGTGTGCTTCCAGCATTCTCTGCTGTACTTAGCTTGCTTCCCTAAACTTTTCTAATTTTGCAAATCAATTCCAAAGGCCTTTGAATCTTGCTGTTAGAGGTAGTCACAATAATGACTCTATCTTGGTACCAGTTTTCTTCACTGGCTTTCTGTCACTAACAAAATGCCTAATAGTTTAAAAGAAAAATATTCTTTTGGCTCACAGCTTCTGAAATTTCAGCCCAACGTGGTCTGCTTTGCTGCTTTGAGGCTTATGGTAATACGGTATTGAGGCAACACAGGCTGTAGAGGAGGAAAGTTACTCTCCTCATGGTGGCTAGGAAGCAGGCAGTAAGAGAAAGAAGGCCAGGGTAGCTATACCCTCCTCCTCCTAGGCTTCCTCTCAACAGCTCACTTTCTACCTCAAGGCCCCACCTCCAAATAACATGAAGCTGGCAACCAGACTGTTTGCACATGGCTTTTGTAGGACTCTTAGGAGCTCAACTATACAGGCAGGTGTAGCTGGTACACGGTAACCCTTGTGCTCCTTACTTCCAGGTGGGAATATGATGAGAGTTACTGTGATGCTGTGAAGAAAACATCCCCCTATGACTCAGGCCCACGCCTGTTGGACATCATTGACACTGCTGTCTTTGATTACTTGATTGGCAACGCCGACCGCCATCACTATGAAAGCTTTCAAGATGATGAAGGCGCTAGCATGCTTATCCTTCTTGATAATGCCAAAAGGTATAGTGGAACTGTCTTGTCAGTATCTGTGTGAAAGGTACATTCTCTAGGGCACTTTGCTAGTTGGCTTTTAGACACAAATACTGCCATAAATCAACTTGTAGGGCTTCTTTCAGTTCATGGTTTCAGGAGTTTGTTGGCTTTGTTGCCTGTGGGCCTGTGATGAGGCAGAATCATCATGTCTGGGAGCACATTCAGAGCAAATCTCCATCAAGAGTGCACACCAGTGATGTAACTTCCTCCCACTGGGCCCCAGCTCCTGAAGACTTCTCCACCTCATAGTGCTGCAGGCTGGCAGTTAATGTCTTAGGAGATGAGCCTGGGGACTAGGGTGGGAGGGCATGGGCTCCAGATGTCCTGAACTGAATCTCCCAAAAGCCTCACCTCATATAGCCTTGCACTGGGGATTAAGTAGGAACAAGAATTTGGGGGCAGCAAAAATATTCAAAGGATAGCAGCTGCTTTGCCTGCGTTGCCGCCAGGGCTAGTATATTCTCAGTCACTAAAGGAAGATTTCAGGAAAAGAAGGGGCCAAGTGGTGATGGTACACACCTTTAATCCCAGCACTTGGGCAGAGGCAGCAGATCTCTGTGAGTTTGAGGCAAACTCACTGGTCTATAGAGCAAGTTCCAGAATAGCCAGGGCTACACAGAGAGAAAAAAAGAAATGAGAGGGGATCATTTTCCCAGAATCATCTTTCCTTTCCTAATGGAATGCCATTTTTTATTTCTGTTATGCATTGGTCTGCCCCTGGGCAGTTTTTCTGGTTTGAAGCTGCCACCGGTTTGCTTGCAGGAATAAAGTTTTAATGACTCTGGAAATAATATACACACTTGTCTCCTGTAGCAAGGAGAGCCTTTTAAAAGCTGTCTAGGCTTAGGATTTCTGCATTCTCCCTTTGCACTGGGAACTGAGTGTGTACCACAGCATCATACAGAATCTTGACAGAAAAAGGGTCCTTGTTACATGAGTTTATTTGCTGTTTGATACTTTAGTTCAGGCTGTTAATGATCCTGTGTCTAATTAGTTGTGCCTGGCTTATTTTTAATTTAAATGATTTGAGCTGTTGGAGCATGAAATTATCTAGGATCACAGTTGGGTTTTTGCAGAATGTGCTCTTGCTTTGATGCTGAGAACAAATATTTGACGTAATTCACTATCTTAATTTAATTTCCAGCTTTGGGAACCCCTCGCTGGACGAGAGAAGCATCCTCGCCCCTCTCTATCAGTGTTGCATGTAAGTTATGCATAGCAGGTGTGCCTGCCTGCATTGCCTCCTTCAGGTTCAGTACATCAGTTTTCTTGGCCTTAAAACATCCTGGTTGCTTTTCCTACTTCTACAAACCAGAACCCCTATAAAGCTGAGGGGAACACAGGCAGGTCACCCAAAGCTCAGAAATCATTTTGAATTTTGCATCAGTAAGTTTGCAGTATCTATAATAATACATGCCTGTTTGGCTTAATATCCCTATCACCTGCTAAAAACAATCTAGCTGGGCTTTATCCCCAGCACCTGAGGTGCAAAAGCAGGTGCATTTAAGGCTACCCTGATCTATATAGTGAGTTTTAGCCCAACCAGTGCTACATAGCAAGACAATCTCAAAAAAATTGGTTAATAATTTTTTTTTATCTGTTACAGTCTGTATTCTCAGTTGCTGTGTCTGATTTACCTTGTTTCAGATCCTCCCACCTGGAGTTTGTATATCTTAGTTTGAAATTATCTAATCCAAAAATAACTTCCTCTAAGTATGAGTGATTTAAATATATTAGAAATTAAAGAAATTGAGTAGTAAATCAAGAAAGTGAAATACAGCCTGGACCTAGGAGCTCCTGCTTCAGGTCCCTGCTCCTGGACTGATTTTGAAGTTTACATATCAAGAACCAGTGGGATTTGCCTCACTGGGCTGCAGAAAGCAGTCCGGGAACACCCTAGTGCTCGTCAGCCCAGAAACACAGTCCCTGTAACTTTGCCTTCTTTCTGTCTTTTCACTTGTCTATCTGTCTGTATATTTTTCTGGTACTGAGACTAAATTCAAGGTCTTGTGCCTACTAAGCAAGTGCTTTACCACTGAGCTGTACTCCAGTCCTCTCCCCCCCCACACACACACCACACTTCTGCTATTGTGTGTGTGCACATAGGCATGTGTGTGCACGTATGTATGTTTGTAGGTTTGAGGACAATCTTGGTGTCATTCTCAGGAAATGCACACACACACATACTTACTTTCTTTCTTTCTTTCTTTCTTTCTTTCTTTTTTTTTTTTTTTTTTTTAAGAAAAGGCCTTTCATTGTCCTGGAATGCACCAAATTGGCTAGACTGGCTGTCCATGAAGCCCCAGGGATCTTTGTGTCTCCATTTCCCTGACTTTGGGTTTACAAGTCTGTACCACTATTCATGAATTGTAGGGATCAAACTCAAGTCCTTGTGGTTGTAGACCACTTTAGATCTTTAGCTCACCTATCTCCTTCCATCCTTTTTCCTTCCTGCCATTCTCCTCCTTCCCTAGCTCTTCCTCTGTCTCTTCCTAATTTTCTTTCACAGGGTCTCACTGCCCTCAAAATCCCAGAATCCTTGCCTCAGTCTCCCAAGTACTGGGATTACATACAAGTCTGTGCCATCGTGCTCAGCCTTTTCTTTTTCAGTAGGAAACAGAGTCATATTTATGTCCCTGGGCCACCCTAATTCTCCTTACCAATGTGGAAAACTGAGAGCAGGTGGGATACACACACAGTCCGCAGCTGGTGACATGATCTGCAGAGGAAGAGATGACTCTGGGAAGCCTCTGAGCCATCTTCAGGGCACATTTGTAGGCCCATGGAACAAATCAGATTGGGCAGATGCCATACTGGTCCCTATGTCAGGAAAGCCTCAGGGTCCACAATACTGTCATCCCAGCACGTGGTCCATTAGTTGGTCACTTAATCTATTTCATATTACTATAACAGAAAGTCTCAAACCAAGATGTTTCCTTTACACTTATTTTATTTTATTTTTAGTATGTGTGTGTTTGTGTGCTTTGTGAGTAGGTATGGGCTTGTGTGCCACAATGTATGAGTGGAGGTCAGAGGACAATTTATGTACTTGAGTCTTTCCACCCACCTTTACATGGTCTCCAGAGATGATACCGTGATCACCAGGCTTATGTGGCAACTGCCTTTACTTGTTAAGCCATCTTACCAACCCCAGAACAAAATATATCGGCTCATACCTCTACAAGCTGGGAAGCTTGATATCAAAACCCTGGCACCCTGAAGGAGCTTTCTTACTGTGTTACCTCTTGGCAGGAGACAGAGCTGCAGCAGGCAGCATCAACTTCACTGAGACCTCTGCCCATAGGAACTGGTGGCCTCCTTAGGGTCTCAGCTCCTAATACTGTTACAGTGGCAACAGAATTCCCACATGAGTGTTACTGGGGATAAATACCTAAACCATAGCAGTTAGTTAGTGAAATAACTTAGGGAATTATGTCTGTGTGTCTGTGTCTTTTTGTCTGTCTCTGGAACTGTGCGTTCCTGAATGCAGTGCCTGCCTAAGCCAGAAGAAAACATTGGGTCCTCTGGAGCTGGAGTTACAGGCAACTGTGGGCAGCTCAGAGTGGGTTCTGGAAACTGAGCATGAATCCTCCCCAAGAGTAATAAATGCTCTTAAATGCTGAGCCATCTCCATCTCCAAGAAAGTAGTTAGCCCCACCTACCACCACCCACCCTTCCACCATGGTGGTGGTATTTTGAAATAGTTTGTCTCTGTATCCCTGGCTGTCCTGGAACTCACTCTGTAGACCAGGCTGTCCTTGAACTAACAGATCTGTCTGCCTCTGCCTCCTGAGTGCTGAGATTAAAGGTGCGCACCATCATCTCTTGGCAAAAAAAAAAAAAAAAAAAATGTTCTTAGAGTAAATATTTTTCTATTATGGTTGACTTTTAAAAATTCAGAAGTATTCGGATAATGAAATTACAATCACCCCTGAGTGTCTGAGAATAGCTCCTGTTAACACAGTGAACTTCATTTTAACCTGTAGTTCTATTGCTCCAATCATGCACATTAGTTTCCCTGCAGACAGAGCATGGAAGTTCTCCAGTTTTCTCAACTCTAACATAATTATCATGGACATTTCCCCATGCCACTGAATTCAAACCTTTTTAATGGCTGCTTGGTATTTCCCCGATGGATTGGCCATAATTTTGAAGTAGTTCTCCCCAGTTAGACATTTAGATTGGTTCAGTTTTCCTCTTCCTTCAATGAATATGTATGAATTTTTGTACATATCTTGTTTGTTTGTTTGTTTGTTTGTGAGTGACCAGGTTTCTCTGTGCAGCTCTGCCTACACAGAAACTCATTCTGTAGACCAGGCTGGCCTTGAACTCACTGCCTACCTCTGCCTCCCAAGTGCTGGGATTAAAGGCGTGTACCACCACTGCCTGGCCTTTGTATATGTATCTCTAATTATTCCCCAAAATTTACAACGTGGCAGTACAGCTTACTTTTAATAAAGAGTAAGTATGAAATAGAAGTTTTGGGGTTTTTTAGTTGAAATATTTTGCATGTTTTTTTTTTTTTTTTAAAAAAACAACCCTTTTCTTCTATCCAAGCTTTATACAGAATTTGGTAGAATGATGTTATGTAACTTCTTTTAAAACTTTTTCTTCCAGCATTCGGGTTTCAACCTGGAATAGACTAAACTACCTAAAGAATGGAGTGCTAAAGTCTGCCTTAAAATCTGCCATGGCCCATGACCCCATCTCCCCTGTGCTCTCTGATCCACACTTGGACACTGTGGACCAGCGGCTTCTGAATGTCCTTGCCACTGTCAAGCAGTGTACCGACCAGTTTGGGATGGACACTGTGCTTGTGGAAGACAGGATGCCGCTCTCCCACTTGTAACTCTCAACATGAAACAGGTGGAACTGGTTTTAGAGAAACAGCACAATCAATTCCAAACGGCATGTGACGGCCTGCAAGTGGCCAGCAGCGGGCTTTGGTGGTAGAAGACAGTGGTCCTGGGAGTGCTTGGTGTCTTCTGCAGTGTCGGCATGGGAGCTTGTCGGTGAGGCTACCTGGCATCCTCAGCAGTTGCCCGTTCAGACAGCAGGCTTCAGCTCTGGTCAGTCTTATTCCCACACCAAAGGACAAACAGGCGTGACACTGGCTAAGGAATTGGTTCAGGAGTATGTGTCTGGAATGAAGCTTGCCGTCCTTTCTCCACACCCATGGATTCAGTAGACTGACTTGGCAGTCCCTTGTGTCTTTAAAAGCAAACAAACAAACAAAGGCAGAACTAGTCAGATTATTAAATGCCTTGCTCCTCCAGAGTGTCACAGACAGAATAGCATAGTCTGCTGGAGGAGACCCATTTTAAGGTAGAAGGAGGAAGGGAAGGTCAGGAGGGTATTGGAGCTCTCAGCTATTGAGTGCTGTGGATTTGACATCTCAGGGAAGAGAAGAGGGAGGGACTCACTCTGTAGAACTAGGAGGATGGTTGCCTTAGTGAAAATCAGCTTCCCCCGTATTTAGGTTCTTAGATGTGTCCTAAGCAAACACTCATTTTCCAGTTCTGTTCAAACGAACCAAAATCGTGTCTAAACGAAATAGGATTACAACCCAAGCATGATGCCAACCACACACTGACTTACCCTCATGCCCACCTTTTGCCCAAAGTAGCAGAACAAGCTGAAATAATACAAGTTTGGTACCTGTGATCTCTGTTATCCTCACTACCCCCCCCATTGGCATTGTTTATTTTGAGGTAGACTATAGGCTCTTACTATAGCCCATGCTCAGCCTTCCATATGCTAGGATTGTGAGTACAAACCATACTCGGCTCTCGCTTCTCTTCTAAGGTGTAAGGCATTTGATCAGCAATGGTCTTGTCTGTGCCTTCTTATGAGTACGCGTCCTGCTGGCAGCTGGGCTGAGCTTGTGATGTGGGCCCTGAAGGTAGCAGAGAAAAAGTTTAATCCTTCTGAGCCTCGAAACCGAAACTACCACAAAGAGTCTTAATGGTTTGGTTCACATTGGAGCTCTGACCCAGTGGTGTACTTAGCAGAATTCTTTGACCTCCTTGCAGCATTGTCAAGTTCTGGGTTAGTTTTGTGCTCTGGCACAGTCACTTGGCATGGAAGAGCTGTGGTAAATTACAGCTGAGGGCTAGGGACGTCGTCCGCACTCAGAGCTGTGGGTTCCCTCTGCCTCTTGTCCAGTTCTGGACTTCTGTCAAGACTGCCTTCAGTGCCATGCTTGACATTTAGTGCCAGCCATGGAGCCTGGATTGAAGCAACTACCTTCTGAGTTTCAGCGCTCCGGTTTCTCACATTGAAACCTAGTAGCCTATAACAACTTTTACAAGGCAAGAAATTAGGAAAGTTTGTACATTTTATGTATATTTTGAGGTAGATTAAGGACTTGGCTGCATTTTTTAATGCAGATATTGAACTCAAGAAAACAAATATTAGCACAAAACACTGAAACAGTGTTAACAAAAGTAGGTACTGAGTCTAGTTTCCAGGTCACTTGCTGTGTGTGCAGCAAATTCACTGTTGAACTTGAGGTGAGTGTGGTCACTGCTTGCAAAAGTAGGAGCCAGCAGGTGGCAGCAGTCAGCCATCCCGGCACTCGGACGCTGGTGAAGTGAGTGATAAAAGCCTCACTTGTAATGTTGAAGGACAAGAACAGGTAGGAAGGTGCTCGGGAAGACATCTTCTCTTTCCTTAGCATAGTCACAGAAGTCATTTCACACTTCATTTTCACACCCTGGCATTAGGAGGTACGCAGATCCACAGCAGATAAAGTGAGCCAACAGAGTGATGTGGCAGCGATTAGAATATAAATCTCTGTTCTGAGTGGGGTTGGATTAAGCTAGGAAAGGTATATTGGTGAATCTCATTGAGGCTGGCAGGGGAGGGCCATAAACTTATAGCTCCAAATTTATAGAAACCAAGTTGTGTTGGGGAGAAGGATAGATGCATTTTTAAAAAGTATTGTAACTCTGGCCTCTTTCTAGGTCATTGACTAGAGTTAGGGTTGTTATGATCAGGTCACCAGAGGGTCTTAGGTCAGCTCCAAATTATGTTTGCCAGCTGAACATCTGAATACATGGATACATTTAATACAGAACCAAGAAACCAGAACCCATTGCTGTTTCCTCATTTGCTCCCACTTCTTAAATATATGTATTCTGAAATTGAAAGGAGAAATCTAGGTATAGACTTTTTGTTCTCAAACTGTTCCTTAGTCTTAGGCTGCATTGTGCTATAAATTCCTTTTAAAACAATAGTCTCTGATTTGCAGAAGATGGGTAGTATTTTTAAGGTATGTCTCCCTGTTTGCACCCAGGGTTAGTGTCAAGACTAAATTTTAAGAAGAAAATGGAGGAATTCGACTACATTTATTACAGATTATTTTAGCAGCTTTTCTATTTTCCCAGTGCTGTGACAGCATTGCTGTCCACAGGATCCATGCTTTCTTGCACATACTCATGCCTAGGCTCTCCATCCCATGTACCACACTCCTTCAGCCTCCCTTCTCATTCCTTACTGGATCTCTTTGATCAGCAAATGACCTCTTGTGATCATAAAACAGCTATGGTCAGCAAGCTCCCTTGTGCCTGTGATTTGACTTTCGGGATGGTGGGTCGAGAGGGTTTTGGGTCAATGTGGCTGGGGTTGTATTCTGCCAAGGAACATGGATTTCTTTTGACGCAAGGAAGTGCTGACTGACACTGAGAAAGGACTTGGCCGGTAAAGGTTAGCACGTCCACCAAGTATCTCCTGAGCAGTCTGCTGAGCCAGGTGACCTGACTGTGAAACTTGCTCCATGGGGGAGGCTGGCTTTTCTCCCCTGTATTTCTCTAGTCTGGGTGGTGAATGGGGACTGGGTACTGCACTGTCATGAGTTTTTAGGACCTACAGTGATCCTCAAACTATTGGGGGAAGCTGGGAATAATTTACTGGGAGGTTAATTTATTTGTCTAAAGGGTGGTGTAAGCATCACTGCCCTCTTGTTTGATCTGCCTGGGATTTCCTCTTGGAGCTGTTGTGCAGACAGAGGTTGTACTTGGTAAGAAACCAAACAAATTTCTAATGTGTTCTATGGGTTTCAATTCTGGGGAAAAAAAATAAAGATTTTAATATATATTATTGTATCTTGTTTTCCTGTTAATACTTTTTTTTTTCTCCCTGGTGCTTCCCATTCCATTTTCCTACCTGTTTTTTTGTTTGTTTGGTTGGTTTGGTTTTTTGAGACAGTGTTTCTCTGTATTGCTTTGGAGCCTGTCCTGGGACTAGTTCCGTAGACCAGGCTGGTCTTGAATTCACAGAGATCTGCCTGCCTCTGCCTCCTGAGTGCTGGGATTAAAGGTGTATGCCCGGCCCTTTCTACCTGTTTTTAAGGGGCAAAATGTTATACCTTTTGCCTTTACTTAAATTTCCATAGGATTGCTTCCAGGTGGGTGAGTGCCACAGACTTCCTCACAAGTCTTTGAAAGGCCTACACAGTCAGTTGTACCAGACTTCAAAGCTGTCAATGTCTTCAGGCCTTCTGGGTATTTAGTAGTTACCTCCTTTCTTGAAGCTTCTTTTGAGATGAAGAACTATGAAACCTACCTAGTAGGACTTGGCAGCACAGTGCCCTACAGGCAGAAACAAAGAGCTGGTTCCCCTGAAAAGAATTCTTAGGGTACCAAGAACTTTCACTTTTGAAATGGAAATCCAGTATCTTGAACCCTCAGCCAAGGGCTGGAGAGATGGCTCAGAGGTTAAGAGCACTGTCTGTTTTTGCAGAGGTTATGTTTGGGTTTACGGTTCATGTAGATAAGGGTCTGTGATGGTGGGGTAGAGGCAGCAGGCAGGTATGGTGGCTCACACCTTCAACCACAAACATGAAGCAGAGTAAACTTGAAATAGCATGAGACAGGGTTTCTCTGTGTAGCTTTGGAGCCTGTCCTGAAACTCACTCTAGACCAGGCTGGCCTGAATATGGAGCAGTCATTTGACAGCTCTTCACAGCATCCCTATGAGGGAAGTGTGGGTGGAGCAGTCAGGGGGATAGCCCAGTAGTAAGGCAACGCCCAAGTTCTACAAATAGAAAATAGGGCTGGTTCAGATAATCAGTATACAGACTGACAATGTTTACTGAATGAGTTAATGTTTGCATAAAGGTGTGTGCTAGTGTCCTGCCGCTGTGGCAAATAAAAAAGGTTTATTTGGGTCATAGCCTTGAAGAGTCCAGTTTACTAAGCAAGCCAGGGAGCAGTAGGTAGAGCAGAATGGTCCACTCATAATTTTCTTACAAGAACATGCACCCCACCCACCCAATAACCCAAAGGTCTCTACTAGGATTCACCTCCCCATGATACTAAGCTCAGGACCGAGCCTGGGTATTTAATGTTTTCTAAAACAGGGTCTTACTATGTAACTAGCTGGCGGAGTATGTAGACCAGGATGGCCTTGAACTCACAGCCTCCGGGTATTGCGGTTAAAGGCATGCATCACCATGCATATTTGGTCAACTTCATAAACCTAGTTATGAGTGAACAAGTACTTATCCTAACTTCTGTAATTCTCACATGATGTTAATTTCCCCTTAACTCGGGGGTTTCCAAAACAAATGAATCCCGACCTGACTTCCTCTTGGTTTTGCTAGATTGGCAGCCATGAAAGCCAACCTCCAACTGCTCGATGTTGTTTCATTTCCCTTTCCAAAGGACCAGGCCGTTCAGATCAAACCTGCTTGCGCAGATTAAGGCATGAGCCCGTGAAAGAAAAAAAAAAAAAAAAAAAAAGACTCAGAGGCAACTTAAGAATCACTAGCCTTTCTTGGGTGCAGGGCAGGTCAGTCTCTCAGGACTGAACCTTATGAACTGACCCTTCCCCTTTGACCAGGGCTACTTCTATTGTTCTTCAATTTACACCTAAAAAGTAGATTTCCACATCCTCAAAACCTGCCTGGGCGTTGGTGGCACAAGCCTTTAGTCCCAGGTAGAGACAAGTGGATCTCTGTGAGTTCAAGGCCAGCATGGTCTACACAGAGAGTTCCAGGGCAGGTTCCAAAGCTACAGAGCTTGTCTCAAAAAATCAAACCACAACAACATCATCCTGAGGAAACTTCCAAATAGCTGATTCAGGAGATACATCTGGGTTTCTCTCTGAACAAGTTTTGCATAGGCTTTGTACCCTTGGAAAACTCTCAGTCAAGAGAAACATGGTTAATTGTTAAACAAAAGATGGGTTAGGCTAGGTGCTAGCACTCTGGAGCCAGACTGGGTGTAGCACAACGGGAATGCTGCCATGCCTGCTAATATTCTTGGGCAGCATCTTCAACCAGCTGATTCTGGGCCAACAACCCGCCTCCTGCCTGGCTTGTTTTTTCCGTCTTCCTTGTCGTGGGGTTGGCAGAAAGCTGACCTCCTACGAGGGCTGGGCACCAAAGGGAGTCCTTATGTGGGAGGCACAGCTGGGTGGTTGGCAGTGGCCATTTTAGGGCTGCTGTCGCCTTCCTTGAGGTCACAGGCATGCCCCAGAATAGGCTGCATCCTGTTCTGGACAGGGGCTCAAATCGGTCTCCGGATTCCTGTAATCTGGGACACCAGCTTGGGTTTCCCTTATGGTCTGAGAACAGCAGCTGGCTCAACCTCCGCGGAAGGCGGGCCAGTCACCATAGCGACGCCAATCCTGGGCGGCGCCCGTTCGCGGGTGCCGGTGGGTCCCGGACTCTTAGAGGGCGGCCGGTCATGCTTCATGGAATGCTCTGGTTGCTGCTGCTGCTGCTGCTGTCTCTGCGCCTCCCGGGCACGCAGAGCCACCGTGGCGCCACAAGCTCGCGGCAGGAGGCCGAAGAGCAGGCCCCTTGGCCGGGCGTCCAACGCCTGCAGGAGCAGCTGAAGACGGTCGGGTCCCTCTACAGACAGTACTGGGCCTCCTTCAGTTGCACCGTGTGGCCCGATCACTGTGAGGACCAGGAGGCCCCCACGCCGCCTCTGGGTAAGAGCAGTCCCCGCCGCCGATCCCTCGCTCACTTGCCAGCCTCACCAGCGTCGCTCACCTGGCCGGAGCAGTGGCAGTCTCCACGAATCAGGAGGCCTGGTGACTGTACATCTGGTGCAGGCCCTGGGGACAGCAAGAGGTCTGGCTGCCTGGCACACCTCACCTGCCCTGACTCCTCTAGACACTCACGGTCTCCCCATTCTTCCCCGCCTTACTGGTAGCTTAGAGAAAGTCCTTTGTGGATAGAACCGGTGATGATCTCCAACCTCAGATACCTTCACCTCTTATGGAGGCAACGCTGGAGCTCATGTGGGAGCATGGCTGGGAGTTGGGACCCAAACTCTGGTTTGGGCACTGTCACTGAGAAACCTCAGGGCTTACCATCTCATAGCATCTCCTTTCCAGGGTGGAACCTTCCTCTGTGGGGCCGGCAGGCTCTGGATAGCTTCACCGAATGGTTCTGCCGCTTTCAGGACTGCTGCAACGGTGGCGGGGACTGCAGGATTTCCAACAACTTTACAGGTTGGAGCTGCCATGATTCCCAGGGCCCAGGGGACCTGTGGGGAGGGGTGTTGGCGACTGTGGAGAAGCGACTAGTGACAAACTTAACCCCTCCACATTCTCTTCTCCAATAAGAGGAAAGTTAGGTCCGCGGTTATTTGGGGATCTCTTCTAACAAGACTTTGATAGTTCAAGTATTGAAGAAGTAATTACTCTGTGTGTTCCTTGTATCATTGGAAAAGAAGTCTTTTGCCTTCTACTTCCTTCTTTTAATGGGGGAATAAAAAAAACTTTGAACATTAAAATGTGTAGATTCTGTATTTACTGAATGCTCTCCCAATTCTATCTCCTGTTCTCTTGTTTTTTCTTTTTCTTTTTCTTTTTCTTTTTTTTCTTTTGGTTTTTTGAGACGGGGGTTTCTCTGTGGTTTTGGAGGCTGTCCTGGAACTAGCTCTTGGAGGTCTCGAATTTACAGAGATCCTCCTGCCTCTGCCTCCCGAGTGCTGGGATTAAAGGCGTGGGCCACCACCGCCCGGCTTATCTCTTGGTTTTTCAAGACAGGGTTTCTCTGTGTAGCTTTGGAGTCTAGCCTGGCACTCACTCCTCTGTAAAACTGGGTGGCCTCACAACTGCCAGCACTTTGGGAAGCTGTTCTCCAGTTGTTGTGCAGGATTGGGGTGGGATGGGATGACAGAGCATGAACTCTTGAAGTAGGGACGGGAGCACTTTGAGATGTGGGGGTCTGTCCACACTGGCCTGCCCACCCATTGTGGTGGATCCAGAAAGAGTAATTCTATTCTTCAGAGTTGATCTTGATTTCTCAAATTCTTCAGAAAATGGCCTTTGAATACCATCTGCTGTGAAATCTGCCTTCTTGCTTCTCCCTTCTGAGGTCACAGGGATCAGATGATAGAAATGCTGGGGTGTGGCAGGGAGGGGGTAAACACCCCCCAGTGCCTCTCACCATGGCCTCTTTCCTCCTTCCAGGCTTAGAATCAGACCTACGTTTGCGACTGCATGGCCAGCATCTGGCTAGCAAGCTGGTTCTAAGAGCAGTGAGGGGCTACTTAGAGACACCCCAAGTTCATAAGGCCCTGGCTCTGTCATTCCATGGCTGGTCCGGCACAGGCAAGAATTTCGTGGCACGGATGCTGGCAGAGAACCTGTATCGGGATGGGATGAGGAGTGACTGTGTCAAGATGTTTATCTCCACATTCCATTTCCCCCACAGCAAGCATGTGGACATGTACAAGGTGAGGCTGCAATTCTGGGAGCTTCTCTGGCCTGGCAGGGGGATGGCTCCTCAGCTGAATGGAGATATTAACACCACAAGGAGGGAGGGAGGTCCCAGAGCAGGCTAGTACAGGATGGGGACTGGCAGCCACTCCCTGCCCTCTCACAGAGGCAGCCTAGAGCTTCAGGAGAGAAAACTGATGTTTCCAGAACACTCTGGAACTTTCCATGATGGGTGCACACTGGAGCCAGACACAGGGCCAACAGAATCACAGGGTTTTGCTTTGTTTTGTCTTTTTTGTGATTGTGTGTGTGTGTGTGTGTGTGTGTGTGTGTGTGTGTGTGTGTGTGTGTGTGTTTGGCTGGCTTGTTTCACTTCCCCGAGACTTAAACTGGGCCATGAATGTGTGGCTGAGCCTCACAGGTGTAATTGCCTGAATTAAACAGGAAAGCTGGAGTGACACCAGCCTAGGGGACTGCTTGGCCACAAATTGCAGGCAAAGGGGCTTGTTTCAAATGGCTTGTTCAGGTTTCTTTTCCCCTCAAGTGTATCACTGAATAATGAAAGCAACAATAGTGATTTGGTCATTCTGCCGCAGCCTCCCAAGTCTTGGTTCACAGGCGTGCACTAGGCTCACTTTTAAAAATGCGGTGCTAGAAATTGGCCTGAAGGCCTCCAGCATGCTAGACAAGCCATCAAATAGGTAGCTACACTCCAGCCATTTTAAAAAGGCATACCACCGCCAGGCATAGGCGGTGCATGCCTTTAATCCCAGCACTCGGGAGACAGAAGCAGGTGGGTCTCTGTGAGTTAGAGGCCAGTCTGGTCTGGTCTATAGAGCTTGTTCCAGGACAGGCTCCAAAGCAATACAGAGAAACCTTGTCTAGAAAAACAAAACAAAACAAAAAGGCATATCATGGCAATGTCGTCACATTGAACATCACAATCATACATGACTCCTCAGTTCTTTCCATAGCAGCTTGTTATATGCCAGCAAGCTGATGGACAAAATGTTCCTTTACTGTTTTGCTCTTTGGAGGGTTTTGTTTTGTTTTGTTTTTCTCATTTACACATGAAGTAAAATTAGCCTGAACATGAGCAAACAGCCATGACCGCACCCATGTTGGCTCTCAACTGTTATACTTAGGAGTGTGTAAACTTGGGAGATTATGTCAGCCTTGAGGACAGAGCTAGCCTGAGTCACCTAGTAGTTTCAGTATGGCCTTGGAGGGCAAGGGCAGGATGTCCTGAGACTCGAGATGTTAGGTGATGGACAGCCGCACTTCCAGGAGGGATTCTCTGGCATTGACTGTGACAAAAGGAAACTGGGAAACTGACATGTACACACATGCTTGGGTGTCAAAGGGATGAGGATGCTGAGATGGATAGGTAGTGTAGATTTGCCCTGAGAAGCAGCTGCACCCTGATCTGAAAGAATCTCAAAGCTTCTGCTTGGTGAAGGGGTTACTGTCTTGTGGTGGGGCGCCCCTGTGTTTACTAACCCTCAGGTTACACATTGCCTGTGTACCAGACATAACAGGCTGGCTCTCTTAGATCTCAGCCCAGTCTGGGTACCACTGGGAGCTCTGCTTCTAAGAGGCCAAGGGAGTGTGGCTGGCAGCCCCTGGGCCCTTGAGCTTTCTCCCCTGTCTGGGTTGTTGAGTCCAATGTCTCTGCTCCTGGGGAGGATGGGCTGATCCTTAGCTCCAGGGTGGGACTTATTTAGTCCCAGAGAAGGCACCTGGCTCATGCTTCTTTCTGGGCCAAGGGGCTTCTCTCACGAACTCCCAGGTGGGGATGCTCAACCCAGGTACAGGAGAGTCACCTGGGAAGGTTAGCAGCCTGGTGGGACCCAAGCCAAGCCTTGGCCTTGGTAGTTGTGGTGGGTGGAGCCCAGCTTCGGTGTTCCAGTGCACCTGCGCTGAGGAAGCAGGAGCCCACCCACCTCCAAGGTTGCAGCTCCCCGTGTCCTGTGCAGGAGGAGTTGCGGTGGCAGATGCAGGAGACGCGGCTGCGCTGCCACCAGAGCATGTTCATCTTTGACGAAGCAGAGAAGCTGCATCCGGGGCTGCTGGAATTGCTCGGCCCGCACCTGGAACCCAGGGTCCCCAAGGCCCAGGGCGTGGAGCCGCCGAGACCCTTCTTCCTCTTTCTCAGGTGAGGTCTGGAGGTCCGGAGTGGGCACTGACTGGTGGGAGGCCTTCCCGAAGCTAAAGCCCCCCCAGCTTGGAAGAAGGCAAGGGACACTGAGGCCTCCCTGCCCACCCGCCTCCCCCAACATTCCCCTGCGTCGCTTCCTAGGGTCTTTGGTATGAGCTAGAAAAGCCGCCTCAGAGGCCTGTGCAAAGAGCTTCGGAAGCATCTGGTTTTTGTTTTGTTTTTAGGTTTTTCCGTACAATGTATTCTGATCATATTCACACACACACACACACACACACACACACACACACACACACACACACTTACACACACACCAACCCCAGTCACTGGACCCATTCTTCACCTTTCTACCCTTCCAACTTGGCACCCCTTTTAAAAAAAAAAAAAGAAAAGAAAAGATCAATTTGTGAATCCCAAATATTCTTTGATGTGTGGTCTTCCACTGGAACGGGGTCAATTTACCAAGGGCTACATAAAGCAAAAACAAGACTCTCTCGCTCCCAATAGCTAATAATTGCCAATAGCTCCTTAGCTAGGGTGGGACTTGATACCTGACTCTCCTTGATGTTACTTGGGATTTGGCTTGCACGGATCTGCTGTTCTAACGGCTGTGAGTAACTACGCTCAGCTGTCCTGCTATATCCAGCATTCCGTTTCCTTGTCATCCACCACCCCTGGCTCTCTCACTCTTCCTACCTCCTCTTCTGATATGATCCTTGAGACTTGGGGGAGATGGTGAGGTATTTATGTTCCATTTAGAGCTGGGCAGACTCCTATGCTGGGCACCTTGGCCAGTTGTGAGTCTGTCAATCATTAACTGCAAATAGAATCTTCTCATGAGGGTTGAGAGATGCATTCATCTGTAGGTATAGTGATAAGTCATTAGGAGCCCCTTTAATACTATGTACATTTAGATTAATAGTGGAGGTTCTCTGGCAGGGCCAAGGACTTGTCTCCATTGGTTCTTGGCCCAATAATGGTACAGGTATGGCTTTCAATGTGTAATGAGAGACTTAGATCCAACCAGAAAGTGGGATTACATACACCAATGCCTTTCCCAACACCCTCTAATGTTATTTATCCCTGTCTTTATCCCCTCCTTTACTCTGCCCTCCCTCTCGTTACTCCAGTTTAACCCTCCTGTCCCATTATGCCCCTTTCACCCTTTATACTATTGTGCTCTGTCTTCCATTCTTTGAAAACCTCTCCCTGTGCCCTGTAGTAATTTCCTGGCCTCTGTGAGTAATTCCAAACGAAGCACACATATCTGAAAGTTTAAAACTAACACTCAGAAAGGAGAGGAGGCGTGGTGTTTGTCTTTCTGGGTCTAGGTTACCTCAGAATGATTGGTTCTAGCACCATGCAATTACCTGTGAATTTCATTATTTTCTTGACAGTTGAGTGATATTCCATTGTGTTAATATATATATATATATATACCTCATCTTCATTATCCATTCGTCAGTGGCAGACAACAGGTTTTCATTTCCTAGCTATGGTGCACAGAGTTGCAATGACTGTGGATGAGTTTGTATCTCTATAGTAGGAAATACAGTCCTTTGCTCAAGACTGGTATAGCTGGAGCCTGTGGTTGCTTAGTTTTTTGAGGGGGTCTCCACACTCATTTCCATAGTGGCTGCACCAATTTGTACACTAAACAGTTGAGTGTTTCCTTTCCCTGCATCCATGCTGGCATTTGTCATTGGTTATTTTTTGTTTGTTTTTTTTAATCTTAGCCATTCTTACTAGGGTAAGATGTAGTCAGACTTTCTTTGGACTGCCAGCTGCCATATAACGACACAGATTGCTTATTAATTATGAAAGCTTGGCCTTGGGTTAGCTCTTATAATTTAAACTAGCCCATTTATATGTATTAATCTATGTTCTGCTACATGTCTCCTTACCTCTCCTCCACACTGTACATCTGACTTGCTCCATCTCACTGTCAGACCCACTTCTCTTCCCAGTCGCGCCTATCCGGTCCTGCCTAGCTATTAGCCATTCAGCTCTTTATTAAACCTTACCAGAGACACTTCTTCACAGTGTACAAAAAGATTATTTCACAACAGTAAGATGAAATCTCAAAGTAGCTTTAATTTGCATTTTTCTGATAGTTAAGGATGTTGAAAATTAAAAAAAAAATGTTTCTCAGTGTGCTGACTAGTTTTATGTCAACTTGACACAAGCTAGAGTCATCAAAAAGGAGGGAGCCTCAATGGAGGAAAATTTCTCCATAAGGTCCAGCTGTAAAGCATTTTCTTAATTAGTGATCAATAGGGGAGGGCCCTGCCCATTGTGGGTTAGGCTGCTGGTCCTGGGTTCTATAAGAAAGCAGGCAGAGCAAACCATAAGGAGCCAGCCTGTAAGCAGCGCTCCTCCATGACCTCTGCATCAGCTCTGCCCATTTGAGTTACTGTCCTGACTTTCTCCAGTGATGAACAGCAATGCTGAAGTGTATGCAATCCTTTCCTCCATAGTTTGCTTTTGATCATGGTGTTTTATCACAGCAATAGAACCCTAACTAAGGCAGCCTAGTTAGTTTCATGTGCCATTTTTTGATGTTTCTTTTTCTTTTCTTCCTTTCTTTCTTCCTTTCTTCTTTCTTTCTTTCTTTTTTTTTTTTTGAGTTCTTTGTATACCTAGACTCTAACCCACAGTCAGATCCCGCCCCCATTTTGTAGGCTGCCTCTTCGTTTGAGTATGGTGTCCTTTGCTGTAGAGAAACCTTTTAATCTCATGAGGTCCTGTTTATTAATTGTTGGTCTCAATGCTTGTGTTACTGGGGTCCTATTCAGAAAGTCCTTCCATGTGTGTATGAGTTCAAGTGTACTTCTATTTTCTCTATCAAATTCAGGGTATCAGGTCTTATGTTGGGGTCCTTGAACCACCTGAAGTTTTGTGCAGGGTGAGAGATAAGAATCAAGTTTTATTCTTCTACAGTTTGACCAGCATCTTTTTTTTTAATGGTGTCTTTTATCTAATGTGTATTTTTGCTATCTTTGTCAGAAGTCAGGTGACTGTGGGTGTGTAGGTATAGGTTAATATGTGGTTCAGAGTCTGTTTTTATGTCAGTACTATGCTGTTTTTAGAACCATAACCCTGTAGTGTAACTTGAAACCTGGGATGGTGGTACCTCCAGAAGTTTTTGTTTGTTGTTGTTGTTTAGGATTCTCTTGGATATCCTGAGCTTTTGTGTTTTCATATGAAATTTAAGATTTTTTTTTAGTTTTTGTGAACTGCATTGGAATTTTAATAGGGGTTGTGTTGCTTCTGTAGATTGCTTTTGGTAGGGTGGCCATTTTTACAGTATTAATCCTACTGATTCATAAACCATGGCAGGTCTTTCATCCTCTGGTGTCTTATCCAATTTCTTGGTTTTTTGTTTTGTTTTGTTTTCAGTGTCTTAAAGTTTTCATTGTACAGATTTATTCCAAGATATTTTTGAGGCCATTGTGAATGGGGTCATTCCCTTGACCTCTATCTTGGTGTGTTTGCCACTAATTTTTGAGCGTTTTGTATTTTGCTACTTTGCTGACAGTATCAAGTGTAGTTTTCTGATGGAGTCTTCGATGTATAGAATTGAATCATCTGCAAATAAACATGCTCTGGATTCTTCTTCCCTTGTGTTGAAAGACCGGCAGAGTGTGGACCTTCACTCTCCCACTCAGGAAAAGCGACACCCCAAATCACTCATAAGAAGCGGTTTTGATGCAAATAGCATGAGGAGTTTTTATTCCAAGTGCACTGGGGTCCACAGTCCTATGCCACACAGGGGTAGAGGACTGAGGACCTCGAGGGCAGAACTGAGATAGCTTTTAAAGGATTTACATCAAAGCTAACAAGGCCAGTTTCAAAGCTAGCCTGTTATTTTCACTAGGCCTAAAAGCAAGGCAAGCAAGGTCGTGGGGCAGTTCCGGTTAATAAGGTTTCCAAAGTTACAGATTTCATAGAGTACACAGTTTTTCAAGGCGGGATTGTTTAGCACACCTGCAAGGTTAGGGGGTTTTCTTTCTGTAGGATCAGCAGGCTCAGTGGCCTTGTCCTTAAGATAATGGGGAGCAGGAGAATGTACTCTCCAGTCAGAGTTATCTATATCTATTGGCAGAAGCGCTTGTTCCTTCTGGTTTTCCCTTCTTGCCATGAGTCCCGTCTTTTAGTTATTCATTTTCTTTGTGGACAGGATGACCCATAACAATTCCCAGACTGTTGTTGTGGATAACAACATTCCTCAGAAACTAGGTGGTTATGAACAATAATAATTTCCAGAAACCGGTCATCGTGATCAAGCTATTTCATGTGTTTCTTTTTCCTGAGCTTTGCGTGTAGCTAGGGTGATTTTTAAATACATGCTGGTGGATATTTTTAAATTTCTAACTTTTAGTTGTCATTAGAGGGTTAGGCTATATTTTTATGCTTTCATTGTCCCCTTAGTCTCCTCCCCTTGTCTTACTCTCTAGCTAAGACTTCAAGCATCATGTTAAACAGGAAGGTGCAGAGTGGACATTCTGTCCGTTCCTGATTTTAGTGCAAATGCTTTGAGTTTTCCTCTTTAGGATGGTGCTGGCTTCTTTTGTATTGCATTGTTACATTAAGTCCTCTGTATCCCTATTTTCTCCAAGACTTTAATCATGAGTGGATGTTGGATTTTGTGAATGATCTTTTCTGTCTTTAATGAGATGATCCATCTACTTATGTGGTGGATTTTATTGATTTACATATGCTGCTCAATCCCTGCATCTCTGGAATGGTGGTAACTTAATCATGATGGCTAATCTTTTCGATGTGTCCTTTGATTCAATTTGTAAATATTTTATTGAGAATCCCTGCATCTGTTTTCATCAGGGAGATTGGTCCATATTTTCTCTTTTTTGTTGGGTCTTTGGTGTTGGTGTGAAAACTGGCTTCATAAAAGGGATTTGACTGAGGAGTTTTTCTGTTCTTTGAAAGTAGAGTAAAATTCTGCACTGAATCAATCTGGCCCTGGGGCTTTTATAGTTGGGTGATTCTTACAATTTATTAGATTAATTCATTTTATTTTTTATGTGTGTTTTGCCTTCATGCATGTCTTTGATAGTTGGGAGATTTTTAATTACTGTTTCTATCTCACTGGATGCTGTGAGTCTCTCTCACTGGATACTATGGTTCTATTTCAGTGGATGCTGTGGGTTATCTCACTGGGTGGTGTGGGTCCTTCTCACATCTTATTGAATGCTAGGTGTTGCTAAAAGGCCAGTTTTCAGTAGAGTCACAAAAACTGGAAATGAGGCATGGCATCACAGAACTGCATACACACACAAGAGACTTTTTTTTTTAATGAGGGCCAAAACTTACATTTTATTTTTCTCTCTGCTGGTGTTCTTCCTTTTCTGTTTTTTTTTTTTTTTTTCTTCTGTTCTGTTCTGTTCTTCTACCCTGTCATTTCCTTTCCTTTTTTTACCCAGTTGTTTCCCTTCTATTTTTCCTTGATGTTTTTTTCCTTCTATATCTCCCCTTCTCTGTCTAGTTTTACAGCCTGTCCTGGCACTTGCTCTGTAGACCAGGCTGGCCTTGAACTCATGAAGATCCACCTGCCAGTGTCTCCTGCAGTGCTGAGATTAAAGGTGTGAGCCACCACCACCTGGCAATCTTTCCTCATATCCCTTATTTTTCTCTTATCCCTTTTATACAAAATTTTCTTGTATACAAAAATTTCTACATAAGAAAAGATTACTTCACATCTACAAATTACATATTTTCCAAAAACAAATTAAAATCTTTACATAACAAGAAATCACATTAAGACCACAGGTAACAAGTTATTACACAGTTTTTCTTTGTATTAATTTTCCCCCCATAACATCTTCACCCCAAAGCAGTGATTCTTTTGTAATCGATCAACAAAGTTTTAAGCAAGCCACATATACTCCAGCCAGTTCCTCTGGTCCTGGCAGGCAGCTGTGTCTTCAGTGCAGCAGATTCCTACAAAACTTTATTCCAGTGTCTAGCCAACCATCTATTTTTCTTTACACACAATAGGGTCATTTACTTTCCTTTCACAGCTTTGTTTTTTCGAGGTGCATACAGGGCCTGTGATTAATTCTGTAAGCTACAAGACCAAGGAACTCGGGCATAACCTTGTGTGTAGGGACATAATTGCTTTCTTTGATCATCAGTCCATTTTTCTACAGGCAGAATTCATGGACCTATAATACATGAAACTTCCTTATTCTTATTTTTTTTTCTTGTTTTTATTCTCTGTAAATCCCATATCTAATGAAGGGAAGGTGTCTTTTAGCCTGTTTGCCTTTTTGTACTTCCTATTGGAGCAAGTGGCAGAATAACCTAAACAATTTCCCTGATCATATTTGCTGTCTTAACCACCTGTATCTTTTATTTATTTATTTTTGTTTTTTGAATCAGGGTTTCTCAGTGTAGCTTTGGAGCTTCTCCTAGTACTCACTCTGTAGACCAGGCTGACCTTGAACTCAGAGATCTGCCTGCCTCTGTCTTCCAAGTGCTGGGGTTAAAGGCACGCACCACCACCTCCTGGCTCTAGTCAGCTTTTCCTAATTTAAAATATCAGGCCTACCTTTTACCTTTTATCTCTATTTATTCTATATACCTTTCTAATTACTCTGTGGCTTACTTGTAGCTGGATGCTGGATGGTTGTCCCCTGAAGTCCCCCTCTCCTTTCAATCCTGATCCTCTCTTCCCAGATTTCTCCTATATATTCTCTCCATTTGCCAGCCCCACTTATCCTTCTGCCTACCTATTGGCTGTTCAGCTCTTCATTAGATCAATCAGGTGGCAAAGTTAACAGCAGAGTTAAACAAATGCAATATAAAAGAATGTAACACCTCTTTGCATCATTAAACAAATGTTCAGAGCATAAACAAATGTAACACATCTTCAACTGATATTCTACAACAGCCTCCCTTTTTGTCTCTAATTGTATTCATTTGGATCCCCCTCCTCTCTCTTGGTTAACTTGGCTAAAGGTTTGTGAATCTGTTAATACCCCCCCCACCATGCTGTTTCATTGATTTTTTGTATTTTTGTTTTGCTTTCATTTCTATTTCGTTAGTATAGTGTATCTCATCCCCCCTACTTTTTTTTTTTTTAATGCTATTGATTGTTCTTGTTTTTCTAAGGCTTTCAGGTTCATCTTTATTAAATTGAGCTCTCTCGATTTTTTTCTTTCTATGTAGGCACATAGTGCTAGAAACTTAACTCTCAGCTTTCATTGTGTATCATAAATTTTGATATGTTGTGTTTTCATTTTCTGGTCCTGTCTTTTTAGTGTTCTGTATGGCTCTTTGACATAGCAGCCATCTCTTTCCTTAGATTAGGGGATGTTTTTTTTTCTTAAGATTTATTATTTTTAAAATTGTGTGTATGTGAGTGAGTTCAGTGTCTGCCAAAGCCAGAGGTGTTAGATGCCCTGGAGTTACAGGAAGTTGTGAGCCACCTGATGTGAGTTCTGGGAACTGAATTCAGGTACTCTGTTTTTAACCACTGGGCATCTTTCCAGCCCTTGAGAAGTCTATGATTTTTTTTTTGAAAATTAATGAAAGTGTGGGTTAATTCAAGATTTAAGAGCTAGTTAGTAACTAGCCTAAGCTCTTGGCAGAGCATATATAATAATAAGCCTCTAAGGTTATTTGAGAGCTGGATGGCAGGACAGAATATTCTGCCTACATATGACAGGGTCTTTCTATGGAGCCTGGCTGTCCTGGAACTCACTTTGTAGGCCACCTGCCTCTGCCTGTCAAGCGCTGAGATTAAAGGTGTGTGCCACCACTCCCTGCTAACTTTGGGTTTCTTGATCATGTTTATTATTGCTATTTTGAAATCGCTGTGGTATAGGTCATCTAAACTGGTTTTCTCAGGCACTCCTTTGGAAGTACTCATTTTTGGTGGAATCTTATTTCCATTTTCCCTGTCTTTGCCATGGGATCTAGCCATCTGTACTTGTTGTTGGTAGTGGTTCTGAATGTGGAAGGAAATCTTGTGTCTGCTTTGTTGGGTGGGTGTTGGGAGCTGTTTCCTGTTACCCAACTTGTCAGGTGTCTGACCAGCCAGGTTTAGGTTTGAGTCTTGAGCAGTTCAATGTTGAGGTTCCACTGGGATCTCAGAAGTTGTCCCTGCTGAGGCTGAGCTAAGTAATGTTTGTAAGTGCAGGAGCAGAGTGTTGAGCAGGAAGAGTCTCGTAGCCAGTCTTCAAGAGCCTTGGGGAGGTGTTCAGAACGTTTCCGTAAGCAACAGTTACTGGTGGAGTTGGTGACATGAATCTAGAATCCCTACGTGAAGATGGTGAGGAGGTATATGATGGAAGGCAGTCACAGGAAATGTGGTTCCAATCAGGTCGTAGAGGTGGGTGGGAGTTGCCACTGTGGGTCTAGTGCCCTGTCCTGGAGAGGGGCAGTCCTTAGGTCATGGAGGTGTGTGGGGGGTGTAAGGCAAGGATGAGTGAGGATGGCAGAGCTGGCCATACTCCCTGCGTGAGGGTGGGGAAGGAGTTAGTGAAAACCAGAGCTCTCAGACTCTTGTCAAGTCAGCCATGTGTTCTAAGATCAAGTGGGAAAAAGCCTTGAGCATTCCTCAGGATTCCCACCCTGGAAGGGGCTGTCTTCTCTGCAAGTATGGAGTGAAGTGTGTGTGTGGGTGTCTCTCACATTAGCAGTGGAATGTTCGAGGCTAGAGGCTGCTGAGTGTCAGCAGCTACCCCAGAATTGGTGTGATTTTGTTCTATGTACCCAAAGCCTCGTGCAAACCCACCACTTACTTCCTGGCCATGAGGCCACTCTCACATTTTCTAGGCTTTAGGGTACCCTGGGGAAAGTAGGAGTGATTTTTCTCCCAGCTGAACAGTGGAAGGCAGGTTTGGGGTCTCATCTTATTCCAAGATGGGACGGACTTAAGCCACTTGGGTTTTTGCACGTGGAAGGCAAGGATGGCGTAGGGCTGAGGGTCTTGGTGGTTTTAAGAGAAGAGAGGCATTTGGTAATGTCTCCAGAATGCAGCTTCTGCCGTATTTCCCCTTTTCTGAGGCAGTGGCCTCAGCTGTCCATGACATCCCCACATTCAGAGACTCAGAGACAGCCCAATGTCCCCTAAGGCCCTGGCTCTCCTACAACTTGGCAAACTCAGGTGCTGAGATTGCTCAGTGTGATCCAGTGACCCTCCTATCTCAAAGCAAACACTTGGTCACTAACTAGCTGGCAATGGCCCTGCCCTTTCCCCTATAGACCTGACCTCAGTGGACTGACTGAAGCCACGTAGTTATACACATACATGGGTTCACATAGGTGAAGGTGCCACGTAGGCGGTCATAACACACAGGTTCACATGGGTGAAAAGGGCTGGGAGATTCCACCCAACAGCAGCCACGCTTGCCTTCCAGGGCTCTTAAACAAACGTGGCTTTGGTCTCCTTGCTGCAGGCTTGCGCTGAGGAGAGGCTATGGGCCGTCATTCTTCCACAGTCCTTCTCCAGCCATGCAGAACCGCAGCCAGCCCCTCTGGAGGGTGCCCCAAGGTTCCTGCTGTTGTGGTTATGAAAATGTTTTGAGTCCCTGGAGTTGATTACTATAATGAGCTTCAATTTATCTCCCTTTTGAGCTAAGGATTCTTGCATTTGTGTTGAGTATGTGCTCCAGCTGTGTGGAGGTTGACACTGGGTATCAGTCTCTACTTTTTTTTTTTTTGACAGGGTCTCATTATGTAGCCCCCAATGGCCCGGAACTCACTATGTAGACCAGACCAGGCTGGTCTCCACCACGCTTGGATCTACCTTGTTTGTTTTGAGACAGGGCAAGCCCCCCAGAGCTGAAGTGATAATTGCACACAGCCATGCCCAGGTCTTCACAGGGCTGCTGGAGACCCGAACTTAGGTGTTCATGCACAGGCAGCAACACTTGTCCATTGAGCCCTTCCCTGCCCCTGCATTTTCATCGCTCTCTTGTGGCACCTGAAGGCAGAGTGGATGAAGCCCAGAAGGCCTTAGTTGCCCAACATGAACAAAAAAAAATTTTTTTATAGTGCCAATATTGTTCAAAAGAGTAAGCTTTATCTATAAAAAGTAGACAGACACACTTTAAGATAGGAGGCAGCCAGGCCCGAGGGTGGACTAGCTGTGATGCGTCAGCAGAATCACCTGCCGCTGACACAATCCAGGTGGAAATGGACGTAATCCCTACACCTGTGGATGGCGTCCCTCCACCCTCACTTGGGTTTCATTCTTCCTGTGACTTTTGCCCCCACTAGGCTCCTGAGGATGTTTTAGCTCTGTCCTAGACTTCCATGCTTGGGTCCTAAGGAATAGTGCTAAGTTTTTAGAAGCATATAGTATTGTTTATGGCTCGATTTCAGAGGTAGCAGTTGAAGCAATCAGGGGATCAATGCCATCCCTTACCTGGGTTGGAAAATGCAGGCACTCGCTATATGTTTACCAAAATACTGACTTCTGCCCGCGTCTGCCAGCAGCAGGCCCCAGAGTCACATGGCAAGACTGGAGCTGTTGGCTTCTTGTGCACCCAGAAGAGTGTTGCTAATGTCTGTTCTCTTTGAGCTGTTGTCAGGGTACAAACAGAAAGGACTTTGAAAAAGAATATGGATGTGGGCTTTCGGTGGAGGTGGGCAGCAGGTATTTATTCCTGCCTCCTACTGACCAGAGGCCCCTAGATTGTCTGGGCCCAGTTTCTCATTTTACAAATGAAGAAACTGAGGCCCAAAGAGGTTCATGATTGAGTCTAGCTGATCGGGGAAGAGTTCACAGTTGTGACAGAGCTTGAGACTTTGCCCCTTCAGCACACAGTCGACAGGGGCCTGGGCGAGGGAGGAAGGTCTATTCCTCAGCTGAGCTGAAGATGCTGGGCTGGCAGTGAAGGTTTCCTAGGCCTTGTCCTGTGAGAGGTACAACCTGTAACGTGGTGGAGAAAAGACACCAGCTGTAGACAGAGCAGATAAATGTGCCAAAATCATGCAGAGTGAGGCCCGGATTCCACAGGGAAGCAGGTGGGTAGTCATCTGGGCTAAAATAGGAAGGTCTATGTCCTTGGGGCTGAGGCAGTCACCTACCTTACTGGCCTGCTGTCTCCCAGAGATGGTGGAAACAGGGCTACCGTGGCAAACCCAGATGGGGCAATCTCTGGTGGCTGTGCCAGTCTTGCCTCGGGGGAATGCCCCTGTTCTACTGGATCCCTCCAGCTGGGGACTCAAGGCCCCTAGTAGTCCTGTGGCTGTGAGGGACACACTGGCCCAGTCTCTACCCAGCTAGGGAGGCTGGTTAGGGACTGCAGGATACAGATGCAAACTAAGCATTCTGAGCCTTGTGGGGAGGAATGGAGATGCTGCACCCTCAGTTTAGTCTGCACCTGCTTTCCCTACTCCTTCACTGCATTCCTCATTCTGTGGCTGTAAGATGCAGGAGAAAGAGTGAGGGCTCAGCTGGTGTAGGAACTTGCTGGGCTGCGACTTGGGATGAGGAGGAACTGCCTGGTTACAGGTCCCCAGCACTCCCAGCTTCAGGGGGTAGCCACCTGGCTTGTCTTCCATCTTTACCTGTGTCTCACTCCAGTCTTAGCATGGTGTGCAGCCATCTAATTCTCAACCCTTAGAACACAGGCAGGGAAAAACAAGCTCTAGACATCTGGGAAAGCTACAGCAAGCAGCCCAGGCAGACACCTCCTGACTTCTAATGGTTTTCTAAACTAATTCTTCAGTCCTTTCCTCCATGCCCTGCAGCCCCGACCACTGTAATCTAGGCCAGGTTTCTGAGGACATAAAGTGAACAGGGGAACTACTCTACTTCTGTGGCCCCAAATGTTGTAATTTAACAAAAGTGGTGCTTGAGAGAAAGACGGGGTAGTGGGAGGAGGGCGGCCTCTGGAGACAGGAAAAAGGGAAGGGGGGGGAGGAGAGGAAGAAAGGAGGATGGGAAGTGGGCAGGGCCCTTTTAAAAGGGAACATAGTGGGGCTGGGCATTGGTGGTGTACACATTCAGTCCCAGCAGTTGGGAGGTGCATCTCTGTGATTTCTGTAGTCCAGCCTGGTCTACGGAGCTAGTTCTAGGACAGGCTCCAAAGCAATAGAGAGAAACCCTGCCTCGAAAAACCAAAAAAGAAAGGAACATAGTGAATATGCAGATAGTGGTGCTCTTAGTGGCTGCAGCTGAGGGTGTATCCTGTTAGAACCCCAACCACAGACAATACAGATGCCTGAATACTAACACCAAATCCTCAGGGTTGCATGGCGCCTGCTCTCTAGATGTGGCCTAGCTTTCATGCTTTCTTTCTGACCCTTGAATCCCACAATCCTCTGCTGTACCCTTGTGCCCAGACACACCCTCCCCTCTTGAGTGACAGTTGCTGCTCTGTCCTGATGGAAGCCTTGTGTTCCTTCATGTGACACATGGTTCCAGAATCTTTCACATCTGACTTGTAGGCCACACAGAACTCGAGTGTCACCAGTGTTTACCAAAAAGGGCAAGGAGGCAGGATGGGGGCAAAGCAGGGCCGTGCCTTTCTGCGCTGCCCCATGGAGCAGCCTCTTATGCTCTAGGAACTGGTATCAGAGGCCAGGCAGCACACATGGAGTGTGTGTGCAAATCAACTGTTAACAGGCATTTGTTTCTTTAGTAACCTTGGGGGCAGCATCATCACTGAGAAGGTCCTGAGTTTGCTGAAGGCTGGATGGTCCAGGGAAGAAATTACGATGCAGCACTTGGAGACCTCTCTTCAAGCTGAGATCATGCAGTCTGCAGGTAAGTGATCAGTTCAGATACACAGTCCCTGCTAAGAGCTGTGGCTGGAGGTGATTAGTGTATGTAACAAATTCGAGGTAGTAGAGGACAGAAGACAGCCAAATTGTCAACTTCAGGTGGCACACACACAAAAAAAGTAAGCCTAAACTCCTTTCCTGAAAATGCCCTTCAGAGGGTCATTGGCCCAGACATGGTCTCTGATGCCCAGAGACAGCATATCTCCCTGAGAGAACAGTGATTCAGTCCCAGCCAAAGGTACGTGTTTCCTGCACCAAAGCCACAGTCCTGGTGGTCATGCCCTGCCACACTCCAGCTCTTGGCACCTACTGCACTCCTAGAGCTCCACAGGAGACCCGATCTTGCCCAGGTCTCAAATTGGAGGGCACCTTAAATCTTTAGCATGGCCTCAGGTCAGTCTGTGTGTAATTTTTGGTCTTATTTCAGACAGTGGCTTTGGCTCCAGCCGTCTTGTGAAGGAAAACCTTATTGACTTCTTTGTCCCCTTCCTGCCTTTGGAGTACCACCACGTGTGGCTGTGTGTCCGAGACGCCTTCCTGAGCCAGGACCTCCCGTACACAGAAGAGGTCCTGGATGAAATTGCCAAGATGATGACATATGTCCCTGAGGAGGAGCGCCGCTTCTCATCTCAGGGCTGCAAATCCATTTCCCAGAGAATCAACCTCTTCCTGCCTTGAAAGTGTCTCCTTGTGCTCCCACGAACGGTCTTCCTCTACCAGAGAGGCCCTGGATCTGCCAGGCACCCTGGTGTCCAGCACCACTGCTCCAGCTGTGTGCAGAAGGTGGACCCGAACAGAGGCAGTTCTTAAATCACTTGGTGCCTTAAAGACCTGCATTCAAGACATTGTATAATGTAGGCCAATAAGTCAGAAAGCCATCGGGAAGTCCAAGTACCAAAGGGCCCCCAGAACTCCCCCAACAGGTTCTTGGGTCCACAGCTCTTCCCAGAAAGTGGCTGGCCTTGGGTATGAGCCTGAGGCTGCAGGATTCTTGGGTACAGAACATGAAAGAACAACTGTGGCTCATCAGCAGTGTGCTCTATTCAGGTCTGTAGGCGTGGGCTAGCTTTCCAGAGGATGGGGGTCAGCTTTGGGGTGTGAGTAGGTCGGCAAAGGGCCTTAGGGTAAAGGGAAAAACCAGATGCTTTCAAAACATGCCAGTGACTGGGGACGTGGCACACACCTGTGATCCCAGCACCAAGCAGGCTAACCCAGGAGAGCGATCTAGAGACCTGAGCTGCCTGATAAGTTTGACAAACAATCCACAGATGTGTAACTAAGGCACGTTCTGTTCTATAGACTGAAAACTTTTTAATTAGGAGCCTCGCTATAAACTGTCAAAGTATAGATTAAATTTTGTATTTTTCTAACATCCTTGGCCTCCTTTCTTACTAGTGACTGTACTCAACACTGACGGGGACTGGTAGAGCCAGGCGCTGGCCCTGGCAGAGGCGGCACAGCATCTTCTGACCTGGGAGTGAGTTTCAGTTCACTCTGGGACATGTCAGCTGAGCTCAGAGCTACACCAGCTTAAGACTCAGTGCTCACAGACTTGAGTTCTTCACCCACGTTTTGTCAAGGAAAGCTGTGGTTCCTGAGGTTGATATGGTACAGCAGGCAGTCTTTTTTCAGCCAGTCCCTTCACACTTTTGAAGCACACAGGTCTTTGTGCTTTGTCGTAATTTCCCCTCTTAGGGTATCCCTCCTCTGCCCTCTCACCTTTAGCTCTTGTAAATGGACTGTTTCTGCATGAATCAGCTGGTTGTACATGAGTACTAACCTGGCTTAGGTTAGGGAGTACTGAGTCCAGCCATACTGGGTACTTACTATTCAAATGCAGGAAAGAAGCATGGTTTGAGCAGCAAAAGCAGCTCACAGAGTTCAAGGGTTTAGGAGCTCTGCTGCCACAAATCAGGGATAGAGATCTAACAATTCAGATTTCTTATAAAGCAAGACTACAAGGTTAGTAAGCAAGAAATGGCCAGTAAGACTTAAGATACCTTGTTCAAGCCATGTGTTGCAATGCCTGCTATCCCATATTCAGGAGGACAGATCAGGAAGACAGCTTGGGCTACATAGTAAGAACTAAGTGAATGGCAACAAGAAAATGACAGAGATAACCATCCTATCCAAGAGCCAGACATAATTTTTCCCCCATAGGTCAGGCCATGTTAGATTGCTAGAACATTGGTCACAAGGGCATAAAAATAGAAACGCAGAAGGAGGGGCTTCAGAAACTTCCAGAACAGGTCAGTGGAGAGATTAAGATGGAAAAATCTTAACTTGAGACAAAACCTATGAGGAAAGCAGCTCTGAGAAATTATGACAATATACACATCTTAGAGTAGCACTGTGCCACAAAGAACTAGAAAACACTAAGCTCCAAATTTCTGTAATAACAAATACCACTAGTCTGGAGACATAGCTCAGAAGTTAAGAGTACTCACTGGCTGCTCTTCTAGAGGGTCGGAGTTGAATTCCCAGCAACCACAGGGTGGCTCACAACCATCTATAATGAGATCTGGTGCCCTCTTTTGGCATGCAGGCATATGTGCAGGCAGAACACTGTGTACATAATAAATAAATCTTTAAAGACAAACATAGTGGAAATAAATGAAATAGCTAGGTTGGTAGAACACCTGTGGTTCTAGCATTTGAAAAAGCTGAGGCAGGAGGCTGCCAAGCTTAAGAAAACCTGGGCTTAGTAAGTTTGAGACTGGCTGGGGCTATATAACAAGACCTTTCTTGATCTTTTCTTGTCTTTTTGAGACAATGTCTCATATAGCCAAAACTGAACTTAGAATGACCTTGATTGTTCTGCTTTCGTCTTCCAAGTGCTATAATCACACAACTGGGCTTATTTGGCGCTGAGCTCAGACTGGGCTCTGTGCATGTTAGGCAAGCACTTTGCTGATCCCCAGGCCCAAGACCCTGTTTCTAAATAAAGATACTGGAGTGGACTCTAAAAACTAAAGCAAAACCACAGATCAATGAAAGGGCTGGGTGGTGAAGGGTACTAAAATAACCCATAGAAAAGATGTATTACTGGTAACACAGAAACACAGATTCAGAAAACCTATTATGATTATACATCAGCAAACTAGATTATAATAAATTCATGTATGTAGACAACCTACCAAGATTAAATCATGAGAAATAGACAACCTGAACAGACTTTTAAGAAGTAAATTATTATTATGTGACCAGTAATTTTTTTGTAAGTATCACATCAAAGAGAAACCTAGGGCCTACCTGATGGCTTCAGGCTGAAATTTACTTTTTAAACAGTTAAAGTCTGAGAAGGGCATGGTGACATATATCTTTTAATCCAGAGGCAGGCTGATCTGTGAGTTCAAGCCCAGCCTGGTCTACATAGTGAGTTCCAGGAAAGTCAGGGCTATCTCAAAACAAGCACACCAACAGCTTAAATCTGGGTGTGGTAAAATACATTAGCAATCCCAGCACCAAGGAGACTGAGGAAAGAGGTCTAGGAGTTTAAGTCTGGTTGTATCAGACGAACAACAAACACTGATACCAACCCTATTGATACTACCCCCCAGCAGGAAGACTTCCAAACTCATCCCATGAGGCATCATCTGGGCAGCAAAACCAAACAAGGGTAAGAAATAATAATGAAAAAAGTAAAACCCCACCTCAAACCCAAAAATTAGTTGACAAACATAACCAATGAACACAGATACAAAAATCCTTAACAAAACAGCCCAATATATCACAACAAAAAGACCACTCACTATGATCAAAAGGTATTTATCACAGGAATACAAGATGGTTCAATCTCTGTAAATCATCAAATGTGATCTATCACATTAGTAAAATGAAAGGGAAAAACCACATGATCATTTCAATAGATGCAGAAAAACTACTTGACAAATCTCTTTTTTTGTTGTTGTTGTTGTTTTAAATCCTCAACAAATTAACTATAAAAGCAATGTGGCACACACCTTTAATACCAGCAAAGGCAGGCAGACCTCTGTGAGTTCTAGGCCAGCCTGGTCTACAAAATGAGTTCCAGGACAGCCTGGGCTGTTATTACAGAGAAAACCTGTCTCAAAAAACAAAACAAAACAAAAACAAAACCCCAAAAACTGGAAGGAATAATGAACACATCTGTTAATCTGTTAATTCCAGCATGTAGGTGGGGGTAGAATTCTCCACCAACCCAAATCAGTACTGTTTATATACACTAACAGCCAACTGTCTGAAAAGGAGAGTCAAGAAAACAATTTTATTTATAATAAAACACTTAGGAATAAGCATAACTAAGGAAGCAAATAGCCCTATACTGAAACTAAAAGAACAGTGATGAGAAAGACTGATTATGGACTAGAAGATTTAACAGCATAAATGCCTACAATACTAAAGTGATCTATAGACTTCAATGAAATGCCTATCAAGACATTTGTGGTAGCTTGAATATAACTGACCCCCATAGTCTCATAGGGAATGGCACTAACAGGAGGTGTGGCTTTTTTGGAGTGGGTATGGCCTTGTTAGAGGAACTGTGTCATTGTTGGGTGGGCTTTGCGGTTTCTTATGCTAAGGATACAGACTAGAATCTCAGTTGACTTACTGTTGCCTGCAAGATGTAGTACTCAGCTCCAGCACATCGGCCTGTATATTGCCATGCTCTCCATCACAAATATAATGGACTGAACCTCTGAAACTCTAAGCCACCACCCCAATTAAATGTCTTCCTTTAAAAGAGCTGCCATGGTCATGGTGTCTCTTCATAGCAAGAGAAACCCTAAGATGACATATTTTATACAAATAGAAAAATGATCCCAAATTCCTATGAAACTGTAAAATCCTTAAGTAGCCAAAGGAATCTTTAACAAAAAGAACACAGCTGTATTGTATTACCTAACCTGAAAGTTATTACAAAGCTACAGAACCAAACAGTATGGTACCCACACAGACACACACCACTGGAACAGAATGCAGAGAAATACAACACATGCATTTTAACCCAACAGAATACACAAAGGTATCAAAGTGCCTCAGAGAAAGGGTAGTTAGTCTCTTTAATAAATGGTTTTGGGTAATGTGGTTTCATGCATGTAGATCTTAGCTCTCGACACATACAGGACCAAGTCAAAGTAGATTAAAGATTTACAAGTAAAACCTGAAACTAGGAAACAAATGAAATGTTTCAATACCTTTGTACAGGCAATGGGATTTTTGGAAAAGACCCCAGTAGCAAAGCAGTAAAACAGCAATAAATGGCAAAAGGGTTTCATCAAACTGAAAATCCAAATGGTCAAATAAAACATCATGAAGAGACAACCTACAGATTGGAAGTAAACAAACTATTGGTAACACTGAGTCACCAATAGTTTATATTCAGAATATAGAGGGAGCTCAAACAGCTCAACAAATTATCCCATTAAAACGTCAAAGAAGTCAGAACAGACGTTCTTCAAAAGATAAGAGGGCTGGAGAGATGACTCAGTGACTGAGAGCACTTGTTCAGTCCCCTGTACCTACATGGTAGCTCACAATTACCTGTAACTCCAGTCCCAGGGGACCCAACATCTTCTGGGCCTGTGGGCACCAAGCATGCCTATGATGTAGGCATACATGCAGACAAAACACTCATACATGTGACTTTTTTGCTTTTTTTTTTTTTTAAAGAGAAATCTTAGAAGAGAAACAAAAGCAACAGTAAAAGTTCTTCCTAAGAAACAGAAATGTTAATCAAGCCAAGGGCATTGTGCAACTTTTCCTGATAAAAAAGACCTGAAAAAGCTTCTGTTCACCTCAGACAAGGCACTGGTACTGGACCAGAGGGATGATTCCATTCCATTGGAATTCTATTGAATTAAGGCGTGATGTACAGAAACTTTCAAGTGGCTGCATCATGGAAAAGCCTAACCTAGCATGGGTAATGGCTCAGAAAGCTGCATCCCCTGGAGCTCTGCCCAAGGGGGAAGCAACTCCACCCAAGACTCTGTTTGCAGCAACAGGTGAGTGCTTTGGTAGCCTAGCAGGAGGGGCTTGTGAATCTTCTAAGTTGCATGAACTTCTCTCTCCCCTCCAGAGGGAAAATGGTTTCACTCTTATCCCAGGAAGGACAAGCAACTTATCCTAATTGGAATATAAAGACAAGTCCTAGGGAGGCTGTAGGAAAGGGAGGACCTGGAAGTCACTGTAGGGAAGAATGGAAATCAGTACAGCTGATGGGAAAGGTATAGTGGCTATGCAAAGCATTATTCATAGCTAGGCACAAAGGTACACACCTGTAACCCAGCACTCAGAAGGCAGAGGTGTAGATCCAAAGTTCAAGGCCAGGCTGCCCTCAAAAAACCAAGGGCTAGAGAGATATCAGTGTTACTTTCCTATGTGGTCCCTAACACTACAAAAAGGCAAAAGAAAGAAGCATTTACAAAAAAACAAAACAAACAAAAACAAAAAACACCAACCAACAAACAAAAATCCCAACTCAGCTAAAACAACTAAGTTTGAGTTAAATATATAAATGTAAGATCTGAAACTATAAGAAAACAGGGAATCTTTTAGGATAGCAGAAAGTGAAGCAGGGAGGGAGAGGCCCAACAGTGGGTACTGCAGGAGTTAGAATTTCTGTCTTGCACAATAAGATAGACATGGCTCTTGGTATTTCTATACACGTGCACACTGCAATAACCAAGTCAGGGTGTTTAGAATATCTGTGACCAGATCTCATTGTGGGGAGAATGTTCAAAATCTTCACTGTCAGCTCTTTTGAAATAATGTGCAGCACCGTGGACCAGTCACCCATGCAGTAAACACCATGGCGGAGTTCTTGTACCTGGCTATTTTGTCATGATAGCCACTGACCACACGATTCTCAATGAATGAGAACAAACGTGTCAAAGAGGTACTGGGACCAGGGAGTGTGGGCCAGGTATTGTTAAGAGTGCTTGTGTATCACGTATGAAGTCCTGGGTTCAACTGCCAGCACCTATATAAAGTGTGGTGTCATACAACAGTAACCCCAGCAGGGGGATCCAAGCGCAGCATCAGCTCTGCATGGCAAGTTGGAGGCCACCTTGGGATAGATACACGCTTGTCTCAAAAGCATGGGGGAAAAAATAATTTTGAATAATGCCTGTCTCAAGACAGTCTAAAAAATTATCATCAGAATGGATTTTCAGAGAATCAAATCTTTGTGTAGTCCGTTGACATTAGACAGCCCCCCATCCCCAACAAACACATACAAACTGCCTACCTGATGTTGGCCAGCCCAGGCTCCGGAAGGGATCGTATGTGTAACACTTGCCATAGGATGCGGAGTCATACCACAGTCGCCTCCAGGAAGAATGTATCAGGAGACCTCTACTCATCTGTACTTTATAGTCCTCTACTGAATGCCTATAAGAAACTGCTTAGTTCCCTGTCAATTAAAATTCTGGGAGAAATACTCCAACTCAAGCCCACTCTGCCAATAAAATATTTCAACCTTTATTTAAAACAAAACACAACTTGCAAACCATGTGAGATACGACAGGAAGCAGTCCCGGCCAAGGGCATCATTTATTTACATCAAGTTTAACACTGTTAGCAGTTCACAGTCAGACAACAGAGTGAGAGAATTAAATTAGAAAAACAATCGAAAATATATTACAGTAACAATTAAGAACAAATACTTGACAACAGTGGTAGTGTGACCCATGACTGACAGGTTTTAGTTGAATCCCGTATGGTCTCACCGGGCACTGTGTCCGCTTAGCAATGCACACAGTGCCTGCTGTGGGCTTCACCCTCTGCGCACCACCTACACCTGCAGTGTAACCTTTGGTATAAACATTAGAGTTTTAAGGAATCTGAATTAGCAAGTTTTAGGACAAAGTTCTATGAACCACCATAAAATGTTCAAATTGACTTATACCAAGCAAGCACAAAATAGGGGTTTCTCTGCTGATAGTCACTACAGAATCCGATTGCAAAGGAAAGAAAGTGCAGGGTCTACAAGGCAGGCTTCGGGTGTGCAGGGGGCTGTTCGGGGCAGCATGCTCACCGCTACTGCTTCTGCCCTCAGAGAGAGGCAATTAGGAGTGTGGTGAGCACTTCCCCTTCTCTTTAAGTTTCTGAATACTCTTTCCTGAAGGCCATTTCTCAAGGTCTCAGCAAACGCTTCTCATGAAGGAGTTCAGTAGCATAGTGGAGGCTGGCCATGGAGATGGAAGGATACTGGTTCATGTGGTCCTGACCATTCACAGTACACAGACAGCATGGGTCTTAGGAACACCAAGCCCAATGTGCAGAACTAAGGACCCTGAAGCACTGTAGCCTCTGCAGTATTCTGATTCAACAATACACGTATTTATAACTGCTGAAAATTAAAAACTCATGTATGTGAAATTCTTATTAAGTCCCACTTGCCACTAAATTGTAGGGCCCCTAAAAACAAGATGTTCAACTCCTGTTCAGAGACCCAAAACAAGCCCAAGCAAGTTCTACCCACAAAACTCTGTATTTCCTTTCACTAACTTGTTAGCATTTAACAATGCCTCCCCTGTGTCCTGAAGACTAGGGGCCATACTCTAAGAAGAGCTGAGTAACTCAGGACCAACAAAACAGCCCCATTCTACCCTGAAGGTGCTACGGTCTGAGGATAAGTGGACATACTTTCTTCTTGGATGGTGGCAGGTCTGCAGACCCACTCAGTGTGCTACCTGTCCTCTCTGGCTAACAGGATTCTGCTGCTATGTCCAGATTTTCCAGCACCAGGGAAACAGAGATTATTATTATTATCCAGGAGGGGTAAACAGTCTGATTTACGGGTATACATGGAACAAAGAAAGTGTGTGTGGAGGGGGAGGTGGGTCTAGAAGAGGCCTCCTTCCCTCCGCTCATCACACAGTGCTAAGAAAGGTGAAGCAGCAATTTGCCAGTTGGCATTTTGACTGGGCGAGCATGGGGGAGGGAGGGCAGGGGGGGAGGGTCATGGGTGTCTGACACCAAACTTTGACCCTGATGAAGCTTGTTTCAACCAGATCTAGTTCAATAGTTATGCACAACAGCCCAGCAGGTTAAGTATTTCTTCCAACACCACTCAGGAACCTGATCTTTGAAGGCACAAACCTCTGAGCATGACCTCTGCCACTCTGTCCGCTTCTTATCAAGATAAATTGCCCAGACCTCCTCCAGGGCACAACACAGTTTCCTCCTAGGTCACATAGTAGCTAGTCCAAAAGGAAAGCATTACCATTGCACACACAGTCAAGATGGAACAAGTATACATGGCACGGGAAGCAGCAGCCTCGTAAAGACAAGTTGGAGCCATGAATCAGCTGCCAATGCTCTTGAGCAGGGTGAGCCAAGCCAGCCTCCTCAGTAGTAGGATTACAGGCAACAGCAGTGAAGCTGGGCCACTGTGCTGTGCTGTGCTGTGCTGACCCTGCAGGTGACAGGGACCACTACTCTAGGAATTACTGACCCCTACAACTATGCACAAGACATTAGGAGTGGGCCAAGAAGCATTCCAAGGCCTCGTCTCTGCCTGGGAGTCAATGCTAGCAGCATAGGAGCCACAGGAACCCTTGGGCTGGCCCAGCCAGTCTGTGCACAGGTTCCCTTGGAACTGCTTTGCTCTAGGCTCCTGCATGCCTACAGAACCCAAACAGGTATTTTCAAAGAAAATCAGCTTGATAGATGAGGCAGCTGACAGGAAATATAAAAAGTACTGGCCACAGCAGATGCCGAGGGTATAAGATGGATCCTAGACCCAGGTGAAGCAAGTCAAAGCATGCAAGATGATGAAACATCACTAAGAACAGAAGAAATAAAGATGACTCTGTCAACCCAATACCGTCTCCCTGGAAGACACAGTCTAATGGTGTCAAGTGCTCTCACTAGCAAAGACAGACAAATATGAGGAGGTCAGAATAGAGTGCAGGTGGATGTAAGTCACCTCCACATGATTTACTGAAGAATATAGAGAGGTTAGAATGCAGAGTGCAGCTAGATGTAAGCTGCCTGCCTCTACATGACTTACTTGAGTATATATATCATCTAATAGGCGAGTTAAGCTCAGCTACTTTTGTTTTTAAAAAGGAGATGATAAATGTCAATGTCATTTACAACCGGTAGAGAAATTCTAGAAATTTTCCAAGTACGTCAGTTTTCTACCCACAACCCCCCAGGACATTAGTTTTTAAAAAGATACTGTCAACATGAACAGGAAATGAGGCTGCTCTCATCACAGCAAGGGCACTAAGAGCTGAGCATGTATGGGTGACTGCTCAAAACAAAGAGGGCCTTTATCTTCCCATCAAGGGCCTGGAAGAGCTGCTGGGCTCCCAAGGCACTCAGCCACTGAGTCTCACTCTGTAGCCCAGGCTGGTCCGGAACTTGAGGGTCTCTTGCCTCAGCTTCTTCAATGCTGGGATTACATGCCACCACTTCACTACTTTTTAAAGGTGAGAATGAAACCAAAAGACTGGTCCCCAGTTTTCCGAAGTTCCTCAGCTCTGAACTATTAGCAAACATTTGCAGTGTCTTTGCATGTTCATTTAGCAGTTTCATATAGAGCTCTGTAGCAGATTGCAGAGTTGACTGTCTAGCTGCAGTCCAGGTCAGCTTCAACCTCTACAGATACCCATAATCCAACTTTATAGCTGAATTTCATTTACTTCTCAAGGTGCTTTCCCACTCTCCCACAGTCATTAAAATGACACTGAACAACAGGTTTCTTTTTGAACAAAAAGGAATGTAGAACTGCTTTATTCCCCCCCCTTTTTTGTTTTCAAACAACTCAAGTTGGTATTTTTAACTATAAAGTGCAGAGTTCTGTGTGGCTGAGGACTAGAAGAACGGAGCTGTGTTGGCTTTCTGACTGAGTTCCACTAAATGCTTGTTTGGCTACACTGTTACTGAACATCCAAGCCTTTCTTGGCCAGGGCCCTCCAGAGCGTGTGCTTTACAAGTGTGCAGTGCCATACTGATTGTCTGGCCGAGCATTTCACAAGGCCGTAGGTGTGGTGGAGAAATGCCACAATTCACAGCTCCTGAATTCTAGCCTCAGCTCTGCCACTAACTGCTCCAAGATAATGGACTAGTGACAACCATCCTCTCCAGTTTCTTCTTCTGTACAGAGGACACAAAGAGTGTTTGAAACATGAAGAAGTCCTTGGGAAACACACTAGCTACTCTTAACATACCTGAACTCCCCTAGGTTCCTCTAGCGCTTCTGTGTGCTTCTGGTTAGGAGTGAACACTAGCGGTTACTATTCATGGAGTGCTCACGGTGCACCAGGTACCTAGCTGCCTTTCTATAAGCATCACCTATTGGCACTGCCGAATGCCCTAGGCGCTTCATTGTAACAAGAAATGCTTTTAAGAGCCAACCATCAACTAGGTGTAGGAACATTTCTAACTGAAACCTTAAAATGCCACCAGAAACTAGTCTCCACTATGACGACCTTATACAGAGGCCACCCTGAAAATGACCCAATCAGTTTGTCGCATGATAGATCACAGCTTGGTGTGCTATGTTCAATTCATCTTTTAAACATATCAACACATATTTTTAAGGGCCCATTTTAAAGTCTCTCTCTTTCTGAACATCATGATGGGAATCATCTGAAAATGTTAAATATAATTGTAGCCAAAGTTAAAAAAAAAAAAAAAAGCTTCCTGTAAAACATGATTAGGATATATTCAATTCAGAAGACAGCATTTGAAGATGGGGAATCCAACTGAAACCACAGACTTGTGTACGAAAATAATGAAGCTGTGGCAAGATATACATAGATAAAAACTTCAGGGGCCGCCGTCTGCTTTGTCTTCAGGATGCACATAAAGTTAAATTACATTTTTAGTTTCTAATAGCAGTTTTCTCTGTTTTAGATTTGCTGATTTTTTTAAGCTGGTCCCTTGCAGATAGATAAAAATAAAGAAACCTAAATAATTCTATCATAGCAAGTTGACAGTGCCACTGTGACCCGAGGCCTTGATCCCTGAAAGCTACATGGTTCCTGCATCATGTGGTGTGTGAGTCAGTGCTACTCATGACAGTGTTGAAAAACAGGTCAGTTCAACTCATGGATTTTGTGAGGGCCCACTTTGAGCAGGACAGAATTTGTGCTGTCCTCACTGAGACTTGGCCCCCTGAGACTGAGGGAAGCAGGGTGCTGAGATACTCAGTAGTGTTTCTCCAAGCCTGGCTTCAGAACTCTGAAGGGAAAACAAACAAACAAACAAACAAACAAACAAACAAACACACACAAGACCCAACCCTGAAAACAACAACAATTTCTTACAACATCCTATATGGCGGGATAAACTTTAAAAGCAGCATTAATAATGGCCTCAAACCCTACACAAGGGTGCCGAACTGCTCAAACAGATTCAAGTTTATAGGTGTATTTGATGGTGAACAAGGGGGAGAATTCTCTCCCAACTACTACAAGGACATTAACCTGACCCCTAACTGCCCAGACTGCAGCTGTGGGGACACCCTAACACCTGTAGGAGCTGTTTCCTCCAGTCCAGACCACCTTTAACCCTGAGCCTTCTCTGGAGCAGCAGGGATAAGTATCCAAATTTCCTTTTTTTCTAATGAAAACTAAAATTTCTTCCTCGGTCAAGGATGCCTAATACAAACTGAAACAGTTTCCCCTTAGGTTCTGGCCCAATTACTGTAAGCACAGCAGTTCAAAAGTTTCTTATTTCTGATGTAGCAGAGAGAATGAAAAGTGACCCAATGTACCAACACTAAGTAAAGAGCCCTCCAGAGAGGATCTCAAAAGGAGCTGAACATTAGCCTGCAAAACACTCTTGAGAATGTGGGCTATTGCTACCAATTAATAGATCAAAAGATGGAGCGGCAACTTGACAGTGAATCGATGACAGTCAGGAAAAAAACACCGCTCAGTGCTGAATTCACATCTTCCTACATTAATACTCTTGGAAGGGGGGGGGGGAATCAAGGTATTTTGTATTGGGTTCTCTTTGGGGAATGAAGGGGGTGTTCACAAATTTAAAACAAAACAACAACAAAAAAACAAAACTGGAATTAGATCCAGCACCAAAACCATCAACAATATGTAGCCTACTAAGTTTCTATTTCATGTTACCCCATTAGCTTCCATAACTGTAATTAGGGAAGGGAGATACCTATTTTACAAAGGCAAAACCTAATTGCAGGTGAAACCCTTAGCTTTCTGAGTCTAATTGGTGCTCCCTGAAAATACCCACTCCTTCTATAATGCGCTCTTAAAATAGAGGTGAAAAGACAAAATAAATAAACTATATCCCCAACACAAACTCCACCATGTGCAACAAGGGGGTGGCATGTTATGTGACAGAGAAAAAGAACATGACAATTCTGTGGAGGCAAGCCCTTAGTGAAAAGGCCTTCTCCACTGTCCACCCAGGTCAGTGTGCGGTAGTGAGGTGAGGAAAGGTGCAAGTAGCCATGGATCAAGCAAGCTTCTCTTCCCAGTCCCAGGCTTCTGGGCCCAGCCGGTTCAAAAAGGTACTGTGTTTCCTTGGTATTTTAATTTTAAAAAAAAAGAAGAAGAAGGAGGAAGAATATACATAGCTGCTCAAGTGGCCATTGTGTCAGTATTCGGGCACAGAAGGTCTCTCCTATGAAACATATAGTGACCACTATTTTCAATATTAATGCTGGGTAATGCCCTGAATGCTGCTAGAAATAAAGGAAGACAGCCTGCCCAGCAAGGGACAGAGACCCACTAAGAAGCCCCGTATGCCATGGTTTACAGATAGCCACCAAGAAGCAGTACGTGGATACTGGTCCATTAGGAAGTAACACGCTAGAAGAGTGGGAGAGGTGACTGCTAATCACTACAAGGTTTTGGAAGCATCAATCTGACTAAGTGTCCCTCGAATTCTATACTTCCTACATCAACTAAGATACCCAAGGCAAACAGGATCAAAGCAGATGGAAAGGGCCACGTTTCCCAGCTGAGTATTTTAGCAACCTAATTTGCAGTTCTTGCTACAGCAGCAATGACCCTTGCAAGCAATGACCAACAGCCACTTCCAGGAGCCTTGAGTGAACATCTGCTTCATCTCTCAGTTTTCTTTCTCCTGCATGGTGAACTGAAGCCCGATCACCCCAGGACCTGTAGGTCAAGGGCCGCTTCATGATGCAGAGTGACTGATTTTTTATGATCTACACATGACACTCCCTTACTCTGTTCACACTGCCCTGTTCCACCAAACTGACCTACTATTTACGGGATTTCCTTTTTGCTATTTTGAGATGAACCTGTAAACGTGAGAATTCAGGGATCTGAGGTACTTCACATGAACACACTCAAGTATCAGTCTTTCACTTTTTAAAAAACAAGAACACAGGAAAACGAGTCCCTTTCCCTCTCCCCTCAGATATGTGTACATTTCCCACCAGGCTGACAATGGCTACCTCTGCACCACATCACTAATTTCCTGTACACATGACAATAAGTTATTGAGGACAGGGTTTGTCCCAGGCACACCAGCAGCTGTGGAAGACACCTGCAGCTCCTGTAGACTAAGTTCCAGTTTGCTCACAGCCTCTCGGAAGGCAAATTTGTTTCGAGTCTGAGGGATGCAGTCCACATACCCTGAGCAGTAGTCAAGCAGCTGGTGCCCAGTGTCTACTAGTTGGCTATTGGGCACAGGTTCCGTGATTGCACTGGACAGTAGATCGGCACACTCCAGCAGGGCCTCTTTGCTGATTTTGTCAGCTGAGATTTTCTCAGCTGCCTGTTTGGTTTTTCTCAGGGCCACCTTAGTACCTGCTGTGCCATTGGCCATTTTGGCTGGTGAGATGGAAGATGCGGGCAAAGGCACTTGAGGTGGAGGCATCACTGGCCTCCCAGGTTTCCCACTACTGGGCACTGGCCCTGGAGCTGCCTTTTTTCCTCCCTCCTGTGTTTCTGGAGTGGGCTGTCCTGCAGGTGGGGCAGTCGGCTCTTCCTCGGGGTCTGAGCATGTGGACGGATGCTGCAGTAGTCTCATCACTGGGGGTGGGGGTGGGGCACACTTTGGTTTTACCCGTCGGGGTCGGTCCTTGTCTCCAGAGGATGTGACCTGATGCTCAGATAAGAGCTTGAATTTATTCCCCTGAGAGTCTGTGCCAATGAGCTGCACGTCAGCTGGAGTGTGTTTCAGAGTGGGTGAGATAAGGACTGGCACTTTGTGGTTGTGGGTGGTTGGAAGGACAGCTACGGCCTTGGCTGGGGAAGACCAGCCGGGCTGCTCTCCATCCTCTGGGACTCCTGCGACTCCAAGTCGCGTCCCACCATTCCTTTCCTTGCCTTTGGGGGCAGCTGCCACTCCAGCCACCCCTACCCCTGGAGAGTCACTCTCTGTGATGGCTGGATCAGGGGCTCTCAGGGGAAGAGCTGTGGCTCCTCTGGGCAATAGTTTGGCTTTTGGTCTCTCCCTGGCTGGAGCAGCACCTTCCTCAGATTTTTTTGGAAGCATGTCATTAGCCCTGTCCACATTCTCTTCTGGTTGAGAAGAGGTGGACACTGTCCTTTCCAGCTGGAGTTTGGACCTCTGGCAGTTCCTGGGAAGGGTCATTGCCATCCTATCCTGCTCTGGAAGCCCTGAGGACATGGAAGATGTAGAGTTTGACCTTGGAAAAGGCTTGGAAGTGTCATCACTGGCTGTGGGTTTACCTGCTCGTAAACCCAGTGTCTTTTTGATTAAGCGAGGTGTAAAGAAGCCTGTGATGCCAGACCACCCACCCCCAGCAGGGCCACTGCCCTCACCCCCACCACTGTCATCATTACAGAGGTTCCTCTGTGCAAAGCTCCCCCCATAGCACTTGGCTGGCACCAGATTCGACTCTTGCTGGCTGGGAGTGAAAGAGAACCCATCAGCATGCTGTAGAGAAGCAACAGATGAGAAGTTACCCGTGAGTTCATATTTCTTGTGGGGCTGGTTCTCCATTTCTCGAAAGGAGCTGCTGCGCTTAGGGGGCGTGGGGGCATTTCTCTTTTTCATGAAGGAGCTGAAGAAGCCTCCCTTCCTATCCCTGGTGAAGCACGTCTCTTTGGCATCTTCTAAGAGGCTGCTAGGTGACTTATCTCTTTGCTTTCGAGGCAGAGCTGGGGACCCACTGGAGGCCTGTGCACTTCTAATGAAGCCTGCTGAGAAATGGCCAACCAACAACAGGAAAGACAAAAAGTGAGCCAGTTAGCATTTATTAAACACCAGATGTTGGCATTAAGTAAGAAATTAACAAATACATCATTTCAGTGACAAGTGTTCAACTGTGATGTGGATATTAATATTAACACTTGCTGTTCATTCTGTATTCATCCTTTCTCTACAATACAGATGTACCCATCATCACCCATCTGGGTAACTATCTGGGAGCCAGAGGATGAGAAAAACAGAGCTGGTAGCAGGCTATCTGTTGTATGGATAGGACCTGCCCCTTAGGCAGGGCAGGGCAGGGCCAAGGCCCAGAAGCATCGTAGCTCCTAGTTCTTCAGGCATATACTTTCTGTTCTGACCCCTACCTGGTGCTGAACTGGAGGCCAGGCTCTCAGAGGCATCAAGGCCACCATCTACGTTCTCTTTGTTGTCCCCCTGCTTCTTCAGGGTCCGAGTCTTGGAAGGAAGCAGAGGTAATCGAGGCAGGTATGGGACCACAGATGACGAGGAGGCAGCTCTCCCAAGCTCCTCAGCTACCTCTGTAAGAAAGACAAGGTCTGGTAAAAAGGACAATCTTAAGACAGAACCAGTACATACAACTGGAAAAGAAAACAGGAGAGCAGAATACTGAAGTAGATAAATGCAGTGGGGCGAACAGTCTGTGCTATGGCTCCAGTTGCTCAGAAGGCTGAGGCTCGAGGAGCCATTCAGCCCAGAAACATGAGACCAGCCTGGGCAAAACAGCAAGACAGATGTCATCTTGAAGATAAAAAATAAGTATACATTGCATATAATGACATCAGAGTATGACCTTATGTTTGTACAGGAGCTCGTACATGTGGAGGACAGAAGCCAAGGCCAGGTGTCTTCCCCAGCTGCTTCCCACCTTACTTTTTGAGACAGGGTCTCTCCCCAGTCCAGAACTCACCGTTTTAGCTAGCCAGTGATCTTCCTAGCTCCCTCTCCCACAGGAAACGTGTGTGCTCTCATGCCCAGCTTTGCATGTGGACGACAGGGAACTGAATTCAGGTCCTCTGATCTGAATGCCAAACACCTTACTAATGAACTGCCTCCTAGCCCCACACATATTCTTATGTACCACTTCTTTCACCAACATTATTACATGTTATTGCATGTGGTGGGATCTTTTTCTCATTGCACAGTAGTATTCTGATGTGTGGTTCAACCAAAACTCACTTGTCTTCCTATTGATGGTTATTTAGGATGTTTCCATTTTTAGCTACTATGAGTATGTTACTAGGAACAACCTGATACATATATGTTGGTTCACAAGGCCATGTACATCTAATTGATATAAACGGATAGGTCATGGGGTGCACATTTATTGATCTTTTATCAAGTTCAGACCAATATAATAATCATAACAATTAACACCCACATTGCTAGTGTGTAAATATACTCTGGTTACCTACTTGGCGTGCCTGCAAAAATTGAATGCTGTTATTCTATAGTATATGTAACTTTAATTTTGTTCATTCTGGTAGGCATGCCATGGGAATCTCATGGTTTAATCTGTACTTCCTGCTGGTAAAGGATGTTGCTCATAGCTTCATATGCTTACTGGGCCCAGTGGGCATTTGGAGAACCTCACTTACTAAGTGTTGTTCAGATGCTGAATAAAGGGGATGCAGGTTTTAGGTTACAGTTTTCACTAAAAAGGACGGTAATATAATTGATTCCATCTCATCATGCAAGTGAAACAAATCAGTACATTTTCTCTCTCTCAAACTCGCACACGCGCACACACCCAACTACAACAGGAAAAGCAAAAAACCTGATTCTTTTGAACTGGGGATGTCACTCAGGTGGTAGAGTACCTGTCCTACATGCATGAAACCTTGGGTTCAAGCCCAAGTATGAAAATTAAAAAACAAAAAAAAAACCCAAATAAACAACAAAAAAATTAATGAAAACACCCCCTCCAAACAAAACCTGATTATCAAAATAGTGTTCACTCGGTTGGTCACACTTGGCTGATTTCACCAAGTCATGAGTTTTGTGGCTTTTTTTTTTTAACTTATTTATTTATTTACTTACTATGTATAGAGTGTTTTGCCTGCCATGTATGGCTGCAGGCCAGAGGAGGGCACCAGATCTCATTACAGATGGTTGTGAGCCACCATGTGGTCGCTGGGAATTGAACAGAACCCATTAATGCTCTTATACTCTGGGCCATCTCTCCAACCCTAAAAGGTGTTTTGTTTTGTTTTGTAGACAGGGTCTCACTATGTAGTCCTGGCTGGCCTTGAATTCACAGAGATCCACTTGCCTCTGCCTCCTAAGTGCCATGAAAGTCCAGCTGATGTTTGTGGCTTTTACTGGGGCAAAAATATACACTTTATTCTTAAACAAAAATCAGACACAACCAATTAAATTGTTAAAATTTGTTAACACTCAATACATTGCATTACAGTTACCTGGTGTGTGTGTGTGTGTGTGTGTGTGTCTGTGTGTGACAACAACTTGAGGGAAGGATGAAGATATTTTTAGTAAACATCAATGCTGCACTTCTGTTTCCCTTTTCTTACCTCATCTGATAAATCACTAGAGGAAGACAAAATCCAATTCTCTTCATTTCTTCTAACATTTTAAAACTTGAAATTACAAGATTAACTCTACACAATTATAAAGGGAAGGAAAAGTTTGTATAAAATTTCAGAACTGTACCACAGTGTCTTACAGATAAATGAATCTAAGAATTCTATATTCTTAGCTCTCCAAGAACAAGGTCTCACTCAATATCACAAAAAGGCAGGTTATTACCTTTACTAGTCTCATGATGTTGCTTAGGCTACCCTTGAACTTGAGATCATCCAGTCTTCGCCTTTTGAGTGCTGAAATAACTGCTGTGCCACCACACACACACTACTTCTTCCTTGACTTCTTTGGGTATGAGTACTACACACAAAAGCAAGAACCTTCCTCATGTGTCTATATACCCTTTTCTTCTCTTCCTCTTTTTTTTTTTTTTTTTTTTTTTTTGGTTTTTCGAGGCAGGGTTTCTTTGTTTTGCTTTGGAGCCTGTCCTGGAACTTGCTCTGTAGATCAGGCTGGCCTCGAACTCACAGAGATCCACCTGCCTCTGTCTCCTAAGTGCTGGGATTAAAGGTGTGCACCACCAATGCCCGGCTCATATACCCTTTTCTTGAGTAAGAAGTATATTTTTATTGATAGCCTAATATATTTAAGGGTATAATTTAAGTATTCAGTTATATAGTTATACAACCAACAATCCACTAGATGCTTAGGTTGTTCCAACTTTTTCAGTGTTATAAGCTATACTCAGATGCCACATTTGTCTAGATAAATCTTGGTTATACTTGATATATTTCTAGAAATGGAAATTTTGTGATATTGACGGGGGGGGGTCTGGGTCTTGCCTTAGATGTGGTTTATAATTAAAGATTTATTTTAATTATGTACATATGTGTGTGCAAATATACATAAGTGCAGGTCCCCACACAAGCCAGAAGAGAGCAGTGGGTCTCAGTCTTCCTAATGCCATGACCCTTTAATACAGTTCCCCATGTTGTGGTCACCTTTACCACAACATTTTTATCTGCTACTTCATAACTGTAATTCTGCTACTGTCATGAATCATAACATAAATATCTGATGTGACCCCTGTGAAGGGTCATTCAACAACCCTAAGGGGTGGAACCCATAGGTTGAGCCAGAATTACAGGTAATGTGACTCACCCCAAGTAGCTACTGAGAAGTAAATTCTTGTTATGGCCCTCTGTAAGAGTAGTGTCTGACTGCTGAGCCATCTTTCCAGCCCTTAGAATATTTGCTGCGGTTTTTTGGACAGGGTTACTCTGTAGCTTTGGTGACTGTCCACTAATTCACAAAAATTTGCCTGCCTCTGCCTCCTGAGTGCTGTGCCGCCACCACTGTCCAGCCCCTAGAATATTTTTGCACTTATTTTAAATCTTCCTTGTATTGTTATAAACTACTAAAATTACTGATTTTCTTTGTAGAAACTGAGAATATTTCAAATCAAAATGTAATTTCAGTATGAAATGATATAGAAAACCCATAATAACTCCTGAGCAGTGGAAGTACACACCTTTAATCCCAGCACTCAGGAGGCAAAGAGGCAGGCAGATCTCGGTGAGTTCCAGGCCAGTCTGCTCTACAGAGTGAGTTCCAGCAGGGATACATAGTAAAATCCTGTCTTGAAAACCAAATAAAAGAAAAGAAAAATACAGAACTACACAGGTATAAAAAAGCAGTAATACAAAGTAATAAAGGTCAAAAGTCAGCTTTAAACAGTTAAAAACTGTAAGAACTGCCCATTTTTTAAATGACCATCACTGCCCTGCAACTGACCACTAGTAGTCAACTCCCTGCTCCAAGGCTTACTCACCTTCAGAGATGCTGGAGTCATGAAACATTGTTTCAAAAGCTTGATGGGTCTCAGCAAAAGAGGGCCTGTCAGCAGGGCTCCACTTCCAGCCTGCAACAGAAGAGAACTTACAGCTTCCTTGATAGAGTGAGTCATGCCCAGTAGCAGAGCAGCAATGGGGTTCACACATCATGGTGTGCGCCTATTAGAGGACAGCATGTGCACTGTGGGATGTGTGGCTACTTCTGGGTTCCAGTCTTGGAAGTGTACTCCTTGGTACTGGTACTATTTAGCCTTAGTGTCCATTCCCATTACTACAAAAATGAGGAAAAGTTGGGGAGAATGTTTAGAAAATGCAAGTTTTCCTCTATTAAAAAAGTGAAATAAGGGGCTGGTAAGATGGCTCAGTGCTCGCCACCAAGCCTGACAACCTGAGTTCAATCCCTGCATTCCACATGGTGGAATGAGAGAACTTACTTACAGAAATTCTCTCTTGACTCCTATGCTAATACTGCAGCACATGTGCACATGCGTGCGCGCACACATGTACACACACACACACACACACACACACACACGTACACACGCCCCATAATAAATGTAATTTAAAAAATAACTGGCTAGACATGATAGCACACACCTCTAATCCCAACACTGAGGAGGCAGAGGCAGGTAGATCTCTATGAGATCAAGGCCAGTCTGCTGGACACACAGAGTTCCAGGCCATCTGGGGCTTCATGATGAGACACTGCCTTAAAAAACAAGGAAACAACAAAAACATAGCCAGGTTCTTAAAAAACTGTGTGTATAAATCCAGAAGATTAACAGAGTTCGAACTTGATAAAGGTGAGCAAGAGACAAAAATGCTCAATGAGAAAATAATATGGTAAAAAAAAACCAAACAAAAAACACAAGCACACTTTGACTTCTCACATTCCTAAGTTTGAATCCTCAGGCAGTCTGATGCTTTTGTTCACATTCGTATGAGATTACTTTTTGGTTTTTAATATGTGTAGTAAATGTGTGCACTTTGATGCCCACATGTGAGACCAGAGAAAAAAACATCTTTCTCAACTCTCTTTCTCAAGCTTTACTGCCTTGATGTAGGGTCTCTTGCTGAACCAAATGTTTGCCACTTAAGCCAAGTGATACTAGCTGCCCAGTGAGCGCCAGAGACTTCTTGAAATCCCTACTGCTGGGGTTACAGGCATGTGCAGTAGAGACAAGCTTTTGACATGGTTACTAGGGATTTGAACTCAAGTCTTCATGCTTGTAAAGGAAGTGTTCTTACACTGAGCTACCTCCTAGCCTATTTGACGTTACTTTAACAATCACAATCTTTAGTAACCATTCACATCTAGCAGAAAGTAGACATCCTCCTCACACATTATATATACAAACTCAACTTCTTGTTGTCTTTTAAATAGACACTTTTTTTTTTTTTGAGAAATTGGCTCCATATTTGGGTCACAGACAACTATTCTTAGTATTCCAATAAGATTCAATGACACAAAATGCACTTTGCTAACTGGAGAGCAGAAATGGTACAGATTTCATTAACCATCCTGTTGCTGGTTCTTTTTCAAAGCTCAAACATGCAAAACACTTACATGCTCTCATAAGTTCATACACTTTAGGAGGGCATCCCTCAGGCTGTTCCATTCGATATCCTTTTTCCAGTAGGTCATAGACTTGAGACAGGTCAATACCTGGATATGGCGACATCCCATATGTAGCAATTTCCCACAATAGCACTCCAAAAGCTGTGTAAAGGGATTAAAGAATATATTTCTAATGGCCAAAATTCCAAATTTCTATTTAGTTACTTTCTATTTAGTCTCTTTAGTTACTCATTCTACTTCTCAGGGTGGTAGAAATTAGATCCAGGACAAGGACAAATTCTAGATGAAACATTATCAAACCTTCCTTATAGAGAGTGTTCCTATGACAGAATTCTGGAAACGAGCAGAACCTCACACAGAAAGCAGGAAGTGGCAGAGCGTTGGTGGCACACACCTTTAATCCCAGCACTCAGGAGGCAGAGGCAGGCAGATTCTCTGAGAGTTTGAGGCCAGCCTGGTTTGCAGAGCAAGTTCTAGAACAACCTCCAAAGCTACAGAGAAACCCTGTCTCGAAAAACCAAAAAACAAAACACCTTTTGGGGTTGGAGAGCATTAATGGGTCGTGAGTTCAATTCCCAGCAACCACAAGGTGGCTCACAATCGTCTGTAATGAGATCTAGTGCCCTCTTCTGGCCTGCAGGCATACACTCCAGACTGTATACATAATAAATCTTTTTTAAAAAAGCTCTGAAGAACTAAAGGAATTAACTGGGCATGGTGGCACATGCCTATGGCCCTTATCAAGAGGCTGAGGTTGAAGAACTGCCCCACGTTTTGGCCTAGACTATAGTTAATACCAGGACAGTCATGGCTAATAATTAAAACACAAGAAGAAGTTGTATCAATCTTACCCCAGACGTCAGATTTAATTGAAAAGGTATTGTAGGCCAGACTCTCAGGTGCTGTCCATTTAATAGGGAATTTGGCTCCAGCATGAGCAGTGTAGGTATCTCCAGTCATAAGTCTACTTAAACCAAAGTCAGCCACTTTGACCACATGGTTTTCTCCCACAAGGCAGTTCCGTGCAGCAAGATCTCTATGGGAAAGAGAACCCTGCGTTACTCCAGATGATGGTGGAAAGACATGTGTGAACACGCTAGTCTTGGCTCTTCATGCTATAGGCAGAGTTGATAAGGAAATGCTAACTAACACTAATACTTTATGATAATCGTCAACATAGAAACTCAATAATTTCTACCATTCATTCACAAGGAGGCAGAATAAAGATGCTGGACACTATGAATTCCTTTTTAAGTATAATGGGATAGATTTCAAGGGGAGCAACAGACCCCTCCCTGAAGACTTTAAAACACTTTCCTAAGACAGAATGGCACTTCAAAAATGTGGCCACTAGGTGGAGCAAACGATCTTGGATGCAGTATTGAGCAAAACAGCTTTCTGTAACAGAGACTGTAACAAACTTTTTTCTGTGATGTGTTCTGGCACCTATCCCCTTCACGTTCACGTCAGGCAAGACAGCTCTGTGGTTAGTCATAGGCAATGGGCAGGTTTACACACCTGTGGATAAAATTCTTCTTCTCCAAATACTCCATGGCAGAAGAGATCTGAGTAGCCATGTAAAGTAGAACAACCGCTGTCACCTCCTCACGGTTGCATTCCCGGAGATAATCGAGCAGGTTCCCATATGGCATGTATTCTGTCACAATGTAGAATGGCGGCTCCAGGGTACACACACCTGAACAAGAACAACTGACAATCTTCACCACATTTTATCAAATAAATACAACAAAAACCTAAGAGCAGGCTGGTTAAGACTCTGTTTGCACCTGCCTGGAAAGTAAAAGCATTCTCGCTCAGTTTTTTGAGACACGTTTTCTCTGTATAGCTCTATAGATCAGGCTGGCCTCTAACTCACAGAGATCCATCTGTCTCAGCCTCCCGAATGCTGGGATTAAAGATGTGCACAGCCAATGCAGTTTCTTATATTAACCCAACAGCTTCAACTGTGTGCAAACCATGTTATTAAAAGTAACATAATTTAGGCAGGCATTGGTGGTGCATGCCTTTAATCCCAGTACTTGGGAAGCAGAGGCAGGTGGATCTCTGTGAGTTCAAGTCCAGCCTGGTCTACAGAGCTAGTTTCAGGACAGGCTCCAAAGCCTGTCCCAAACCCTATCCCCCCCCCCCCCCCCAAAAAAAAACCAAAAAACAAAAAAACAAACAAAAAACAGAATTTAGACCTATGCTGATGTTTACTTGCCTCTAACTACTAAAAATCTGTCTTCATAATCAAGGATTTCACTGTTATATGGCAGAATCCATATTAATAATTTTCTCTTTTGGCAAATAAGCTTAGCTTATTTGAACATTCAAAGAAAATGGCCCAGCTAGGCAGTAATGGCGCACATCTTTAATAGTTGGGAGACAGAGGCAAGTAGATCTCTGTGAGTTTGAGGCCAGCCTGGTCTACGGAGTAAGTTCCAAGACAGCCAGGGCTACACAGAGAAACCCTATCTTGCCAAAAAACTAAACAGGCCCAACTTTTAAAAAGGGAAAATCTTTAATCAAAGGCTCCTTGTTAGCCCAAACAATTAAGAAATTAGCCCACTGCAGCACATTCATTTCCTGTTTGAATAAACTGATCAGCTACAAGCTTTAATTCACCTGTTTCAGTGGTCCTTTGCTTAATGTTTCTCTTAATAGTTCATGACAATTTTTGGATGCCATCTTGAATGCTTGTGAACTCTGAACCTGGGGAAACCACAAACTGGACAGCTTACACACTGCAATCAGTGTGCGGCCAGAGCTGTGGTTAGGCAGTTAAGAGCACTGGCTGCTCTTCCAGAGGATCAGGGTTTGATTCCTAGCATCCACATGGCAACTTACAACCATCTGTAACTCTAATTCCGGGGGACCCAATGGCCTCCTTTGGCCCCAAAGTCACTCAGCACACATCTGGTACATAGACACACATGAATGCAAAACACCCTAACATAAACTAAGTTAAAAAAAAAAAAAAAGTCAAAGGGGTTGGTTCATGGTTAAGAGCATTGGCTTCTCTTCCAGGGAACCTAGATTTGATTCCCAGAACCCATACGGTGGTTTACAGCCATTTACAACTTCAGTTCCAGGAGATCCATTTTTTTCTTTTTTTTTTGTTTTTTGTTTAAAGCAATCAACTTGGGCCACTGTTTTTTGTTCTCAACAGTCTATTAATTAAATGAGAAAGGATGTGTGTCTGCAGTACTAAGCTTAGAACTTGGTGCTTACTAGCTTCCCCTCTTGGTCTGCATGCCCAGCTCCTGGTGTCATTTAAAGCAGTCAATGCACATCTAGCACTTCCACTATGATGCTAAAACAAAACAACTTATCTGCAAAAACATTTCTGAAGACAACAAAGTGGGAGCATGAACCTGAGGAAATCTGTGGTTTGGGGTTCTTACCTAACAGTTGTACTAGATTAGGATGCTTGATTTCCTTCATCACTGCAGCTTCTTTTAGGAACTCCTCTACCTCCATGGTATCTTCCTGTTAAAGGCAGAAAAATAGATAAGAAAGACAAAAAGGTCAAACCTCCCTCTTATCCATTTAAGTCAATTCATAAGCCTACTTCGGGTATAAAAGCAAAAGGGCCTGAGAGATGGTTCAGTAGTGAAGAGCAGTTTTGCTCTTGTAGAGGACCTGGGTTTGGTCCCCAGCACCCACATGGCAGTTCATAACCATCCCTGGTTTCAGAGACTCTGATGCCCTCCTCTGGCCTCCCTGGGCAGTGTATTCATGTGGTGAACTTAAAGGATCATTATTTGAGCATTTTAGCATATTACATTAAGGAATTTTACTACAATCTATTATGCTCTACAGAGGAATAACTATCCTTGAATTTATCCATTGTCAGACATTTGAGTAAAAATAAAAAGGGTAAACTAAATTCAACAGGCTCATCTTACAACTCAAAACACAGGGGCTGAGACTGATCTAATTAGATCCTGTGTTTCTTTTTTTAAGATTTATTTAAGTATGCATTTTATGTACACAAGTGCTGTGTCTTCATGCACACCAGAAGAGAGCACCAGATCTCATTACAGATGGCTGTGAGCCACCATATGGTTGCTGGGAATTGAACTCAGGACCTCTGGAAGTGCAGCCAGTGTTCTTAACCACTGAGCTAGCTCTCCAGCTTCAATCTGTGTTTCCTAAAAAACAAAGCACATGTGCAAGGCCTCAATGCTTCCTTCACATTCAGAATATGCTTTGTAAACAGGACTGACTACTACCCATGAGAACAGCAAACATGAATGACTGACAACTTTGATTTTATACCAGGATGCTTAAAGAAGAGACAGTAGGATCAGGAAAATGACTTTTTATAAATTTAAAAACAAGAAGTGATCTAGCAGGGTGTGGTAGTGCCCAGCACTTGGAGGCTGAGGCAGGAGGATAGTGACTTGAAGGCCAACCTGGACCTACTTTATGACACCCTGTCATTTTTACTTTAGCTAAAAAGGGTGTCTCTAACTGCAAGGAAGCAGAAGAAACAAAAGGCAGGGGGATAGAGACCAAAATAGGCAGCTTATGATTCGTAGACCGCCTGGAGCATTCTGTTCAGCGGGGGCTGTTCTCAACAGAACTTATAATTTGCTTCTGAATCCCCACCACAATCTATACCAACAGCCTCCAGAGATGAGCCTTTCCTGCACGTGGGCTGTACTGCAGTGAATAATCTGCCCCTGCGCTGTCAGCATCGGCACCAGGGTTAATCACCACAATTTGCTGAAGTGTTTGGCACCAGTGGGTGGAAAGTGTTCCAAAGTTGAAGAAGGGCACACGGATCTTTCCAAGTGATTCAGCACATACAAACATGCCTGGGAACTTAGCTCTCAGAAACCCACCTTCAGTGTTTTCACAGCAACTGTAAGGCTGTATTTCTTCCAGACGCCAACATAAACCTCTCCATACTGACCACCCCCAAGTTTGTGCTTCATGGTAATATCTGTTCGTTCCATTTCCCATTTGTCATGGATGGGGGACACACCATAGACGGTTGGCTTATTACACTTGGGTGCTGGGTAGTGTAGTGTGGTCACCAGCCCATCAGCGACTGTAGAGTGGTGATGAACAAGCTCTGCCAAGGTGCTAAAGCGGCTCTCGGCGGTCACGTACACCTGGTGAGAAAGGAGACTCAACAACTCCAGAAAAAGGAGCAATTATTTTTAAAAGCATACATTTCATTGACCTAGAGACATTAAGATAGGAGGGTATTTGTCTGTTTTCTGAGACAGGCTCTCAACTATGTAGCTCTGGTTGTCCTTGAACTCACAGTGACCCACCAGCCTCTGCCTCCAGAGAGCTCAAATTAAGGGTGTGCACCACTGTGCCTGACCTTTTTTGTTGTTGTTGTTGTTTTTGTTCTGAGACAGGGTCTCCATTACATAGCCCTGGCTGGCCTTGACTTCCAGGTGCTTCTACTTCCACCTACAAGGCATCGGGATTACAGATGGTGGATGCTAGTGCTACTAGTGCTCCAGGAGGATACCGTAATTAAGGCAAAGCAAGTGCTAATGCTCAGAGCAGGGGAGATGGCTTAATCTCATTTTAAGCATCCTTCCTCCTCTTTCTAAATTAGCCTTGAAGGAGAATGTCCAACACAGTTGCACAGACATCAGGCAAACCAGTCCTCAGAACATTTCTAAACAGCAAGACTACAGAATGTGTAAATCAGCACTCAGAAGACTCTGGAGGAGGAGTAAGACACTGCCACCCCCCCACCAAAAAAAGACTGTACAACCCAAACCTGAGAGAAGTGATTAAAACAGGCAATCAGGATCTGCCTCCTAAGATGATAAAGTAGAACTTACAATCCATGGGGAACATAAACTGAAAGCCACTGATTTAGATATTGGGAAGTTATATGGATATAATTTTTATTTAATCATCATATAATTAATTATAAATTTTAGTCATTTTTACAACACCACTTTTCAATGTCTAAGCCATTAAAAAAGATACATAATTGGATTTCAGAGTTATTATTAACAAGATGCTTTTAATTTATGATAATTAGTAAGAAGTATAAAATAAGATAGTCTTTGGCTTCATCTTTCTTCTTTTTTGGTTTTTTAAGATATGGTTTCTCTATGTAGCCCAGGCTGTCCTGGAACTCACTCTGTAGACTAGGCTGGCCTCAAACTCACAGGGATTTGCCTGCCTCTGCCCCTCAAGTGCTGGGGTTAAAAGCATGCATCACCACTGTCAGGCTGGCCTTATCTTCTAAGGGAGTATGATTTGTTTTACTTGACTGACTATTAATTTACAGCCTTCAATATAACCCAGTCTGGTCTCAAACTTGTGATTTTCTTGCTTCAGCTTCATGAGTGCTATTTTATTGCATATAAAAATTCATAATTCATTAAGTGGAGATCTAGTGGTCTTTCACAAATAAACTCTTCCGGTAAATATCACCAAGAACACTGTGACATCAATAGCACCCTGAATCCTTGCCAGCTAGCTGTTTACTTTTGCAAAGGTTTCCTCTATGTACACTTCCATAATGGGGGACTAGTTCTGTCTGAACTGCATGTATAGGAAATCACCCAGTATGTGTTGTTATCTAGTGCCTGCTTTCTGTCAGTTCTCTTTATTAAACTATTATTCACATGCTATAAAATTCAGTATTTTACAGATTACCATTCCACTCCTTTCAGTACATTTACAAGGCTCACAGATCAACCGCCACTATTCAACTCCATGGAAGCACTTTTATCATTTCCTCACAGAAAACCTATAGCTATGAGTGACCATTCCCACACTCCTCTCCACACAGTCCTCTGGCAAATAGTAAGTACTCTGTCAATCAACTTTATGTGTATGAAACTCAGCTATCAGAGAGGCTAGAAAAATTCTCTGTAAGGGGATGGAAAACGGATATCTTAGGCTTGGGGCTATATAGGGTCTCTGAAGCAACTACTCAGGTCTGCTTAGAAATAGAAAGTAGCTTCATGTACTACAGAAACAAACAACACAGTGATATGGTAGCTAGTAAGCCACAGCTTCCTATGGACTTGTGTACAGAACATCATGTTAATTTCTGTTTCTGTAGGAGATTCTATTTTAACAATATACTTAATTTATTAATCAATAACTTTGCTTGGGACTTCCAGTTTGGTGTTACTATAAACACTGTGGTTGTGAATCGATGTTTTTGTATAAGTCTGGCACATATATATGTATGATCATTTCTGTTGTGTTTGTGAATTGAACCTAGGTCCTCGGCAAGAGTAGCCAGAACTCTTAACACCAGAGACATGTCTCCATCCCTAAACAATTTCAGTCTAATACATATATGTCACTGAAACTGAGCTTCCCAACATACAAGTTTCTAAGGGGCTGGGTGACCTAGTCATATTAACATATACTAATGAGAAACACTGGTCTCCAAACTCCGCATTCTTATTCTGTGAACTTCCTAATGGGGATTAGAGTTGATTTATAATTTCTGTTTCTATATACTTGGTATGTACTTAGTGTTTATGATTAAAACAACTAACATGCATATATCACTTCATTCCTCACCTTCAAATATGACCCACCCTTAAATTATTTTCTACAATTTTAACCTTATTGTTGAGTTGCTTTGAAAGAAGGAAGCTCTAATATGCCAAACAGCCCAAACTCACACAATTAGACAAAACTTTATTTTACACCAGACATAACAATGATTTTCTACTTTAACCCTGTTTCATACATTTGTACACGTGCAGGTGGCTGCTGACAGGTCTTACCTTGCTGTCTGTGGTGGTATTGATCCTATAGTGATACACACGTCCCTCATACCTGAGCGAGATGGACAGCTGCCCAGGGCTGCTCTCACTCTCTCGGACCAGGAAACTGCCATTGATAAGGCTGCTGAGGAGATACTCTGCTGCACTGCGGGACACAGGCCCGTGGTACCAGGAGTGTTTCTCCAGGCTGTTCACTGGAGTGATGTAATTACTTGGCACCCAACCCTGTCCATTCTTGGAGCGAACTTCACTCCATTCACCATTCTGGTTGTAACCAAGGACTCGCAGTTTTTCACCTAGCCATAAAGACATCACAGAATGAAAGGGAAAACATTAGGATTAAGACTGAGCAGTGTAGTGTCAAACTTCAACCTCACTGAAAAATGAACCAAGAACTTTGGTGCTTGCTTACCAATATCCTGATCAGTCTCCACTTTGTACATCAAAGGAACATAAGAAATGGTTTCTGACAGTATAAGTTTTTAAAGAATGATATGCCACTTAAAACGACTTGCAGAAACTATGTATTGTGCAAATTAGTATAGAAAATAAGTTTACTCAAATGGCTTTTAAAAAAATGACAGTGCATGTGTGCATGGGTATGCATGTGTTCATGCATGTGTGTGTGTGCGTGTGTATGTGTGTGTACATGCACACATGTGTCCAAAAGGGATGCTGGGTCCCCTGGGACTGGAGAAACAGGTAACTGTGAGTTATCTACTATGGACAGCTGAACTTTGATCCTTTGAAAGAACACAAAGCATCCTTAACTGCCAAACCATCTACCAAGCCCATACACCTACCCCTTCTTTTGAGACAGTTTCACATAGCCTAAACTGGCTGGACTCATGACCCTTCTTCAGTCTCCTGAAATATGGATTATGGACATTTACTAACACCTAGATAGTACTCATACTTTGAATGAAAAATTCAATTTACTTACACTGAAAAGAGCTATGACAGACAGACATACATACATACATACATACAATTCAGTGTTAATGATAACAAGACAAGTGAAATACAAAGTTATTTAAATTTCAGATGACACCAAATCAACAAAGTCGTCAATGTAAGCAAGCATCTCCTGCCCCAACAAAGAGTTTTTAGCACAAAAAAACTATTTAGAGGATGGGGTGGGATGGGTGGTGAAGACTCTCAAAGCACAAGTGTTTCCAGGACTCAGGGTTTCAAAGTTCCGTTTTCTCAGTTTCTTCCTGTTTCCCATAAAGAATGAATCACTCTTTAGCATTCCTCTAAAATTAGCCCATGGGAACAGAAATTAACTGGAAAGTTGGACCCTAAATCCAAATCACTTGGTGAATCTTGGTATCAGCTTCACTCTCTTGATGCCACTATTAAAACTGAAAACATCTAGTTTAGACTTCAATATATATTTTGCTCCATACTTGCAGCATAGACCAGAAGCTTCTTTGTCAAAACAAATAAAGTAACATAACAATGGCAAAATAATGTTCATTAAGGACTCTGAAGTACTTGAGGCTTTTATTTCCAAGAGATATAAGGTTTTCCATAGAGTTCACACTTGCTATCTTAGTGCCGGAGAACAGAAAGAAGCCAATCAATCTATAGTACAGAGCCCAGAAAATACAAGGCCAACGCTGTGAGGAAATATTCAGACTATTGTGGTGTGGTAGCCATCTACCTTTCTTCTGTGACCTACAATATGTTTACCATAATGTAGTTTTCTATTAGCCCCTATCACTTCATCTGAGACACCTGAATATGAGAGAAATCACTCATATATATACACAATATACACTGTATATCCACAAATGTGCAGATGCACAGTGGCTGTGTACAAAAGAAAAGAGCTTGCTAAGAAAACTCAAGAGGGTGTGTGTGTGTGTGTGTGTGTGCGCACGCATGTTTACACTGCTGCTTTCTTAAACACTGAAACAGAACTGCTTAATACAAGTCATCATAATCAGGATAAAGCCAAAAACAGGCTTTGCTTCCCCTCCTTCCCCTTTTTATTTGGAATTTTCGACTTTGGAAATCTTGACTACAATGGAAATGGACAGGAATCTTAGAAAGAACGTTCTTTTTTATTTTTGATATGGGGAAGGTCTCATTCTGTCATCCAGGAATAGATAGCATCGGTCCCCTGAGCTCAAGTCATCCTGCCTCCTGCTTACAGGTATGCAATACTGTTTGTTTTCTATAAAACCTTTCTTTAAAGACAAGAGTCTCACTCTGTAACACATTCTAGCCAACAATGCTTTTGCTTCAGTATCTCAAAATGCTGGAATTTCAGCCAGGAGGTGGTGACATACACTTTTAATCCCAGCACTCAGAAGCCAGAGGCAGGCTCTGTGAGTTTGAGGCCAGTTAGTCTACACAGCAAGTTCCAGGACAGACTCCAATGCTGAGAGAAACCCTGCCTCAAAAAACAAAAAACATAAAAAAACAAGCTGGAATTTCAAGCAAAACACACATATTCAACACAAAACATTTATTTTATTTGATGTGTATATATGTTTTCCTGTATTTATCTATGTGTACCATGTTTATGTGTGGTGCCTGAAGAGGCTAGAAGAGTGCATCAGATTTTGTGTTCACCACTGGGTGCAGGAATTGAACCAGGGTCCTCCGCAGAATCAACAAATACTTGTAACTACTGAGCCATATTTTCAGACCCCTACTGTCCTTTGTTTAATTCAAGTCAACCATCACTTTCAAAACAGTAACTACAGTAAGTATTATTTTCTTCTTAAAGTATAGTTCCTTTTCCTTAAAAATATACAAAGGCAGACATGATGTCACACACCTCTAATTCTAACACTTGGACAGTAAAGACAAGGGGAGGATTAGGTGTTCAAGGCTAGGCAGCTTTGTGTCAAGATCAAGCCTGGGCTATAGGAGATCTTGCCTCATTAATGCCAGGCAGTGGTGGTGCAAGCCTTTAATCCCAGCACTCGGGAGATGGAGGCCAGCATGATCTACAAAGCTACACAATGAAACCCTGACTCGAAAAACCAAAAACACAAAAAACAGAACAAAAAACCCCAAACAACAACAACAACAAAAAACCCCAAACAACAACAACAACAAAAAAACCCCAACCAACCAACCAACCAACCAAACCACCAAACAAATAAAAAAACACAGCAGTAAGGCTTTAGCATGACACCTTTTCATTAAAGAAAAACCATTGTCAATCATTGAGATAAAGGGACCAGTCCTTGAGCAGCACACAATGGTTGTTTAACTAGTAACTGAGAAATTACTAAGACTTCAGTCAATGTTTCCATGGTGAGTGAACTATCTTGGAAAACACAAGAGGAGAAAATTTTACTTAGCCAAAAATGTTCGTAATCACTGCTTTGCAAACAGGTATAAGAGAGCAGTGCCATGTGTAGGACCACCACACAACAGAAGGTGGCTTGGAAGTCCTTTGTTTCATCCTCAAACTTTATGTAAAAATAGCCACAACCTCCATATGCATACCTATTCCAATATCTGCCCCCAATAAACCAGAGGCTCACAGGACCAGAGGAGGAGGGCCTGCAGTTCCACTTTCCCTATGCCTCTGATGTGTGTGCATACACACTGTCTGAACATACCTATACCCCAGTCTGAGAAACTCAGTTTGGGAGCTGGAGTGATGGCTCATCACTTAACAGCTCTGGCTGCTCTTCCAGAGGACCTAAGCTAAATTCCCAACACCCACATGGTATCTTACAACCATCTGTAACTCCATGAGATGCAACTGTTCTTGTGACTTTCACGGAGCACCAAGCACACATGTGGTACACGTGCATAAAGTCAGGCAAAAGGCATAGATTAAATGCATCCAAAATTTTTAAAAATAAGCTACATTTTAAGGAATTCTGTTTTTAGTGAACTTGATGGCACTTAAAAACTGGTATGTTGAGTCTGGGGTTCTTCAGCAGAGCATGTGCCTCACTTGCATGGGGTCCAGAGTTAATGAGTTATTTATAAAAATTTTATATAGAAATATTTCCTCACAGTCAGGGAAGGCCTGCTGGCCTGACTTAGTATCATCATTTCTACTAAAGGCTTCATTCTGAACCTTACAAATCAAAGGTAACTGTCTGAGAAATAATCACTTGTTATAATTCCATTTAAATATTATTTTCAAAATACATTTCCTCACAGTGGGATGGATGCTTTACAGTCCCTACACTCCCTGCAAAATCAAGCAAACAAAAAACCCAGTGCAAGCAGAGCAGCCTAACCCAATTCACGTGCCTTTGAAATGATAAGAATGTCCTCTCTTATTCTCTCATAAAAGTTCTATTTTTGTTGGTGTTCATAAAATAATTAGTGATTTTATCTGGTCATGTTCTTAATGTTTCCTTTTATAAGAACTGACACTGAAAATAATCTTATTTGCACTCTAAAGATACTACAGCAGGAGAGAGAAACCCTTCCTAACTGTTCTGTCACCAGCCCATGGAAACAGCTGACTGTGTAGGCCAGGGCAACTGTGAGCTAGACAAGAGAAAAACCATGCATCTCATATACGCACTTTCTTACCACACAAAGTCTTACTCCAAAAAACCGAAAGTGTTGCTAAACTCAACAGCAGTGCTGCTAAGTGAGATGGCTGGCTCACATTCTGGGTCAAGTTCCCGATCTCACTGGTGGACTACAAGTCTTCAGAGGGGCGGGCAGGCAGTCCACACAGAGCACCCAAGTGCCAGTGGGGGTCTGCACTGCAGCTTGTCTCAGCACATTCTGTGTCAACAGGAGGATTCTAGTGTGCTTCAGAGTTCAAAGCTCTAACAATATGGACCTATTCTTAAGGTGCTTAAATTCTTTCATCCTTAATAAATCCTGAAAACAGAGCTGACTGCTTTTGAGGCAGCAGTCCAGAAACAGGTCAAAGAGAGAGAGAGGCAGCAGTGCCTGGTCACAGTCATCTGATCAGTGGCAGTGGCAGGAAGCAGGACTGAGGGCTATCCATCCCTCAGCCACCAGAGGAAACTGTGAAGCAGAAGTTAGAGATGTCTCACCTTTAGTGATACTGAGTGTGTTATCACCACTTGCCACAAAGTCATAAAGTGCGACAAAGAGATTAGGGTCACTCTCAGTGGCTCCCAGCAAGTTCTCCTTGGAGCTCCACCTGATGGCTTCATTGAGCGCCTGAGATTCAGCATCAGAGCCATAGGGGCGGTGCAAAACATCTGAAAAACAAAAAGGGAAAAAAGTCCAGTGAGTGAAACAGCTAAGCCCTCATCTGAGCTGCCGGCTCATTCAGAGAATTGTTCAGTTATGAAGACTAAGCCAGGAGTTGGTTCCAGGTTTCCTCCATTGGACAATGAACTTAAGGCCAGCCTGAGCTCCATGAGACTATCTCAAAAAACAACACACAAAAGAGGGTGAGCAAAGGTGCTGTATTTCCTGGGCTTACAGCAGCAACGTGTGAATTTAGTTCTGAGTTATATGCAGTCGCCTATTCTCTAAAAACGAGAAACAAAACTTACAAACAAGTGCTTGCTAGCTTTGTAAAGCATGTGTGATACTTGGCTGTGGTAATGACTTGGAGCTTTTTAGATGTGGGGTTGAGTCAGAGTCCTAAATGGTCCACACTGGCCTCAATCTCAAACTTGCTATAAAGTGGAGGGTGGCCTTGAACTCCTGATCTTGAACTTCTGCCATCTACCCTTCAACCTCACACAAAAATGCTAGGATTAAAGGAGTGTCCCTCACACTCAGCTATTGTGGTGACATCACACCCAGCTAGAAATATGAATGGTAAAATTAACAAACCCTTTTACACTAGGTGCTTCCTGTATGCTTTCATATAAAAGAAACTGTTTCAATTTACAAAGAACAAATACAGACACAGTCCTTCTAGCAAGATAAATGCTGACATATTCTGCTAAATGAAAACACTAGAGTCAGGCATGGCAGCTCACACTCAGCTCCACCACTCAGGAGGCATCTATGGCCAGCCTAGACTACAGAGTGAGACTTATTTCAAAAACAGTAAAGGAAGAAATACATTTTAATTTAATACAAAATACTGTTAGCATCTAAAACATATTTTTTATGTCATAATAATTTATAATTGTTCATTGCTTTTAAAACTACAATCTCTTTTCCAGGTCATTGATTTTTGTAAATTATTAGTAACAATCAAAGCTCTAGAAAATACCACCCATGCACACCAGCTAAGGCATTGTAAGATCTGTTTCTTCTCAAGGTTTTAGTTTCTGAATCTATTCCTATACCACATATGTTGAAAATTATCTGATTCTCATGCCTTAGTTTGGTGTCACACACACACACACACACACACACACACACACACACACACACACACACACACACAACACAAAAAAAAACAAAACAAACAAACAAAAAAAAAACCAAACCACTGTTCTTTCAATAGCAATTTTCTTGACCCAAGGGGACTATTAAGTGGCTGTTTGCCTTAGCAAATGATCCATCTGTGGATCATTTGTCCTGTGACATTTTTCTCTTATGTCTCTTTCCTAGTTATTTTTTGTTGTTGTTTGTTTTTTTAATTCAAAATTAGTTTAGCCATTTTGAGGGGGGGAGCTTTGAATCTGTGGTTTCATATTGTTTCAAGTCATTCCCTCTTCTCCATCTCTCCTTCAATACCTTTGTTCCCATCCCCAACAGATCTCACCTGGACTACTGCCTCCAGTCTTGTCTCCCTCAAATCCATCCTCCACACAGCTGGCAAAGTGATCTATTTAAGACAAAAATTGGACCATGTCACTCTTAAGCCCCTTTAAGAGTTCACTGTCAAAATAGAATCTCCTCGTTCCTGGCTTTCAAGCCCTTGCATGAATAAGGTGGACGGATCTTCTTTGCTTTACCTCTCCCCACACCATACCTGACGCTGTAAGCTTGAGCGGTGCTGCCTGACACACCTGGGCCTTTGTTTATGCAATCCATTGCATCTGTGGTGGCTTTTCCCACTATTCCTTTGTGTATATGTGCACAGTAGGTACACATGTGCACATGGAAGCAAGAGGACAAACTCATTATCCTTGAGAACCATCCACCTTTTTAAAGTGGGTGTCTCACTGGACTAGGGCTCATCAAGTAGGTGAGTCAGTCAGGCTGGCTCCCCAGCACTGGAATTACAAGCGTGCTACCATGCTCAGCTTTTAAACACATGGGTTCTGGGAATCAAACTCAGGTCCCCATGCTTGAAGGCAAGTACTTTACTGAAAGAGCTATGTCCCCAGCATCCCCCTTCATACTTTTCTCTTGACTGGCCGACTCTTCACTTTACAACACTCAGTTCCCCTGTGACTGAAGTCTCCCCAAGAAACAACACAGGCATTTACTTGCTCTGTGTGATCCTGAAAGTTTACCACATCAATCCTTCCCCCCCCCACCGCGATTTCTTTCCTAACCTCATAATGTATTTCTTATGTATAACAATCACACCCCCGCCAAAGGTTCCATAATCTACTCAATAGCTGTTACCTGTGTGATACCCAATTTACACAAAAAGCGTTAAGTGACAGGACACAATGAAATGTTATCTTAATCTTAAAATACACTAACCAGATGAGTGTGGTGGGCACACTTTTAATCTCAGCACTCGGGAGACAGAAGTAGGCATATCTCTGTGAGTTCAAGGTTCCAGGCTATTCAGAGCTATAGTACATACATCATGGGACACACCCCCCCACACTCAAAAACAAACAAAACAATCAACTAAATAAAGCTACCCATTAAGTAATATCTAGAACTTGATTTTCTGTAGTGTTCAGAAGATGCTAAAACCAATGTAAACACAATAAAGACAAAAGTAGAAAATTGCACACATCTACTTGATTTTGGGAAACCCAGCATATTCAAAGTTACAATCCAAAAAGCTAATATGAGCAAACCTACCTGGCGCAGGGTTTCCCAACATGAAATCATCAATGGCAATGGCACTGCCTGAATTCCCCAAGCAAAGGTGCTCTCCAGCCCGTACCCATTTCCAATCTGCTTCTCATGCTAGAATTCTTCCCCTCACTCAATGGTAGTTCTCCAGTGCTTCGGCCACAAACTCTGATTGCTCAAGTCTCTCTGTACTTATTTTGAGATGTGGCTCAGTGGTAACACTGCCTGCTGCCAAACTTGACAACCCTGGTCCTATGCTCAGAAGCTACTTGGTGGAATAAGAGAACCTGCTCTCAAAGCTGTCCTCTGATTCTCACATGTGAATGTGTGCATGTGTGTGTGCACACACACAAATAATGTAAACATTTTTAAACATCCCAAAATCCACCCATTCCTCACACACCTCCTTCATGTCTACCAACAGTCTTGCACTAGGCTACTGATTTCTGTGTGTCTATACTTGTTCCTTTTAAAGCTTAAAAAAAGAGAGAGAGACCTTGTTACTCTATGATTAAAAATTCTTCATTGGTCCCGATTTTAGAGTACAAATCAAATCCTTAAAGAGAATTTCAGGTCTCTCACAGTTTAATTTGCCCAATCCATCTTCCTTTTTTTTTTTTCTAAAAAAAAAAAAAAAAAAAAAAAAAGACAGGGTATCACTGTGTAGCCCTGGCTGGTCTTGAACTCACAGAGGTCCACTGTCCACTCCTCCTTCTTCCCCACTGCTGGGATTAAAAGTGTGCACCAAAGCTTTTTTTAAAAAAAGAAAAAGAAAAAATTGGTGTTCTGCACATATGAGGGTATTGGGTCTCCTGGAACTGGAGTTATAGATATTAGTGAGCTGCCACGTGGGTTCTGGGAATTGAACCTGGGTCCTGTGGAAAAGCAGCCAGTGCTCTTAACCACTGAGCCATCTACTGTGTGTGTATGTGTCTGTATGTCTTCACTCATGTGTATAGGTGTTCAAGGAGGTAAGAAGAGGGCATAAGACCCATTGGAGCTGGAGCTGGAGTCCTTAGCTAAGGTAGGGAGTGCTATTAACCACTGAGCTTTGTCTAGCCCTAGTACATTTTCTTCCCCAGTCTTACTTCAGTGCTTAACACTACCCTCCCTACTACTGCTTAAACATAGCAGGTGCGCCCCTCCCCTTTCTTCTGCCTAAATTACTTGTCTCGGTGACATTTCACTCAAATGTAACCCTCTGAGGACATTTTCTGACCATCCTATGTTAAATTGCATCACTTTTACATCACTCTAACGCTTCCCATGTTTCCTTCCCTGATTCCCACCCCCCCCATTTATTCTACAAAACATATCCCAAAATGTACTTACTTATGATACAAATGTATACTACCTACTATAACTCTTCAAATGCAATGTTTTATAAGGGCAGGAATTTTTCTTATGTGTTCATTGAATAATGAACAACAACAGCCCTTCACTCCTAATCCAGAAGTGTATACACACACACACACACACACACACACACACACACACTTTCTTTTTTAAAAAAAAAAAAAAAAAAAAACAGGCATGTGGCACATGGCTGCAATCCCAGTATTTCAGAGGCTGAGTGAGGCAGAAGGCTCTTAAGTCCCACATCAGGTAAGTTTGCACAGCATAGCAAGACCATATCTCCAAACAAACCAACCAACACACCACAAAAGGCTTGTTGAAGGATAAACCACAGCAAACTCACAGCAGGTGCTACTGGTGGGTACAACAAACATCTGGAACATGCCATAGCTCACTTAACCTTGGATGCCCTTTTAAACATGATGAACAAAATTTCTGCATTGCTGACTGCCAGTACTTAACGAAACTCATAGACATGTTTCATCTGCTCTGGGGAGAAATTCTGGACCCAAAAGAGGGCTATTAAAGGCAAGTTATTATCTTCAAAACCATATTATTTGACAAAAGAAAAAAGAATGGAATTCACAGAACAATTCTGTGTACATTTTAAAGCTATGGGAAGAGTTGGAGGATGGGGTTAAATATAATCAACACACATTAAAACTTTTTAAAATTTTTAATAAAATTACTAACAGTCAACCAATGGCATTCAGCCCTTAACAAGCACAAGGTAAATGCAGTGCCTAAGGGAAACACCTAAATGAACCAAGACAGTCTTTCCGTTCCGAGCAGGAACCTCCCGTCTCCGGTGTCCTTTCTTCCCACTCACTCTTTTGTTCTTGTAGAATGAGTTCCTGTCCAATCTGCCTGCACAGGATATCCACAGAAAACACTGGCCTACCCCACTAGCACCAAACAAAAGGAAAATCTCTTCAAACAAAAAAAGTCCTAATTCTCTCTGAGGCCAGGGCTAACCACAGAGTTAATGAATGATCTTAGCTGGAAGGTGGGGAGTGATGAGTTAAAGAAATAAGAGGGTAAACTAAAGAACAAAGTAAAAAGGAACCAAAGCTTGTGGGTGGAGGATGCTGGAGTCTGGGCCATCAGGTCCAGTCTATGCTGTATTAGCCACTAGTTAAGACAGGCAAGCCCCATGAGTCAGATGTACTGCGCCCACTCCAATGTCAGTGTGTGGGCTAGCATGTCTAACTTGTGAACAATGCAAGTTGGTTAACTTAGCACGTTAACTGATTCTTTCAAATTAACCCACTACTATAGAGGTAGATTGTGGAAAGAAAGCAGTAAAGAGTCCTAAATTTTCCTTACTTGTTGAAAGACTCAAGGAGCAGAGATATTGACAACCAAAAAGAAGTAACCTTTATCTTTTCTATTGATACACTTGTAGAAAAACACACACACCATCAGCAACATACTTATAATCCAGAATAATGAAATTGAAACACAAATTCAAATTCAGAGAAAATGTGGATATTTAATATTTAAGCTTATAAAACACATTTTCAATATTTATTCAGCCAGGTTTGTCAGGTAATTATTTTCTCAAAGTGTTTTCATTACTGTATACTACTTAACACTGTTCTACTTTGATTGCATATTATCTAAGAAGCTAGTAATTTTAAATACCTCTTTTAAAAACTATTTTAGTTGGATATATTATTTGGCAGTTTTCAATTTAGCTTAAGTTTTTCAATCAAGACACGTATATCTAACATCATTTTATATATGATTCATGTTCTTTCATTAAGTATTTATGCTGAGTGTGGTAGTACATACCTTTAGTCTCAGACCTCAGGAGGCAGAAGCAGGCCAATCTCTTTGAGTTTGAGGCCAGCCTAGTCTACATGGCAAGTTCAAGGCCAGCCAGTAAGACAGTGAGACCCTATGTCAAACAAAGATAGCTGAGCATGGTGCCACATGCCTTAACTGGCAGAGGCCGGCAGATCTCATCAAGTCCCAGGCCAGCCAAGGTTACACTGTGATATCCTGCCCTCCAAAACCAAACCAAATCAAACCAAACCAAGCCAAACAAACAAACAAACAAACAAACAAACAAACAGAACAGTGTAGTTAGTATAACACCAGAAAAAGCAAACAAACCATATAAACCTTCATTGACCACAATGGAAATAAAAAAAAAGGAGACGATTAATTCACATTTTGTTACTGTGTTCATCTATTTCCAACCCATTCCAGCCCTCATCTCTGAGCATACCTGTCACGTGGGTCACAGACAATTCTGCGGCAACCCTGCCTGGGCAGAGCAACAAGGTGTCCTGGTCTCTGCAAAAACTGGCTGGAGGCAGCTGAACAGACCCCAGGACCATGCCTTTGGCCAAAAAGCATTAAAGTTAGAGTGTTCTGAATAGAGGAGCCTTAAAATACCGCTCTGGCCAGCAATCCACACACGTGGGTCATTTACTCACATACTCAGGGGCCAGAAGGAACAAAGGACAAGTTCAACCCACAGGGGCGGAGACCTGAGTAAGGGTGGAGCTACTCCAAAAACTCAGGGGTGGGGATAATACACAGGCTATTTCAGTCACACAAGAGTAACAGTTCAATAATAAAATCAGCCAAGATCAGTAGACAGAAGGTTCAGTCCCAGATGATGAGGTGACTGTTCAGTTGTTTCCTTGGAGAAAACCTGTTTACAGTACAACACCAACACACTTGGAAAAGACAGGAAACGCCTAGCAAGACTCATCTTTGCATCACTCTAGTTAGTTCAAGAAACCACAATTCCAAAGTCAAAGAAATAGTTACAGTGTGACTCATAAGTGCAGGCAGAAGCAGAGAGCAACTAACTAACCACCTCCCATAGCAAATAGTCTGTGGCTTACAGGTACAAAGCTTGGAAAGACAAAAGCCTAATTTAAAGTATAGAGGAAAAAGTTATAAAATTTAAGACCTTACAAATCAGAGTGATTTATGAGACAAAACTAGTAAAGTAAGTGATGGATAACTAAGCAGTATTGCCTACAAAAATAATTCAGAGAACATGGTGGCATGTATCTGTAATACCAAAGCTTGGTTAGGTGGAAGCAGAAGGATTTCAAGTTCAAAGCCAGCCTGTGCTACAGATCCTGTCTCAAAAAACCTCAACCACAGCACCAATCGTAGTAGTAATGAATAAACTGTGCTTACAACTGTACGGCTGGGGAATGCCCACTGAATTGATTATTAAGCACTTACCTACTATGTACCAGTTATCTAGGTCAATAAAAATTAACACAATAAAATTACAGGAAAGCATAAAAGTATATAATTATAAGTTGTAATTAACATTGCAAGAGAAAGACTGACTTTTATTATGTTATCAACAACAGCTTAAAAACTAAAACCTATATTTTCAATGAAACTAACCTTTACAAAGCTACTGTATTCACATCATGGAAAAGCAAGAATTAAATGACTAAAGGCTACTTCAAATAATGACTCAGAATTTCGAATACCAGGTGAAATTTCTCTTTCTGAGGATTCCAAAATTTTTCTGGGAGAGTATTTTCATAATTCATGTTCTGTTCATATTTACATATGATTTACTTACTATTCAATCAGTAAATCTACTTAAGCTATCAGTAATTATATAGCGCGTTCTTACACTACAGGAGAAATAAATGCATAGAATAAGCAATATGTAGTGTGTACATATAGTGGAGTATTATTTAGCCATAAAGGGAACACACTTGGTATATGTTAAAACATATATATGCTTTGAAAGCATCACAAGTCAGACACAAGACAAATATTTTATAATTCCACTGCTATAAAGTATCTTGATTTTTCTTTATACAGATTCCTAGAATTGAGAGTAAATTTAATGTTATAGAAGTACACAGTGAAAAATGTTTATATGGCAAATGGCAAATTTTATGTTATTTACATTTTATCATAATAAAATTAAAATAACTTGGGTCTTCAAAGACCTTTTGATTATTGGATTATAATTATCATTTACTGTATTAAAATGAAAAAATCTTAACAATGATTATTCTAAAATATCAAGTTGTCAAAAGACAATTCAAAGAGTAGCATCGTCATTGTTTACAAATATTTTTAGCAGCACCTTGAGACAAGAAGTGTACTACTTAAAAACAAAGTGACTGCCTAGGCCAGGAATTAAAGAATCTTAGCAGGTGTCCTTGACTGGGGGGGGGGACACCCTCAGAGGCAAAACCACTGAAGCAGAAAAGGAAGGACATGGTGTGCTTAGAATGAAAAGTGTGGCCACTGTTGAGGACCCCTGAGGCTGCCAGAGCAAGCATTTGAGGATTTAGAACTCTATTCGACTTACAAAAGGAAATCCTGTAAACTGCCCTAAGCAGGGAAGTCATATGGTCTGGCTTCCATTTTTTAAGATAAATCACCACAGTTCAGGAAGAGGGGGAACTATTCAGAGAAAAACAAGAAACTGGAGTCAGGAATAGGATCGTGTTGGCTTGTAGAATTACAGCAGTGGAGACAAAGAAAGAGCAGATGTACTTAAAGATGGGGTTCACTGATGGAAGCTTTGGGCCTCAAACCGCTGCGATACAGAGAAGGGGAAAACAAAGGTTTTAAGCTTAGCAACATGTGTAGTTGCCATGCATACTCAGAAGCAAGTTTCCTGAGTAAGTAAATTTAGAAGGTACAAAGAGAAGCACTTTGGTGCATAAATCTGAAGCTTAGAGACGATTTTGGGGAGAAGGCACCAACACTCATGGTAATTAAAATCAGGGTGGTGGTGAGATAGCTCAGCTGGTAAAAGCACTTATTACCAAGTCTGATGATCCGAGGTCAACTCCTGGATTCTACATAAAAGGAGAGAGCCAACTCTCACAAGTTGTTCTCTGACCTCCACATATACAACAGGGCATACACACATCCACACATGTATACCACATTCGCCAAATAAATAAGCAGATGTAAAATTTAAAATAAGTCAAGACAGGGGTGGGTGTGGAGCTGGCTCAGCTGATAAATCACTTGCTACACAAGCATGAGGAGTTTGATCTCCAGAACCCACTTAAAAGAGCTAGACTGGTGGCACACATTTAAAATCCCAACACTAGGGAAGCAGAGACAGGTAAATGAATCCCTGGGCCAGCCTAGCCTAGAAAGCAAGTTCCAGGCAATAGGAAACCCTGTCTCAAAAAGAAAGAGTGGATATTGTTTCTAAGTAATAGTATCCCAGGTTATCATCTGCCTCCATACATATGTGCACATACCTGCACAGACTTGCACTCATGTGAATGCTTGAGCTCACTCACATATGCACACACAAACTATAGATATGGATGAGATCACTTATATAATGAACTCACACTTAATGGATAATGCTGACTCAAATCACTGAAGATTCTTTTCTAGTTTGGAACTATGGAGCCTAGAAAGTAGCAAGATGATATAATCTTAAATGTGAAGAAAAGTAAACAAAAACCTATGGACATAGCTCAGTAACAGAGTACTCTTCTGTTATGGTGGAGGTTCCACCCAAGCCCCCTCCCCTATCTCTCTCCAAACCCTGATGCATCTCAGAAAGCCCACCAAATGGTGAGATCTGGTCCAGAGGTGTTCAAGACTACTCTCACAGGGTATTTAAACTGTCCCCCCAAAAACAGACTCATGGTTTTCCAGTCTCCTCTTTGGGGAGCTGGAAGACCATACAGGAGCACTATATCCATTAAACATGGGCTTTTTCTAATTCGGTTTGATTTAGTCTGATTTAGGTTGCTCCATCAGTGGGGAGGGAGACTTTTCGGGAGCAGAAACTCTTCATTGTCCATTATTTGAAAGGTTCCAAGCTTAACAGAAAAACAAACATTAACCCAAATTTCTATATCCATTGAAAATACCCTTTAGAGGCTAGAGAGAGACTCCATGGTTAAGAGTGATGGCTGCTCTGTCAGAGGACCTGGGTTCAGTTCCCAGAAACCACATGGAGGCTAACAAGGTTCCAGAGCCATCTTTTGGACTCCACAGGCACTGCATGTGAGTGATGCACAGATACACATGCAAGCAAAACATCCAACACAAAAAAAACTTTCAAAAAGAAAAAATACCCTTTAGATATAATGGTAAAATAGACAACATCAACAAGAACCCAATGCCAGGATACTGGCTCTAGGGGAGTTGTTAAAGGAAGATATTTAGATAGAATGGGAAATGTGAAATTCTGCAACACCAAGAATAAATAACTAGAGTCTGAGAGATGGCTCAGTGGTAAATAAAGCTTGGTTTTCCAACATCCAAGTTGGTAAGTTCATTATTTGTAACTACAGCATCCAATGTCCTCTTTTGACCCAGAGGGCAACACACTCAAATGCACAAACTTACACAGATGCACACATTATGGTGGTTTTTGAATGAGAATGTCCCTGGTAAGCAAATAATTCATAGAATTATATAAAAAACATTCTATACCAAAAATCTTAAATGAAGAAAACAGAAGACAGGTAAAACATTGAAGTTGCTGAATCATTTTCATGCCAGTTCCATCAAAAGTAAAATTACCATAACAATCACATCACAGAACACAAATTTCACAATATCTAGACAAAAATGTACAGCCCAGTCTGGGGTTTAAATTTAACTTATTTTAGATATAAATAACTTCTGTTCATAATGTTGTAAAGGTTTAGGAGGGTCTTTTCTAAACACAAAAAATATGTGGAATCCAGCATTCCAAGATCTTTTCATCTTAGCAGAAGCACACCATTGCCTATGTAGTCAAGGCAAAAGAAAATGAAATATCTAAGGGATGAGAGGAATGTGCCAATCCTCTTTGCCCCACAGAATTCCCAAAGTCAATGCAGCTAGCACCTGGTACCATGACTTCACTGCAAGCCTGGAACTGACATTCCTAGGAAGGAACTCACAATAAACCTAGATCATTCCTAAAGATCTATAATACAATCCTTTGTAACCTAAGCAGTCAGCTGTTTCACTGAAACTATGGAAGCATGCAACAACTGTGCGTGCATGCTCTCTCTTCCTCCCCCCTCTCTCACACACACACAAACCACAGCTTCTGTGCATAGAATGCACATATGTCTGTGTAGATACAAAACCCAACTCATTCCAGTGTCTTAGCTTCTTTTCCTGTTGCTGTGATAAGACACCCTGATAAAGGCAGTTTACTAGGGGGAGGGGGAGAAGAGGAGCTTATTTATTCTGACCCAGTAACATGTTACAATCCATCACAAAAGTAAATCACACTCTGAGGGAGCTGGTCCCTCCCATCACACCCAAGTGTGGGACATAGAACAGTGCATGAAGCACTTTACTAGTGCTCATCCCACTTCTCCACGCAGGAAGTCTCCTCTCCACAATTATAGAGTTTTCATGACAACACCAACTGACATGCTAACCTGGGCAGGGGAAATTTTGAAAAGCCTACACCTAGATGAAGAGCTATGGGTAACCAAGGTATGCTGAGAAAAAGAATCAGTTTTCTCCAAGGATGAGCCCCCTTATAGGTTACCTAACTACAAGGAGTCAGCTCTCAACACATGTACATAAGAGCAACATTAAATGAACTCAGTAGGCTGTAGGTACATATATATGTACATCTATGTAATAATAATAATAGTAAAGGAGGAGGTCATGAAATTGAGAGGGGGTGGGGGGAACACAAAAGGAACTGGAGGGAGGTGGCAAAGATGTAAATACAATCCCTCACAGACATGCTCAGAGGCTAACCTTAATGCAGACAATCCTTCACAGGTATACCAGAGGCTTGCCTTCTAGGTGTCTAGTTGGTAATTAATATTAACCATCATATATGGTAAGTTCTAAAATGTATAACTAGTAATTTTAATGTATCAATTTTAAAGCACATATTAACTATCTACTTTTGCCACACACTATATATAAAACAAGGCTAGAGCTACATGAGTAAGTTAGAAAGATGAGCTCTGTGTCCAGGTGTATCCCACACACTTACACACTTTAATCCATCAACAGGTCATGTTTCTACCAACCATCTAAAACAGTGATTCTCAACCTGTGGGTTGAGACCCCTCTGGGGAGCCGAACAGCCCTCTTAAGGGGGTCACCTAAGACTACCCGCATATCAGATACTAACATTACAATCTTTGACAGTAGAACATAGGGAACTGTATTAAAGAGTAGAAGCATTAGGAAGGTTGAGAACCACAGTTCTAAATTAGAGTAAATGGTGAAGACATTCCAGGTCAGAGATAGTGGACTAGTGACAATGCAGGACCACAATACATTCTTAATGACAAAATATGTATTATAGACTCTAGGTTTGTTTTGGGTAAAGAGAATGTATGTGACTTAAAAAGCACTAAGACAGCAAAAATAGGAGGGAGGTAAAGGAGGACTCAATTGAGGAGTCTTGAACACTAGCCACACCACACTACACCACACACTTAACTAGAAGATGTTAAAGAGCAATGAGAGGCCCAGTAGGGTGGCACTGGCATATGGAAGGGTAGGGGCATATGGAAGGGTAGGGGCAGGAAGATCCGCAGTTCAAGGTCATCCTCAGCTATGCAATTAGTCCAAGTTCAAACAAATGGAGAGGAAAGAGGAGAGACCACAAAGAGAATTTCAGGAGGTTTTAATGTTTGTTTTGCTTGGATTGTGTTTTGATTTGGCAGGCCTGTGGGTATGCATTAGTATACCTGGTTTATATGGTGCTAGGGATTGACTCCAGGGCTTTCTGCATGCCAGGTAAGCCACAAAGAACATCGCCAATTACTTTTCAAATGAGTATGTATTTTTAAATGCCCGCTTTATGGAGATAGTTCACATGTGTAGACTAAGGAAATATAAAAAGGTCACTAATAGTTAAATATGGACCAGTTAGATTCAATATAACCAAGTATTCACTCAACTCTCCCAAAGTATCAATAAACTGTAATGTCCCATCCCTCACCAGCTGCAGCATTTGGGAGAGCCGGCCCTGCCCCTCCCCTAAGCAGTATGTTAAAGCTGGCCCTGATGACTGGGTGAGGGAGAGCTGATCCCATCCCTTACCGGAGCAAGGCAGGAGAGCTGGCAGGCTGACCAGCTCAGCCACCACCCAGGCCCAGATCCAGAGCTTTGAGTGGGCCCATCCCAACATCTACCCCATCTATGAGCTTCTGGAACCTGTGAAGGGACTGGTCCTGCAGAACCATAGCCACAGGATCCCCATGTCTCAGGGCAACAGCAGGACCTGGGTGAGGGTACAATACTAATAGTGTGGCAGAAGTCAGAGGCTTCAAATCAGGCCAATGACTCGTTGCAATGAACATCCACAAGTAAAGCTACTTGAACAAAAAAGTTATATAACTGTATGACACCCTGTGACACACCACCGCTTCCATAGCAAGACTGTAACAAGCACTCTCCCGCCAGCCTGGTCTCCGTGCCACGCCAGTCCCAAAATAACATCCAGAGACTCTATTAGTTATAAAGCTGTTAGCTGGTTACTAGCATTTCTTATTGGCTAACTCTGCCTTAAATATTAATTCATAATCACTAATATATGTATTTCTACATGGTCTTACCTTACGGAGAACATCAGACTTGAGTCCTCTCTTCCTGAGATCACATCAAGACTCTCTTACATTTCCCAGAATCCTCCACCTTGCCTAGTCTTACTTATTTTGCTTTCCTATTCGCCAACATTAACCGATAAGAGAAACATATTTACAGAATGACATCTCACATCACAAGACTTTTTTTTCCTTTTTCTATTTTCTTTGGGGGGAGGTTACAAGAGTGGAGGAGAGATATGGAAGGACTGAGAAATGCATGGGGTTAGGACACATGTGAAGTTTACAAAGAAGCAATAAAAAATTATGAGAAGAAAATAGGATAATGTTATTAGTTAAATGCTTCATTCTTTTCAAATCATGTTTAGTTTCCTATACTAACACTGCTAAAGACTGAGGGCACATGTAAATGGAAAAGTGTTCTTACTCCCAAGATATGAGATATTAAAAATGAAAAATTTACTACTGGCTGAATACAGTTCAAATTAATTTTCTCTGGCCCTGATTCCATGACTTAGTTTATATCCTGTTAATTCCTCAGCTGGGTTTTTCTGCCTACTACTGGTCTTATCTAAAATAAATTTGACATGCAATGCACAAATAACCAAGACTAATTTTTTTTTTTTTTTTGTCTAGACAGAAGCAAGTCTGATCATATAACCTTGCAAAGATTCTCCACACTGCACTCAAGTAAGTCTCAACTCTCACATGGCACATAGGATTCTGCAGAGTGTACTACATTTCTCTGTCATTTTCTTTTTGGCAAACACCTGATCACTCACCCAACTGTCCCTGAGAATCATGGAGGATGGGGAGAGTTTTAAGTCACTAAAACTTTGAAATTATTTATTATGTAACAGTAACAAAGCAGTAGCTTGATAGAATTCATTTACAATACAATTTTATTATTAATTATCAGACAAATATTTGTGTTGCTTTGGTTATGACATAAGAGGTTAAAATCTCTTTGAAAACAGAAAAATCTTGCCAGCAGTGGTAGCACACATCTTTAAGCCCAGCACTCAGGATGCAGAGGCAGGTGGATCTCTGATTTTGAGGGCAGCCTGGTCTATAGAGAGTTCCAAGATAGCCAGGACTATAGAGAAACCCTGTCTTGTAACACACACACACATGCACGTACGCACACACACACCAAAAAGAAAGAAAACAGAAAACCTTTAACACTAAATATCAAAATTCTAACTTGTACCAGTATACATTCACCACACACAGTGATGAGTTTTCAGACTTTTATTCAAGTATCTTCTCTTTTCATATTCATCCAGCATTCATGTTTTGTCCTCCCACTGCTACTTTCATAATATGTGTGTGCACATGCATGTGTCTAACTAGTTAAGAGAAAACATGCAATATTAGCCTTTCTGAATTTGAACTTTTTTCTTATTATGATAATCTCTAGTTGCATCTATTTTACTGAAGATCATATAGGGTAGTCATCTTAGTTAGGGTTTCTATTGCTGTGAACAGAAACCATGACCACAGAAACTCTTATTAAAAAAAAAAAAAAAAAAAACAAAAACAAACAAACAAAAAAACATTTAATTGGGGCTAGCTTACAGGTTCCAAGGTTTAGTCCATTACTGTCATGGCAAGAAGCATGGTGGCTCCAGGCAGACACAGTACTGGAGGGATAGCTGTGGGTTCTACACACCAGATTGGCAGGTGACATTGGGACTGGCTTGGGCTTCTGAAACCACCCCCCCCAGTGACACACTTCCTGCAACATGCCACACTGCCCATTAGTGACGCTCCCTCACAGTCTATAGGGGCCATTTTCATTCAAACCACTACAATAGCATAACACACACACACACACACACGTACATGCACGTACGTACATATGTATGTGTACATATATGCACCACGTATTCTTTATGCGTGCACTGCTGATAGATGCCTGGGCCGATCCCATAGCTTTGTCTATTATTAACAATGTTTTCAACCAGTCTGTCTTCCTCAAAAACCTGGCATACCACACCACTAAGCACCAAAATTCAACAGAAACAAGGCCTAAGAATTATCAGAAGCACAAAGGGAAAATCAAACATACTTTACTTTTAGTCATTGTGACTCAAATATTAAATATCTTTCTCTAAAATGTTCACAATGCAAACCTCCAAGTGTTAAATCTGGGAATAGTCATGAATTAAGTGAAAAGTGGGAAATTAAATAATTTGTACTAGCATTAATTTTGTAAACTTATTTTTTTTTAAAAGAAGTTAATCTGCTCGGCATTAAGGTTCTGATGACATGACTTGGTAATCAGTCACCCCTGTAACTGCTGATCATCTTATCACACCGACAATCTCATCACTTCCCAGTAGTGTATTACACCACTTTCTATAGTGTGTTAGCTAGATAGCATGAACAACACAAAGCTGAAAGAGACTCTCTTCTCAAGGAGCTTAATGTCTGAGTTTGAGAGGCGCTTTGAAAGTTCACTTTACACTGCTAGGAGTACTTAATCATGTCACATCTAAGTACAATGAGATAGAAATGCAACTCTGTAAGGAGCTCTGTGAAGTTGCAAGAAATTCTTATAGAACCAGAAAACTCTCCTGACAATAAAATCACTGTTAAAAACCCCAACTCTAACTTCATTAGTCACAGATGTTCCTTACTGATTACTATGTATTTCCCAAGAGCCAGGCACAGGTGGCAAACATCTGCAATCTTAACACAGAGGAGTCTGAGACTTGAGGACCAATCTTGAATACATAATGTAACAAGATACTGTTGAAAAAACAATTCCAAGGAAAAAAACCAGGAGCGGACAAAACTCCAATATACCCTAATAAATAAATAAATAAATACCTTTAACCTACTAAAACTAATTTAAAAATTGATGTCCAAAACAATTCTTGAAAAAGTTACAAAATAATTATATAAAAATTAATAGGTCATCAGCATTTTCAAACAGAAAAGACTACAATTAATTACAAGTTGATAGAAGGGACAGACATGATGGTACTCGCCTTTAATGCCAGCAGAGACAGATGTATCTGTGAGTTGGAGGCCCCTATTCTAGATATCAAATTCCAAGGAAACATACAAAGACCCTGTCTCAAAAAACTAGAAAATGAGAAGTCATGGGAGCTGGATAAAGGGCTCAGCAGTTAAGAGCACTGGCTGTTCTTCCAGAGGACCTGGGTTTAACAACCAACATCTCACGGCAGCTCATAAGCAACTGTAATTCCAGTCCGAGGGGATCTGATACCATCTTCTGGGTTTTGTTAACACCAGACACTCACACAGCATGCATGCATATATACATACATACATACGCACACACACATACACACACACACACACACACACACACACACACACACACACACACACACACACACACATATCCTGGAAGCAAGTAAGTCTCTTCTGAAGATACTAAACTGACAGTGTGATATTTCACCCAGAAGAGGGAGAAAGAGCAGAAATCCCTGCTATTTGTATAAGGCCCTGTATTTATATGCTGTACAAGTTGCTGCAAAGCCACCCTCCACTCCTTACAGTTTATTAGAGTCCTTTCTTACCCTGACTTTCCTTTCTCTACCCAGCACACTCCAAGAACATTAGTCTTTCTTCCCAGCCCTGTGCACAGATACCAAAGCCCCAGGTTACCAAGTACCTTAAAGGCATGAACATTTGCATGAAACCTAATCATATTCTCCCACATACTTTTTTGTTTGTTTTTGAGGCAAGGTCTCACTCCATAGTCCACACTGACTTCAAACTCATAAGGTAGGCCAGGCTGCCCTCAAACTTTCAACAATCTTTCCATATGTACTACAATGCACAATACTATGTAAATACGTTGTAAAGGCTATGAAATAATGACAGGTGAAAAATCTGCACCATGATCAGTATAGGTCTAGTTGGTTTTTTGAGTTTGTCTGTTTTTATGTGTGTTTAAATTAGCACTTATTTATTAAAATTTTTAACTTTTATTTTTATTTTATGTGTATGGGTGTTTTGTCTGCATATATGTCTGTACCTCATGTGCATATAGTGCCCATGGAGGCCAGAAATGGTCAGCAGATTCCACCCCACCACCACCACCACCAAATTGGAGCCACAGACAGCTGCTGGATGTCATGTGGTCCTGAGCCATGTGGTTACCAGGACTTGAACCTGGATTGTCTGGCAAAACAACCAGTACTCTTAACCACTGAGCCATCTCTCCAGCCCCCATTTACAAGTGTTGATGTTTTTGTTTGTTTTTAATCTCCCAAATATTTCTGGTCCTTGGTTCGAAGTGTGGGTACACAGTCTGGGCTTCATGAGCTAACTATACTTCCTTATTCCTGCCCTTTATCTTTAGGATCAAGACATAAGAAAATTTTCCTAGCTTCATATTATGTAGATAAATGTCCTTCTGGTAACATTCTCTTCACTAACATCCCCTATTATCTATTTGTACATCTAAAGTTAATCAGCTCATTCATATTATCAAAAGTTTCTACAACTTTTTTAATAGCTTCAATTTTCCTATTGCCTCTAAGCAGAAAGACTGTGGTGAGGGGTTTACATCTCTTGCAATGCTTCCCCCTTTGCTGCTCTGTGAAATCTCTTAGAGAACACTTTTTATTTTAAAAACAAAGATTGGGAAAAAGATGAGACAGTTTGTTTTGGAGGCTTTTTGTTTTCAAATTGTTGCTTGGGATTTGTTCTTAGTCACCATATGGTACAATAGTAATAGGCTGCCAAGACAGAGACAGACAGATGCCCAGCTTTCTCTTCTACCTTGACTCTTTGACCCCACTGTATGGGCCTTCTGTTCCCTTTCCAGCCAGATTAGGAAAGCTACCACTTGTACTCAGAACTGGTAAAGGCCAGACTTCCACTGCCAAGAAAGTTTCAGAACAAAAACTTAGTACATACTTAGAGGCAACTTAAGAACATTGGTACAATGGCTGGAGAGATGGCTCAGTGGCTAAGAGTACTTGTCTTGCAGAGGACCCAGGTTTGATTCTCAGTACTCAATGCTGGCTTACAGCAGTCTGTAATTCCAGTTCCAGGGGAATTCAACACCCTCATCTTACCTCCATGGCACACATGTGATCCACACATACATTTAAGCAAAACCACTCATACACATAAAATTGAAAATGAATAAATAAATGTTAAGGAGCATTAGAACAGTTGTGTTTAAGACTACCTAAAGGATAGTTTATTAAATGTGTCAATAAATAGCAAATTTATTCATTTATCAAATAGCTAATTCAATAATCAACTATTTAAGGGGTAGGCTGGGAGAACAGGACTACTCTCTTTTAATGGATGTCCTTAAGAAAGAAGCATCTAGATATTAATTGTAGTCTCCTGACAAACAATCATCCTAAGAAGCTTTACTGCTGCCTGGCATGCTGCTGTCTTGTGAGTTTAATAAATGAGACCATGAACTCATGCCTCAAGGTACCAGGTGAATGCCTAACAAAAGAGAACATAAAATTATATTGCATACATAATAAATTCTTACCATAGCCTCTATAGCTGAAAGGGGGTTTTAAGAACTTGATGACAATCAATTATTCATTTTAACATATATGCAATTAACAATTTTTTAAAGTTCTATTTGATTGATATCTGATATCTCACTTTGGCAGATGGAGGCGAATGTCTAGCATACTAAGGTAACATAATAAAACACAAATAAGAAGGCTGCATTGGCAGCAGTTAATTTTAGTTCTTAGTGCTATTACATTTTCCTAATGTAGGGTTCTCTCAAAGAACAGACGTAACAAAATGATTATTTTTTAATGTACAAATATATAAAGGGGATTGATTAGGATGGCTTAACAGCTGTGGTCCAGTTAATCCAACAATGGCTGTCTCCCAACTCAAAGTCCAGGAATCCAGTAGTTGCTCAAGACCATGAGGCTGTTATCTCAGCTCCTCTTTAGTAAACTGTAATCCCAGAAAAAAGGCTCTAATGCCAGTGAGGGAAAGGACTTGACACCAGGGAACGAGAGCAAATAGGCAAAGAGCAAAAGCTTCCTTTCTCTGTACCTTTTATAGAGACTGCCACCAAAAGGTGTGACCCAGATTAGAAGTGGATCTTCCCATCTCGAAAGGTCTAGATTCAAAGTGATTCTTCCCACTTTATTGCTTTAAAAAGTCCCCTACTGATGTGCACAGCACTTGAGTTTTAGTTAATCCCAGATGTAGGTAAACTAATAAACAAGAATAGCCACCACACCTAGTTTAAGGAAATTCAAATAGTTTCGTTTTTTTCCCTTAGGAGGGAATGAATCGATGGGAATAAGTTTAATTTTTTAAATCAGGGTCTCATATATCCCACACCAATCCGACTTTACTATTTAGATAGATGAAGGTGGTCTCCTCAGTGCTGGGATTAGATATGCACCACCACATCTTGTTTATGTAGTACCAGGGACTGAACACAAGGCTCCAGGCATCTAGGCAAACACTCTACTAACTGATCACATCCTCAGCCATGTTGGAGACAGATGAATAAATAAAAACTTCTTATTTCTAATAAAAAAACATTGTAAGCTGATTGGACAAAGGCAGACGCAGAAGAAAATCACTAAATTCAAGGTCATCCTTGGATACACAGCAAGCTTGAGGACAACCTGAGATATAGGACACCCTGTCATTGCCCTCCTCCAACCCATCCCCAAAATGAGTAAGGTATTAGTCATGTCTGGTGAGCTGAGTTCAATCACTAGAACCCACATAAATGTGGAAGGAAAGAACCAAGTCTACAGTTGTTCTCTGACCTCCACACTTATACCATGAAACGCACACACACGCACACACGCACGCTTAAAGAAAATAACTAAATAAAACAAACCCACTATAAAAGGTAAATAAAATCACACAAATAAAAATTGTTGGAGCCCTGAGCCCTGGTTGCAAGCCAAATGCTACACTAAACATCCAGATTATTTCAAAGATGCACTGAGATCCAACTCAACCCTTGAGCTTCTGCCAAAATGGCACAAGTCAAGCTCCAAGTATAGTCTTGGCAGACCCTTCCAACTACAGGTATCATCAGAGAGACCTAAAAGAGTACCCTACTCTCTTGTGACTAAGACAGGTCACAATGACAGTCAGGTAGTACTACCATTTTGCATTGTAGACACAGAGGTCCCAATAAACATTAAGTAAGAAAATGTGGGAGTTTACAGCAATTACTTGACTTCATTTAACAGTTAATCCATTTAATTCCAGGAATTGGGATGAAGGGCAGCTAATGGTCACCTCTTTATAAATCTCATTCAAGTAGTATCTAGAAAACCAAAAGTGCTAAAAGGAACGTACGTGTGTGTGTGTGTGTGTGTGTGTGTGTGTGTGTGTGTGAGAGAGAGAGAGAGAGAGAGAGAGAGAGAGAGAGAGAGAGAGAGAGAGAGAGAGAGTGAGAGTGAGAGAGAGCACATGTGCGCACATATTTGTCCATCCAAATGCAAGTCAAAGAACAATTTGCAGGAGTGAGTTCTCTCCTTCCACCATGTGGGTCCTGGGGATTGAATACAGGTTTGTCATGCTTGGCAACAAACACCTTTACCTGCTAAGTCATCTTGTTGGCTCCTAAGCAACTTCTGAGGTTCTGATTTTAAAAATGCAGGCCCTTTCCCCTGCACATTCAGGAAGGTTATATATTAACAGATTATGACCGGTTAAAAAGTGGCTTTTAGGCCATGCATTTTATAAGAATTGGTCACAGTCCTCTCAGTCATCAGTAGTCAAAATTGCTACTAAAAATGTTTTTCCGAGGTAGTTAAAGATACACTGGGGTAAAATAGCTATATCATACAATGTCCATAGTATGGATCCGTGACTCAGGGAACATATGGACAATATGTTCTGCGTGTACTTGACACTAAACAAATATATTTCATCTTTGGGGATAATCATTACAGATAGAATAATATACAAATTTCAGCAACAAAAGGTTCAAGTTCCAACGTGTCAAAATCCCACTGACAACACAACTGTATCAAAGAATTCACTCGCTTAGGCTGTTAATCTTACATACCATTTTAACCACCACCACCCCCTTTTATGAGAACAATTTTTTTTAGGTTTGAAATTTAAAATCATTTTGATTCCTTCCTTTTAAAGTTTCTAAGTCTCTATACCTGATACATTTAAGCAACAGGAGATAGGACTGTAGTCCAGGTGGTACTCATGGCTTCTACCTGCAGAATGTCAAATTATAGGTGCTACAGTCCTCAAAGCTCCTTAGGAAGCATTTGTTATGTTACACAATATAGTATCACTCTTGTTGCAAGACTTTTTGGATATAGAATGCAGAGTAAATTTCTGCTCAGATTGTCATTTTTAGAGCCATAAAACATACATAAGTGACATTTCAATGCAAATGTATTTGAAAAGCCTTTGATTTAAAAAAAGACTGTGTAAAGACCCAAATAAAACAAGAATTAGTATGCAAGGATTTGAATGTACTTTTATTGCTAAGCAGATAAAATTTCTGTGCCACTGTATAATTAAATTGCTCTTTAAGGCAAAATAAAGGGAGGGGGGACCAGATGTGGTGGCTTATGCCTATAACCCCTTCACTTGAGAGATAGAAGCAGGAAGATCAGAAGTTCAAGACTAGTCTTGGCTACACATCAAGCTCAAGGATAACCTGAACTATATGAGAGCTTGCCTTAAAATAACAACAGAAGTAAATAAAGGGGAAGGGTTCATATTGCAAATATGAACCTCATGCCAATCCATTGTAATGCCAGTCATATCACATTCCAGCCTTGTAGCTAAGATCAAATGAAATGCCAGCTAGAACTTTACAGAATACAGAATGGTAATTAAGGTTCTGTGCTTATTATTATCTTATTGTATTTATTATTGATGTTGTTGTGTGTAGTGGCACATGCCTGCCGTGGCATTCATGTGGAGGTCAACTCTGTAGATTCTACTGTCTCTTTCCAACTTTATGTGGGTTTCAGGGATGAACACAGGTTCGCAGGCTTGCACAGCAAGTGCTTTACCAACAAAGCCATCTCCCCCTAAAGTTCTGTTTTTAAAAGTAAGGTAATAAATAAGAGACAGGTTGAGAGTCATTTAAGATAAAAAAAAAAAAAAAATAACCATGTAAATAGAGTATTTCTGTAGAACAAATCCCTGTTCATTGCAGGTAGGAATATAAAAATGGACTGGCCACACTATATGAACATAGAATTTGCATATTAATTCAGCAATTCCTCTCCTAGGTATATCAGTGAAAACAAGGACTCAGACAGATACTGGCATGTGCTAATGTTCACAGAGGCCTACTGGGCCAAGAAGAAAGTGACCAAGTTGTTTACTTTTTGTTTGTTTGTTTGACTGACTGATTGATTTTTGGCTTTTCGAGACAGGTTTCTCTGTGTAACTGCCCTAACAGTCCTGGAAGTCTTTCTGTAGATCAGGCTGGCTGAAAAGATCCACCTGACTGTGCCTCCTGAGTGATGGGATTAAAGGTGTGCCCCACCACTACCCAGCTAAGTGATCAGGTTTTAATTCTAATTTGTTAATTTAAACTTTTTAGCTAAGTAAACTTTAATTTGAGTTTTCCAACAATTATTTGCATATTAAACTTTCTTCCTTCCCTTCCACTCAAACTCTCAGGACCCATACATGCTCAGCAAGCACTCTCTACAACTAGCCTAAATCTTTGATTCTATATATAAAGAAATATCCTCACAATTAAAATTAGGGAACACACAGGGAGCATAAAACTGTATGGCAAAATGATTAAGATTATGCACTTTCAAGAGGAAGACCGTCTTTCAAAAGCTTTCTGTGGGAACAACTTATCGAGTCATTAATTCTAAGGAAAACACATAACACATAAACTGACGTCAGGGTACAAAAGAAAAGCAGCACTACTGGAAGAGGGGAAATTGGGAAACAACTGCACTTTCATAGTTACACCTAAGCAAGAGTATAATTCAATGAGTCACCAGGTAAAAATGTACACAACTCAGCTGTACTTACCTCGAAGGGTATGGCTTACATAATTCATACAATTATTTAGAGTGCACAGATAACTCCTCCACGAGAAGGCAAAGTCTGTAATTCTAAGCTTCCTATCTCAAATCCCAATCCTGTAATAAGCAACCACATTACACTAATTATGACTGTTACAATAACTACTCATTGGAATTATTTATAACTGATTATTTCACAAGTCAAGTGTCTAAGCAATTTTCACCTTGATAGGGCAAGGAAGGGCTAGCTCTGAAGTAAGCACTGTCTAGCATGCCAATATCTCAGTGCAATCTCTAGCTCAACAGAAAGCAGAAAAAAGACAAGGAAATAAAAGTTAATAACCAGGATATTCTATAACATCCCATACTATAAATACTAGGTATATAAGCAATAGGGTTTTATTTTTAAGTTATTTTTATTTATTTGTTTTTTTAATGCAAAGCACCTATTTGTTAAGATGGCTCAGTGAGTAAAGGAAGCAAGCCTGAGGAGACCTGAGTTCAATCCCCAGGACACAGAGTAGGAGAGAACCAACTTCAAACTGTCTCCTGACCTCTACATACACTCTATAATATGCAAGTGCCTACATACATACATTCACACAAAACAAATAAATAATACAGTGGGAGACAGGGGAGGCTAAGGTAATAAGCCATGGTCTTTGGTACTCAAGAACTTCACATACTGGGGCCAGGAAAATGGCTCAACAAGGTAATGACACCTGCAACCAAGCTAATAACCTGAGTTTGACCCCTGAGGCCCACATGGTATAAGAAGAGACCCAACTCCTACAAGTTTTCCTGACCTCCATTCATGCACTATGCCTTTTATGTGCCCCCCACACACAAACAAACAAACAAGTAAATAACTAAATGTAGTTTAAAGCGTTTCTTTAATACTCTTATGAAGCTGAAGAGAAGACTCGGTGGTTATGAGTACTTACTGCTGTTGCCGAGAAGAAAGCTGCAGTTCTGAGCACTTACATGGCAGCTCACAACTGCCTGCAACTCCAGTTCTAGGAACTCAGCATCCTCTTCTGACCTCCATGGGCTCCTACACATTTGGACAAACATACACTCCAGTACAGGCTACACACACACACACACACACACACACACACACACACACACACACACACACACACACACAACTAAATAAACAAATCAAGAAGTATTTTTTTTAAAAAAAAACAATCTCACATACTAATAGAAATACAAAAACAAATCAGCCATTATAATATAAAGACATAACCAAATGTTTTTGGGATCACAGAGCAAGAACATCTACTAGTTAAGCCAGTTGTGGTAGCTCCCCATACCTATACTCCCAGCACTTGAGAAATGGAGGCAGAAGGATCAGGAGTTCAAGGCCAGAATCAACTATGTACCAAGTTGGAGGTCAGCCTGAACTATATGAGATGCTGCCACAAAACACAAACCAAAAAGTAAAGAAAAAAGAAAAAGAATGTCTACCAGATAAAGTCAAAGGCCTCTTGAAAGAGCTTTTAGAGCTGGGGAGGAAGCTCAGGTGGCCAAGCGATTGATGCATAAGCATGAGGACCTGAGTGTGAACCTCAGGCACAATATAAAGCCCGGCAGACACAGCAGTCCACTCCTATAACTGCTGCACCAGAGAAGCAAAGACAGAAGTATGGGATGGGCAGGGTGGGGGGAACATGACCTGAATGACAACAGCCAGTCAGTTTAACTGAATCAGAGAGTTAGTGAAAGACCTTGGCAAAAAGTACCAAGAAAGAACCCCTCACACTCTCCAACTCCAGCCTCCACATACATCCATACACCTACACTAGCAAACACACACACACACACACACACACACACACACACAGCTTGAGTCAAAGAAAGCTGGTAAGCAAAAATAACAGGAAAAAGAAAAAAAGAAAAATAGACTGACACTTTACCACACCTACCCCGAGGAACTGCAAGCCTCCATGCTACAGTTACAGCACTATCTAGGAACACTGTCTAAGGTCTACAATCTCCCTCCCGTTTTGTTCCATCACATGACTACTCTGGGTGAGAGAGATCTGTAAAGTCTGGGTACCAGCAGCAGGGGAGAGACAAGGGACTAGAGGAAAGGGGAGCTTCTCTACTTACAGTGCTTAATGATCTCTTCCAGAGCAGGGCATTGTTTTTAGTGGGTTTTGTGCAAAACACAATTAAAACAAAACAAAATAGTATAGTATTATCTCATTGGGGACAGGGGAAAAATCATCATATATCAAATATAAACCACTCAATACCTAACCATCTTTGCAGCTTGTAATGACACAAACTGCCACCACAAAGAATGCACACACATTTCACAGATGCATTCTAACGGCACAGCTGCCTGCTCAGGCACGCTGCTGAAACACTATTCCATTCCTACGTGCTCTGTCTTCCACTAGCCTAAAAGAGAGGTTACAGAAAAGGCTTGTATTTAAGCCTCTGGTGTGTGTACACTCACAAGAAAGTCAAACTGGGTCAACACTAGCAGTCAATCTCTCCATCACCCTCAGAATCTCCAAGAAGATGGGCTGGCCAATGGGCTCATCAGGTAAAGACACCTGCTGCCAAGTCTGATGATCTGAGTTCAAGCCCTGGAACCCACACAGTGAAAGAAGAGAATCAACTCCCTCAATTTGTATTCTAAGCTTTATACAGATATACAACAGACAGACAAACAGACACACACACACACACACACACACACACACTTATATTTAAAGAATCCTGAAGAAGAAAATAATTTTGCTTCTAATCATTTTTCAAGTCTCAGGCTTGAGTTGCAGCTCAGTGACACAGCACTTGTCTGGAATGTACAAGACCCAGGTTTAGTTTTTGTGTGTGTGTGTGTGTGTGTGTGTGTGTGTGTGTGTGTGTGTGTGTGTGATGGTTGCAGGGGGAGAGGGACTGTCATGATTTGCGATTAGCATTAGAATGCAAAACCAGAAAAATTATATTACTATGGCAAAGGCATGCTGGCAATCAGATTAATGGAGTCCGGGAAAATCCCCTAACTTCCTCAAGGCTCGATCCACAAAACACAAAAAAATAATTCTTATGCCATCTGGAAATTTGAGGTTGCAATGGCAATCAAAAAACTCTCTGTGGCCCAGCAGTTAGAGTACTAGTTGCTTTTTCAAAGGACCCAGGTTTGGTTCCCAGCATCGATCTGGTGGTTTACAACCATCTTTAACTCCAGTTCAAAGGGATTTGGTTCTCTCTTCTTACCTCCATGGTCACATACCCAGTGCCAATAAAATACCCATGCATAAAAGTAAATAAATCTTTTCAAAACAGACCGCTGGGTGTAGTCTCTGTCAGTCAGTCTCTCTCTCTCTCTCTCTCTCTCTCTCTCTCTCTCTCTCTCTCTCTCTCTCTCTCTCAAGGACTGAACCCAAGTCTTATACAAGTCACACAAATGTACCCAAGCCTGACACCTAATAAATGATCAGGAACAAAACAATTTTCTTCAGGATTTTTTAAAAACAAAAAAAAGAGAGAGAGAGAGAGAGAGAGAGAGAGAGAGAGAGAGAGAGAGAGAGAGAGAGAGAGAGAAGAGAGAGAGGGACGGAGGGAGGGAGGGAGGGAGAGAGAGAGAAAGAAAGAGAAAGAAAGAGAGAGAGAGCTTGTATGCATGTATGTGCCAGCACACATTTGAGCACATGTAGAACTCAAGAAGCAAAGTTTGAGGCCAGCCTGGTCTAGATAAAGTTCCAGAATATCCAGGTATATATAAATTCTCTCTCAAAAAAAAAAAAAAAAAAAAATCAAACAACTCTGTGTGGGGCAAAACACTTGGGTAGATCACAAATAACTACAACTCAAGAGCCTACTTTTTCTGCAGGTCTTTGCAGGCAGGCACCTGTACATATGTACATGAACATGCACGCTTGTTCTCACACACACACACACACACACACACACACACACACACACACACATTCTTAATGTTCCAAAAGTATTTGTCTTTCACCAATGTCCTACTTTCCCCTCACCCTTGTACTGCCATAGCCACTTCTGATTTCCTGGCTTCCGTAGGCACTCCAAGTTAAACATACTAAACTAAGTACTTGAGAGTAGGATCCATACATCAGAATATTTGGCATTTGTCTTCCTTCGTCTAGGGTTACCTCAATATATTTTTTTCCAGTTCTACTTATCTGCAAATTTCATAATTTAGTTTTTCTTTATAGCCAATCCCATTGTGTACATGTACTGTGTTCTCATGGACATTTGGCTGCTTTCATTTTCTACTCCCGTAAATAGAGCAGCAATGTTACCTCTACAAGGTTAATCCATTCAAAATCCCAGCATGGATGGAAGAGAGACTTACAAGGTCCTGGCTCCTAGCTGAGGAGCTACTGGCAGTTGATGGCTGCTGGAAGAGGGAGAGTAATTTTCCCTTAGGGAGGCGTAGCCACTGGTAGGTTGTTTGTAATTTAACAGACAGCCCTACATTCATGTGTATATGAGCAGTATAACTGGGTTCATTGTATTCAGAGAGGAGTAAACAGACGGCATGTTAGTTGCATACTATTTTCTCTCTAGATTTGAACTCTACCATTGAAGAATAGGAGTAAGAAATAATAACAAACTCATAATAATACTTCTATTTTGTATGTTGAGCTGTCTACCTTCCTATCTCATACTACCCCAGGATGCCCTGACATGTCCTGTCTATCTACTCTGAAACCTTAAATTCAAACTCAGATAATGTTTTGGGGTTTTTTGTTTTGTTTTGCTTTTTCGAAACAGGGTTTTTCTGTGTAGTTTTGGAGCCCAGCTCAGATAATGTTTTACTGGCTGTCCATGTCTTCCAAATTAAATTATGAACATTGATATTGTAGCATGACAATCTTATTCTTTCTTTATGAAATTATTTCTATATATATTCATAGTCTCATGTCACTTAATCTGTATTCTTCCAATGTTAGTTGAAATAAGATTGCCACCTTCTAAGTCACAAAACATCCCCCCCATTAGTAACCAATATTCTATATAGTGCATACGAGAAACAGAACAGAATTGAAATTAGAAAATTTAAATATTGTTGGATGGTGGTGGCGAATGCCTTTAATCCTAGCACTAAGGAAGCAGGGGCAGATGGACCTCTGAGGTCAAGGACAGTCAGAGAACGTGTGGGGGGGAGGGGGAGGATTGAACACCAATTGAAAATGGCCATAGAAATTAAAGGTTCTGGTCTGGGGAAAAACACTACCTCACATGTAATGCTGGAGTGTGATGCCATGAAAACAAGCAAGAACACTGGCCTAAACACAAGCACTATAAATGGTTTTTCTTAATGTGGTAGTTTAAGTACATTTTATTACAAATAATCAAAAATATAAAAACAATATAGTCTTATAGTTTACAAAAAAATATGAATTAATCATATTTCATTGCTTAGTCAAGATACAGAAGGAGGAACTTTACTTAGTAGATGTAGAACTAGTTAGGGAAATTGGTCCACAGGAATAAATCACCTCTTATTCTACCACAGCTGCTATCATGGGAATGTTAAATCATCCAAACCAGATGGACAAGTGAAAGGACCCTAACTTTCCTGAATCGAATGTCATGGGGAAATAAGGATAAAACAACAGGATGTCAAGTACAACCCTACCACCCAACACTGTTGTGTCTGTAATGGCCTATAGAACTATCTCCTAGTCCTCCTTTATCTGCAGATAAATACATACATTGTTCTGATCCTACAGCTCCAATTTCCAGTTTCCAAGTCTCACGCTCATGATTGCACACAGCTTCATCCATTTCCTATAAGTAGCATAAATTAGGTGAACTGAGTTAAATTTGGTAATTACGTTAACCTTTGTTAACAGAGTGAAAACACAGTATGCATAAAAATTACATAGAAAACTCGGGGTGTGTGTGTGTATAAATTAGAGAGAGATGCATTAGGACAACTAAATTTGCTTTTCTGTTTTTTTGTTTGTTTTGTTTTTTAAGGTGCATTGGTGTTTTGCTTGCATGTATGTCTGTGTGAAGGTGTCAGATCCTTTGGAACTGGAGTTACAGACAGTTGTAAGCTGCCATGCATGTGCTGGGAATTGAACTCAGGTCCTCTGGGAGAGCAGCCAGTGCTCTTAACCTTTGTGCCATCTCTCCAGCCCCAAACCAACTAAATTTGAAGTCCATGCCTGTGCACCTGTGATGTAAGCCTGTAGTCAGGAAGATGGGGCAGTAGGGTGCTGAGTTCAAGTGAGGCTGGGCAACTAAAAAAGGCCTGCCTCAAAATAAAAATGTTTTCAAAAAGGGGGGGGGAGTGAGAAGTAGAGGACACAGGGTCCATGAGATGGCTCTGCTAGTCAAGGTACTTGCCATCAAGCCTGACAACCTGAGTTCTATCCTGGGACTTGCAGTGAAAGGGGAGAACTGATTCCCAAAAGTTGTCCTTTATTTCCTCATGTGCTACAGTACACGTACACACACACACACACACACACACACACACACACACACACACACAAAACAAACACACATACACATAACACACACACAATCACAACTACACAAACATAACATACATACACACAAAAAAAAACAATCATAACACATACAAATGTATTTTTTAGAGGCACATAAAAAGTAAGATCTTTTAAAAGGTTAAGGATACAGTTTAGTGGTAGAACTCTTGCCTAGCATTTGTGAAGAATTAGCTTCAATCCCCAGCAACTTTTGAACTAGGTGTAGTCTCAAGTACCAGAAGTCTGAGGCAAAAGGACAGCTTAAGCCATGATGTTTGGGGCTATCCTTCGAAACACAGCAAGGCTTGTCTCTTGGAAGGGATTAATAAATACAACTTTGGTTGAGCAAAATATTTTCTGAACACTGATTACTTTTTTTGACAAGGCAGCCCCAAAAACATGAAATTTGTTTCAAGTGGGAAATTACAGATCCCAATAGATAGCATTAACTATAGGTACATGCTGTGATTTGAATGTGATTTGCGTGTATATCCCCATGGTTCGGGTTTCATGATGTTTAGAGTGCATACTTTAGAAAATGACTAGTATTAAACAAGAGCTTCCTGTAAGAAGGTGCAGAAACCAGCACAGATGGATGGATGAACAGAGACACACAAACCCCTAATAACCTTTTCTTAATGCATAAGTACCTAAACTATTTTCTTGAAAATGTGCCATATTAAATATGAACTCATATGAGTTCATATTAAATATGAACTCAGTCCAAGCCATCCCCAGCTATATAGTAAGTTCAGGACCAACCTGACTGCATAATTAATACACTGGAGAGAGGAGAGGGGGAAGGCGAGAGGAGAGCTAGGGTATTCTTTCTCTGCTTTCTCTCTTTAAAGCATAACTCACACTGCATTGTATTTTCCAATGTAACTGGAAAGAAACAGACAAAAATAAAGTGTTAAGTACCTGGTCAGTTGTTCATGTGCTTGTTTTTGGTAACAGGGTCTCACTCACCACATAGCCCAAGCTAGCCTTGCACTGAAGATCACCTACTTCGGGCTCTCTCCAGTACCAGTGCTGGGACCACAAAAGCACACACCACCATAGATAGCCAGCTTGTTAAACTTTCTTGAAAGTAACATGAAGGTCCTTCTAGGTGCCTGTTTCTACAGCTACAAAAAACACTTTCTAAGAGTTTGGGAAAACATGCATAATTTTAAAAAGAAATGATAACTCTAACCAAATACCAGCTTTTCTGATTTTCCAAGGAAAAGTATAATGTAAAGAACAAAAAGGAAACATGTTCTGTACCAAAGAAGGAAACTGAACTTTCCCACAAATGATCAAAGAAGTCAGTTTGAGATAGCAAAAAAAGTGGCAAATGAATTTTCACATTTTAATAACAAAGCAGAGCCAGCAAGATGACTCAGTGACTAAGGGGGCTTGCTGCCAAGCCTGACGACCAAGTTCCAACACTGGAACCCACAAAGTAGGAGAAAACAGACTCCTGCAGGCTGTCTTCTGACCTCTCCACACACATCATGCCAATGAGTAAGTATAAAAAATAAAATTACAGTAAATTCTTACCAAAGGTGCATATTATTGTTAAAAATTAATAGCCCAAACCAGCCCTAAAAGTCTTACTTTTTTCACATAAGCAAATGAGATAGTGCTAATTACTCTAGAAGGGAGATAATTTTTCAGTTGTAATGGCAACTGGATCTTTTGCCTAGATGCTGGAGTAGCCCCTAGTGACCTGGTAAGGAACAATTTCTTAATTTAGTAAAACTCTGATGATAAATTCACTTATAAAAAAAAAAAAACCCTCCTTTTTATATATAGTGAAAGCAATATTAACACTGGTTTTTGTAACTGTTCTAATTCTGAGATCAAAAACAATTCTTTCAAAACAGAAATCTGTTTTTCCTCAAGTATTGTTTCTAATATAATCTCTCCAAAGTACTTTTACATAAAAATACATATTGAAATTAAAACCAACTTAATATTTTCCTAGAACACAATTTAAATAAAATTCTATGAAAGTTAAAATAGTTCATTGATCTAAAAGTCAACAACCTAATTATGAATATTAAACAGGTTGCTTTCCAAAAAGTCAATAGCTGCCAACCATTCAAAGGGGCTTAGATTTGTTTGTTTGTTTGTTTTGTTTTGTTTTTGGAGACCGGGTTTCTCTGTATTGCTTTGGACCCTGTCCTGGAACTCACTCTATAGACCAGGTTGGCCTTGAACTCACAGAGATCTGCCTGCCTCTGCCTCCCAAGTGCCCGGTACTCTTTCTTTCTTTCTTTCTTTCTTTCTTTCTTTCTTTCTTTCTTTCTTTCTTTCTACGAATCATTGTTGTAGTCCAGGCAAACCCAGCCCCGCCTCTCGCCCACTGCACATGGCAGGTTTATGTACCATGGCTCTTTAAAAGAAAAACCCACTTCTGCTCTCTTTCTCGCTGTTCCTCTGAAGGGGTAGAGAGGACTTTCTGCCACCCTCTTCTCTCTCTTCATCTTTCTCTCTGCTTCCTCTCTTTCTCCTCTTTCCCTCTCCCCACCCTTCCCTTTCTAATAAAACTTCTCACTTAAGCTCTGTCTACCTGCACGTTTGTCCCTCACCTGCCATGGAATTTGCCAAGGTCCCAGGTACCATATTGCTAACAACCATATCATTCCTGTTGATGTAGAATAAAAAGAAATAACTGAAAAACACTTTTTGTTTGGTTTTGTTGAGAAAAGGTCTCCTTATATTGCCTCAAGTTTGCAATGATCCTCCTGACTTTTCCTCTTCAATCCTGGGATTGCAAGCCAGCACCAACAACTAGGCCCATGGTTGAAAACAATTTAAAGGCATTGTTAACATCTTTATCTTAAAAAAAAAAAAAAAAAGTACCTACTTGTAATAGCTAGTCTTGGTTGTCAACTTGACTATATCTGGAATTTAATAAAAACCAAAGCAGCTAGGCACATCTAAGTGATTATTATTAATTGGCTCATTTCAGGTGAGAAGACCCACCCTAAACCTGGATCCTTTGAGGAAGATTTACCCAAAGTCTAGGCCACACCTTTTAGTGGCAACTGTTATAAAGGTCTTGGAAGAAAGAGGCTTTTGCTCTTTGCCTGCTTGCCCTCACTGGTACTGGCAAACTCATCAGCTCTGCTGCTGGGGCATTCCCTCACTGGCATTCACTCACAGCCTGCTTTCCCTGGTTTCCAGGGTATACCAATACCCACTGAGACATCCAGCTTTGTGGCCTGAACAACTCCTGGGTTCTTAGACCTTCCACTGGGAGACAGCCATTGTTTAGCTAGCTAGACTACAACCTGTTAAGTCACACTAATAAATAACCTTTACACCCACATAGTTTTATTTCTTGAGAAAACCCTAATCTTTTTTTTTTCTTTTTTCTTTTTTCTTTCCCCCCACCCCAAATACGCAGTGTGCTGAGCACACATACCAAGTTTCCCACACAGGAGACAGGGAAAACACCTCCTTCCCTCCTCCACATTCTGCTCCTTCTGTCTAAAGCACTTCCACCCCTTTCCCGTGACCCAACTTAACTCTTCCCTTCAATTCTTAGCTAAAATCAGCAACTGTCCCAAAACTGTCCCAAAGTAAAAATCCCCTATTATTGTCTCTCATACTGCCTGCCACGTAGCCTATCTTTTCCTGATTTATTTATATAATGACTGTCACAGGGCTCTTCTATGTTATTATAAAGATAAAATGTAATGTCTAAGCCATTCAGTCTAGAATAATGTCAGACACATTATTATTAGCTTCATCAAACCTATCAGATTATATAGTTTCAATTAGAATTTTCTTTAGAGAAACATCTTAGCAGACTATGGTGGTACACAGCCACAGTCATGGTCACCCAGCACAGGAGAGGCAGAACGATCAGTGTTTCAGGTCAGTCTTGACTATTCAGTAAATTTGAAGCCAGACTGGGCTACTTAAGATTTTATCTCCAAAAAGAAAAGAATTTTCCCCCCAGTGCTGGTCATCAAACCATGGCCCATATACCAGATGAGCAAGTGCTCGACCTGAACTACATCCCCTCAGCCAATCTGATACTTCTCTCAGGAAGGGAAGGTCAGTTTCCTCTCTGGGCAGAATTAGAAACTTGTTCCTAAAACACTGAGTAAAATGGAAATAAAGTTATGCATCTATTCTCTCTCCAGGGAAAGCTAGCCATCAGTGTGAAGATGCTCCAGACAAGGCCATGTAACACGACCCGAGACTTCCCATTGGTGGTGACGTGTGAGGGACATCTTAGAATAGATCCTGTAGTCCCAAACAAGCCTTCAGATGACTGGCGCTCAAGCCAGCAGCTTACAGCCAAACAGGCAGGCTAAGTTGCTCTCACATTTCTGACACTCTGAGAACTTTTGAGATAATAAATGTTGGTTGTTTTACAGATGAATTTGGGATAATTAGATAATAAAGAATGAATAAAAATAATATATTGAGTTTAATGTGCTCGAGGGATAAAGAAGAATGACAGTGAAGCAAACAAAAGAACACTGGCAACTAAGTTCAATAACTCAAGAACAAAAAAGCAAACAGTGGGACCTAAAAACAAGCAAAGGACTTTAAAATTTCCCCAAGAAAGTTGCACAAATGGTCAACATCACTAGTCATTAGAAAGAAGCACATCAAAGCCATACTGAGACACTACCTCATATCTATGAGCCATGGTTACTATTTTTAAAATGGGGTTTTCTTTGTATTTGTTTTGTTTTGAGACAGGGTTTCTCTGTGTAGTTCTGACTGTCCTGAAAACTGATCTGTAGATCAGGCTGGCCTCAACTCAAATCCACCTGCCTCTGCCTCCTAAGTGCTGGGATTAAAAGTGTGTACCACCACGGCCTGGCAAAAATCTTAAGCATAATAAAAATATGTGGAGCAATGAAGATCTGTGTTACTTGCTATTGGAGGGTGTGGTGTTTGAACAAGAAGTGCCCTCCATAGGCACATGTATTTGAACACTTGGTCCCCACTTGCCCCAGCTTGTAGCATTGTTTGGGGAGAAAGTTACGCCACTAGGGTAATCTCTGAAGTGTTCATAGCCTTGCCCTACTTTCAGTTTCCTGTTTCATGGCAGTGGCTGAGGATGTGAGTTCTCAGCTTCCTGCTCCGCCACCTGCTACCAGGCCTCCTTGCCATGATGGACTCTTAGCCCTCCAGAACTGGAAGCCAAAAAAGCCTCTTTCTTCCATAAGTCAAGTTTAGCCGTGATGCTTTATCACAGCAACAGAACAATAACTAAAACGAGGCACATAGTGTCCTTCCTATTATGATAAAACAGTCTGGCCCAAAGCAACTGGGGAGGAGAGGGTTTACTTCAGCTTACAGTTTGTATCAGTTACTTTCCCATTGCTATGATAAAACACCATGACCCAGGGTTTACTTGGGCTTACAGTTCCAGAAGGATAAGGCAGCAGGCATGGTGTCAGGAGAACTCTCATCTTGACAACAAGCACAAAGCAGAAAGAGAGCACTTGAAGGAGACAGTCTGTAAATTCTCAAAGCCCTCCAACGAGGCTGCCCCAGCACCACGTGGGGACCAGTGTCCCAAATACCCAAGTCTTTGGGGCATTCTCATCCATGCCATGCCACCACACAGTGGGAACGTAAAATGCTGTGATCACTATGGAAAACAGTGCAGTGGCTCTTGAAATTCAGTTACCATATGATCCCACAATCCCATATCTGAGTATAAGCCAAATAAACTGAAAGGCACTTAGAGGTATCTCTAGCTGGGTGCACACCTACATGGCTCAGCCCATAAGAGATACAAACAAGAGAATAAGGAGTTCAGGACCATTCTCAATTACATAGTTCAAGGCCTGCCTGGGCTAAAAGAGACTCTTGTTTTGTTTTTTTTGTTTTTTTTTTTTTTTTGGACACACACACACACACACACACACACACACACACACACACACACACACACACACACGAGCATTATTTACATGAATACTCTTGTGAAGTGAAGGCAACCCAAGTGGTCCATAAACAGGGCTGGACAGTGTGATACAAACTTACAATGAAATGCCCTCAACCTTAAGTGTAAGACACCTGCAGGGCTGTTGAGATGGCTGGGCAGAAAAACATGCCTATCACCAATCCTAACAACCCAAGTTCAATCCCTAGGAACCACAGGGTGGAAGGAGAAAACCAACTCCTCCAAGAGAAAAGCTCTTATCTCCACATGTGTGCCATGCCTTGAGTAGATAGCTACATACACACAAAATAAAATGTTAAAAAAAAAATCTTAAAGATACCCACAATAGTCAAATTCATAGAGATAGAAAGAAAAATAGTGGTTGCTCAGGGTTTGGGAGATGTCGAAATGAGGAGTTAATATTTAACAGATTCAAGTTTGGGTCTGGGAAGATAAAAGAATTCTGGAGGAGCTGAACAGCAGTGGTGTCTCATACTTTTAATCCCAGCACTTGGGAGACAGAGGCAGGCAGATCTCTGTGAGTTCAAGGCCAGCCTGGTCTATAGAGTGAGTTCCAGAACAACCAGGGATACACAGAGAAACCCTGTGTGTGTGTGTGTGTGTGGGGGGTAGTTCTGGAAAGAAATAGTGACTGTCATAAGATAAAAATTTACTCAATGGCCGGGCGGTGGTGGTGCATGCCAGTACTCAGGAGGCAGAGGCAGGCAGATCTCTGTGAGTTCAAGGCCAGCCTGGTCTACAGAGTGAGTTCCCAGACAGCCTCCAAAACTACAGAGAAACCCTGTCTTGGGGAAAAAAAAAATTTACTCAATGCCATTGATCTGGACACATAAAGGTTGTTAAATATACATATCTGTATAGTATTTTGTCACAACAAAAAAAGACCAAAGAACCAAGAAATGAAAATAGTAACTGAAATTAGAGGTTTCATGAATTGTAGATCAAGTCAGGAAAAAAAAAGAAAGAAGAAAAGCCCTACAGAACAGAGGTTAAGTGACATAAGAACGACAGGGAAGGTCCAAAATATGTCAAAATAACACTCAAGAAGGAGACAATAGCAAAATAAGAAGGCAGTATCTGAGGAGCTAATTTGCTTTTCCAAAATTGCTGTAGTTTCAGGAAGCACAAAGGATCATGCTAGCAAGACAAATAATAAGAAGCCTAGCTATGATGCAGTTAAAATTTGAGACACCAAAGACAAAGAGACTTATAAAAGCCACCACATGGAAATGACAGGTTGTCTCCAGCAAGTCAATTACATTGACAGTTACATTCTCAATAGCAACAACAGGGCCCAGGAGATAGTAAAACATTCAGCTAAAGGCAAAATCAAATATACTTCAAGGCCAGTCAACCAAGTCCACTACAATTTTGAGGGTCTCTCTGTCCCCATCAAATATAAATTACTGGGTATAGTGGTTCATGCCTGGCATCCCAGCACTCTGGAGACCAAGCAGAGAGAATCACTTGAGCTCAGGAATTCAAGAGCAGCCGGGCATCGTGGCAAGAAGCCCTCTTAAAACATTCACACAGCGTTGGATACAGGCTCAGTGGTTGAGGTCACTTGCTGTTCTTGCAGCATATGTGACTGACTTCAGTTCCCAGTACCTGTGTCAAGCAACCCTCAACTGCCTGAATCTCCAGCATGAGGAGATGGTCCACTGCCTCATCTAGTTTCTTCTGGCACCCACACATGCATGGACGCACGCACGCACACAAGCACACACACTTACTATGGCACTAAACTCTTTTTGTGCTGCACATTTAACCCAGGACCTTATGCATGCTAGGCCTCCCAGCCCAACAGTGCTCCCCACCATGTTTGACTGAGTTTATGGTACAGAAAATAACAGAGACTGGGGTTGGATGAAGAAAAGGGCTAGACATAGAATTAATGTGGGCCTTCTACTCATAGGTCTTAGCAGTCCATGGCCCTGCCTGTTTCTTTTGCTTCCAGAAGATAATCTTTCGTGTCATTTCCATGTAGCTCTCTGGCATGTGTCAGAGCTCACCCACTGGCAGGGCTTCAGGACCTAGAGACATCGGCCTCAGCACTTACTCTCTAGAGTCCAGTGAAGTCTTTTAGTTTGTTTTTGAGACAGGATCTCACTATATAGCCCAGTTTGGCTTAAAATTCTTTTAAGTTAGACCAGAATAGACTCAAATTCATAAATATCCGCCTGCCTCTACTTCCCAAGGGCTAGAATTAAAAGTGTGCACCACTCTGCCCAGATTCCTATAGTAAAGTCTTAACTGGAAATGTTACATTCTAAATCATCAGAGAGAAGTGTTTTTCATCTAGAATACACCTGATTGGTTTTAAAAAGTGTTTTCTAGTGTTTTGATGCATTTTAATGAAGGAAAAGGCAGAGAGTGAATATAAAACAAAATAACCAGTCACTGGGGACCTGGGCTGCTCTTACTACCTTTATTTTTTTTTTTTAAGAATTATTTATTTGTTTATTTGTATGTTTATTATGTGTTCTGCCTGCATGCCTACACACCAGAAGACATCAGATCTCATTCTAGATGGTTGTAAGGCACCATGTGATTGCTAGGAATTGAACTCAGGACCTCTGAAAGACCAGCTGGTGATCTTAACCTATGAGCCATCTCTCCAGGCCCTCTTACAACCTTTCTATACACTTCAGTCACTGAAACTTGCTAACACACATATCAATCAACCCATGCCAAAAGAACCATTCATAAAGTTTCTATAAGTCTCTGAGTAACTTAGTGCCTCCCAGTTTTCCTTCTACAGCTTTGTGTTTCTATGAATTACAGAACCTTAGCAAGACACCAAGACACTCAGAATCTTTAAACCAGGTGTGATAGCTCACTCCTATAACCCCAATACTTAGAGGAGGCTCAAGCAGGAGGATTATTGGAGTCTGAGGCTAGCTTGAACGACTTAAGATGGGTTTGTGTTTGGTTGGTTGGTTGGTTGGTTGGTTGGAGACAGGGTCTCACTATGTAGCTTTGGCTGTCCTGAACCCATTATTTAAACCAGGCTGGCCTCAAACTTGAAAAGATGTGCCTGCCTCTGTCTCTCAAGCCCAGCTCACATGTGGGTTCTCAGGAACCCTGGGTTTAGAGGATCCTATCTCAAAAAGAAAAAGGCAAATATTGCCCCTTTAACAGAAACTTCATACCCACAAATCAAAAAGAGTTTTTGGGTTTTTTTTTTTTTTTTGCTTTTTGTTCCCCTCAGTCCCTCTTTAGAATCTGAACTTACTTTTAGCTTTACTTATTCTACCTACTACCATATGTGGGGACAGTAAGAAACAAATGGCAACTATTCATTGGGTGCTCCCACATAGAAACCGTTATAAATGTATCCCACCTACTATAGTGTCAAGAGTCCCCAAGCCCACCTCCTGGTTTTATGACTCAGGAAGACATAGAGAACTCAGCACATACCTGTAGTCACACTACGAGATCTAACCAAATGAGCTAACCAACCAGGTGGAGAGCCATGACTTGTTAGAGCAAAAGAACACAAAGCATAATCATCAGTGGCAATGTGCATCCTGACAGCTGTTCTTCACTGCTAAGTGTGCAGCTCAGCGGTAGGGTACTTGACCAAATGTCTCTGTCCTATGAAGAAGGAGTCACATAAACATCCTCTGCCTACTCTCTATCAAAACTTCAAAATCCCAGAAAGAATGCAGACGTTCATATCAACCACTTTATACAGTTTAACAGACTGGGTGATATATTATTTATGATTTATTAAAGCTTGCCTGAGGATTCAGAAAGCAAAGTCAGTCACAGGCCATTGAAGCCAGGCACACACCTTTATTCCCACCAGCCAGAAGCTAGGAGATAGAGGTACACACCTATAATCCTAGGACTCAGTATTAAGAGGTAGATGGATCCATCAGTCTAAAAGAGAATTATAGCTGACACGTTTAATCCCAACATTAGGGAAGTATATAAGACAGAAGCAAAGCCCGTAGGAGGCATTCATTCTCCAGCCACACTGAGGACAGTTACAATTTGAGGTTTGGTGAGAGCTCTTGGAATGATCAGCTCATTCAGCCAGAGGTAGAGGTAAGGAGCTAGTGGTCAGCTGCTTTGCTTTTCTAATATTCAGCTTGAAGTTTGAACCCCATTATCTGTCCCAGGGTTATTTATTAATTCATGTTATAGAGTCAGTCTTTTCAGAACTGACAATGGAGGAACAATCCAAAAACTCAAGTTCCCAGTTAGCCAAGTGCCAACATTGCAAGCAGGTTTTTCTAGGGCTATGAGTCTCAAGTCTATTATGTCTTTTTTGTTTGTTTGTTTTTGGTTTTGTTTTCCTTCATTTTTTGATCCAACTGAAGTTTTCCCTTTGGAAATAACATGGAGGTTTTGTTACGGTTTTTTATGATCCTTATTTTCTTTCCAAAATGTAAGTACCTAGTAGCACATGGGGGACATTGACAAGGATGAGTAGTTGAAAAATGCTAGAGAAGAGGCAATTTAGCTCTTCCAGATCCTGACCATCATGCTATGCTGCATATTGTAAACTACAGTAACTAAAACAGTGTGATCCTGGCGCATAATTAAACAGGAAAATCAAGATAACAAGAACAGAATGCTCAGAAATAGACTAAATGCACCCATTGTGCATGCTTAGTCTGAAATACTCCAAAACAAATGCTCCTAATCTAAAATGACCCAAATTCCCAAATGCTGCTGCTGCTGCTTCTCTTTTTAAAGCAATCTTTAGATTCTGGACCATTTCAGATTTCAGAATTTAGATTAAGAATACTCAATGTGTAGAATCTATGCAAAGCCCTAAAGATCCCAAGTCTGAACATTTTTATCTAGCACCAAGCATGCTGGATAAGGATATTCACTGTATTCACAAAATGATAGATAAAAAGTATTTAATGGTAGTTATATTGAAATACCTATACCCTTTCTATCAGCAATTCCAACTCCATACAGCTAATCTAGAGCTGTGCTAACAGGTGTATAAAGAGACACATTCCACAACTTTTCACTGTAGTATTCAGACAACTTAATTATGAAATTCACCTGTACAGTAAAGTGATATATATCCTTGGAAGGAAGGAAGGAAGGAAGGAAGGAAGGAAGGAAGGAAGGAAGGAAGGAAGGAAGGAAGGAAGGAAGGAAGGAAGGAAGGAAGGAAGGAAGGAAGGAAGGAAGGAAGGAAGGAAGGAAGGAAGGAAGGAAGGAAAGCTTGGGAGATGGCTCAGGTAGTAAAAACAGACCCTGGGGCTCACTGGCTAGCCAGCCTAGCCTAGCAGACAAGCCTCAGGTCCCAGTGAGACCCAAAGCTGCAGACCTGCCTGTCTCCTGAAGAATACTCAAGGCTGACTTCAGAGCTCCATGCACAAAAGGAGCCAAGCATGGTGATACCCAAAACTGAGAAGCTGAGGTGGGAGGATCATCATGAGTTTGAGAACAGACTAGAATACAATGAAAGATTCTGTCTCAAAAAAGAAAAGGCAGGGAGATGGCTCAGCAGGTAATGGTGCTTGCTGCCCTAAGTCTGGCAATCTGAGTCATAGTTAGCTTTAGCTGTCAACATACCTGAACCAAGGAACTGTTTCCATGGGATTGGCTTGTGGGCATGTCTGAGAAGCATCTTCTTGACTACTGTGGGTGGTACCATCCACCCACATCTTATACAGCAGGTGAGTCTGAACTGAAAGCAAGCCAATGAATGATCAGCACTCCTCCATAGTGTCTGTTCCAGTCCCTGCCTTGAGTTCTTGTCTTGCCTCTCCTGATGATGGACAGTGACTTGTAAGCCAAACATCCTTTCCCTCCAAGTTGTTTTAGGCTAGTGTTTCATCACAACAAAAAGAAAACTTGAGCATCATATATAAGTAGAAGACAACCAAATCCACACATGCACTGGACATACTAGTCCATATACATTCATCAAGTACACACCAATAATAAATTGGTAAATTCTATATTTGCTGATATAGAAGAATCAACCAATACAAATTAAGGGTGAGATAGGGGACAAGTTGCCAAATGGTGTATATATTTCCACTGGTCTCATGTGAGAAGAAGAAGGGGTCACCACACAAGTGAGATGACTCAGGAGAAAGGTACCCAAGGCCACCAACCCTTATAACCTGTGTTTGATCTCCAGAATCCACTCCACAGGAGAGAATCCCACTCCAAGTTACTGATACTCTGACCTCCACACATACACCATGGCACACATGTGCCCACACATTTACATACATTTACTTATACAACAAGTAAATAAATATGTGTGTAAATATAACCTACCTCTGGACATGCAAAAGACTGATGCTGAGTGTGGCCACATTAACTCAGCTGGGAGAAGACTGCAGGAAGACCTGCCACACGTTCTGAATTCAGTGGCTGAAATAACTGACCTTCCAATAATTAAATCATTTATAGAAAAGACCAGCCCACTCAGCAGCAGAAATAAGCCAAAAGAATATTTTAAAAGCTGGGTGATAGCGGTGGTGGCACACATCTTTAATCCCAGAACTCAGGAGACAGAGGCAGGTGGATGTCAGTGAGTTTGAGGCCATCCTGGTCTACAAAGTGAGTTCCAGGACAGCCAGAACTGTTACACTAAGAAACCGTGTCTCAATTAAAAAAAAAAAAAAAGTATGTGTGTATATATATATATATATATATATATATATATATATATATATATATGTATGTGTATACACACACACACTTTTTTTTTTTAAGAGTTATGATAAGGAAAACTGGAACAGCCATTATACACTACAGACAAGCCAAAACCATGAAAACCAGCTGGAGGAAAGTACACCAAACAGATGCACAAAGCAAAGAAGATGCCAAAAACCCCAGAGCACACAATGGGAAAGGCGAGCACACAGCCTTTGATTTCTCATAGCACGCACGTCAGCTCCACAGTTTCCATCAGGCCCTGCTGTAGTGATTGCTGCCCACCACATGCCATGGTCCCAACACACCACTTAAAACGTTTCCTTCCAACACCTCTGTACTTAGCTCCACTAGCTCTCTATTTGTTGTCTAGGTTAGCTACACAAAAGAAATATATTTAGGATCAATTTAAAATAAATGTTGTCCCTTTTTGGAGGGAGGGTGGAAGGATAGGTGGGTGGGACAGGGTCTCCAGTATTCAAAGCTGGGCTTGAATTCACTGTATAACTAAAGACAACCTTAAACTCATCATCCTGCCTCTATCTCCCAAGTGATGGTGGTACCCAGCTTCTTTGTAAGAGAGGAGTAAGTGATTTCCTTAAGTGAAATACTAAACAAACACATCCAATCAGAAGCTGGTTTATAATAAGAACAAAGTAAACCTATATTATGCTTAGTACACATCCAGAAACATGGAAATTAAGCCACAGCATGACACCATATGTTAATATCTCAAAGTCATTAACATTTTTCAGACTGTTTTTAAAAATGCATTTAGGTATCTGGAGCTATTTGAAAGTTCTTCAACAATAACAACAACAATAATAATAAAAGGGAAACTAGGAATGTGTGTGACTCAATAGTAGATAAAGCATTTGCCTGGCATATGTGAGGCCCTAGGTTCAATCCCCACTATTATACACACACAAATAATAATTTTCTCAAAAGTTGTAAGTAGTAACAACTATCACCTCTACTTACCATGTACCACACACAATAATAATTTAATCCTCACAACTTTGTCAGGTAGGTACTATCAACACTACTATTATAGATGAGGGAAAAAAACTTGTCTAGAAACATACAACTTCTAAGGTCTCTTAAGGGTCTACATTTGTTATACCTAAGTCAAACTACCAAAATCATTAATTTACTTGAGAATCTTAAACTCACATGGACTAACACATAAGTCTGTGCTATTAACAGCATACTTTACAAATGGTTAGAGCCAGGTGTGGTGGTACATACTGTTAACACTAGCATTTGGGAGGCAGAAGCAGACAGGTCTCTGTGAGTTTGAGACCAGCCTGATCTATACAAAGCAAGCTCTGGGTCAGCCAGGGTTACACAGTGAGACCCTGTCTTAAGAAAAAAAAAAGGAAAAATAGAAAAAAGAAAAAAGAACAGTTTACAGCTCTACGCTATGATTACAAGGACCCACTAAGAAACCTAAAAGCCTCAACAATGCAAGTATAAACTGAACATAGAGGTGCAGGCTCTTACCCCAACACTTGGGAAGCAGAGGCAGGGAGGGGATTAGAAATTCCAGGCCAGCCTTGGACATACAGTGAGGTCACGTGACATACCTTTTTTTCCCCCAAAGAAACAAAGGGGCTATCGAGAGCACTCAATGAACTACTTGCCAAGCAAGCGTGAAGACATGAATTCTGACTCCAACATCCATGTAAAAGGTCAGCCCAGGCAGACACGCCAGCACTGGGGAGGCAGGAACAGAAAGATCCCTGGGGTTTGCTGAAGCTAGGAGTTCCAGGTGCAGTGAGAGACCCTGTCTCAATACACAAGGTGGAGGAGTTGGGGAGCTTAGCCCAATGGTGAAACACTTGCCTAGCAAACATACATATGCACACATACATACATGTACAAAAAAATAGACAAATGCATGCAAAAGCAAACAATAATGAATTTCAAGATTAAAAATAAGCAAGAGCTCTACCTTCATTGAAAACAAAGTCTCGGAGCCTATGCTTCCTGGAGTCTCACTTTGCAGCCCAGATAAGCCTTAGACTCTAGCTTTCCTGCCTAAGCATCCAGAGCAGAGGGGAATATAAATCTGTACTACCTGTTTTTATCTCAAACTGTTTAAAAGAAACATATTTCCTGATAGTAATAATATGTATTTATTTTATCTTTATCTAATTATCTAATAATTCTTTTAAAATGTCTAAAAAACATGATAAAGGTACAACACAATTTCTGCAAACTAGTATCAAATGAACTAATCCATTATATTTATTAACTTTTAACAAATGATACACTACATTTTCCCCTTCTATATTATCATAAAGGCTTTTGGAACACAGAGAAAAATGGGTACACACACCATCCCAAGGACAGCAGAGAACTGGAGAATACAAAAACTGTAAGTCAGGCTGCTAAGGGCTGAGATGGAAGAGTACCTGCTGATGCACAGAGCCCTACTTCTACACCCAGACTACACACAGCCAACTGTTAGCACATACTGGTGAGGACCAGAAATTCAAGGTCATTCTCAGACACACGCTGAGTTTTAAGTTGGCTCTGGCAACAGGAGAATCTGGGCTTTTTGTTTGTATTTTGTTTGTTTGGGGGGGGGGGGGTCAAGCCAATGTCAAGAAGCAATCTCTCTAAGTGAAACATCCTTGTGTAAAACCACAGAACATACAACTCCCAGAGTTTCTTTTACTGGTTTGCCTTCTGTTACAATAATTTCAACCAAGAACAGAGTAAGAGTGAGGAAAAGAATTTATTTCCTTCTTCTGCATCTAGCAACAAGCTATGGGGGCATCCTCAACTGTTTCCAACTCCCCCAAACACGGGTTTGCCTGTCTGTAAATCAATTTTATTGAAATCACTATTTTAAGATTTTTTCCAGTTCTATTTTTATTCCTCTGTCAAAGAACCAAACTCACAACTTTCTTCTTAAAAAACAACTAATATCTTCACATATATATACTACTTGCTCTCAGAAAACAAAACAAAACAAAACAAAAGGAAATGTGGAGAAATCCAGAGATTCAGAAAAAATGGCCCCTAATGACAAGCTCTACAGATAAAATCTAGTCAAAGGTCTTAATTAATAAAGCGCATCAGTGCTGCTGAGGTGGCTGAGGAGGTAAAATGCCTGCTGCCAAGTCTTAAAACCTGAGTTCAATACCTGGAACCCTCACAGTTGGTGTGAAAGAACAGTTGTCCTCCAATCTCCACACACGTGTCCTGGTACATATGCCATGTCCAAAATAAATAAATCAATGTAATAATAATAATAATAAATGACTGCTGCCTACTACTGGTCTCCCAAACCACTTTTTAAAAAATTTTAAAAAGCACATTAAATACAGATATGTGAAAAAAAATGTTTAAAAGGAACAACTTGAAAATTTGTTAAGAGTTGTTACAAAAATAAAACCCTAACAAACAAACAAGCAGAAAAACAAAAACAAAACACTGGCAAAGACACCCCCACCCCCCACCAACTCCCGGAGCCTCCTGACATCCTCCCAGTGGTAGCCAAGCATATTCTTGGTTAATGGTTCTCAGCAATGGATGATTGTATTCTCACAGAAACATCCAGCAATACCTGGACACATTTTAGCCATCACAACTGGAAGCTACTGGCAATTGAATGGTAGAGAAAAGGAGGGTACATCCCTTGTTATCATCTATCATTTAGCTCAAAATTATAGAAACTGAAAACTCTTAACAGCTAATGTGATCATGGTGACATTACAGTCCTGGAAGCTTAGAGCTGAGCCCAAGACATGAGCACTATATGCACCATCCTATTCATCAGAGCAGAGGGTTAAAAAATAGGAAGTGTAATATGAGCTGAATTAGAAAGGAGAATCAAATGAGCAAACAGCAGCCAAAACAAGAAACAGAAAATAAATACTGGCTGAGTTTTTAGTAGCCTTCCACTTCCTGTTTCTGGATGGCCTTGCTGCATTCCTGTCCTTGAATTCTCTACACAGCCAGGGAGCCATGGGGGTTTTCTATGGACTGCATAAGCTGACCTCTGTTTCTTAAAACTAAAGAGTCCTGCCAACATACACCACTCACAGAAACTCTGAAGTAGATAGAAGCGGCAATCCTGCAGTGTAGTATGGAATAGCTGAGTCCAAGCAAATCAGAATTTGATGAGATTTGCTAACTGAATAAACAACTGTGAAGTCATCAATGTAAATTCATCTATAATATAGACACAAGAACATGGGGCGGTGGCAGCACACTCCTTTAATCCCAGCCCTCAGGATGCAGAGGCAGGCAGATCTCTGTGAATTCTAGGCTAGCCTGGTCTTCTTGAGCAAGTGTCAAGACAGGCTCCAAAGCTACACAGAAAAACCCTGTCTCTAAAATCCAAAACAACAAATATAAATACAAATACATATACATATGGAAATACATATACTATGGAAAGCAGAGAAATAAACAATATGTCCTAAACTGGCAAACAACTCCAACCATGATATGTGTGAAGAATCCTCCTTTAAGACAAACTTTTCCCACATCTACATCAAACCCTTTTTTTGTTTTAGATTTATTTGCTTATTTTTTTTTTTAATACATGAGTGTTCTTTCTTCATAAATGCCTTTATGCTAGATCCCACTACAGATGGTTGTGAGCCACCATGTAGTTGCTGGGAATTGAACTCGGGACCTATGGAAGAGCTGTCAGTGTTTTTAACCTCTGAGCCATCTCTCCAGCCCCAAACCCTTCTTTTTGAACACAGTTAATTTCAAGAAAAAGTCTTTAAATAATTAGGTCAAAGAACTTATAAAAGCATTAGAATTTTTCTAAACAGGTTTAATTATAGAATATATAAGCCATTTTTAATGAAACAGAATGATAAAGATAAAATTTCATAAAATTTTACTTGAAGACTTAAAAGCCAAGCAAGTTGTTCACTCTAGAAGCTAAGGTAGAAGGGATGTCTAGAGTTCAAGGCCACCCTGGACTATATAGTAAGTTCCAGGTCAGCTAGGGCTACAATGTGAGACTATCTCAAAATAAACCAACAAACAAACAAACAAACAAATATGGTAAAATACAGTTAAGCTAAAAATTAAGTGAGGGGAAGTCTATTAAGAGAATAAAGGCAAATTTTATATACTTTTTTTAAAAAAAACCCATCAACTACAAAGAATGTTCAGGTTTGTTCAGAGCACCTTCACTGACTAAAAATTATGTACTACAATGTAACAAATACTATATGTTACCATCGGAACAATAAAGGTAGATATATATGTATGAAAATGTCAAGGTAAAACCCATTTATTTGTATGCTAACCAAAACATTGATTATAACAATAATGATAGCCAGGTGATAGTGGTACATGCCTTTAATCCCAGTACTCAGGAGGCAGAGGCAGGCAGATCTTGGTGAGTTCAAGGCCAGCCCAGTCTATAAAGTGAGTTTCGGAACAGACAGAGGTATTAGAGAAAAAAAAGCCAAATAACAGTAATGTAATGGTTTCAAAAAGCCAAATACAGTAATGTAATAAATAAATGATTGTCTACTTGTGTGTCCACAGATCTGAGCTGGAGTGATGGTTAAGAGCACCAGTTGCTCTTCCAAAAGACAGTTCAATTCTTAGCATCTGAATGGTGTTTGACACCTGTTTGACACTCCAGCGCCTCTTTTGGCCACTGTGGGCACTTCACACATGTGCACAGACAAACATGCAGGCAAAACACCCAGAAATATAAAACTAATTAAGTCTTTTTTAAAAAGTTCTAAATAAAACTTAAACTTTTTTTTTTTTTAAAGATGGGTTCTCTTTACATACACAGCCTTGGCTGCCCTGGAACTCACTATGTAGAACAAGCTGACCTCGGCCTCCCTAGTGCTGGGATTAAAGGTGTGTGCCACGGCATCCAGCTATTTACTGGCTACTATATAAGCTCCTCTACAGTACAGTTTTCTGTGTTTAGGTATCTTTGTACAATAAATGCTATCTTTAAATCAATCAAACAGTTACTACAACAAAAATCTTTGTGCATCAACCCTTTTACAAATAAAGAACAGATGGGTAATACAAACAATATATTGTTAAGTTTCCATAAAATATTTTCTTAGAACCAAAAAATCAAAGTGGCAAGCTTGGTTTTAACTCAATAGTGCTGTTTTTCAGTCTGTTCTAATCATCATAGAGGGAAAGGTAGATTAGGAAAATATATGTACATACTGTCTATTAAACTACTTTTGACCTTGACCACATCAACTGAAAGATTTCTGGGTCAGTCTCTCTCTTAGGACAGCACACCATGGAATACAAATGTCCTGAGCCTGCTGAGCTGTGTTATGTTGGTCACAACCCAACACTGTAGAGAAGCCAGCAAATTACCACACAACTCAGCACATTCACAAGAAGCAAAATGAAGCCAGAGCTCAATGTAGTTACTGTTTCTTGAAGGAAAAAGACTAAATTTGGGATACTATTATATTAAATGTGGATTCATCTATGCTTATTTGATTGAAAGTTTGAGTGAAAGCAATACTGAAACAACGATCTAATTTGTATGATATTCTCAGAATCTATCCAAAATAGCAGTGCTTACTAACAAAGAATTATTGCACAAGAAAAGATCTCACTTTCACACTCAAAAACTTTTAACTTGTTTTTTGTTGTTGTTGTTGTTTTGCTTTTTAAAGACTGGTGGTAGTGGCTAGAGAGATTACTCAGGTCAGGAGCCGATATTCCTGAAGAATACCTGAGTCTGGTTCCCAGCAGATGACCCATAAGTACCTCCAACTCTGGCTCCAGGCGATCCAGAGCCTGTCACTATAGACACCTGCACTAATGAGCACACACCCACACAAAACACACACATAGTTAAAAATGATAAAAATAAATATTTTCACTGGACATAGTGGTGCATTCCTTTAATTCCAGCACTGAGAGATAGGAGAATCTCCCAGTTGGAAGCCAAGCCAGGGCAGGATCCTCTTTTTTTCTTTTTTAATAGATTTATTTATTATATATTATTATGTATGCAGTGTTCTGCCTGCGTGTATGCCTGCAGGCCAGAAAAAGGTACCTGATCTCATTACAGATTGTTGTGAGCCATCCATGTGGTGGTTGGGAGTCAAACTCAAGACCTCTGGAAGAGCAGTCAATGCTCTCAACCTCTGAGCCATCTCTCCAATCCCTCTTTAACTTCTTAAATGAAGATGTTTATTAACAACTATCTGAACATTGACAGTTTTTGGGAAGCAGTTCTGTGTAAATTATACCTAAAAATTCTCTTAGAGTCATTAACATGTGCAATTAGTAAGTATACTCTAGACTAATATAGAAAGAGAGAAAATGCTCTGGGCTGGCAAGATTGGTATGCAGCTAAAAGCTGTTGCAGCACAGACCTGACATATTTTATCTGGAAATAAAAAGGTTCTTATAAATTGCACAGTGTAGTAATAAACTAGAAAGAATACTTCAGGCAGCTAATATAAGTTCTAATACTAGATCACTGAAGCACTTCAATTATATAAATGATGCCCCTCCTCAACATAGTTATGTTTATGCTCAAGACAAAGATGCTATGGGATGACCTTCCATATCTGAATATACGGATGTCAAGATCTATTGCAGTTTAATAAGGGTCAGGATAAACAAATAGGCCGAATAGATGTTTATTAAGGGAGAAACAACTCACAACACAGACAGATGAACACAGCAGTTAGAACTAGATGAGCCTCTCTCCGTGTCCGCCAGAAAGAGCGTTCTCTGCCTCCTTCTGAGACCAAGTCCCACAGGTCACTTCTGCCCCTGGCTCCACCTCTCAATGGGTGTGGTCAGTGCCACAGAAGCAGACACAGTGAATATCTCACTACAAAGATCAAAGCAGTCATCTACAGTTTTCTTTTTTGTTCTCTCTTCTTTTCAAGTGTGTGTGTATGTGTGTGTGTTGCATGAATGTGTATGAGAGTGAGCTCACCCTCATGAGCCAACATGGAAGCAAGAGACTGACATAAGGATGTCTTTCTCAACCTTCTACCTTATTTTCTGAGACAGTGAACTGGAAGTTCACCATTTCAGCTACAACAGTCAGTGAGTAAGCCCCTAAGAGCCACCTGAGTCATAACATCCCCAGCCCCCACCTACAAAGTTACATCAAGTGAAATTGTCACATCAGATATGTTGTCAGTGTAAAATGTTTTAAACTAACACTATTACAGAAATATAAAAAGTGAATGTGTGTGTGTGTGTGTGTGTGTGTGTGTGTGTGTGTGTGTGTGTGTTAAACAGGAACACCATAACCACTCAAGAACATCTACCCAGTTTAGATTCTAGTCAAGGATACAAAGTGTGGTGGGCTGAATGAGCATGGCCCTCATTGGCTCACATGTTTGGATCTTTGGTCCCCAGTTAATGGAACTGCTTGGGAAGGATTGGAGAAGGTGTGGTCTTGTTAGAGGAGGTGTGTCACTGGAGGCAGGCTTTGAGGATTCAAAGGACTAGAGCCATTCCCAATGTGTCCTCTCTGCCTGTTGGCAGTGGATGTGAGTTTTCAGCTGTCCCGTCTGTTCAGCAGTTATGAACCATCTTCCCAGTATGGTCCACTACTAATAGAGGGCCTGAGTAGTGAGTATTTTACACTCTTTTCTACATTCACAACTTTCAATCTTCCTATCTCTGCCACCTAAGTGCTGGGATTACAGGCATGTACTACAGTGCCCAGCCAAATAATTTTTTTTTTAAGTTTTTCCTGACCTACATGGTGAGTTGCCTGCCAGCTTATGTTATAGAGTGAGACAATATCTAAAAAGAACAACAACAACAAAATTTAATTCTCCTAACAATTAGTAATCACTGCTAGGTATAATAATACCTACAATTCTAGCACTTAGAGGTGGAGGTAGACTAGAGAGTTCAAAACTAGCCAACAAGTCCCAAGTGGTGGTACACATCTGTAATCTCAGCATTTGGGAAGTGGAGACAAGAGAATAAGGACTTCAAGGCCATCCTCAATGGTCAAGTTTTAGGCCATCCTAGGCTACAGGAGACTCTGTCTTAAATAAGCAGAGCAATACCAGCCTGGGCCACACATAGAGACTGTTTCAATGGACAAAATACAGTAAGTGTCACTACAGCAGATCATGCTATCTTCTGGAATATCATTTCACTTTGGAGTACCCACAAGTTATTCTGTAAAGACTTAAAAATGCATTATAGAGCTGGGCAGTGATGGTGCACACCTTTAATCCCAGCGCACAGGAGGCAGAGGCAGGCAGGTCTCTGTGAATTCAGAGCCAGCTTGGTCCATAGAGAGTGTTTGAGGACAGCCAGGGCTACACAGAGAAACCCTGTCTTGAGGGGACGGAGGGCAGGTGAGGGGATGCACTATAGATACAAGAGAGAAAATTCCAATGATTTAAAATAGTAAGTTTAAGAAAAAAAATATATTACTCAAAACCTCATAATTTGTGGTTATTTTTTAATATAATTTTCAGAAAGGAAGCAACATTGACTTGAAATCTAACTCTTTTGTTGTTGTTATTTTGAGAAAGGGTTTCTCTGGATTATTTTGGAGTCTGTCCTGGACTCTGTTGACCAGGCTGGCCTCAAAGTCACAGAGACATCCAAAGTGCTGGGATTGGATGTGTGGGCCACCAACGCCCGGCTGAAATCTTTTAACTCTTGAAATATATATCAAATACTAAAAAGTAGAGTAAGTGGCTGGACATGGTGGTGCACACTGGTAATGTCTGCACTAGGGAAGCTAGGACAGTAAGACTAGTGGAAGCTCAAGACCAGTCTACTATACACAGCAAGACAAACAATAAAAAAGACAAATAGATTCAACCCTAGATTACTAGCACAAAACATAGCTCACCAATAAAGCTTCAACTAAAAACCTGACAAGTCACACAATAACTCATTCTTTAGTACCAAAATACAGTCTATTATTTCATTCCTTCTAAATTACATTTCTAAAAACATTTCTGGCAAAGCAAATTATTTTAACAGTTTTTCATGGTATTAACAATGAAAAAAATGCCACTCTTGAATAAAGGAAAAGAAATCATGGTCTCTGATAAACTTTCTAATTTACATTAAAACCTATATGTAGAGCCAGTGAGTCAATTCAGCAAGCAAAAGCAATTACTGTGCAAACCTGATGACATGAGTTCAATTCCAGGAACCCATGATAGGAGGAAGAAAATTGCCAACAATTACACTTGCACTCAAACACACACTGCACATACAGATATACACACAATTACAACAATAAATTTAAAAATTTAAATCTACATGTAACCTCAGGAGCCTGTCACACTTTTAAGATTTTTTTTTTTTTTACTGTGTGTGTGTGTGTGTGTGTGTGTGTGTGTGTGTGTGTGTGTGTGTGTGTGTGTGTGTGTGTGTGTGTTTGAAGATGCTGGAGGAGGTCAGAAGGAGGGATCAGATTACCTAGAGCCAGACTTACAGGAAGTTATGAGCCACCTTAGAATGGGCTCTAGTAACCAAACTCTGCAGTCCTCTTCAAAAGCAGCAAGCATTCAACTACTCAGCCATCTCTCCAGCGCCACACAAGACGTTTTAGTTATGAATTTACATGCTAATAATTCAATAAACTCAAGATAGTAAATTTCCTCTTGTGTTTTGAGACAGGACCTTGTTACACAGCCCTGACTGGTCTGATACTCACTCCATATCCCCAGGCAAACCTCAAACACACAACAATCTATCTGCCTCACCTTCCTAGGACTGGGATTATAGGCACGCACTAGCCAAAGAATAGTGATTTATATACTAGTTCCATAACCTAGGTTATCTTTTCACAATAATGTCAAATGTGTACTTGCTATGTGAACCAGACTGGCCTCAAACTCAGGTGCCAGTTTATTTTTAAAACAGTACAGGAGGTTAAAGACAGGACTTTGGGCATGCCATCTCCCTGGTCCTCTAGAGCACCCACTTTTGTCTCCTTAGATACAAGCAAACAATGTCTTCACATTACTAACTTCAGCCTCCCCAGATTGGACAAACAATCTTTCATGGGCTTCTACTGTTAGAAACATGGTAGATTCTGAATTAAATACATACTGGCTCAGTGGTAGAATACTGTCTAGCTTATATCAGGCCCTCAGTTCAATCCCCCAGACCACCATCCCCCACAAAATTAAAAAGTATTTCATTTTTATTTCATCCAGTATTATTATTTCTACTCTTTCCATACTAGCCTTTGGCTACCATATTCACATCCTATCCATCTGCTTTTAACTTTCAACCTTGCCAATAAATCATTATCCCAGGTACCCAGGTATAAAACCTTGGTGTTAACTTTGACACATTCTCATTTTTAATAATAAGAATGGGGGGGGCTAGAGAGATAGGTCAGTGGTTAAGAGAACTGGCTGCTCTTCAATAGGACCTGGGTTCAATTCCCAGCATCCACACAACAGCTCACACTGTCCATAACTCCAGTTCCAAGGCTTCTGACACCTTTACACAGACATACATGAGGCAAAACACCAATGAACATAAAATAGAAATAGTAAGAATGATGCAAACAGGCAAGACACATTGAATTCTTTTATAATAAAACAAAAAAAAAACCTTTTTTTTTTTTTTTTTTGAGACAGGGTCTCATTTTAGACCAAGCTGGCCTTAAACTCAGAGACCCATTTGTCTCTGCCTCCTGGGTGCTGAGATTAAAGTTGTGCACTATCACACTTCACCTACACTGAATATGCCAAAGACAGTATTCTAAATGTTTTGCATATTTGAACTCATAAAATACTAAGTACCTTATAATCCCTTGGTATTTTACAAATACCAAGCCCAATATATAACTTAACCAAGGTCACACAGGAAATAACAGTCAGATTTCAAATACACAATGACTCCAGGGTTCCCACTTTCAACAATTCCAAAGAGAACTCTTAGAATCAAGTCCTTGGCCAAGCTGTAGTGGTCCACGCTTTTAATACCAGCACTTGGGAGGCAGAGGCAGGTGCATCTCGGTGAGTTCAATGCCAGCCTGATACACAAATTGAGTTCCAGGGCAGCCAGGACTATTACACAAAGTGTGTGTGCTCATAGAGACAGTGTGTGAGAGTGAGAAAGTGAGAGTGAGAGAGTGAGAGAGTGAGAGAGTGAGAGAGATGAGAGAGAGAGAGAGAGAGAGAGAGAGAGGGAGAGAGAGAGAGAGAGAGTAAAGAATCAAGTCCTTTAAATTCATGAAGTTAGGACTCACGTTCTCAAGGCCCTCAGAGCCCAATAGGTACTCACTGAATAGAATAACCCCTGAACCTGTTTCTACTGCTTCTCATCCACTGACGTCAAGGCCAACTTCCCAGCATGACATTTCATACTTGAGTTTATTGATAGTTATTGATAGGCCCTATAAACTATAACCAATCAACTAAACTGATAAAACTTTTCTGCCAGATTTCACATAACCCAGTCTCTTTCAATCAATTAAAGGTTTTTGTTCCTATTTCTTCTCATAAAATTGCAAACTTAGAGGGCATCTCTTTCACAAACTCAAGAGACAGCAGCTGGTGTTCACTACTGTAATCCCAGCATTTGAGTTTGAGTGAGGAGGAGGATTGCAAATCTGAGGGTAGCCTGAACTAAACAGAGACCCTACACATGTGCATGTTGGTACACCCCTTTAATCCCAGCACCCAGGAGGCAGAAGCAGACCAATCTCTGTGAGGTTGCGGAGCAACCTGGTCTACATAATGAGTTCCTGGACAGCCAGGGTTGTGCAGTTAGGTCCTGTATCACAAAAAGGAAGAGGAAACCCCAAATAACTTTACTCTTCCGATTTTTGCTCTAGCATCTACTGACTATTTCATTCACGACTTCCCATTTTCCAGTTGTCTGCTCTTTTTCAACTCCACAGGTCCAAATCATGTCCATCCTTCAAAGCCTCTTCCTAGCCCATCCTTCATGACTTCTTCCTTTTTACAGGTCAAAGAAAGGGGTCATAGCTGCCCCCTGGGCTATGCTTAACACAGTAATCCCATAAAACAAAGCCATGTGGATTTCTCCCTGAAAACTGTTAACCTTTCCCCTAAGTTTTACTATTTCAATAAACACTATATATATGAAAAGCACCTGCATATAAATCAACACACCTTCAAGAGCTGCTCAAGCTCATCTTTAGCAGTGAGCATGTGAAACTAAAATGGCCCCAAATCACCTGCTTCCTCCACCCAGAAACAACTCTGGAGTTGGAATGATGGCTCAGGGGTGAAGAGGACCCACTACTCTTCCAGAGAACCCAGGTTTAATCACTAGCAACCACATGGCAGTTCATCCACCACCCTCTAGTTTCAAGAGGAGACCTGATGCCTTCCTTCTGGTCTCTCTGGGCATCAGGTATGCATATGGCACACAAACATATATGCAGCAAAACACCCATACACACAAAAATTTTAACTGGTTTTTAAAAATTAAAAAAGGGAGAGGGAAACAAAGAAGTCCAAATGCAGAACTCAGACACAACTCGCCCAATAGCTATCAATTCCTGGGATCATCTTTTTGTATGCTATCATCTATCATCACTTCCTTTGAAACTCCTTTTTTCTTATGACTAGTTTACACTTTCTATCCTTCCCTTTGCCCAAACTATGTGGTACAGTACACTGTTTATCTTTTATCTATGTGTATTGTCAGTGAAACTGTGGCTTGATACTTCTCATCCAGTTTACACTAGTCAGCCCTTTCTATAGAAGTCACATCTACTATACCTGGTTCTTGAGGGTATTAGGATAACTTCTTTTTCCCCTTCTCTAGTCTGTCCTCCTCTAAAAAAAGTGCTCTCAAAAATGGTCAACACCACCACAGAGGAACAAAAGAATTCACTTGGCTTCAGGGAAAAGGCTAATACTGAGGCTAATACTTGGGCCTCAATCATGCTGTGTGGACTGTCCCTGATTTACAGAGCTCTATACTTAATTTTTCCCATTGCACCCTTTCTTATACTGTTTGTTAGTTACATTACTAGAACAGTAGCTTATGTATATAATAAAGACAAATTAACAAAGTATTGCTCAAAATTTGTATTTATTAAGAGTTTAGAGTCACTGGACTGACAAGATGGCTGGGTAAGTAAAGGCACTTGCCTCCAAGCCTGATGGTGAGCTCAATACCTGGAACACACATGGTTAAAGGAGAGAAGTGATTCCCCGAGTTGTCTTCTGAGCTCTGAATATATATGCCCACTCACAAAATAAATGTAATTTTAAATAGTTTAGAGACAGCTCTTCTAAAAACTATTTAAGATGGAGTAAGTTCCAGACTACCTGGAGCATCTCTGCATATATGTACACACAACTGCGTCTCAAAGAAAAACTCATTCATATCCACATGGAAGCCCTAACCATACCCAGCCTTCTACAGCCCCACCAACCATCTCAGATACACAGACCAGGGTGGTTTGGCAAAGCTCTTCATTTTTATTTTAGGGAAAATACTCTGCTGAAAGTAGAGATATGTTAAAAAGGGTTCACAGTTCACCATTCTGACACTGCTCACTGCCGGATTAATAAAACACATACCGAATATGCCACGATCTCTCAAGATGCAGTACCTATTTCCCAATTCCTCAGGGCACAACTCGTTCCCGTCGTTAACAACCGGTTTATCCTCCCACCTCCTGAACCTGTGCTTATACCTGCCTTCATCCTTCCCTCCCTAAGGGACTTGTTCCACAGTCCCTCCGTCCTGTCCCAGGACAGCAGCCAGACTAGCCTGGGTCCCTAAGACCCCTCCTCGCTCTCTGCCACCGCCCCCAGACGCTGCCAGCCAGGCTGGAGAGCCGAGCCGGGCGGGGGGAGGGGTGTGCCTCGCCTCCCGTGACTGGCCCAGATGGCAGCAAATTCCGCCCCCACTCGCGGGCACCCCTCCAGCCCTCGCCCCCCGAGAGCTGCCCGTCCGCCTCGCACCTCGCCCCGACCCCACCCCACCTCCGGCCTCGCTCACGCCCTTCGCCAGCTCCGGACACACTCACCGTGCTGGGTGAAGACGTTGAAGCCGGTGTCTGCGGTCCGCCCCGCCGGGTCCCGCCTGCGGCCCGAGGGCCTGGCTGCGCTGCTGCCCCGGATCCCGCGCGGCTGCGGCTGCTGGAGCCCGGGAGCCTCCCCGACGCGGCCCACCTGCTGCCCCATCCCGCCGCTCGCGTACTCCCGCGCCCCCGCCGACCCCTGCTCACATTCCTCCTCGGCTCCGGCCTCGGAGCTCCTGGCGCCGCTCCGGCCTCTCCGGCCCAAGCCCAGGCCCCCCCGGGCCCGAGTAGCCGGCGGCTCCGCACGCGGACTCCTTAACAGCCGCCGCCGCGCTGCCTCCCAGCGACTCACAGACTCTCCTTCTCCCTCCCCCTCCGGCGGCTCCGCGCCCCAGCCGCCGCCGCCATCTTTAAACCACCGAGCACAGGACGAGCGTGGGACAGAGCGTCTCCCGCTCCTCCCCCCCCCCATCACCCCCACCCCGGCACCTCCGCTAGTCGGAGGGCGGGGCTCCAGATGGCCCCGCCCCGAGCCGCGCCCCACTGGGTGGAGACAAGGACCCAGGGTTCCACCGAAGCTTTGGAGGTGGGGGGCCTCGGGTGCTTCACCGCGCCCGACCTCCGGACCCCAACCTGCGGGTGCAAACGTTAGTCCACGTCGGCTCCACACACCACCCCTCTAGAGGAAGTGTGGGCCCCCCAATCTTTCCTGTCCCACCTCTACCTGTCAAGTCAGAGGAGACTGAGAACCCACCACGTGCGCAGTTCAGCAAACAGCTGAGGCTCATGAATCCCTGTGCTTGGCTGCCATTCAATTGGGGAGCCCTTCTCACACACTTAGCAGCAGGCCTAGAGTGAAATTTGAAATGATACAAAATTCCTGTGATGGTAAAGTGCAGGGTTAACTTAATTTTAATTTGGGGGATTATTTCTGGATGTTAAATTCTGCTCGCCTAGGTTGTGTGGGCTTTGCGGTGTTATTGGCAAAACAGTTGTAGCCCAATTCCTCATGCTACCATGGGTGGCTCTTGAACTCTTCTACCATCTACCTAACCGCATGTGTTTCTGTTTGCTTTAAAACGCTTGACAGTAAATCTAATAATCTCCCCATGGACAGGTTTTCTTCACTGAGCAGGAGGTCAGGCCCTCCTTTGTTGACAAGGAAAAAATATCACTTTGACCTTGTTTCTGAGTCAGAACTTTACTCATCTTTAGCTTCTGTTGTCTGAATAGTGACACAGGAAGAAGCGAAGTGATTTTTATTGACATAAACCCTGTGTGCAATTGTCTCACTGTCCTCCCCACTGTGTGTTCTTCCTTCTTGAGCCAGTTGTTTTGGGTTTTTGGGGTTTTTTTTTTAATCCTCAAAGACTCAGTGATGCTTATTTCCTGCTATTCCCCTGACTTCCTTGTTTGTTTTGTTTAAAAGGCACAGTTACTATACATATCGCTTGAAATTTTGCTTTTGAATGAGGACTGGAGCCATTACGTAGAGGGGGGTAAACAACCACCAGAAAGAGTTAGCAAAATAGGTGTAGTTCTACCTTACATCTCTTTTGTAGAACCATGCAAGCTCACAGTGTGTGTTAGTGATACTCAGGGCCTGGAGTTCCAGACAAGTGCTCTACCACCAAGCTACACACCCAACATCCAGCTGATTTTGATACAGAGAATTTACCATTATAAGAGCCTTGGGGGCTGGGGAAAGATGGTTAGTGTTACAAAAGTTCTTGCTCTGCAAGCTAACCACCTGGACTTGGAGCTCCAGAACTCACACAAAAAGCTACTAGTCATTGTGAGAAGCCAGACACACTAGCCTAAGCCAGTGAGAGGCAGAGATGGAAGGGTCTCCAGAAGCCCACTGGCCAGCTAGCCTGGCTTACATGTGCAGTGGCTAAGGGAACTTGTCTTAAAGTTGTCAGTTTTAAAAGGTAAGAACTGAAACAAAAGTTGTCCTGTGACCTCTGCACAGGCACACACAAACACACATACAAACATGCTCAAACATGCACACTAAGAACACTATTAAATTATTCCATTGCCACCCAGGATGTAGCCAGATGCAACTGCATTTGGCTCCCATAGGAAAAGAAACACTACAATTTAGCACTGGATAGAATATGAATTTTCATTTACATCAATGATTCCCTATACTTAAAATACTTTTTTTTTTTTTTTCTGGGAGTCATGTAGTCCTCCCATTCTAACAGTCCAGAAGCAGGAGGATCACAACTGCATAGTAAGACCTGTCTCAAAATAAACAAAAATGACACACACCCCATGCTTCAGGGTACACTTGAATTCCTGTGTGGTATTCCCATCTGCTAAGAAAACTGAAACAGGGAGATCACTTGGGTCCATGAATTTGAATGAAACCAGCCTGTGTGACATGGCAAAATGCTGTCTCAAAATACTGGGTTCATTTAAGTCACAAAATGGTTGCAGCTACTGAAAAAAATTAATTCACAAAGCATAAAGATGATCATAAAAATAGAATTTGTTTTACTGTTTAGTTTTTATTTACCCAGGGAATTTCAATTTGGTGACAACAGTTTGGTTTCTCTGCTAATTCATGAATGATGGACAGTAATTGCTGTGTAGAATAGTGCTGTGGTTAAGGGCAGGGACTCTGAAATTAGAAGCTTAGACTCAAAACTTGTCTCTGACAGGATGAGGGTAGTTGTATGCCTATAATCCCAGAAACTCTGGAGGTTGAGACCAGAGATCAAGCCAGCCTGCGTTAGATAATAAAACCTTGCATACCAACAAGCAAGCAAGCAAAAGGAGGGAGGAGGGAATGAAGAAGAAAGGGCTGGAGAAAAAGAAAAGAGTGTTTGGTTAAAAAAAAAAAAAAAAAAAAAAAAAAAAAGTCTTGCCAGTCACGGTGGCTTAGCACTCAGGCAGAGACAGGTGGATCTCTGTGAGTTCAAGGTCAGCCTGAACTACACTGTGAGTTCAGAGATAAACAGAACTACATAAAAAGACCCTGTTCTTCTGGATTGACAGATGGGGAACCTGCATAGCACCAAACTACACCTTCTGAATGTGGGTGACAGGTCTGTGGCTTGAGCAATCTGTGGGGCCACTGGCAATGGGACCAGGATTTATCCCTAGTGCATGAACTGGCTTTTTGGAGCCCATTCCCTATGGAGGTATACCTTGCTCAGCCTCCATACAGGGGCTCAGAGCTAGGTCCTGCCTCAACTTGATATGCCAGTTTTTGTTGACTCCCCTTGGGAAGCCTAGTCCTTTCTGAGGAGTAGTTGGGGGGAGAGGAGGGGGAGTAAAGGAGGAGGGGAGAGGGGGGAACTGTGATAGGTATGTAAAATGAAAGAAAAAAGTTTTTTTGTTTTGTTTTGTTTTGTTTGTTTGTTTTTGTTTGTTTGGTCTTTTTTCTTTCTTTCTTTCTTTTTTTTTTTTGAGACAGGGTTTCTCCGTAGATTTGAAGACTGTCCTGGAACTCTCTTTGAAGACCAGGCTGACCTCGAACTCATAGAGATGCACCTGCCTCTGCAGCCAGATGGGGCGGGAGGAAGGACACTTTTAAATGCAAAAACGAGCCTTTCTTATAAACCCCTCCCAAACAGTGCCCTGTAAATATATACATTAGCACAAAATATGAAACAGAAGAAGAAAAATTAGGAGTTCAAGGCAAAAAAAACAGGTATGTGAGACCTTGCCTCACAAACAGAAACTAGTAATACAAAAGCAACAACAGAATAATACTTGTAGAGTCTGTTTACATATAGATTCTCCAAACTCTAATTCTGTTTTCCTTTTTGTAGCCATTTTAATGTAATTTTTTGTTATTTGAGTATTTCATATGTGTATGCAATGTGTTTTGATCATATCCTCTCACTTTTCTTCCCTTCAACTCCCTGTCCCTGAGTGTGAACAACCAAGCTACCAAGGGGCACATCCCCAAAAAAACCTACCCTCCCTCCCCAGTAGCCATCCACTATTAAAAACTTCTCAGCTAGAAGTGGGACCTTATGAGCACCTCCTCTGTCCACGCGGGAATTTTGACTGGCTTGATCTTATACCAGCCTTGTGGAGATAAGTACAGCTGCCGTGAGATCATAAGGGCAATGGCCATGTCCTGTCCAGCTCTGACCAAGGTTAAGAGGATAACAGGTATAAATATAAATATTTAGAAGGTGATAGTAACGGTTTATTTAAAATAGTAATAGTTCCCCACTAGGGCCTGTGAACTTCTCAGCTTTTGACAAGATTAACAGTACCAGGCATGAATTCCCTCCTGTGGAACAGGTCCCAAATCCAGTTTATAAAAGATCATTTGAATAACCCCGTAACATTTATGGTATTATTGCACCAATTGGCACATCTTGCCTGGCAAGTCAGTGTTGTAACATTCAGAGTCCAGCAATGGGTGTCCTACATAGCACCTTTGAGTACTGTGAAAGCTAGCCTACATGGAGTAAGCTTCCCAACCAATTCCAGATTGAATTCTCTATGTCCTACAACCAAAGTGTCCGGTGTCTTCAGCAATAGGACCACACATACTATCTAGTTGTGGTGGGTAATTAAAGCAAGGCTTGGTGAAATGGCCCAACAGGTAAAGGCACTTGCTACCAAGCTTAGTAATCTGTGCCTGGGACTCACATGAAAAGAGAGACAACACCTCCAGTTGTTCTCTAACCTCTATATGTGCCCCATAACATGTTCACACACACAATAAATAAATAAATAAATAAATAAATAAATAAATAAATAAATAAGTGAATATTTAAAAAAACAGCTCTTTGTTAAGAAAGTTAATTAAGAAAAAGAAGGAGAAGAAAAAGGAAAAGAAGAAGAAGGAGGAGAAGGAGAAGGAGAAGGAGAAGGAGAAGGAGAAGGAGAAGGAGAAGGAGAAGGAGAAGGAGAAGGAGAAGGAGAAGGAGAAGGAGAAGAAGAATTGGGGAGTTTCAAGGGACTCCAAGACCAAGAACTTGTAGGGAAGTGAGTTTTCCACTTACGAGCCCATGTCTTATGAGAGATGCATTGTTCACCCATTCAGGTTACTTTGTTGAAACTCTCATTTTTATTCATTCATTCATTCATTCATTCATTCATTCATTCATTCATTTATTATTTGGACAGAGTTTCACTATGTAGCCTTGGCTATCCTGAAATTCACTACATAGGTCGGTATCTCCTTTCCTACCCTTTCAATAGCAACCAACACAAAACACCTACGAATAAGGGAGCCAGGGAGGCAAAGGTCTACCACAACCAAAGCTTTGGGCTACGAATGGAATAAACAGTTGGAAAGCCCGCTCATGATCACAGAGGCAATTACTGGGAGGTCTGTGTGGATTCATCACCCTGGCATCGAAGTGAGGGACAGAGGTTTAGAGTGGACAAGTCCTGGGGGTCCTCTCCCATCTTGGGTCCTACAGATCCTGCCCACTGTTTCTGCCCTCTCTGCCTCAGTCTGTCCTTCAGTATCAGTGGCTGGATCCAGGCTTAGCCCCTGCTGTTTGTAACACCAGCAGTGCTAGACTCAAACTCACAGTTTGGCCTCTGCCTCCCAAGTGCTGAGATTAAAGGCAAGCACACTATACCCTGCCTCATTGTATTTGTTAATTGGTTTATAAAGCAGTGGGTTTCCATAAGGATTTTTCTCATACATCTTTAGCTTATTTAACCCGCCCCTCCTTCTCTCCCCCACTCTTGCCCCTATCACCCCTTTAATTTTTAACTTCCAGTGTTTCCCCACTCCCCATTTCTTTCATATCATGTATGTGCTAATACCCCTCCCCCCCATCTAAGGCCTGTCCCTTTTCCCTCTGTCAAATGCTCTTTCTGGCTTCCTGCCTCCTGGCTTCTCTGGTTTTTGAAACATGGTCTCTTCTCTATAGCCCAGGCTGACCTCAAACTCACAGTACTCCTCAGCCTCAGCCTCCTAAGTGCTATGATTACAGTCATTGTTACCATTGCTGTCTTGTTGTTTTGTTTGTTTGGTTTGTTTTTTTAAGGCAGGGCCTTGTATGAATTTCTGGTTGGCCTGAGACTGTCCATTCTCCTGCTTTCCTCAGCCTCCTAGGTACTGGGATTTACAGACGTGTGCTGTAATCCCGCATTGACCCCTAAGATCCTGTTTGGACCAATGCAAATATTCTGTAAGTGGAGATCTAGGCCACATCCATGACCTATTATGTTTTCTACTCTTCTGTTTCCAGAATGAAAGGAGAGCTTTGAGAATTCAGAATGGAAGGCAGAGAGTAGACTAGGGAGGGACTGGTTAAGTAAAAAACAAAAAACCTCACACAGTTCATTATGCTAATCAGTGAATACATCAGAGTTCCACATTTAAAGCAATTGCTAGTACCATCTCCACCTGAACTGAAGGTGGCTGGGAGTTAGGCAATAACTAGACAAAGCAAGAAATGGGAAGTTAGAGGTATGCATAGTCCCATAGTCCAGTAATAGAGTGCTCCTCTATTATGTGCAAGCCCCTGGATATGATTGCAGAAGAGGTTCAAGGGGCAGGGTGAGAAAGAAGGTAGAAGAGGATGGGGAAGCAGACCCAGAGGCCTGGAACAGCCTAGCTAAGAGGCCTGCTGCTCAGCACCCTGGCCATCCTCATCGCAGGGCCTTCCCACTTTGCAAAGGCAGAGAGCTGCTGAGCCATGCTTCCCTGACCCCTCACCTCACCTCACTCATCTATGTTTCCAAGCTCATGTCATATTTCAGTTTGTGTAGGAGCTCCCATATCCTCCTTTTTCTCTACATCTAGATGGGCAGTGTTGTCAATGCAAATCACAGCTCTCACTTCAAGGGGAAGCCGGTGATGAGTGACTGTGGCTCGGCAACATAGATTCAGATTGCCCCAAATAACATGTTTAATGTGGAAGTGGTTTCATGAAGTCTTCACCGTTACAGAACACAAAAAACCATAGTTCAAGCCATTCTAAAAGCATGTTGACAGAGACATGGAGGCAGATTGTAGCGAAGTGGGAAACTCTGCTATAAGTTTCAGATGCTAACTGATATTCTTAGCTGGAGGGAGCCAGATGACACACCACATGGGGAGCAGGTTAGGACACACAACTAGTAGTCAGCTAAGTTAGTACATTCCAAAAGGTTTTGCCTGATAGTCACAAAGATGTAGGTCAGGGGTCTGGAGAGATGGCTCAGAAGTTAAGAGCTCTGCTCATCCAGAGGACCGTGGCTCAATTCCCAGCATCCACAGAGTGACTCACAACCTCTATAACTCCAGTCCCAGCATACCTGATACCCTTTTCTGACCTCTTTGGGCACCAACCACCCAAGCAATGCACAACATACGACATACATGCATACAAGATACCCATACACATTAAGTATTAAAACCAGTTTAAAGGTCAGACACAGAAGTGGGCAACAAATGACTATTAAGGCTATAAAGGCAGCCCAAGATAAACTTGGCTTGGGAGTTTTAGCATTCCGACTTTCTACAATCACAAAGTTCTACTCAATCAGCCTTGTAAAAATCTTTAATGTACGAGTGACTATTTTCGAGGAATTTAATTCACAATGTTATATGGGACACTGTTACTTTAGGCTCCGGTGATTTCTCTGCTAGGTTTTGCTACTATTTAGCCTCCTCTTCCCTGTCCTTACCCAGTTCATTGCCTCTAGGACTCATTACTTCACTAAACAGAAACTCTTTGTGGGCCAGCAAGATGTAAGGGGGTTTCCTACCAAGACCTGGGTTCAATATTCAGGACTGACATGATAGAAGAAGAGAACCAACTCCCAAAAGCTGCCATCTGACCTCCACACATACACATTCACACACACACAGAGGCACACACACACAAATAAACATAAAAAAAAATTAAGCCCTGCAGTGGTGACGAACACCCTTAATCCCAGCACTTGGGAGGCAGAAGCAGGTAGATCTCTGAGTTCAAAGCTAGCATGATCTATAGAGCAAATTCTAGTACAGCCAGGGCTACACAGAAAAACCCTGTCTCAAAAAAAATTAAATAAACTTTATTTCTCATTGCTTAGCCTATACTCATCCTCCCCTTTGTTATATAAAACATCTAAAATGTCATATACTGTTTCAAAGTTATTTTCCAAGATACTTGGGTTACAGTCACCCAGCAGTCTTCAGGTCCTATTCCCCTCACCTCTACCTTGCCTACTGTAGGCATACATGCTTTATCAGTCAACCTAATTCTGGCATGTCTCCTCTGTACTATGACTATGATACTCTTATTCTCCCCAGTATGGTCCCATTACTAAGTCCCTCCCACTTACAGTACTTAAGAGACTGTGCAGGTTCTGCCTCCACCCCAGAAATCAACAGAGACCTAAGGGTCCCCTGAGAAATACAACATCTAATAATCCTTTGCCTATAAAATTAACTTACTTTCATCTATATCTTCCAAATGCAATTAATTTCTTATTTGAGACTTCATATATGGACGTTATGTGTTTTGGTCAAGTCCAACACCCAATATGTTTAATATTTGGTATACAACTCAGTGTCATAGGATTGGAGACAGTGTTGGAGGTCATCTAGGTTAGCCTGGAATCTCTCATATAGTAATTTCATTGAGGGAATCTGAAGGCAGGGTTTAAATGTGTCCACCAGACCCAAGATAAATGATAAATAGGTATTTATTAGGAACACATTTACACAGGTAAGAGTAAATAACAGCTTCAGTCTTTCTGCTCCAGAAGATGCAGTCTTTGCCTTTCCGATGCTCTCCAAGAGGGCAAGAGCCAGCTCCCTTTCTACCTTATAATGGGTCACATCTGCACCTGAAACCACGCCCAAAAGGTGTGGCCACCACCACAAGTTCACTGTCAAGGCAAGAAGCCACTACAGGAATCCATTCATTTTGAAGGGCGATGGTTATCTAATGTTCTCCATAAAGATAAAATGAAGTATACTCACTTGTGGTCTGGGGATGTAACTCAGTTGGTAGAGTGCTTACCTGGTGTGGACAAAGCCCTGGGTTTGATCCCTTATCTCACATAAATCAAGTGTTGCTGCACCTGTAATCTCACACCAAGGAGATAGAGGCAGGAAAATAAGGACTTTAAGGTCATCTTCTGCTACATAATGAGTTCAAGAGCAGCATGGGATACAACAGAACCTGCCTTGAGAAGAGAGGAGAGGAGAGGAGAGGAGAGGAGAGGAGAGGAGAGGAGAGGAGAGGAGAGGAGAGGAGAGGAGAGGAGAGGAGAGGAGAGAGAGGGAGAGGAGAGGAGAGGAGAGGAGAAGAGAGCCCACTTGAAACTTCTACTTATTCACTCCTGATCCTGATTCTATCCTCCAGCTGCACAGAGCAAATCTTGGTCTTTCTACATGACAGTCTTTGAAACACTGGGACTGTCTCCAGTCTCCCAATCTCTTTCATTGCATACATGCATATGCTAGTATGTTTAGCTGTTTATGATATCATTTGTATGTGTTGCTTCTTTGAAAAAATAACATTTCTCTTTTACTTTCATTTATGTGTGAGTGTGTATCTGTGTGGGTATGTGTACATATGTAAAGGTACCCACAGATGCCAGAAGAGTGTTTAAGATAGAGGCCTGGAAGCCAGAATTACAGGCAGGTGTAAGCCACCAGATGTGGGTGCTGGGAAGTGAACTCCTGTCCTCTGGAAGAGTAGTTTTCATTTTTAACTGCTGAGCCATCTCTCCAGCCCTCTGCTTATATTCATCTACCTGAACACATTTGTGTAGACAAGTGGAAGGGGGAAATGCTGTCATTTGTAAGTACCAGAATTCTCTGAAGCTATCTTTGCATGCAGCCCTTTGGATTTTAACTGTGCTTTCTCTGCATTGTTGTGTTAAATCTTTAAAGACCTATAGGATGCCAAATGCAATCCTGCTTACAGATCAATACTTTATAAAAGTTGTTTTGACAATAATGAGGGGGAAGCAGAGAAGGACGAAGATGGAGAATTTTATCTGGCTGAGAGAGGGAATCAGTCATTCTCTTTGAAAGTGGAGAGATGGAGTGAGTGACCTCCTGTTATTTCTTTTAGCCCCAAGAGTCTATCATTCAATATTTCTCTGATTAAAAAACCTTATAAATTATTAAGAGACTGTTTCAAACAATTGGCAAAGTGCTACACAGATGTTACCAGTAGCACTGTCTATTCATTTTAAATTAATAAATTAGTACTCACTTCCCTCTCAATGGTAATAATGAAAGAGCTGACTAACCAATCCATTTTACATGCAACCTATCATCAAGTGCAGTGTAATGGGCTCAGGCCTGGACTGGAATTTATGTGAAGTGGGGTTGTTTCAGTATCCCTTTGTTCCATAACAAACCATCTGTGAAAAAAAATAGCTTACAACAATAATGATTCATTGGGAATGGTACCTACATCTATAATCCCAGCACTTGGGAGGTAGAGATAGGAAGATCAGGAGTTCAAGATCATGCCCAGCACAATAATGAGTTCAAAGCCAGCCTGAACTACATGCAACCCTGCTTTAAAAAAAAAAAATAGCCACTGATTTATTACTTTGTGTTACCCTGCGGATTGGTTAGACAGCTCTGGTATCTCACCTTGGTTATTTCTGGATGATTTTGCTGGAGGGTCAGCTGAGCAGAAAGGGACTCAATGGCCTCATTCACATGTCTGGCAAACATGTTGCCATCAGTTGGAGATTCAGAGCTCTCTCTCCTCTCTAAGGTTTCTTGCTGTGATTTGAATCATGCCCCTCCCTCTATTCAAATATTGAAGTCCTGACCTCTCAGGACCCCACTCTGGCTTAGAAGTTACTATATAGCCAAAGCTAGCTTAGAATTGACACCAATATTCTTGTCTCAGTCTTCCTGGTGCTAGATGCTCTGTCCTGCAGAGCTTGGTCCTGAGAACTTGATTGCAGTGTCTTGGTAACAAAGGTAACACTGAAGAAATGATGAATACACATACAGAAAAGCTGGAACTAGGTGGGTTGAGTTTGCTGTGATGGAGGACACCTAGGAACTCAGAGCATTTATTATGTGCAGCAGGAGCAGAGACTTAGCTAGTCTAGTCTCAGTAGGAGGTCTCTGTAGAGGAGTGGCCTCAGGTGGTGGACATCAGCTACAAAACTAGCTACAGTTGCTAGTTTTAGCACATTCTGGTCAATTGTACTTGGACTAGAGGAAGGCTTTGCTAGCCTCCTGAGCCTCACTGGGAGAGCCTGTGCCATATTGGAATCCCTGATATGGCTATACTCATGTCAACAATACACAATCACTCTGGATTTTAATCATTCCCCGTAGCTGGTATTATAGGCATGTACCTGTTACACCAGCTTATTATGTCTTGGTAAATCCAGTACGTCTGAGTGTTTCTTGTCATTACTTGTAAAAACAAGGTGCTAGCCATCCCATTTCACATTGGTACCCAAGATGCAGAAATCATAGAGATCTCAAAAACAAACACACAGAACCTTTGTCTGGATAGATGGCCCAGCAGTTATGGGCACTGGCTCCTCTTCCAGAGGACCCAAGTTTGGTTGCCAGCACTGATCTGGTGGCTCCCAATTACCCATAACTCCTGTTTATGGGATCTAACATCTTAATGACTTTTGAGGATGATGTACATATACATACATGCAGGCAAAGCAGTCCTATGCATAACATGAAAATAAATACATCTATTAAATATGGAGGCTGACGCCAGCACTATTTTTGTGTCAGTTGAACCCAACATAAATGATTTCCCTTCTGCCAGGGATGCCTGTTGCCCTCCCCGCCCCCACCCCCACCCCATTGTCTTAGGCTGAAGTTTCCACCTCAGCAGTCTCTCGTTGCTTTACTGTGAGGCATGTAATCTAAGGACAGCTTTTAACAATCTGCCTTTGACTTTGCCTACGTATTAACCATTGCACAGCATTAATGTTTAATGCTGTGGCCATCTGTGTTATGTTAATGACAGAAGAACCCATGTAGGTTAAAAAGTAAATAACCAAAATAGAGTGCACTGCACAACTTGTAGGAAAGAACTTGGCTTTGAGGGACAAAAGCAGTCAGTGACTTCAAGAATGACTTTCAACTTGGACATGGTGGTTGAGGCAAGAGAATCACCATAGTTAGAGGCAAGATAGCTTGAACTATATATATATATAAAGACTCTTGTCTGAAAAACAAAACAAAACTGTGAACTTGGTCAAAAGCCCAGGGCTCAGGAAGTCATAGGCCCTAGGGGAGAAAATACTACTGTTTTGCCTAATGGAATGTTGCCAAACTGCCTTCTAAATGTTTATGTTTATTACCCATAGATGAGTGCTGTTCTGAATCTTAGCCAGAGAAGTTTCTGCCATGGACAGCAGTTAGTGCAGATTCATAACTAGTCAGAGTACTGAGGATAAATAACTACGAGTACTCTACTTTAAACAGACGTCTATATCAACTCCCCCTCCCAGCTTGCTTCAAGGCACACGGAATGTCACAAAACAGAATGTGGGAAGAATGCAAGAGAAGAGGAGGAATGAAGGACTGTGCAGCGCAATGCTGTCTTCTCCACATGACGTGGCCATTGTGCTCATTAACTCATTGTGATTATTGTTACTAGCACAAGACCAAGTCAGCCAGCTCAGTGTTCAGGCCTGGGTGGCACTGATTGAACTCAGAAGGTTACAAAATAAAAGGAGGTGACATGAAGATGAGAGGGGGAGGCGTTGGGGGGTGTCAAGGGAGAAGTTGAAGGTAGATTTGATCAAGATCATTATATGCATGTGTGAAGTTTTCAAAGAATAAATAAAAGATTAAAAATAAGACAGGCCTTAGTGTTATACACCTTTAATCCCAGCACTTAGAAGGCAGAGACAGAGAGATCTCTCAGAGTTCGAGGCCAGCCTGATCTACAGAGCAAGTTCCAGAACTTGCTGTCAAGTTCCTGTCTCAAAAAACCAAAAAAGAAAAAAGATTTAAAATATACTGAATCTCAAGTTCAGCATGAGAAAGGCAGGCATTTCTCAGTTCAGTCTCTTTTGGACAGAGTCTCAGTTGCTGGGATTGTGGGCATGTGACACCATGCCCAGTTTTGTGCAGTGCTATTAATGGAGCCAGGGATTCATGTCTTCTAGACAAACCCTCTACCAACCTTGTTACATCCCTAGCCCCAAATTAAATATGCTCATCTCTTCCATGCCTCCAGTGCCCAGATTAAAACAGGGGCTGTTCCACAGTTAGAGAGTGCAGTGTAGAGGGACATACATTTGCATGTGTGTTTCCTTGATTATTCTGTGGAACTGAGGGAAATCATAGCTTCTACTTGAGAAGTTTTGGTCACAAATGAAAGGGGAAATTTTAGCCAGGTATGGTTGTGTACTCCTTTAATCCCAGCTATGGGGAAGCAGAGGCAGGCAGATCTCTAGGAGTTTAAGGCCAGCCTGTGCTACACAGTGAGTTATAGGCCAGCTGAGATTGTTACATAGACATATAGACATCCTGTCTTTAAAAAAAAGGAAATTTACCAGGCGGTGGTGGTACACGCTTTTAGTCCCAGCACTCGGGAGGCAGAGGCAGAGGCAGAGGCAGAGGCAGAGGCAGAGGCAGAGGCAGAGGCAGAGGCAGAGGCAGAGGCAGAGGCAGAGGCAGAGGCAGAGGCAGAGGCAGAGGCAGAGGCAGAGGCAGAGGCAGAGGCAGAGGCAGAGGCAGAGGCAGAGGAGGCAGAGGAAGAGGCAGAGGAGGCAGAGGCAGAGGCAGAGGAGGCAGTGGAGGCAGTGGAGGCAGAGGAGCCAGAGGAGGCAGAGGAGGCAGAGGAGGCAGAGGAGGCAGAGGCAGAGGAGGCAGAGGCAGAGGCAGAGGAGGCAGAGGCAGAGGCAGAAGCAGAGGCAGAGGAGGCAGAGGAGGCAGAGGAGGCAGAGGAGGCAGAGGCAGAGGAGGCAGAGGCAGAGGCAGAGGCAGAGGCAGAGGCAGAGGCAGAGGCAGAGGCAGAGGCAGAGGCAGAGGCAGAGGCAGAGGCAGAGGCAGAGGCAGAGGCAGAGGCAGAGGCAGAGGCAGAGGCAGAGGCAGACAGATCTCTGTGAATTCAAGGCCAGCCTGATCTACAGAGCAAATTCAAGTACAGGCTCCAAAGCCACAGAGAAACCCTAAAGAAAAAAAAGAAGGAAATGTTTCTGATAGATGGGTTGGTCCTTTCCACTGCAGAACTGAAATTGACAAATCATATTGACAACCATACTCTGTCTGCTTGGTCTGCCAGAGAGTCTGTAATTACAGCATCACCAACAAAATGTTCTTCCTAGTTTTCAAAGACTTTGGACTGGAAAAAAATTTCAAAATAGTTTCCATGATTTGGGTGAATAGTTGAATGAAGTGGAAGAACATATACTATTTCCCCCAAACAAAAGAAACTGTAATCTACTTGCATATTCAACAGATGGCATACCTTACACATGTTGGCAAATTCCTTTGTCTATAAACGACTTTGTGGGGGTGAAGGAGCTTGTGACAGGGTCTTGTGTAGCCCAGGCTGGCCTGAAAACTACTGAATAGCCAAAATGAGCATGGACTCTTCATCCTCCCACATCCATCTGAGCACTAGGGTTATCGGAATGCATCATTACACCCAGCTCCTGTGCACTTCTTACCCCAAATGAAAACATCCTACCTGCTACATGCCTTCCACTGTATGCCTGTACATAACATGGTGTGATTGAGACAGTTCTACTAGCCGGGCATTGGTGGTGCATGCCTCCAGTCCTAGCACTCAGGAGGCAGAGGCAGGCAGATCTGTGTGAGTTCCAGGAGAGCCAGGGCTACACTGAGAACCCAGTCTTGAAAAAGAAAAAAAAAAGAAAAAAAAGAAAAAAAAGAAAAAGTTTAAAATTAATCTAATGAGTATAGAGCACTTTTGAAGATAACTTCATTTTATAAAATACGATTTCTAAGAATTTGTATAATTCTAATTAAAATCCATTTTGTATCAAGCAACTGTTATCACATTTTTGCTAAATTATGACATTTATATATGTTTTGATTCTCTCTAGTATAGCATTCCATTTTGATATTCCAAATTGTTGGTCAGTGTGGTGCTGGCCATTCAGCCATTACGTGTTCTTTGGATCTTTGTGTAGGTGCTGTGTCAGCGACTCAGGTTACAGCTGTGAACAGGCAGAGTTCTTATCTCTTTTAGGAAACTAGTCTTGGGGAGATATCAGTTAAAACAAAAACAAACAAACAAAACACCCTGATAATTAGACTAAACTGGTTTAAGTGCTCAGGCAGGGGAAATGACCTAGGAGCAGAGAATTAGGGCAAGAAGGCTTCCCCCAGCGTAGGGATACAGCTTGGGAAGCTGGGATGGGGGGAGGGAGGAAGGCAGCATCCTTCCAACCCAAGGCCAACCAGAAAGAGTTTTCTGTTATCCTTTTAGCATCATCAAGTGTTTGTGTTTGCTGTGCGCAGCAGAAGCGAATGCCAACAAGACTCAAAGACATGACACATTAAAGTTAAACACAAGCAAAACAGCACAAGGATTGTTGGCACATTAGTGCAAATTCAAATTTTCAGTTTTGTTGTTGTTTTGATACAAGGTAGGTCTGAGTATTTCAAAGTAAGATTCCCCTGCCTCAGCCTCTTTCCCACTGCAGGGACCGATTACAGGCAAGCACCACTACTCAGCTTAAGGGCTTGTTTTGCTTTGTTTTACCTTGTTCTGTTTTGTTTTGTTTTGAGACAGTCTCACTATGCATCCTTGGCTAGCATGGAACTCAAGGATCTACCTGCCTCTGAGTGCCAGGAGCAAAGGAGTGTGCTTGCTACTACACCTGTCTTAGGTGACTTTTTGTAGTCATATTTCTTGCTTTTTAGTGGGCTGGAGATTAAGCTAGGGCAGTGGTTCTGAACCTTCCTAATGCTGTGACCTTTAATACAGTTCCTCATGTTGTGGTGACCCCCAACCATAAAGTTATTTTTGTTGTTCCTTCATGACTGTAATTCTGCTAGTGTTATGAATCATTGTGAATATCTGTGTTTTATGCTGGTCTTACATGACCCCTGTGAAAGGGCTGTTTGACTCCCAAAGAGGTTTTAAACCCACAGGATGAAAACGACTATGCTATGGCCTGACACAAGCTAAGCCAGCATTCTACCATTGAGCTTTATCTTCAGCCCTCCTTTTTGCTTCCTTTCTCTTTTAATTTGAAATAGGGTCTCCCCCTTATTGCTCATTCTGGCCTTGAAGTGGCCCTGTAGCCCAGTCAGGGCTTGAACCTATAATCCTCCTTCCTAATCCTAAAAGAGATTACAGGCCTGTACTGCCAGGCTCAGACTTTGAGCATGTTTTAAGCAACTATGCTCAATGAATTTAAATTTTTTTTTTACTTTCTTTCTTCTTCTTTTCTTTTTCTTTTCTTTCTTTTTTTTTTGTGGGGGAAGGGTTTGAGACAGGGTTTCTCTGTGGCTTTGGAGGCTATCCTGGAACTACCTCTCATAGACCGGGTTGGTCTCGTACTCAATAAGACCCTCCTGCCTCTGACTCTCAAGTGCTGAGACTAAAGGCATGCACCACCACCACCTGGCTAAATTCTTCTTCTTTTTTTTAATAAGTGAAAAAAAGGCCCTTTAGTTTCCCACTCATGTGGGCCACTGCTGCCTTGCATAGTATCTCTCCTTGGCTAGTCTGGAACTCTCTTCATGTAGACCAGGCTGGCCTTGAACTCATAGTAATACACCTGCCTCTGTCTACCAAGTACTGGGATTAAAGAAGTGTACCACCAGGCCCAGCATAGCTTTGCCTTTAAATAAAGTCTCCTTACTACTTTGCAAAGAAAAATAGTGTAGTGGCTATTCATATCACACTACACACACACACACACACACACACACACACACACACACACACACACACACTTGTGCAACTATTGACATTCTGTGCCCTGTGTATCTATGTACATGTACCTTGTAGACATCCTCTTCCTTATCCTGAAAGACCTAGGCCAGCACCTCCAAGGTCAAATTCATTCTCCTACACTGAGCAATATCCTAGACACACCTAAGAAAAACAACATTGGGCCAAATGGGGTGGTGAGCATCCATAGTCCCAGTGACTTGGGAGCCTGAAGCAAAAGGGTTGTGTGAGCCTGCAAATGGCTAGCCTGGGCAACAAAGCAAGGCCCTGCTGCAAGATGGAGAAAAAAAGGAGAAGGTGTAGGAGAAAAATTAAAGAAAGTAAATAGCAACTTGGTCACATCAACCAGAATTTGTCCACACTCAGATTCCCCCAAAACGTCCTCCATCTCTGTTCTCCCCACCCTTCTGCACCTCTGTAATGCACCTCTAGGAGATGAGCATAAGCTCCTCAGAAGTGTTTCTGCTCCTTCAGATCAGCATAGATTGATATCATTCTAGTTGGGCTTATCAACTGGGGTCAGTTATTTGTGATTAGATCTGTGAGAAAACCATCCAGACAAGCCTGTCAGGACAGGCAGAAGAGATCCAGCCAGCAGCCTGTAGATGGCTCCCTTACACAGAGAAACCTGTGGAAGTGGCTGCCACCATCTTTCTGGAGTAATAGAGGTTGAGGAGGTAAATTTTCCTTCTTTTTCTTTCCCTTCAGTGTGAATCAGCTCTTTCTACTTTTATTTCCTCCTAAAAGTAAAAATACCACAAGATTTCTTTTGTTGCAAATTTCTTAAAACCAGGAAATCTAATATGTATCTTAATTATTAACATTCTAAGTAAACTGCCTAACTACACCCTTTCAAGCTATTGTATTTCGCCTCAGACCTGAGGCTGCCTCTTCTTTCTTTTTCCTATTTATTTTCCTATTATTTATGTGTATGTGTGTGAGCCTGTATTAATTTATATGAACCATTTACAGTGCAGGAACCAGCAGAGCACAGAGGACACTGTCTGTCAGATACCCTGGAACTGGAGTTACTGGCTCTTAGGTCAGTATTGAGGGCTGAACTCTGACCTCTGCAAGAACAGTCTGAGTTGCACCCCTAGAGCTCGTGTTAAAATACCAACAAGAAATGAATGCACTCCACGTAGGGTCAAAGGAGTCATGCCTCTGCTTTGAATCAAATATTGGACACTGAAACAGGATCTTATATGTCCCAGGCTGGCCTCAAATTTTCTGTGTAGCCAAGGCCAACCTTGAACATTAAATCCTCTGCCTGTCAAGTACTAGAATTACAGGCATGTACCCATGTGTATGAAGACCTGAGTTTGAGATAGGAAGTCTTTCTTAATCATTCCCCACCATTGAGACAGGGCCAATCAATCAAACCCAGGGCTTGCCAATCTGGCCTGGTCTAGCTAACCAGTTTGCTCCAGGATCCCCCCTCCACCTGTCCGTCTTTACCTTCAGAGCACTGGAATTCCATGTAGGCTGCCATGTGTTCCTGGCATTTACTTGTGTTCTGGGGACCTGAACTCATGACAGGTGCACAGCAAGTGCTTTACCTCATGACCCATCTCCCCAGCTCCACTCCACCTTATGTTCTGTATTGGGGTCTCTTTCTAAGAACCTAAACTGAACTGATTTGTCTGACCAGCAAATCTCAGACATCTTCCTGTCTCTGCCTCCATAAGTTCTAGGATCACAGGCATGTGACAGGCCACCTGGCTTTTACATAGGTGCTGGGGATAATATTCTAGTCACCACGGTCACATTGTGCCAGCTGTACCATCTCCCCAATATCTTTGTTTCTCTGTGTGTGTGTCTGTGCGCATGTGTGCGTGCACGCACACGCATGCGCATGCGCACGCATGCGTGCGCACCCTCCCCCACTGCTCCAACTCTTTGTGTGTGTGTGTGTGGGGGGGGGGAGACAGGGTTTCTTTGTGAAGCCCTGGCTGTCCTGAAACTCACTCTGTAGACCAGACTGGTCTCAAACTTGGAGATCTGCCACTACTGCCTAGCTTTTTCCAATTCTTAACCCCCAAAAATCTTCCTCTCAGCTTTCCAAGTAGTGAGACTGCTGGTCTGCATCACCACACACAATCATCCATTTTTTACAATCATATGGCTATTTTCAGCCCAGTGTTACAGTGTCAACACTTCCTATAACTCATTCAACAAATGTTTATTGTATGATTCCTATACACTAAGCCCTGTTTATGGTACCTAGGATAGGCCAGCAACAGCAAAACTCCATGTCTTTGTAGAAGCTATATATTATTTCACGAATGCTAGTGACATTTCTGAGTCCCTGCTGTTCAAACAGCTACTTTCTGGTTCCTTATTTAAAGAATAAGAGGAAGGCTGGCCAGATGACTAAGTAGGTAAAGGATTTCTTCCCCAAGCCTGATGACCTAAGCCTGATCCCCAGGGCTCACATGGTGGAAAGAGAGAACTGATTCCTTTAAGTTATCCTCTGACCTCCAAATGCACACTATGATGTTTGCACAAACATGCACTTGTGTGCATACACACACACACACACACACACACACACACAAAATTTAGCATGAAAATAGAAAAATATGTTGTCTTTAAAAGGCTTTATGTAGATTTGTGTTTAGTAAAACTGCTATTGAGTTATACTTGGTTTTATTTTAATCTATGAACTTCATCAACCACATCCAACCTTGACCTGAAGGAGTGCCCACTGGGAATGAGTCTGCATTCCAAGTAGGGCTGCCAGATTTAGTAAATAAGAACACAGCTGTCAACATGGACCTCAGATAGATGGTGAGATTCCTTTAGTATAACTATGATTCACATGTGTCAAATAGCCTACATACTAGTGTTTCTTGCAAGCCTGCCTTCAGATCTTGCAACGTCTTGACACATTTTCAAGGGTGGGTGTTAGTGGCATCCAGTATAATACACAAGGCAGATCCCCTATGAAGAATTATCAGACATGAGAAGTGCTAAGGTTGAGAACCCCTATCTTATCCCATGACTGACAAAAGAAAGGATCAAAATCAAAAATCACTGCCAGAGCTAGAGCAATGGCCTCGGTAGTTAAGAGCACTTGCTGTTCTTGCAGATTTCCTCAGCTTGATTTCCAGAACACCCACTGGGTGACTCACAACCACCTGTAACCCCAGCCTCAAGGAGATCTGAACTCTACCCACTTCCTACGTCTGCAGGCACCTGCACTCACAGGGCATGCACGCTCGCACGCGCGTGCATGTACACACACACACACACACACACACACACACACACACACACAAATAAAAATAAATCTTTCAGGAGCTGGAGATGGCTTATAGTTAGGAACACTGCACATTCAAGTCTGGTGTGCCTCTCACATTTCCAGCGCATCTCAGTTTGGTAGCCACATGCAAGTGTCTCTATTAGGTCTATTGTTTATGTAGCTGATGCCTATGGATTATTCAGTTAGTAAAACAGCTGTTTAAATTTTATGATATTTACTTTCTGGCATGTAGTCAGTTTTATACGAGCTAGAGAATAATTATGTATTTTTCCCACAACTTGTATCCATTTAGACCAATGAAATACTTATATCAACTTATAAAGATTATATTTAAATTTTTTAAAACTTTATTATCAAAGTGTAGCTAGTAAAATAATTAACAACCCCCCCCAAAACTACACAACTCAATGACTTTCTATAATGTTAGAGTAGCCATTCAGAAGAAACGCTATGGGGCTTCACATTGGATTTTTACTTATACTATTAAATATATTTTTGTGCACTTATCTACCACCAAAAATAAAAAATTCATTACAGAATTAGAAGTATAAAAACATTAGTTTTATAGCTTTTATAGCACATGTTCATTGCCTACAAAAGATTACATGTTTAAATGATAATGGGTGTTGTGGATATACTAGGTTAAATGTAATATATTATTAGTTTGAAAAAATTACAAGAATACTTGCTACTCTTGCAGAGGACTCAGCTTTGGTTCTCAGTCCCAACATGGTGGCTTACAGCCATCTGTGATTCCAGGAATTACAGCTTCCTCTGGTCTCCCCTGGCAAGAGCCTATACTCTGGCACAGATATGTACACACAGGCAAAACACTCAAACAAAAAAAATGAAAAGAATAAATCTTGGGTCTTGCTGAAGACCCAACTTCAGTTCCCAGCACCCACATGGCAGTTCAGAGTCATCCAATGCCTTTTCTGACCTCTGAGGGATCCTGCATGTATGTGGCGAATATACATACACTCAGGTACACACACATACATCTAAGAAATACATAAATAGCCAGGTGATGGTGGCATCTTCCTTTAATCCCACCATTAAAGACAGAGGCAGGTGGATCTCTGTGAGTTTTAGACTAGCCTGGTCTACAGATTGAGTTTCAGGACAGCCAAGGCTACACAGAGAAACCCTGTCTCCATAAACCAAAATGAATGAATGAATAGTTGAAAAAAGAACAAATCCTTTAAAATAGTGGAAGCTCTTATCTAGATTGATGAGATGGCTCCATGGATAAAGAGTTTGCCATGACACCATGAGAACCAGAATTCAGACCCCCAACACCCACCTGAAAGTTAGGCAGAAATACCTGGGAGAAGCTAGCTTGCTAGACTGGCCAAATTGTCCACGTGCTCTGGGCTTAGTATGAGACTCTGTCTCAGAAAAGTTGAGAGAAATTTAGGAAGATACTCCACATCAACCTTTAAGCCTCAACATTCACATACACAAACATACATGTGTCACACACACATATGCATGTACACCATACACAGTTTTCAAAACACCCTTATAGGTCTCTCACTGTACATTATTCATACCAAAGTTAACATGTATTTTATGTGTATGTTATGTATAGGTAGGCAGATAGATGTTTCTGGACATTTGATTGTACTATGACAACCCAAGACTGTGTTAATAAAGTTAACCTTGAATCCGGGGCGGAGCCAGCAACTAGATGACCAGAATTAGCCATAGAGAAGCCAAGAATGTGGAGAGAGAATATGCATAGGAAGGAGTAGGCAGGAGCTTAGAGATTTTGTGGTCTCTTAGATCTGGGAAGTGTGTAGAGGACAGCTGGTTTCTTCTCTGCTGCTTCTCTGATCTATTAGGATTTTACCCCAATACCTGACTCCTGAATCTTTATTGGCAAATAGAACAATAGAGACCTAGTTAAAACCTACATATGGCCAGGCAGTGGTGCCTTTAATCCCAGCACTTGGGAGGCAGAGGTAGGTGGATTTCTGTGAGTTCAAGGCCAGCCTGGTCTTCAGAATGAGTTTCAGGTCAGGCTCCAAAACTACAGAGAAATCCTGTCTCAAAAAACAAACAAACAAATAAACAAATCCAAAAACAACAAAAAACCTACGTATGGCAGCCACAGTTGAGCCAGGGCCACAAGACTGGAAGTCCCTCCAGGCCTGAGTGGCCCGGGAGATGCTGACTGCAGGGTCATGGGGCCACAGGCAGTAGCCATGTTACAGGAGCAGCAGGTGGCAACTGAGCTTCAGGAGTTTGGCCCACCAGAATGCAAGGCGCTGGTGGGTGAATTTTGGATGGGCAAAGCCCTGAGGGCTTTAGTTCCAGAATGTCTCTTGCTACTGCTGTGCCTTTACATGCTTGCCACTGTGGTTTTTCTCTGGTATCTGGCATGGTGTGAATGGGTGGGTGTGAGGTGATCCCCACTGCCTCTAATGTGGTGTGATGATGTCATGGAAATATTCCATTTCATTGGGCATTTTTACATGTGGATTGTTATGAAGATGATTTCCTCTTAAGATGGACTGATGTACTGTTTTTGTTGTCGTTGTTTTGTTTTTTAAAGGTTTATTTATTTATTTATTTGGTATATAACATTCTGCCTGCATGTACTCGTGCAGACCAGAAGAGGGCATCAGATCCCATTAAGGATGTTTGTGAGCAACCTTGTGGTTGCTGGTAATTGAACTCAGGACTTCTGGAAGAACAGCCAGTACTCTTAACCTCTGAGCCATCTCTCCATCTGTTTAATTGAAGTAATGATTTTATTCAATAATAGTGTTAATTTAAATAGAATTTTGATGAGTAAGGGTTTTCAACAAATGTAATAAAGGATTACGATAGAGGTTAATTTAGTGGGAGAACTAATATAGGTAAAGATAAGATATGGTGTTGCCCCTGCCCCTGATAAAGCAGGGGCTGCAAAGGATAGAAAATAGGACCAAGGAAGAGTCACACAGCTGGGACATATGAGTTTCTCTTGAGGAGCTGCATAGACTATAGATTAATGATTAAGGAAAACAGTTGAGTTCTAGGAGTTACCTCAAGTTCTTTTTTCTATGGGGAAATGTGTTCACAGGTTTCAATGTGCAGCATAACTAAAACAAAGCTTTAAACAATTGACTTCATGTAACTAGAAAATTCTCATACATTGCCATATGTTGACTTCCACGGCATGACATGGCAAATGAGCCCGTGTGTGTGTGTGTGTGTGTGTGTGTGTGTGTGTGTGTGTGTGTGTGTGTGTAGACCAGCTCAGGCTCAAATGTCATCTTTCAGGAGCCATTCACTTAGCTTTTAGAGACTGGGTTTCTCATTGGTTTAGAGCTGTCCAAGTAGGCTAGGCTGGCAGGTAAGCCCCGTAAATCTTTCTATTTCTGTATCTCTAGCATTGGGATAACAGTGTGTACAATCACACCCAGCACTCACACTCTGTCTGTCTGTCTGTTTGTCTTTGTATGTGTGTGTGTGATAAGGGAATGTATTTCTGTGTATGCATGTTTGTTGGTGTGGGTAGCCATGCATACCTGTGGAGGGTAGAGGACACTCCTGAGTGTGCGTCCTCACCTTTTGATGTTGTCTGAGACTGGGTCTCATCACCAATGTGTAACAATGCTTGCTGCTCAAGTCTGATGACCTGACTTCAGTTCACAGAAGCCATGTAAAAGCATCTGTCATCCCAGTGATCCTTCTGAAAGGTAGGAGGTGGAAATGAGAGCATCCCCAGAAGTTCCTGGGCACCCTTGGCTAAAGAGGTAGATCCCTGGAGTTCACTGGCCTGCCTAATCTACTTGGCTAGCTCTAGCCCAATGAAAGACATGGTAGCAAAAAGTAAGGTGGAAAGCTCCTGAGGAATGAAACTTGAGTCTAATCTAGCCTACATTCTCTTTCTCTCTCTCTCTCTCTCTCTCTCTCTCTCTCTCTCTCTCTCTCTCTCTCACACACACACACACACACACACACACACACACACACACACTCACAAATGTGAATTCATACCCACAGCACTCATGCATGTAACAATGAATGCATGATTGTGACACTGACTAGAAAATAAGCCAACAATACCCAGTCTTGTATTGACGTAAGGCTTGTGGGATTTCAGCCTATGATGTAACATTGTTGATTGTCACTCTTTGTTTTACACTATAATCCTCAGTCTTATTAACATTTTGTGATTCTCTTCCAGGATCCTAAGGAAGGAAACCACTTTCTGTTCATATTTATTATTTTACAATAATACATTCATTTCATGCTTATCAAAAATACATTATAAATCATTTGTATTGGGTATGACCATGGTTCATGATAGGATTTGTTACTTGGTGGGTATGCTGATTTTTTGTTTGTTTGTTTGTTTGTTTTGTTTTTGTTTTTGTCTACTTGACACAAGCATTTCTGCAGAGGAACCTTTTTTGAGAACACGTCTCCACCAGATAGCCTATTGTCAAGTCTGTAGGGTATTTTCTTGAGTGATGATTGATGTAGAAGGGCCGAGCCCACTCTGAGCAGGAAGACCTTTAGTCTGTAAGAAAGCAAACAGAGCAAGCCAAGAGAAGCGAACCAGTAAGCAGCAAGCAGCACTCTGTCCTTGTCTTTCCCTCTGCTAGTTTCCTGCCTCCAGGTTCCTGTTCTGATTTCCCTCAGTGATGGAGTGTGACCTGAAACTTATAAAATGAAATAAACTCTTTCCTTTCCAAGCTGCTTTTAGTCCTGGTATTCATCACAGCAACAGAAACCAAGCTAAGACAATTGGGACAGTTGCCCTGCAGGGACTGTTCTGCCCCAGAGCTTCTTACTGTCCAGGAGCCATTTTAACTTCTTTGCACAGTGACTTTGTTCTGAGAACCTGAAGGCCTAAGCTGTGGAACTCACATCACATTACATCTACTGCTTTTTATTAGTTATCTAGACTCATATCCTTATGCTTACACAACACAATAGACACCTTACCCACTGTGCCATCTTCCCAGCCCCCATTTCTAAACATTAGAATTTGTTCCTATGTCTACAGAGTTTGTTCCAGGACAGGCTCCAAAGGGACACAGAGAAACCCTGTCATGAAAAACCAAACAAAAAATTTGTTTTTATTTATTTTATTTTAGATGAGTGTTGGTGGCACACACCTTTGATTCCAGAACTCGGGAGGCAGAGGCAGGTGGATCTCTGTGAGTTTGAGGCCAGCCTGGTCTACAGACCTAGTTTCAGGACAGCTTCCAAAGCCATCGAGAAACCCTATCTCAAAAAACCAATATGTATGTATGTATGTATGTATGTATGTATGTATGTATGTATGTGTGCATGTGTATGTGTGTGTATATATATATAAAATTTTATGTTTATGTGTGTTTTCTTTGAATATATGTCTGTACACCATGTATGTTTGTGACACCCAAGGGGATCAGAAGAGAGTGTCAGATCTCCTGGAGCTGGAGTTACAGTTGTAAGTTGTCCAACATGGGTGCTGGGAATTGAATACAGGTCCATGGCAAGAGCAACAAGTGTTATTAACCACCAAACAATCTCTCTAGCTCCAAAAATACTTTTAATAAAGTAATAAATCATTAATTAGCAAAAAGTATATCCCTAGGGGTTGAATAGATAGCTCTGTCTATAAAGTGCTTACTGTGCAAGAACGAGGACCCAAGTTAGAGCCCCAGAAATCATGTAAAGAGTTGGGGTGGTGGCACAAACTTGTAATCCTAGAGCTGTGGAGGGAGAGATGGGAATCCTTGGGGCTGGCTCAATGGCCAGCCAGACTGGCCTAATCAGTGAGTACCAGGTCCCAGTGATAGATCCTGATTCAAAATCAATGCAGGCAGCTGCCTTGTCCTTCACAGAGGCACAGTGCTACAGTCTCACATGCTCACGTGCTCGAGCACACACGTGTGCAAATACACACACCCTTAATAATTTACACTCTATGTAGAATGAAAGACCACGGAAATTTACCCAGAGACTGACAAGGGTTTTTTGTTTTTCTTTTCCATTTGAGTTTTGTGTCTGGAGTACAGGAACACTGGGTATTAAACTCACAACACTGTAATCACTATTTTAAGGTTAAGCAAAGGGGGCATTTATAGAGGAGAGAAACAGCAAATCTTATTCTTTATGTTGACAAAAACAGTATGAATTTTAAGCTCAGTGAGTTTTTCGCACATTTGTTCTTTCATGCTTTTTGTTTTTCAAGACAGACTTTCTCTCTGTAGCTTTGGAACCCATCCTGGTTCCTGGTGCTCACTCTGTAGATCAGGCTGGCCTTGAACTCACAGAGATCTGCCTGCCTCTGCCTCCCGAGTGCTGGGACTAAAGGCTGGCACCACTGCCCTGCTTGTTCTTTCATACTTTTTATTGAGTGTGTTGGCTCATCCTATACTTTGCTTTGTAGGATGCAATCCATGCATCTGTTTAGAGTTTCAATGTGACTAATATTTATAGTTTCACTCCGGAATTCTCAGCACCTGCAGATGCATGTTATTATTTTCTGTATTCTGTATGCCCCTGGAGGTATTTATATACCACCAGAAATGATTAGATGCCATGCAGAAAGTTCAGCAATAAGGCTTCTTGACTCAGCTGAAGTTGAGTTCCAGAAAAGAATGAAAATAGTCTTGAAGACTGGTGAGATAGCCCAGTGGGCAAAGGCACTTGCTGACAAGTTGTGTAACTTGAGTTCAACTCCCCAGGACCCATGTAGTGGCATGAGAGAACTGATGTCCACTCATTGTCTTCTGACTGCTACATGTATTCATAGCACGCACACGTACACACACACAATAAATAAGTGTAATTAAAAGGAGACATCGTCTTTATATTCATGGTTATAAAATCATCTGGGAACTGGTGGCTTTTCCAAAGGACCTAAGTTTGATTACCAAAACTCATGTGGAAACTCACAACCTCTCCAGTCCCCAGGGGATCTGAAGCCCTTTTTTTGGCCTCTGAGGGCACATGACACATGATGCACAGACTTCCGTGCATACAAACACACACACACACACACACACACACACACACACACACACACACACACACATACACACACGTTTATAAAATAAAAGGGGAAATGCTGGGTGGTGGTGGTGCAAACCTTTAATCTCAGCACAAGGGAGGCAGAGGCATGCAGATGTACAAAGTGAGTTCAAAGACAGCCAGGGCTGCACAGAAAAACCTTGTTTTGGAAAACAGAGGAGGGTTTTTTGTTTGTTTGTTTGTTTTTCAGTAATATCACAACTGAAGAGATACAAAGGACCTGATGTGGGGATCTGTCCCCTAGGAACCCAGGGCTGGAGTGCTATGGCTCTGGCCTCTTCCCTTGGGGCTTCTGAAACACATTTTACTTTTTCTTTCCTTCTGTCATTATTGTCCAGTGTTAAGTACCTGAGGCATAGGAGTGGTTTAATCATCAAAAAAGGTATAGGTTCACATTAACTCATCTCTTTGATCTAGGATTCATTTACCATCATGGGAACATCTGTGATTCATCCAGATGATTTCGACTCTAACACTGACACCAAAGGATGTTTTATGAACAGTTTTCTTTCCTAACCTCAACTAGAAGAAGGTTATGAGACCTTAATTATAAGATTCTAATTCTTTGAATTAGGAAATGTTTCTCGGGGATAAAGTGAATACTTAGCATGAGTGAAACCAGAGAGGAGAGGGAAGAAGGAAGGAGAGGGAGAGAGAGAGAAAAAGTTAGAGGGCAAATCTTGAGTGAGACTTTTCTTTTAAAGATAGGGTCTTACTCTGTAGCTTGGAGTGGTCTGGAACTAATTCCCCATGTGGGTTAAGCTGGTCTTGAATTTGCTGCAGTTTTCCTGTCTCAGCCTCACAAGCAGAGATTATAGGTGTGTGCCACCATCTCTCAGGGTAGGAAGTTATAGAGTGAGAGCAATTTTTCTAATAACTCCTTAGGTTATCTGTGGCGCTCATTCAGTGTGGTGGGGCATGTCTATACTCCCAGCATTTACAAGCCAGAAACAGACCAATCATGAGTTCCAGGCCAGCTTGGGCTATATAGCTGGATGCAATATCAAAAAGTTCTTGAAAAAAGACAATCACACTGAATGTTGTTGTGGGGTATTCACCAGAGAAGACTGCTTAGGCATGGGTTTAAGCCAATAGAGAGTCTTTATCAGCCAGTTGGCGACTACACTGGGTGTTTGGGATTCCAGTGTAGCCCTAAGCCTTTCTCAGGGTGAGCTTTTAAGCACAAAAACCATGTTCTGGGTTGACAAGCTTCAGTTAACAGGAACAGTTAGTGAGTCAGCCAAGACTTAAACGGGAGCTCCAGGCCAATAAGAGACACTGTCTCAGCAATCAAAGATGTCATACGTGTGCACTCGCACACCCCCCACACCCCCCCACAGACACACACACACACACACACACACACACACACACACACACACACACACACACACACACACACACACACGGCACACACAGGCATACACACACATGTACACACACACTACATATTGGAACTACTGTGAAGCATCGCTGAAAGCACCTGGTTAAGAGTTAAGAGTCTTGACATTGAGTCCAGTCTGTCTTATTAACTACTTGAACGTCATTGGATAATTCTATGAAACCTGCTTGCTTTCAGTTTCCTCCTCCCTAGAACCAGCCACCCCAAGACCCAGTTGGCCTGGCAGCAGCTAACTCCTGCAAGTACCATTGCTTCTTGGTGCCTCCAGCAGTCTTCCCTTTAGCTCCAACTACTCCTTGGAATCTTTAATCTTTATTAACAAGACAATTTTGCCATATCAACAGGCTTGTGCATTTAGCAAAATGACCTCTTCCATTGCACAATCAAACTGAGAGAAGACAATTAATGCTGCTGACATATCCTGTGTCACACTCTTCTGTAAAATATTAGGAGTAGGTGGGCTTTTAATTAGCATCACTGGGTTTCCTCAGACTGTCTGGGGGGAGGGTTTCTAGACTGTGGTGATTGTGTGTGTAACCTCTCACCTCTCCTCGCCTCCTCCTTCTTCCTTATATTGCTCTTACCCTAATCTTAAGTAGCTCCACTTTCTCAATATGTTACAGTGGCCCCACACCCACTTCTTCCTAATACCCTGTCTACCTCTCTGTTCCCCTTTTAATCAGTGCCTGAGATGAGTGTGGTGGTGCACACCTGTAGTTCCAGCACTCCTGAGGTAGAAGTAGGAGGATCAGGAGTTCAAGGTCATAGTTGGGGACATATGGGGTCTCAGAACAGACAATGTTGTGGGCACAGAAAACTAGCTTTCACCTCAAAGGGAGCAAGAGTTTATTTTGGACCATGCCCAGGAACACAAATTTAGGTTAATTCAAATCCCATGTTCCAAGTCAGTCATAGTTTAATGCTTGTTATAGTGACAGAACAAAGAGAGCTATGGATCAAGACATTTTTAAATATATACATACTGCATTTATTTACCCGTTTACTTATTTATTTGGAGGGGGCACATGCCAAGGCACTCCTGTGGAGGAGATAGTTAAGGGTTGGGTCTCTCCTTTCACCATGTGGGCTATAGGAATCGATTGACTTTAGGTTGCCAGGCTTGGAGGCAAGCACCTTTCTCAGCTGAGCCATCTTGCTGGCCCCAAGACACTTAAAATATACACTGATGGAAAGAAGAAGAAGCAGAAGGAGGAGGAGGAGGAGGAGGAGGAGGGGGAGAAGAGAAGGAGGAGGAGATGTTATCTGATGATGCTTAGCTTTGGTGGGAGCTAAGAGTCTGTTCCTTCATCCTGAGATGTACCTTCAGGTACCAAGATTATGATGACATGGCAGACACAGATGAAGCAGGCTGGGGATGTTTTGAGAGCTGTAGGGTATCCTGCATACCCAGCTGGGCCGGATCCTGAGGTTCCTGCTGAGCAACTTATGCTCCCAGTGTGCACCCCCTCCCAGACTGCTGGAGGTGGGTGGTTGCTGTTTGCTTGCTTTTCTTCTTTTTTGTTTTTGAAGCAGACTCTCTTGTTGCATGGGCTGGGACTTAAACTCTTGATATTTTAAATTATTTTTTGTTATTATTTTAAAGACTCTATTTTGTGAGTGTGATTGAGTGTCTGCATGTCTATCTATGCACCATGAGTATGCTTGGTGTCTCCTGGAGGCCAGAAAAAAGGTGTGAGATTCCCTTTGACTGAAGTTACCAACAATTGTAGCTGGCCTTCCTTGGCTGTGGGCTCTTCCTAGGTCCTCTGGAAGAGAGGTCAGTGTGCTCTTAACCACTAAGCTCTTATTTTAGTTTCTTGAGAGTTTCATACAGTGTGTTTTGATCACATTCACTCCCTTTTCCCCAGCTCTTCCCAAACCTACCATCATTCCCTACCCACTTAACTTTGTGTCCTCCTCCCTCCCCTACTAAGAATAATTTGTGCTGCCCAAATATTTGCAGATGTGCAGACTTCCATTGAGAATGGTCAACTTATCAGTGTCTACACTCTTAGAAAACGACTCTTTCTCCCTCTCCCAGTAGCTAACAATTTCCAATACCCCCTTAACTAGGGTGGGATTATTATCACAGCCCTCTTCATGCTGGGGTTTGCTTTGGCTAGGGCTTGTGCATGTTTTGTGCATGCTGTCATAATCACTGGGAGTTCACACGTGCAGCTGCTCTTCTGTGTCCAGAAAATATTTCTTTACAGTTATCCCAATCATCCACCAACTGTGGCTCTTAAACTCTTCCTGCCCTCTCTTCCAAAATGATCCCTAAGCCTCGGAGGTGGGGCATGTGCACTATGCCGTCTTGAACTCTGTGATAATCATCACCTATTAGAGCTAGAAGCTTCCCAGAGAAGTATCAAGAGATGCACCCAGGACAGCCAGGACTACACAGTGAGACCCTGTCTCAAAACAAAACGAAAGACACAAGTATACACAGGGAAAACATGTTTGAGGTACTTTAATTATCAAGATGGAAGAACCAATTGAAATAAAAGGAAATGAGAGGTTGGAGATATAGCCGAGCAGCAGAGTGATTGCCAGACCATTGGTGGGAGTTTAGGTCGGTCTCCAGTGTCCAAGGGTGGAAAGGCAAGGATTTCTGATGTTCAGTAGATGTATGAGCGTTTCCAACCTGATGATTATCAGGGAAATGAATACCAAAACTGCAACAAGAGGCAGGAGATGCCTCAGTAGGCAAAGGCATCTACTGCCAATTCACACTGCCTGAGTTGGATCCCTGGGACCCACATACTGGAGGAGGAATACCAACTCCTACAAACTGCCTGTTGTCTTCAACTTTCACACTGCAGCACACACACTCTTAATTTTTTTCCTAAGTGTGGATGTTTTGCCTGTCTATGCCTATTCACCACTGCATACAGAGGTAAGAGAAAGCACGGATTCCCAGGGATTAAAGTTATAGTTGTTAGCTGACAAGTGGAAGCTGGGAATCAAACTGGGGTCCTCTAGAAGAGCAGCCACTGATCTTAACCACTGAGCCATCTCTTCAGCTCTGCAAAATGTAATGAGAAAAAATTTAAACTTTAACAAGCTCAAAACAATTATTTTTGAGACAGTGCCTCCCTATGTATCCACTAGCCTAAAACTCACTGTGTAGACCAGTTTGGCCTTGAACTCACAGAGACCCATCTGCCTCCCGAGAGTCTTGCTTCTACCTTCCAAGTGCTCAGATAAAAGGTGTATATTGTTAGTCCCCACTAAAAAATAAATATTTTTTGAGTCTCACAACTGGTAACACAGGCCTGTAAACTCAGGATTAAGGAGACTGAGGCAGGAAGCTTGCCCAGCCAGCCTGAGCTAAAGTGGGAGCTTGTATCAAAATAACCACCACCACCACCACCACCAACAACAACAGCAAAAACAAAATAAAATAAAAGAGGAGGAGACAATACCTGCAAAGACTAGCATAGTGTCTTACACTAATCACAACACTTGGGACATAGAGCAGGAGAATCCATCTCTGCTCCACAATGAATTTGGTCATCCTCTGCTCATAGTGAATTTGTGGCTAGCCTGGGCTACATGAGACCCTTTATCAATAAAATAAAGTGAAATCCAAATAGTTAATGTAATTATTGCTCTTAGTATTAAGGCTTAGATGCCTTAGTCTCCTGCATGTTAGGCTTAGTTTGTGTTTTGTTTGTTTATTTATTTAGAGTCAGGGTTTCTCTGTGTAACAGTTCTGGCTGTCCTGGAACTCACTCGTAGATTACGCTATCCTTGAACTTGCAGTGATATCTGGCCTCTGCCTTCAGAGTATTGAGATTACAGGCACATGCTGTTGCTCATGCTGTTTCCCAGAACAAAACAGGAGATTTGGAGCAAAATTTCTGAAGGAGCCCAATTTACAAGGGCTGTATCATAAGAAAATTTCTGATAACTTTCTAAGGAAAGCCAGCTCGATTGTTGTCTCCCTCCCTCCCTCCCTTCTCCCCTCTTCTCGCCTTTCTTCCCTATCTTTTTTCTCTTCTTTCCTTCTCCCCCTCTCCCTTCTTCCTTCCTATTGTCCTTACTTCTCTAAAACAGAGCTTTGCTATGTAGCCCAGGATGGCCTCAAATTCAATACCTCCCCGCCCTGCCCAGCCCTCCAAGTGCTGGGATTCCAGGTGTGCCCTAACATACCCAGCTGTTTCTGCTTCCCTTAGCTCTTTTCTATCTATAAACCCACCCTCTTTTGCTCAGTTCAGTGGGCTATTCATTCTATTTTATAGAAAGAGAAACTGATTTAAAATAGCAAATAAAAGAAAACCACCTATACTTTTAAACTTGCAATGTTGTCTTTAACCCAAGAACAGAACTGCCATGCCATTGCTATTATTGGTGTTGAGGAGTGGAGAACATAGTTGGCTTATGTTTGTGTTTGAGATAGTCACTCAGATCCAACTCGTTCTACAAGGTCCCTTTTAGCTTCCATCCGCTTTGAAGGATGGAGCTTTTTCTGACTCTTCCTATGTCCCTCCCTGCCTTTGGTTTGCCCAGGATGGTTCCAGTCTTATCAGTGATGGTCTAGCCCAGGTGCTGCCTACAAATTCCAGCTGTTAAGATTTAGACATGATGTGTCCCAAGAAAGGCTCATGTATTAAAAAATGATTGGATCATGAGGACATCAAATTCATTATGGGTTATCCATGAATAGGTTTATAGCTGAATGGGCTATAAGGAGATGGAGACTCATCATCAGAAGTCAATCACTAGAAGTGTACCTTTGAAAAGTGCATTGCCTTATTGTCCCCATCTCTCTATATCCTGCCCCACCAGGTGAGCAGCTCTGCTCCACCTCACACACCAGCTATGATGGCCTGCTTCCCACCCCCTACCCCATGATGCCTCCACAGGCCCAGAAACAAGGAGCCAACTGTGTACAGGCACCTCTGAATAAGTCCCAAATCCTCTAAGATGTTGCCTTGGGTATTTTGTAACAGCTACAAAGATTACTGCCACACCAGTAAGTGTAAGTTGGACAGATGGCTGGCCTAGCTGCTCTCCAAGCCAAGAGTGCTACTTTGAACTTCTTTAGCTCTCTGAACTCTCACCATTTCTCTGGCATGTTTTGTTTAACATGGTAGCCATTGGCATATAAGAAATGTTTCTAGATTAGCCTGTACATTGCTGAAGGGCAGGATGGTGTCTTTCATCATCTCTTCTTCCAGACAATATCAAACCAGTGTCAGGGACATAAAAGTCACTCAAAAGGTGGAATGAAAGGGTTCGTTTGAGGAAAAATTAACTCTCGCCTGTTGCAGTTTGTCAACTGAGGAATTTCCATGCTGAGGCACAAAATGGACAGTTAGGGATTGCACTTGCCTGTTTTTGTGACTTCTCCTTACTTTTTAAAATCTAATCTCTCACTCCTCCGCTATGTTTCCTAAACCATAATTGATGCAAGAATGTCCAGGAGGTAAGAGAAAGGATACAGCAGACTTTCCCAGAGATGTGTGTTTACTTAGAGATTAGTTTTTAGCAGGGGTGAGTGTGATGTGTGACCTTTGGCACAATTAATGTATTTTGACAGATTTTCTTTTCATTTGAAACCATGTGGCAGAACACACAAAAGTTCTAGAACATACATACATACATAGGTAAGGTTCTCAAAGATAAACTTTGGCATGTTGAAATGTTTTATAAGATAGGCTTTCACTGTGTAGCCCTGGCTGCCTTGGAATTCATTCTGTAGACCAGTCTGGCCTTGAACCCACAAAGATCTACCTGCCTCTCCCTCCCAAGTGCTGGGATTAAAGGCATGTAGTACCACCACTGCCCCATTGGCATGTTGAAAATTTACTAACTGTATGATACTTAACTGATTTAGGAACTGGGTAATGTTGTGGAAATGGTTGAGTGCTCCACAAGGGAGTGAGGGAAGAAATGCTACTATTTATGTACTTGTTTGTTTTAGTTAGCAAAATGTTTAAGGCCAGGAGGGGTGGGTGCTCACCTTTAATTCCAGTTCTCAGGAGTCAGAGTTAGGCTGAGAGTTACAGGGAAGCCAGAGCTACACAGAGAGACCCTGTGTCAAGAAAAAGTTTAATGTGAAAATGTACATGCCCCAACTATATGTTACAGTAAAAACAGGTTTTGGGGGAGGGGACAGATACAGAAACCTTTGCTGCATAGCCATTATTCCAAGCCCTCTGGGGAGCCTCCTAACACTTTATGGTTCTATATTATTCTGTTGCCAAATAGTTGCCATCTCCACACATTTGCTTTGATCTTAAGGTTCATAAAGGAATCAGATCCCTGAAGTATTCCTTGGATGTGTCTGCCATCACTTCATGTCAGTGATAACTTCCTGTCCATGCACTCTTCAGCAAGGGAGAACAGGTCTTACTCCTTGAAGCTAGGAACTGGTAAGCCACCTGGCTTTCTTACCCACCCAGGCTTGGAGTCTGGTTTGAATCTTGAAAAGAAACAGCTAAAGGCATCTGCCATTAGGAAAAATAAAGTAGGGTCTGGAGAGATGGCTCAGTGGTTAAGAGCACTTGTTTTTAACCTTTATGATTTTTATGTGAATGAGTGTTTTTTTGTGCATGTATGCTTACACATCACTTTCAAGCCTGGTGCCTGTGGAGGCCAGAAGAAGGTGACTGATCTCCTAGGACCTGAGTCATAGACAGTTGTGAGCTGCCTTGTAGGTGCTGTGTGTTGGACTGGAGTCCTTTGGAATATCAATAGCACTTTTGACCATTGAGTCATTTCTACAACCCCATACTTGCTCTTCTAGTGGACTCAGGTTAATCAACCCTGATAGCCTAGCAGAAAATCTTAGTCAAAAAAATAAATTGAGGTGGTAGTTTGAAGACAGGGTTTTGTTATCCATTCCAGGCTTGCCTTGAATTCTCGGTGTATTCTGTGGTGATGTCAATAGACTCCAGTGCAACTGAGAAGTAGGCTGTAGGTGCCACTGAACAGATGGCCTGTTCAAATACTGCAAAGGAGCTTGTATGGGTTTGGAGACTGGATCTTGCCTTTGGGTATGAAGTTTAATGTCTCCCCACTTTCTTCTCTTAAAGTTATCTCAAGACACATGTGTCATTATTACACATTGGCCAGTCTCTTTCTGAGTCAGTGGTTCTCTCACCTATATTAGTACTTCATTGTGTCAAAGAGTATACAGTGAGTTTGATAGATTGGGTAATAGTTCTCTATTGCATATGCATTGTGTATTCTGAGGACAAGAAACTTGAGTTTCAACAGCTGTCACTCTTGCATATTGGATTTCTGCAATGCACCACATCTAGAGAATTTCAGGTTTGAGGTTGGGTCCCATGAAGCCAGACTGAGCTTGAACTCTCCATGTAGCTGTGGATGACTCTGAACTCCTGGCTTTCCTGATTCTACCTCCCGGTCCTGGATTACAGATATGAGTCACCACACCAAGCTCAGACAACTTTCTGAGGTGCATTTCCCACTTCTTACATGTGTGATTTAATGACATTCAAAACCCGTTTATTGGACACCTGCCTACCATTACCATGATAGACACCATACAGGGAGGGAAGTCTGGGTTAGAGCACACATGTTCTTCAAGAGCTTACAGGAGGTGAGGGTGCAGGTACATGTGTGTCATAGTGTACATATGGAGATCAGAGTACAACTTAGCTAGCTTGATTCTCTCCTTTCACCTTCTTGAAACAGTGTCTTTCTTCTTTATGTCATGCTACAGACTCCAGACTAGCTGGTCCTTAGACTTCCAGGTAACCCTGTCTCCACCTCCCATCTTAGAAGTAGTGTGTGTGTGTGTGTGTGTGGATAAAGAATACAAATGTAGGCTACTGTATTGGATTTTGTTTTGTTTTGAGACAGGATCTCACTATGTAGCTCTGGCTGTCCTGAAACTCACTTTGTAGACCAGGCTGGCCTCAAACTCACAGAGATCTGCCTGCCTCTGCCTCCCAAATCCTGGGATTAAAGGTGTGGGCCACCAACTCATGGCTAATATGTGGTTCTTAAAGAATAGTCCTTCTTTTGATTAGCATGACACAAAGGTTCATCCATGTTGGAGAATGTGATAGCACTAGGTTCCTATACAGTTCCTGAATAGTGTTCCACAACCCATCTTGTTTATCTCTCATCAGCTGGTCCACATGTTGAGTTCTTCCCACTTCTTGCTGTCCTGCAAGACACAACTTTGGATGTCCTTGTGGTGGTGTTTTGTGGCCCTGTTTCCAGTTCTCTTGGTAGAGCTGCTGAGCCATGTAGTAACCCTGCCTAATACAGAATACTTGTAATGTTTTTCATAGTTTTTTGTTTTCTTTCTTTCTTTCTTTCTTTCTTTTTTTTTTTGCTTTAAAGTCTATTTGATCTGATATCATATCTCCCCATAGCTACTCTGGCTTCTTTATAGTTTACTGTCTATTTCTTTCTATCTACCTATGTATCTTTGAATTTATCTATGTGTTCAGAAGTTAATGTATAGTTAGGCCTTACTGTGTAGTCAGATAATCTCTTGTTTGATCTCTGTTGTTTTCAGGTTTGGCAGCAAGTGCCTTTACCTACTGAGCTATCCAGCTTTTTTCTCCTTCTCCCCCCCCTGAATTATTAAAGATAAATTTTGAAAATATTATTCTTTTACAACTTCATATGTAGGTAGGTATACTTTATGCCCCTCAGTTATTCTCTTCTCAATTTTGTGTTTTAAGAATTATTAACTGGGCAGTGGTGGTGCATGCCTTTAATCCCACCGCTCAGGAGGCAGAGGCAGGTGGATCTCTGTGAGTTCGAGGCCAGCCTGGTCTACAAATCGAGTTACAGGACAGCTAGAACTGTTACACAGAAAAACACTGTCTCAAAAAATCTTTAAAAAAAGAATTATTATATGTGTATGATGTGGGAAGTCCTGAGTGTACTCACATGGAGGTCAGAGGGACACTTTTGGGATTCAGTTCTTTCCTCCTGTCACATGGACTGAAGACTGAACTCAGGACATCAGCAAACAGTTTTGCCTGCAGAACCATCTGGCTGGATCTCTTTTTTCTTTCTCTTTTAAATGTTTATCACATTAATCTGTCTCTCTCTGTCTCTGTCTCTGTCTCTGTCTCTGTCTCTGTCTCTCTCTCTCTCTCTCTCTGTGTCTGTCTCTCTCTGTGTGTGTGTGTGTGTGTGTGTGCACGCATGTGCGTGTGTGACATGGTGTTCATGTGGAGATGTATTTCAGGTAGGCAATCAGGTCCTTTAATAATACTGGCTACTTAGAGACAGAGCACTGGCTGCTTTTCTAGAGGAGCAGTTTGTGGCACACACAGCAGCTCACAACCAACCGTAGCTTCTGTTTCAGCAGATCTGATGACCTCTTCTGACCTCTGTAATTACCAGTCATTCCCTTGGTGCGTAGATACACGTGCAGGTAAGCACCTATGGTTTCTCACGATTAAATGAAAATAATCTCAGCACTGAGGAGGCACAGGTAGATGAATTTCATAAATTCCAGGAGGTAACCCAGGTCCCAAATATTCCACTTCCCCTCCTATTTAAGTGTGTGTTTCTCTGTTTTTGTTTGGTGTTTATTTTTGAGACAGAATCTCATTATATAACCCTGGCTAATCTGGAAATCACAAAAATCCACCTGCCTGTGGCAGGGAGATGACCATCTTTAGCACTGCAGTCTTCGTCTTTTCATACAATACTTTGTGTCTTACATAAGTACAAATAATAAATTTTTTTTTCCACTGAATCTTTTTCCATTTTCCTGTGTGTGTGGTATGCTGTGGATGCAAGGTGCACATGTGTGGTTGTGATTAATACAGTATATGTGCATATGGGTGTGTGCTTGTAGAGGCCAGAGGTTAATGTCAGGAACCATGCCCTGAACCTTGCTCAAATAGGCAGGGTCTGTCAATCAAGTTACTGAATATGCGGCTTGCTCTGGAGACCTCTTATCCCTGTCTTCTGAGGCTGGAATTGCTGGAGAAAGGGCTCCAGATCTAATCAGCTTTCTGTGGGTACTGAGACTCTGGTCCTCATACTTGAGTGAAGTGCTCCATTAGAGAAATTTCCTCAGCCCCGAGAATTATTCTTGACTTCTTTTCTTTGAACAGGCTTTCTCTGTGTAGCCCTGGATGTCCTGTAACTGGCTCTGTAGACCAGGCTAGCCTCAAACTCAGAGATTCCCCCTTCCTGTGCCTCCTGAGTGATGGGGTTAAAGGCATGCACCATCACCACCACCACCGCCTGGCTAGAGATTGATGATGATTCATTCTTTCCCTTGTATGTTAAGACATCTCTTAGCAGAAAACAAGTGACACGTAACTTTCAAGATGACTGAATCAGTATAGAAGGAAGGAATGCAGCCACATCTGACCTGTATCCCAGGCCCCAGTGCCTTCATCTGGTTGCATTAATTCATTAAAAAGATTTGTTTTTATTTTTAAAGTAAAATAATAATTTAATGATTTATTTTTCACTTTTATTTATTTTTTGTTGTTTTGTTATTGCTGAGCCCAGGCTAAATTGAAATGAACTCTGTTGTCCACTTTGAACGTCTAGCTCAGCCTCCAGAATGTTATTACAGGTGTGAACCACCACACCCAGTTCATTAATTCTTTCAATATATTTAGCACGTGACACACAGAAATTGTGTTCGGGGCTTCCACAAAGCATAAACAAGACAGAACTGCAGCACTCCAGGGGTTTTCGGGGCCACCAGAGTGTATGTCTACATTCTGGTGTACTTGGTGATCTCATTTGATTTGTCTGTTTTGGTTATTTGAAGACTGGTTCTCACTCTTGCCCAGGCTGGTCTACCTAATTCATTAGATAATCTATTCTGGCCTCAGATTTATGGCAATCCTTCTGCATCAGGCTTCTGAGTACTAGTATAAAGGCATATGCCATTACACCTGGCTCTTGCCTCATTGTTCATGAATTTCTTTTCTGTATGCTTTAGTACCAATGGTGACATGCTTAGGATGGGATAATGATCTACTTTTCATTTTGTACATTAAAGGTGATGTGTTCCTCTGAAGATCTAAGATTCAGAGCACAGTTTTCCTGTCCTGATCGCCAGCTCCTTGCCTGGCAGCTGCTCAAATTACCACACAGAGACTTAGTATTATTTTTAAATGCTCAGCTAATAGCTCAGGCTTATTATTAACTAGCCCTTACATTTTAAGTTAGCCAATATTCCTTATTTATGCTCTGCCACGTGGTGGTACCTTTATTAACCTGACACATTCATCTCCTGCTACCTCTGCATCTTGGCTGGCAAATCCTGACTCTTCTTCCCATCATCCTTAGTTTGGTTGCCTTGCCTATACTTCCTGCTTGACTACTGGCCAATCAGCATTTTATTAAACCAGTTTGAGTGACAAATCTTCAAAGTATACAAGAGGATTATTCCACAGCATTTCCCCCTTTTTGTCTAATTAAAAAGGAAGGTTTTGGCCAGGCAGTGGTGGCATACGCCTGTAATCCCAGCACTCGGGAGGCAGAGGCAGATGCACCTCTGAGAGCTCAAGGCCAGCCTGGTCTATAAGAGCTAGTTCCAGGACAGCTTCCAAAGCCATAGAGAAACCCTGTCTCTATGTTAAACCCTGCCTCTATGTTAAAATGTTAACTGACTTTTATACTTGTGCTTTTTTTCTTTTTCTTTCTTTTCTTTTTTCTAGTGCTGGGGACTGGACCCAGGGCCTTGAGTTTACTAGGCAAATCCTCTCTTGAGCTAAATCACCTGTCCCTGTACTTTTCTGCATTTGATTTTATTGCCTGTAGCAAGTATGCATTATTGATATAACCAGAAAAAAACATGAAGGCTATTTTGATTTCCTCTTGTTTAGTTCCTTCAGATCTTAGCAGGAGTGGAATAATGTGGCTTAAACATTAACCCTGAGTAAAGCTTATTCTTGCTCCTTCTCTAGGATGTATATCCTCACCTCTGTCAGTATTAATTCCTGCCACCATGCTTTCTAAGTCAAATTCTGAATTAGCTCCCACAACCAAAATACTACGTTAAATACATCTTTCAAATATCAATTCCCCTTTTTTTAGAGGCAGGGTCTCACAGAGCCCAGGCTAGTTTCAAAGTCACAATTTTGCAAGGATAGCTTTGAATTTCTGATCTTTCTGCCTCTGTCTCAATGCTGGGATGATGAGTAGCACCCGTCATGACTGGGCAAGGTAGGGCTGGAGATCAAACCCAGGGCTTTTCATATGCTGGGCAATCAGGCTACCAACTGAGCTACATCCCCAGCCCTTTCCTCATTCATCTCTCTCCTCATTCTTTCTACCCCACTTGGCTATTGCCTAAACTGGCTCTTTATCACCTCACCTATATTACACATCACTCTCCTAATTCATCTACCCACCTCCAGCTGCATCTCTGTCCAGTAAGGTCTTCTAGATCACGAGTCCCTCCTACTTAACATCCATTACTGGCTCCCCACTGTCTATGAGGGTCTGAATCAGAATGTGTCAGATGCACTGGCTTACAAATTCAGCTTTGTCTCTTGTTGCTTCTCAGGAAGTTCCCAATAGCTGAGGACACTCTGCTTCCTCTGTGTTTCATGGACATGGCTCCTGTTTGTCTTTTGGATCTTGTTCTCCTTCTATTTTGAAAATTCCTCCTTCCTTTCCCTGAGCACTATTCTACTACTTAGAAAGTTAGGCTAAGAATGCCTCCTCTCCATTCTCCCTCCCTTCTACTCCAGTCCGTCTGATCCTACTACATCCAGAAGAATGGCAACAGTGACAGGGTCTGTATGGAAAGCTTTGAAAACACAGACTTACTAAATACAATGACTGTATTAGGTAGGCACTGCCTTAAACTTCTTTTTATTGTCACATTTGTGCCACTGTTTTCAAATGTCTTAGTAGCTATCTTCCCAATAGACAATCTCAATCAACTTCATGTCCCTAGCAAATGGCTACAAGTTTTGTAAATGATTTTGGAATATGATGAAATTAGCAGCATTTAACCAAGCCTTAATCTCAGGATTAGGTGATGTGAGATTTTACTGGCTAGTTTGGGAGACACCTGAATTCCAGTCAGAGGCTTTGGTGTTTCTCTAGTCACCTTTGCTCTAGATGATATGGCCACCCTCCTAGTTGCTCAAGGAAATGACCTAGAGTTACCTTGTGTATGCTTTTCTTCACATCTGTACCTCAGGGAAGTACCTTGAACTCTTTCATCTTTTATTTCCACAGTAACTACTCCACTCCAGGTAACTACTGCTATCTACACCATATGCTTACTCTAACTTTTTTTAAATTTTGAGACAGGGTTTTCTGTCCCTGAAACTCACTCTGTAGATCATGCTGGCCTCAAAGTCACAGAGATCCGCCTGCCTCTGCCTTCCGAGTGCTGGGATTAAAGGCATGCACCACCACTGCCTGGCAACAATTGCTTTTGTTTTATCTTGTTTCTCGTTCCATCTCTGCTATTCTTCAGAGATCATTCTCTATAAAAATAGGTAAAAAATGTAAAAACTCTAGATGAAAACAAACAACAAAATATACTCAAATGAATGAACAAAACAATAAAAACCAGGCTGGGCATGGTGGCACAGGCCTTCAGTACCAGCTGTGGCAGGCACATTTCTGAGTTAGAGGGCAGCTAGGGCTACATGGTGAGACCATGGTTCAACCCCTCCAACCCTTTCCTTTGCATTATATTACATGGATACGAATCTAAACCACAGGACTGGGGTCCTGCTCATGTTCTGACCTCAGTGTTACCCCTCTCCCCCAAGTGTGCGTCAGCCTCCTGTCCCTCAAACCAGCCAAAGTTGTTCAACATCAGGTCCTTTAAACTCATTGACCTTTGTCTGGAATGTTTTTCCTGCCAAGGCTGGCATGGCTAATTCTTCTTCCTTATTTAAGTCTTAATTCAGATCACCTCAAGAAAAAAAAAATCACCCTTTCTTTGTCTTTACTAAAGTGATGTGGTTGATTGTATGTAGCTTATGTCATGTCCTCAAATTCTCTGTACTGTTTTATGAAAACCCGGGAAAACTTTTAAATTACTTATGGCATTATTTCACAACTTTCCCTGGCCATTCTGTATTTTCTTCTACATTACTTGCCACTACCACAATTATCTCATTATTTTCCTTCTCCGCTAGAAACACACACACGTGCAATTGCAGATGTTGCATCAAAAGTCATAATTCATCTTTCTATTCCACTTGAATTTCTGATCTGCCTTTACATTGTCCTGGCTGTCCTGAAACTCATTTTGTAGACCAGGCTGGCCTTCAACTCAGAGATCTGCCAGCCTCTGCCTCCTGGGTGCTGGGATCAAAGGTGTGCACCACCACACCCAGGAGTGTGTTACTCAGCTCACTTTTTCTGTTGTTGTTTTGTTTTTTGTTTTTTTCACTAAATAAATCAAACAAGGGAAAGACAGTGGTCTTCTTTGATGTGCAAATGAGGTCCTTGTATAAGTACCAAAAGAAGTGGACTCCTGAGTCCCAAATGTCCTAACTGGTGGGACAGGAGGAGAAGGTACAGACAAAAGTCCTTCCAACTGGACTGTTGACAAAGTATCAATCACAGTTGTTCAGAGGATCAAAAAACTGGGCAGATCTGTCTAGAGACCAGATCCAAGGTGATCAGTACTGTCTGCTGTGGGCCGGCAGGGGAACTCCTCTCTTGAAAGGTCTACAGAGCAGGCAATGCTTGTAATGGTCAGGCTTTTGTTTAGGGCATCTGACCTGGAGAGGAATGGTCAACTGGACAGGTTAGGAATTGACTCAATGATTAGTGAAGCCAGTTTATCGGGCATTGTTTCACAGTCTGACAGGGACTCTTCCGTCTTTGTTTCTTTTAGCTTTCTAAATTTATCCTGCATTCACCCACATCTTTGCTTTTGAGAAGTCCAAGACCTAAACTGTTTTTATCCATGTTCTAAATCTATCCGTATCGTTTTTTTTTATTATTTAGTCCAAAGAATGCTTTACAAATTACTTGATTGTCCATTACTTCAAGTGACTCATTTCGGTCTTTTCCAGTTTGTGCAGCACAGAACTCATTCAGTCAAGTAGAATTTAGATCACAAAGCCACTTATGACAGGTTTTTCGGCCACTGCTCCTATCTTCCTCCTTAACGGTCAGTTTCAAGAGCCCCGTTAGCGTCAGACACCCCTCGTCCCACGCTACCACACAAGCTGCCTTTTCGGACTTTCAGGAAATTGACTCTGTCCTCTAGCAGCCACATTGGAGGAGGGTTGCCGAGGAGCCAGGAAACCAGGTAGCTGGAGAATCGCGGCGGGTACCCAAGCGCTGGGGAGGGGGCGTGGCAGTGGGCGTTTCCAGGCGCAGCAGGACCACCAATGGCATCCGGGAGCTCGGGGCGATGCGCGTGACGCAGCCGCGGGCTAGGAGGTTGGGGCGGAGAACCGGGTGGGGGCCGACGCTTTATCTTCCTCCGCTGCCCGGCTGACGGCGTTGCGGACCCGTGTTGGGACATCGTTCCGCAGCGACCCTCCTGCGGCTGCCCAGCCTGCCGCCCAGACCGCCGCAGCTGCCCTCGGCCCGCAGGTAACCTCAAGCTTCCGTTCCGCTCCCCTCCTCCGTTCCTGTCCAGGTCTACACTGAGCCCCAGAGGAAGGGGACTGCGGTGGCGGCGCCACTCCCGCTCTGCGGGCCTGGCCTGGGCCGGACTGTCCCGCCGAGACGCTGCCTGCCGCCGGGGGAGAGCGGGAAAGTTACTCTCAGCCATCCGGATGACTGGCAGCCTTTTCTATGTCAGTGATGGTTTTGATGTCCCCCAAGTCAGTGGCGTCTCTCAAGCCAGTCAGTAGTAAAGAAAGTTGCGCATTGGAAGTCACCGAATTCTTTGAAAAGCGACATCAAAACATGCGCTCAGGAAGTCAGTTTTTTTTTTTTTTTAACCCCCTGATGTGGGCGGGGGAGATGTGAGGGGAAAGATGGCACTGCTAGACACCAGACTATATGGGTCAAGGGCTCCAAAAGTTATGTTTTTAAGTAGCAGGAGGGAATTGTTAATATTTTTTTTTAAATTTAAATGTTAATATGCATGCAATTTAAGATATATATGTATACATATACATATATATATGGATTATTTGTGAGAAATTACTCTAAGCTTCATTCTCTGCATTTTCTGTAAAAGTCTTTGCCACTTTTCCCCCTTCAAACTACTTGCCTGCTCCGTTAATGCAGAATCCAACTTGAATATTTCTTTCTCTTGTTTGCTTTCAAGTGAGAAATATAAGTGACTTGTTAACTAGCCAGCTCAGGCAGCAGGGGAGTGGGGATTGCAGAGAACTCTGATGCAGCGGCGAAAGTAAGCGGAGTAAACGTGGGGAAGCACGCGGCTTAGCGTGTCACGTGCTTGGAACTGGTCAGGGGTTTCACATTCCCTAAGGACTCAGATAAGGTACTGAGTGCCTGAGCTCCTGCTTCAAGCCTGGGCGGGTTCTCCAGGCTCCAGCTTCCTCTCTTTGTCCCTGGAAAGCTTCCTCTTATCTCCTGGAGCATTTGCCCCGGGCCTTATGCCCTTTCCCCTTCTCCAACACCTAAGCATTCCTCAAACCACAGTTCACTTACTTCCGGGTGGGAGCCACTCATTAGTGTAAGCTTGCTTGAACTCTGCAGATATCCTTATCTGCAGTTAGTTGATCATCTATTGTAAGTAGATGCTCTAATTGTTTTCTCCTGGTTTTTTTTCTGTCTTCCCAGGGTCTGGCCCTGTACCTGGCCTGAACAGAACTAAAGAGTTGGAGGGCCAAAGAAGGAACTTAGAGAAAACATTAACTAGGGAGAGTGACTGTTTCCTATAGAAGTATCATTTGTCAGACAGGAGGCTTAGGGATTTTTTTTTTTTTTTTTTTTTTGCCACATTGGATAACTAGTTAAATTTAATCATTTGTAAGTAAAATAAATTCAATTTAAATAAAATTTGCCCAAGTTCTTCTGTATTTAGTCTTGTTAATTGACCCGGATCTGTTAGTTACATAAAAAAGTTATAGGGACAAACCAATTGGGACAAACCAATTTGGAGAGAAGATGAAGATGTTATGCTTTGGATTGTTAATTTTACCCCTTCTTTCCTGCCTGGTTCCCTCCCTCCCTCCTTTCTGTTGGTAGGATCTCATGTGGCCCAGGCTGGACTGATGCTGTGTAGTTGAGAATTATCTTAAACTCCTGGGTTCTCCTGCTTCAGCTATCCTTGTTAGGATTTTAGGTGTGTACCACTGTGTTCGGTACCACTGCACCCAGTGTTGTATTCTAAGTTCTATCCACAGTGGTTTCCCTTTTCCTGAACTTCAGGATGATATAGGAGTTATTCACCTGCAGGAGGTACCCAATATTTATTTGTGATTCAGGTTTATAGGTTCTTTTGAAATCTCTGTTAATGAGAACACCAGAGGCAGACTAAAGTTGACATTTCTTTGGGACATGAATCATTTGTTTCTCTAATTCCTTTTATTTGCTTTCTGGAGACAAGGGGGATGCTTACGGCAGAACATTACATAACTTCCCTGTACAGATTGGTTTCTTACATTCTTGTCTAATCAGTGTGTTGCATTTCATTGGTTGTGTGTGTGTACATGAAAGAGCACACACACACACACACACACAAGTATGGAGGCCAGAGGACTACTTGGTGGAGTTAGTGTTCTTCTACCTTTATGTGGTTTTCAGGGATTCAGCTTGGGTTGCCAGGCTTCCTGCAGGTATTTTTATCCACTCAGCTATCTGGCCAGTACCACTAGTCAACTTTGACACCTAAAAGGAAGCTAGCTCCACCACACAATCTAATGCATCTTTGCAAATGGGGTGGGACAGGCAGATAGATCTGAGTTAGGCCAGCCAGGGCTACAAAGTGAGACCTTGTCTCAAAACAAACAAACAAACAAGCAAAAAACCAACAAGAGATAAGGAGTGTAATGTTAAGTGAGCTGTTGGTGCACCTCCCTTGGTGCTCAGCACTGTGGATGGTGCTTGTTTACCTTCGCTGCTAGGCTTCTTGTGAGAAATGTCCTATGATCTGTTTTCAGTTCCTCAACACATTTTGCAACCTACTCCAATACATTTGCCCTTTCTGGAACCAACTGTACACATAGTAAATCATCCACTGTTAGCACATCTCACATTGTGAAATAGCTGTCCCAAGTTCCACCCTCTTTGTTTTTTTTTTTTTTATAATCTTTAATATATATTATACATAATATATATACAACAAAACAAAACCTTGCAGATGTCACACACCACCTTTTCTTTGTTCTCTACTTGAATTTTCATGATCCTGACCCCAAGAATCCCTCTGAATCCTCTTATTCACCCCTAACCTCCCCACCGTCCCCCAGCAATTTTTGCTGCTTGTTCTCCTTTAATCTCTTTGGTTTTTGGTCTTTTTGCTCTTAACTATTTAAGTGCTTTATAATACCAGGGAAATTATTTAACCATCTATGAGATGATTATGCTAGTACCTACTGCTTAGCTTGTTAAATAAGTGCTATGTACATAGTAGCCTGAGTATTTTCTGGGTGACCTGCCTGGGAGACATCCTGAACTTGGGCCTTAGCCTTAACTGTCAGTGTGCACTGATGCATCCCAGATCCGTATCTTCAATGCAGACTTGTGTGTTCAGCTGCCCTTTTATACCTTGGCTGGCCTACAGGCACATAATATCGAGCTTATCTATTCTTTCTCCTTCCTATAATTAGTGTAATGGCATTTCTAGCCTTCCTGAGTTAGCATACTCACTTGGGATCTGTGAACTGCTGCCTTCTACTTGTAGCCAGCCACACCTCAACAACTTCTAATCATTTGTAATCTCTTCCCCCCCCCCCATTTATTTTACCAATAAACACATGTCATGTGAGTCTTGAGGCTCATTGTTGGCGCTGCCAATCTTTTCTTTAACACATCCTTTGGTTCTGAGTTCATCTTCCTCAAGATAAATAGCAAGTCCTTCTTTTAGAACATTTTGTTTGTTAGTTTTTTGGGTTGGGGACAGATGAACTGCCATTAAAGTTCACCCTGAGATCCCAATCTTCCTTTTTGACAAGAGTAATTCTAGTGCTGTGTTTGAGAGGGAGAAGAAAAGGAAAACCAGAAAGACTAGAAGGTGTTGAGGGAATAAGTGATTGAGAGACTACCACAGTGTTTAGTGGAGATTTATTTTTATTTATTCAGTGTGTTTGTGTGTGACAGAGTCTCAGTATATAGTTCAATATGTCCCTAAAATGATGGCAGCTCTCCTGCCTCAGCCTCCCAAGTGTTGGGGTTATAAGCATGAGTTGTCATGGCTGGCCTTTAAATAGTGCTTTTGAGTGAAGTGAGGTTGGCAGATGTGTGAATCGATAAGAATTAGGTTTATCATGAGTCTGGAGTCACATGGATTTATCTTGGATTATATGAGGAAAACTTAAGTTGCAAGGGCAAAAATAAATAGATAGATAGATACCCAAAAGGAATGATTGTTGGTCCTGTTAACTGAGATGGAGATGACCAAAGTGGAATTTGATTGAATGTCAGTAGTTCTATCTGGGTGTGATGGTGTATACCCATAATCCAAGAGGATTAGCCTGTCCCCTAAAATGAAAAGTGTCAACAGTTGGGTCTGGGTCATTTTCAAAATGTCTGTTGGACACCGACTTGGACATGTCAAGTGAGATGGTGGATCTGCTCATCAGAGCCTGGTGGGGAGTGCAGTATCTAAGAAGTGGTGTGCAGGCATCAGGGAGAGGACCAGTGTCAGAAGATGTGATGGGTTGAAGACCAGCTCTATGGAGCCGGGATACTGACTGGATCTGAGTAGATGTTGATGTGGTGGTATACATCTTAAATCCCTGCACTTGGGAGGCAGAGTCAGGTGGATCTTGGAGTTCAAGGCCAGCCTGGTTTACAATTCCAGGATAGCCAGAGATACACAGAAAAACTCTATCTTGAAAAACCAAAACCAACCAAACAAAACCCCAAAAACCTTAGTACGTAGCCTGGTCTGGTGGTGCACACTCATAAAGGCAGAAGGATCTTTGAAAATTCTAGGCCAGCCAGGTCTACGAAGTATGATACTCTGCTCTCTCCTGCTCCTCCCCGCCAACCCACTTGTTTTGTACATATAAAGCATAAGTATTAAAAAAAAAAAATAGCTGTTTCTTTTTTTCTAGCTTGGTAAGTATTGAAATACTTTCTCATGTTTTGAGGAATAAACTTTAGTTGGCATTCAGTTTTGATAATTTATTTTATATGTGTGGGTGTTTTGCCTGTAGAGACCAGAAGAGGACATCAGGTCCTCTGGGACTGGAGTTACAGGTGGTTGTGAGCTACCATGATGGTGCTGGAAATTGTACCTTAGTTTTTGACGCATCCATCTCGCCAGCCCTGACACTCATTTTTCAGTTTGTTTATTTTACTGTCTTTTTTATTTTTAGCTTGTGCACGCATGAGGTTTTGTGTGTGTGTGTGTGTGTGTGTGTGTGTGTGTGTGTATGTTTAGACTTAAAATTTATTTGTTTTAATTTTATGTGTGTTTTGCCTCATGTGTGTGCTATGTTTAAAAGAGGCTTTTGGGACTGCCAATATTTGATAGGGACTGATATCTTCAAATTTGTTGCAATATCTTATACTCAAAAGAAGAAATCTTTTTGGGGGGAGGCGGGGAGCCGGGAGCGTTTTTCAAGACAGGGTTTCTCTGTATTGCTTTGGAGCCTGTCCTGGAACTAGGTCTGTGGACCAGGCTGGCCTCACACTCACAGAGAACCAACCACCTGACTCTGCCTCCCAAGTGCTGGGACTAAAGGCGTGGGACACCAAGCCCGGCTCAAAAAAAATCTTAAAACTGATTAAAATAAAATCAGAGAAAGACAATATATTATCAGTTTTCACCTCTCTTAAGCATAGTAGTGATATGAAATTCAACTATCCAGATACTAGTTCAAAGCTTTTAATTTTTTTTTCGTTTTTCGTTTTTGTGTGTAGCTTTGGAGCCTGTCCTGGAACTCTGTAGACCAGGGGGGCCTTGAAGAAGAGATCCACTTGCCTCTGTCACAGGGATTAAAGGAGTGTGCAACCACTGCCCAGCCTTTATTCAGATTATTAATTGACACATAATTATGCACGCTTATGATGTGTAGTGATGTAGTGATGTTTTTCTGTGTACTGATCAGTCAGGACAATAGCTTGCTCATGAATAATACCTCCTTCATGTTGGGAGCATTCAATGTCTTTATTTCTGGCCCTTGTTGTTCTTTCCTAGGCAGCTTGATGGTGGGAGAAGAAAAGATGTCACTAAGGAACCGGCTGTCAAAATCTGGTGAAAATCCTGAGCAAGATGAAACCCAGAGAAATGTTCCGGATACACAGAGCAATGGTGAGGTTTTTAATGTTCCTGAGGTAAATTAATGGACCAGAAAACAAGTTCTCTGTTCTAGGGCGGGACTTACAGTTCTTTACTACAAATGTGTACTGGTGGTTTTATATTTCTGGTAGTAAGTTCATAGTAATTAATTTAGCGATGGGCTGGAGAGGTGGTTCCTAAGTTACGAGTACTTGTTAGGACCCACGTTCCAATCCCAGGGACTCTGCTATCCTTGCCTGGCTTCTGAAGGCACTGTACACACAACAAACATGTAAATAAAACATCCTGTGTTAGTTAGGATTTCTTTTTCTTTTTTTTGTTTTTTGAGACAGGGCTTCTCTGTATTGTTTTGGAGCCTGTCCTGGAACTTGCTCAGTACACCAGGCTGGCCTTGAACTCACAGAGATCTGCCTGCCTCTGCCTCCCGAGCGCTGGGATTAAAGGCATGTGCCACCAACGCTCAGTTAGGTAGGGTTTCTATTGCTGCGATGAACATCAAGGCCAGAAAGCAAGTTGGGGAGGAAAAAATTTATTTGGCTTACACTTCAGCATTGCTGTTCATCTCTGAAGGAAGTCAGGACAGGATCCTGGAGACAGGAGCTGATGCAGAGGCCATGGAGGGGAACTGCTTACTGCTTCCCCTGGCCCTCTCAACCCACCTTCTTATAGAAAGAACCCAGCACCAGCAGCCCAGGGATATCATCATCCTCCATGGGCTGGGCCTTCCCCCATTGATCACTAAATGAGAAATGCCTTACAGCTGGATCTCATGGAGGCCTTTCTTCAGTTGAAGTTCCTTGCTCTTATGACTCTAGCTTGTGTCAAGTTGACACACAAAACCACCTAGTATACATCTGTACACACAAAATAAAAGTAAATAAAAATTTATTCAACAAACACTTCTACAGTGTTTCAGATATTGTCCATTCATTTAACCAGCCTAACCTCCCAGTGATTATTGAAATGTCCTGCTGGATCCTTGGTTATAGTAGTGATTGATACATATGTGTTTGCGTTTATGGAGCTTTGAGTTAAGTGAATGGCAGAACTCTGAATCATGCAGAGTTGGGGGTGAAATTCACTGAAGAGACTCTGGGTTTGTTCCTCAGCATAACAGCAACAATAACAACAAAATTCCAAAGAACCAAAACAAAAAGCAACAACAAAACAAACAAAAACCCACATAATTGAATTACTATAAATAAGTATAATCTCATAAAGTTACTTAATCTTAAAGTAGATATAATGAGCAAAAATTAAGTAAGGAGCAGGACCTGAACTGCTGTATAAATCTTAGGAGAGTGGGAGAAGTTAGGGCATTTACTATTTACTCAGTGCATGAAGAGTATAGTATAGTTAAGGTCGAGGCTCATGGTTAAGAATGGAGATTCAGAAATGCAACCCTCATGATACCATCTATTGCATCAGGATGTTTATTTTTACAATGACATTTGTATGGTTTTGCTTTCGTAGGTATTTGACACTCCAGACGTGTTTGGTTAACAAATAGGGGAGGAACTTCCAGAGAACAGGTTGTCTTTGGCATCCTCAGACTTCTTTTCATAAAGAGGCTCTCTCTTTAGCCTTTCGTACTTTAATTGCAAGCATTGGCAGCGGGATCATACCAGGACACTGAATGAGGCTGTTTAGTTGCTGCTATAAGGAGGTTCATCACAGACTCAGCTACTTGTGACATAGTGCGCTTGGTCCAGTTCTAATGCCCTATAAAAAGTGAAATCTATGCAAAGGAGGTTGAGCCAGCACAATAAGACCAGTTCTCTGTCCCTCGTTGTTCATGGTCTTGGTGAAAGTCTGGGTTGTCTCCTTTGCCTGGACTCCCACCAAGTAGTTTTCCATTAATTTGTTTTTCTAATGGTAATACTTCTTAAAGATAGAAAAAGTGTTACTGAAACTTTGTGTCATCGTCATCATATACTATTGTTCTTTCTATCGTGTTTTTTAAAAAGCTGTTTTGTTTTGTCAAGAGGGTTTATCTGTGCAGCCTTGCTTCAGTCTCCCAAGTGTGGGGATTAGAGGCATTCGGCACCATGCCCAGTTTTCATGAAGGGCTTCCTGCTTGCTCAGTACACTTTCTGTTGAGGGAGATCCACAGCCGTGAGTTGGAATCATTCTAGGTTTTAATACAGCTGTTAAACAATTATGTTGTTTAGCTTAAGTTAAGAAGTTTGCCCCCTTCCTTGTCTTACTGCAGGTAGTGCTGATTGGAAAAGAAAGCCTGTTTCTGTACTTCCACACTTGTAGAATCTGGATGAGTAAACTATGACCTTTGAATAGCAAGGGGCTTAAAGCCTTTCAGTGTGGCTGAACAACCAGGCCAACCTAGGAGCTTGTTGCTTCACCTCCGATGTGTTGGGTAAAATTTCATTTTAGTAGGATTCTTGGTGATTCATGTAGGTTAAATTTTGAGACACAGCTTTTATTTACCCCCCACCCCCTGTAGCCCAAGTTGGGCTGTGGCTTGTTATGTAGTTAAAATTGGCCTTGAACTTTTGATCCTCCTGCCTCTACCTGACAGTGCTGGGATCATGGGTGGTGTGCAGCTTGAGACCCGGTTTTTAGTGTGGCCCATAGCTTTTGGGTGTGAATGAGAATGACCCCAGCATGAAGAAATGACCCCATACAGCAGCTTGAGATCTGAGTCAGAGTCTCCTGTGGGAGGCTCTGTGTGTGGTGTGAAAGAGCCGCTAGATGGTACCAACTGGGTTTTGTGGTCAAATACTACTGCTGTGAAGAACATGATGGCTCACTTCACTGAACTTCCCTAGTATAATAACACAGGTGTAGTGGCGCTGCTGTTAGTCCCAGCACTCAGGAGGCAGAAGCTGGTGGATCTCTGTGAAGCCATACTGAACATACTGTTGTTTGTCTCAAACAACAAAAAAGATAATGACTTTGGGAGTGATGAGACGGTTTAGTGCTTATGAGCCCTCCCTGTTTCTGCATAGGACCCAGCTCCATAATGGCTTTCAAGCATCTAACCCCAGTTCTAGGGAATCTGACCCTTCTGACTTCCTCAGGAGCCAGGCACACCACAGTGCATAGACACGCACATGGTCAGTGTACAGGTATACACTCGCACAGTGCACGCACACACTTGTGTAGTACACATACACACTCACAGTGTACAGGCACACACTCCACAGTGCACAGAGACACACACCACAGTGCACAAACATTCTTGTGCATATTGTACAGACAAATTCAAACAGTTCATAGATATACATGCAGGCAAAGCATTCATACACATAAATCTAAAATAAAAAATACTTCATGAGGCAGAGGCAGGGAGGCCAGCCAGGGTTACACAGTGATACTGTGTCTCAAAAATAAAGACCTGGAGTAGAGAGAGGTGCTTAGGGAGAGGGTAGTACATACCTAAGGGTGGTGTGGGCTTCTCAAGAGTGTCTTATGTTCTTATCTGTGATCTTGGTGGCGCTGAAGTCCTTCTGAGAGTTTCTCAGGCACTTTTCCCTCCTCTTTTCCAGTAAATGAGATCATAGGGTTTCCTGAGGTGCCTGGGGTATGATTACAATCTGAGAAGTAAAACCACTGGTCATAAAGGTTGCTCAGGGAGTTAAGGCCTGTTTTTACTGTGAATAAGCTTCACGTTCTCTCTCTTTTTTTTTTAGATTGCCAGAAAATTGCAGATTTACACCTAGGAAAGGTGCTTATGTTCTTAAGTATGATCTGCTGTTCTTTGAATAGCCTTACTTGGTTTTTGAGACAAGGCTTCTCTGTGGCCCTCAATGTCTTGGAATTCTGTGTAGAGCTATGTAGATTTGCCTGCCTCTGCCTTCCAAGCACTGGGATTAAAGTCATGTGTGACCGTGCTGTTTGAACATTTTTATTGGAACTGTCTCTTCAAGGGACCGCTTCTCTGTCAGCCACCTTTACAGAAAATTTTAATTGTGCTAAAATTTTTAAGATTTATTTTTGTTTGTTTTGTGTGTGTGTGTGTGTGTGTGTGTGTGTGTGTGTGTGTGTGTGTAAGGATATGTGCATGTGTGAGTGCAATTGCCAAATAGAGGCAAGGGAACCTGGAGTTTAAGGCTAGTTTCATCTACGTAGCAAGTTTGAGGCTAGCCTTGGATAACTGAGACCATGTCTCAAAGTTTGAGCATAGGTATGCGCGCGCGCGCAAGACACACACACACACACACACACACACACACACACACACAAAAGCTCCTACTCTCTCAAAATTCCTAAGCTTAATTATCCTATGGGCACAGAGATGGCTTTCAGATGACTTAATTTTATCTCTTCATGGCAAGAAAGGTAAAGCTAGGATAATGGTAGTCTAAGAAAATGGTCAGTGAGGGTGTTTTAGAAAAAAACTCAGGAGGTTAAAAAATGTTTATATATATGAGAGCATTTTGCCTGTGTGTGTGTGTGTGTGTGTGTGTGTGTGTGTGTGTGTGTGTGTGTGTGTGTTTGCCACATGTGCCTGGTACCCCATAGAGATCAGAAGAGGGCATTGGAACCCCTAGAACTGGAGTTAGATGCTTATGAGTCATGTAGGTGCTAGGACGCAAACCTGGGTCCTCTACAGAGGGCTTTCAGCCACTTAGCCAGCTCTCCAGCAATAGTCAAAATCAGTCTTGGCTTCAGTAGTCGACAAAAACTTTGTAGTTAGTGCCTATGATTAGTTAATTTGTACTTGCTGCAAGCACACACACATTCTTTATAAGAGCTGAAACCTGTAAAATGACTGTCTCTGTGCAGCACTCTGGGCCACTGGGAATGTTAAAAGACATGTTTTTTTGTAAGTTTGTTGTTTTGAGTCAGGGTTTCTCTGTGTAGCTTTGGAGCTTGTCCTGGAACTCACTCTGTAGACCAGGCTGGCCTCGTACTCACAGAGGTCGCGGCCTGCCTCTGCCTCCCAAGTGCTGAATTAAAGGGGTGTTCTACCACTGCCCAGCTGAAGACATAGTTTTAATGAGGCTCAGTTATCTACTGGCCATGTAACAATGTGCAAAATGTATATTTTTTTGAATCAGCTTATCTATTTTGAAAATAAAAATGGTACCGACTCCTGCTTTTCTCCCTGGGTGTCCCCCCCCCCCCACCTTCCCCCCACTCCCCATAGGGGAGTTTCTCTGTGTAGCCCTGGATGTCCTGGAACTCCAACTCTGTAGGCCATGCACCGCCCAACTTCTCACTGGGTTTTAAAGGGTTAATTATTGATATGATACATTCTTTACAGGTTCTCAATGGAGTAATTAGGTGTGTGGAGTAGACCTTGGCAGTATTTGCAGTGATTAGATCAAGGTAATTAGCATATCTGTCACCTCTTAGTTATACTCTATATTCATTCAAATTAATAGCCAATTCCAAGATAAAGATTTAGCAGTTCAGGGGCCACAGTGACTCCATAGAAAAGGGTAGTGAGAAAGTGAAGGTAAGCCATCATTGCAGGACATGTTGTATTACGAGGAAAAATGTACAAGACGGTTGGTTCAGAAGGGTTAAATGGTTCACCAGAAAAGGCTGTTGGTTATTTTAAAGTATTGCACCTCAAAGTCAGGATTTTATTGTTGTCTCTAAAACAAATATACTTTTATATGACTTCCATTTTAATTTTTAAAATTAATTTTAAATTAACATATAAAGAAATGGTTTTCATTTTCTTTTGTTAGTGTGTGTGTGTGTGTGTGTGTGTGTGTGTGTGTGTGTGTGTGTGCGCGTATGAGTGCATACGTGCCATATAGCATGGGTGGAGGTCAGAGGGCAGCTTTTGGGAGTTGAAGCTCCTTCAGCTCTGGGTTCCAAGTCTTGAATATAGATGGTTGAGCTATCTCACAGCTCTTGTCGCTTTGAGACAGCATCTTTCTTACTCCATAGCCCAGGCTGGCCTTGAACTCTAGGTGACCTTTTTTCATGCTTCAGTCCCCTCACCTCTAGTGGTGATACCACAGTGCTGTGGCATGCCGGTGGTGTCAGCAGACGTTGGTGCTCTCATCCTTCCACGTGGGTCCTGGGAAATCAAACTCAGGTCCTCAGGCTGGGCAGCAAGCATGTTCACTCAGCAGCTGAGCCATCTTAGCATCCCTAACTCAGTTTTGTTGTTTTGACAGGTTTTCTCTGTGTAACCCTGGCTGTCCTGGAACTCACTCTGTAGACCACACTGGCCTTGAACTCAGATTCACCTGCCGCCACCACTGAGCCTGTCAGCTTGGGTTTAACACTGTGTTTCCTCTTAAGATGGCACTCCGCCTCAGCTCTCTGAGCCTGGACTTGCACTTCTCAGCCCCTCGCCAGTCTTGCCAGAGAAGTCAGTTTCTGCAAGGCCAGTAGATGGGTTTGAAGCTTGTGAGAGCTGGCTCAGGCCTGTGGGTAGGCTGCTGCTTTCTTGTCACCAGGCTTCCTGGTTTACCTTGTGGTTGAGGTGTAGCCGCATTTTCCTGATGACTATCACACTTGAAGGATTTTTGAAACTCTTCCTTTCTAGAATCAGGCTTGTTTTGTTCTTTTTTAAAGATCTATTTATTCATGTATGTTATGTGTATGAGTGCTCTGTCTTTGTATACACCAGCAGGAGAAATCAGATCTCATTATAGGTGGTTGTGAGCCACCTTGCTGGGAATTGAACTCAGATCTCTGGGAATGCAGTCAAGTGCTCTTAACCACTGAGCTATCTCTCCAGCCCCCTTCTGTTTTTTTCTTATTTTGATAACTTTTGTACTGTGTCATAGAAGCAGATTCCAGTCTATCAACTTTTGTAGCTTTTTTGTTTGTTTTGCTTTTGCTTTTTTGGGGCAGGATTCTCTGAGGCTGACCTTGAACTCTGAGATCTGCCTGCTTCTGCCTCTTAAGTGCTGGGGCTAAATAAAAGCTTGCACCACCACTGTCTGGGCTTTATTTTGTAACTTTTAATATTCATTATTAAGCAGGGTTGTTATGAGCTGTATGCAGGCAGATCAGGAGTTCAAGGCCAGCCTGAGCTATGTATAATACCGTCTGAAAACAAAACAAAGTTTTACTATGTTTACTATGGCAGTTTTACTATGTTTACTATGGCATGAGCCAGTAATTCAGACTCAGGCTGGAGGATTAGTGTGAGTTTGAGGCCAGCTGTATAGTTAGTGAATATCACCTTGAACAGCACTGATTTACCATGTAACTGGTGACCTAGAAAATAAGTATATAATATCTGCTTTTTAGCACAAAATCATATTAAATACAATATTGTAAAACAAATGAGGTTGGCATTTGATCCAGGTTAAAGTCCTAGGAATCCAGCAAGTCTTTAGGCTATGGTCTTTTTTTCTGTAAAACTCTTTTAGCATATGCTTAGCATCATTTTTCTTTTATCACTTGAGATTCAATACTGTATACATATATGTATACATACATAAAATATATATGTAATTATATACATGTGATAGATATGCAATATATGCACATACGTGTGTGTATATATATACATACATATATACATATATACATATATATATATATATATATATATATATATGATTTATTTAATTTTACTTGCATTGCTAGGCAGGGTCTAACTCAGGGCTTTAGCCCAAGCATTCTACCACTGAATATATACTCTTGACTTTTTAGCTCAAATATTGACTGTGATGTTGGTGGAGTTTTCCTGTCTGCAGCCGCTTTCATATAAACACACTGAGGTTTATATTAATTATAAATGTCCAGCAATAGCTCAGGCTTATTACTAACTAGCTCTTACATTTTAAGTTAACCCATATTTCTTATTTATGCTCTATCATGTGGCGAGCGGTACCTTTAATGCATCTGCTGACAACTCTGGACTCCACACTTCCTCATTCCATTCATTCTCAGTTTGGCTTTCCTGCCTAACTGTATCCTGTTCAACTATTGGACAGTCAGCTTGTTCATTAAACCAATCTTAGCGAAGTATATTCACGCAGTGTAAAGGAATATTCCACAGCACTCTGTCTCTTCTGTTTGTGTTCTTGTCCTAAGAGTCCAGAGGAAGAGTATTATGTTTACAGAGTAAGTTTGGAACTGAATAAATGGCTGTCATCTATGTAATGGTATGATTGTCACCCGAGTTCTGACATAGTGATAAAAGTACGGGATTGTTAACGGGGAGCAGGCTGGTGACCATAAACAAAGAAAAGGTTTAATATAGAGAGGTTCTCAAAATGCATTAGAGTAAGAGTTTGACACCTCAAGAAATAGGCTGAAAATTATTTTTTCTTATGGTGTGTGTGAGTGAGTGAGTGAGTGAGTGTGTGTGTGTGAGTGAGTGAGTGAGTGTGTGTGTGTGTGTGTGTGTGTGTGTGTGTGTGTGTGTGTGTGTGTGTGAGACCTCAAAGTCAGGAAACTTTCAGGAGTTGGTTCTTCCTTCTATCATCATTTGGGTCCTGGGATTGAACTCTGGTCCTCAGGCTTGGTGGCAGGCAGGCTTGTGATCTGTCTCACTGACCAAAAGAATTTTTACTTGATAGGTGCATCAACCAACTTAGCCTCAGAACAGCCTTTAGTTTTGTATGTTAAATGTTAAATGTAAATCAATGTTAACTAACATTTATTCATGAAGAATAAACATAGCAAGCCTAATTTTCCTTCCCTCCCTCCCTCCCTCCCTCCCTCCCTCCCTCCCTCCCTCCCTCCCTCCCTCCCTTCCTCCCTCCTTCCCTCTCTTCCTTTTTTGGAGACAGTCTCTTTTTATGCATGGCCACCCTAGAGTTTTCACTTTAATCTTAGTGCTCAGGAGGCAGAGGCAGGTGGCAGGTCTCTGAGTTCAAGCCCCATAGTGAGTTCCAGGCCAGTCAGGGACACACAGTGAAACCCTGTCTAAATAAGTAAATTATTTATATGACATTGGTAATGTCTTAAGTTTTCCTGACCCTCATCCCTTCATTTTACCCATGTTGCTTCTCTCACGGTTTTGATATCTCGAATGTCTTAGGGTTTGTAGCCAGCAGCTTCTTTGTTCTTGGAACTTTATCTGTTAGGACTGTTGAAGGCCTTGAATGATTCTGTGACCTTCCAGGGAGGAATTGTACTTATGTGTTGGCAGTCTAGGGACACAGCTTGAGTTTGCCTTCAAATAAACAAACACACTTTAAGGTTTTTGAGATAACAAAAGTTTAGGTTGCAAAATCCACTGAAGTGTTGCAAGTTTTCAGGGAGTCTGTCCTGTCTTTGAAGTAGAGACAGACACATTTCCTTTCTGCTCCTTTCTGTTTCTGTCCGGGACCCTGAGGATGTGGCCGGATGGGTTCTTAGCTGTAACAGGCCCTAGGTTTCACCATTCTGTAAGGCAACCAGACCCTGGTGCTGTTTTGTGAAAGGACCACATACTGTATGGCAGCCAGTGTGTGACAGTTTCCTAGCATTTGGCAAGAATCCATGTGCCTGTCACGTATTCCTTAGGGGTTCAGCTTCATTTTGTCTTTTCCTGTGGTTTTTTTTGGCTCAGTGTTGCAATGTGTCTTCTTAAGATTTTTTAAAATATTTATTTATTTGTATACAGTGTTCTATCTGTATGTTTGCTTGCTTGTGGGAGTACCAGATCAATATAGATGTTATGAGTCACCATGTGGTTGCTGGGAATTGAACTCAGGACCTCTCGAAGAGCAGCCAGAGCTCTTAAGCTCTGAGCCATCTCTCCAGCCCTTAAGATTTTTTTTTTAAGTTTAATTGTATTTATGTGTGAGTATGTATGAACATGAGTGCAGGTGTCCTGCGAGGCGAGAAGAGGGTGTCGGATGCACTGGAAAAAGGGACAGGCTTGGGAAGTAGCTTGGGTCCTTTGCAAGAGCAGCAAGCACTCTTAACCACAGAGCCATAAGCTCTCCAGCCCCAGCAATAAGCCTTAAAAGCAAGTTTTTTCATCCCTAAGATTTTACTCAGTAACTTCATAGTCTCAAGTGAAGATCTGTTCTGGGACCTAATTTCTCACATTGCCAGAAGTGGACCCATAACCGTATTTGTAAGTGGCTTAGATTGCTTGTGCTTCTTTCTTCCTAAATGGCACTGTGGTGTTGTGTACTGGAGTATACGCATTCATCTTTATATCTGTTTGCTTTCGACTTCATGGTTTATTGCCGCTTGAGAGTCGACTTAAAGCTCTGTTTTAACTATTCGGTTATTTTTATTTCCCTTAGGTCGAATTACCATGAAACAGTTGATAGCCAAGAAGAGGCAGCTGGCTGCAGAGGCGGAGGTAGGTATCTTTTTTTTCAGAAGCAGAAAAAAAGGGGCTTTAGGTAAAGTTACCATTTAAATATTCATTTGTTTAGTTAGGTTCTATTTTAGACAGTTTCTCATGTACCCCAGGGTCCTGATCCTCACACTCTGCTCTTTATTTTAGTTTGTTACTGTTACTATGTGTATGCTGGCGCATAGATGGAGGTCAGACAGCAACTTGCCAGAATCAGTAGTTCTCTCCATTTCCATGTGAGTCCCAGGGATTGTACGCAGGTCATCAGGCTTAGCAGCAAGCACCTTTACCCGCTGAGCCATCTCTCTGGCCCAGCCCCATTTTTGTTTTATTTATTTTTAATTTTTTGAGACTCCCTGTCTAATCCAGGGTGGCTTGGAACTGTAGCTCCTCCTACCTCTGTCTCCCCAGTGCTGGGATTACAAGTGTGTGCCACCTGGTCCCATTTGTTAAAGAATTATAAGTTGACATCTTGCTATGGGACAGGAAATAAGATCTGTCACTTTGTCATCTTACATAAGAATTCAAGTTGCCCTTCTCTCTGGTTCCGTCCGTCAATGTCGTCACCTGGCTTTTCCAAACGAATCTTTGCAACGGTGAACTCGTGTGAAAAGCTGACATAGATGTGTGTGTGAGTGATTTGTGAAAATGCCTGCCATCTTACTATATCTGCTCCCATTAAATGCTCTCAATCCAGAAGATAATTACCTGTCAGAGAAGTAGAAATAATTTTAAAAACTAGTGTGGAGCCATTATGAATCACATAGGCTAGGCAGTGCATTTAATTTTCTAAAAAATTTAATTTTCTAAAAACATGTGATTTTAATTTGACTGTGTTAAATTCTCCTCTCTCCCAATGAGATCACTGTCAAAGTTCACTGGCAAAATTGAAGATATACTCAGTATCCATGACCCGTTTTTTTTTAAAGGCCAAGGGGATGTTTCTCTTTCCTGTAATTTGTTTGAAACACAGCACCTTCTTGAGCCTAGGTTGGATGGTGCTGTCACTGGAAATATTAGCATAAGAATTTGTTTGCTTAACACTGGCAGATTATTCTCCACACATCATACTTTTTGTGATGTCACTGTTTATAGAGTGGTCTTCAAAGAAGCCATTAAAATGCATTTTATTTGTTTTGTGTTTGTGTGTGGCATGTATGGGGTGTCACACCTGAGTGTGGAGGTCAGAGGCCAGAGGACATATGTGGCATTGATTCCCTTCGATCATGTGGGTCCCAGGGATTAAACCCAGGTTTTCAGGTGTGGTAGCAGGAGCCTTTATCTGCTGTGCCATCTTGCTGGTTCAGACAGTGTCTTTTCTAACTAGTACTAATTGCTCCAATATATAAGGGCCCATTTAAAGACTTATTAGTCCAGGTGGGTAGAACACACATGCCTGTAATCTGTAATCACAGCAATTGAGAGTCTGAGATAGGAAGATTGCCGTGACTTTGAGGCCAGCTTGGGCTACATAGCAGACCTTGTCTCAAGAAAAGGCGCAGTCCTTTAATCCCAGCACTTGGGAGACAGAGGCAGGTGGATCTCAGTGAGTTCGAGGCCAGCCTGGTCTACAGTGTTAGTTGGAGGCCAGCCAGGACTATTACACAGAGAAACCCTGTCTCAAACAAAACAAAACAAAACAGCTGGAGGGATGATTCAGTGCTTAAAGTGCTTGTCCTTGCAGAGGATCTAAGTTTGGTTCCCAGCACGTACATCAGGCAGCCTAAAACGGTCACTAACCTCTCCAGTTCTAGAGGATCTGACTCTCTCTTCTAGTCTCCAAGGGCTCTGGCACCCATGTGGTGCACAAATACATATATCTGTACATACATATCCTTAAGAATATGTGTGTACAGAATATGGTACACAGGTGCCGTATTTCAACTGAGTAGACTTAGGAATGAGGTTGGGGCTCAGGTTGGAGCAATGGCTCAGGGGGTAAGCGCACTGGCTGCTCCTCCAGAGGACTCAGGATCTGCACCTCTACAGCAGCTCACAACCTCTGAAACTCCAGTCCCAGGGGGTCCAGTGGCCTTGTCTGGTCTCGAATGGCACTGTTTCCATGTGGTGCACAGAAATGCATGCAGGCAAAACATCCATCCTCACAAACTAATGAATAAAAGAAGAGTGAAGTCAGCTTCATTGCTAGTTGGCCCCGATACAAGTTAGTACCATAGGCTGGACCATAGTGAATAACGGGCAAGCCTGTTTTCCTTAAGTATTACAAAAGTATGATAAAAGATTCTGTAAGAGAGAAGAAAAGGCTGAAGCGGTAGGAACCTTTCATACAGGTTCATAAATGCCCAGGAGATGGCGTGGCAGGGACAGTAGAGGTCGGGAGGGCAGGAAGAGCACAGAACCAGGGAAAATGTCACAGATCCAAGTTAACTTTTTGGGCTTGGTTTTGTTATTTTGGGGCAAACTCTTGCTATGTAGCCTAGGATAGGCTTGAACTCAAAACAATCCCCCTGCTTCAGCTTCAAGAGTACTGAAATTGCTCATTTGAGCTCCCATGCCTGGCTTATAGTTTTAAAAAAGACTACTTCATTTGTGAGTGATAAAATCACTAACTTCTAGGACTTTTTAATGAATCTTTTAATGAATAAAGAAAGGTTTCTGCCACCCCATATGACAACCTGAATTCAGTCCTTGAAACCACATGGCGGAAGGCAGGAATTGACTCCCTAAAGTTGTCCTCTGACCCCCCCTCCACATTTGTGCTGTGCCACTTATGTGTCTGTATACACATAATTATTAATACTTATTAATAAATAATAGAAAATTCCCTGGTTTGGTCACTTGAAATCAGGAGAAAGTAATGAATAAAGTAAAGAAAAAGTAGCTGAGGGGAAGGTGGGCATTAACTTAGCCCACAGTATTAATTATGTGTATGGGACAAGGCTTCAGGGTTTTGAGATATTTCCTGCTATTAGGGACAGGCACCAGTCTGAACAGTGGTTTGGAGGGAGACAGCTTACATTGTCTCAGGTCTTTGCTTAGGGAGCAATGGAAGGGAGCATGTAGTTGGAAAGTTGGGCTAGCACTGTATTCTTTCCTCTGTTTCATGTCCTTGTGTGCTTTCCCTTTATACATTTACCAATCAAAATAATGCACCATGGTCCTCAAATTGTAAGTCATTCTGCTAGCCACAGTTTCCCCCACCATCCTTGCTTTGGATATGTCCTCTCCATTTTGTACTCCTGAGATTTTAGTCTATGATTTGGTTGATTGAGGTACGGGGGAGAAAACCTAGGGCAGGCTCTCTCCTATAATACTGAGCATCATCCTCAGGCCCACTTATTTGTGGAGAGAGTTTGAACTCAACTCCATAGCCCAAGCAGCCCTCGGCTTGCAGCCTTTTGCCTCCCCTGCAGCAGTGGTTTCCCTGCATTGAGTATGTAATGCTTTGTTCTAAATGAATCACTGTACTCCATCTGATAAACTTGTGACTTGATTTAAGTGCCTTTGAATTGGCTGTTGTGGGCTGGGCTACAGTAGCTTGCTTGGTAGAGCGCCTTCCTAACCCACACGAAGCCCTGGGGTTGATCCCCAGCACTTCTGCCAAAACTTTCTGCTTTTCTTTCTTTGTTCCTCTGGGCTCCCAGTCTATTTGACAGTGCAGGTCTGGATACATTCTTTGGAATCCCCTTTCTCATTTTACTTAAATGCATAGATACACGCCTCTAGTCTATCTTGGAGACTTTGGGGAAAGTTGGGTCATTGCTCTTTTTATTTCATCTTTGACAAAACTAGAAAGCTCCTGCCCTTGGGAATATTCAGCCTTTCAGATAAAGATGAAAGAGCTGTTCACGTGGACCAAAGTGGAAGATGTGTGGTTTTGGTGTGGACTAACAGGATTTGGCTGCTTTGACTGCTCATGCCACTCTGTCCTTGAGCTGGCTTCATGCACTGTGTAAGGGTGGGTGACAGAATGGCTCAGTTAGATAAAGTCAGGCAGTGTCCATGGTAAGGAAGGACTTGCCCAATAAAATTAGAGGTCTTGAAGACCTCAGCCGAGGTGTTCTACTTTATCTTATTATTGTGTGGGGGTTGGGTTTTTTCACCCCTTCTCCCTTCCTGTCACCCCCCCCCATCCTTCCGCCTCCGGAAACAGGGTCTCGTGTAACCCTGGCTGGACTCAAACTCACTATGAGGTAGAGGATTGTGTTGGACTCTTGATCTTTGTATCACCACCTCTCAGGCGGTGTATTGGTATGTGCCAAGTCTGGAGGGTGAAACTTTTTAATCTTAGTACCACACAAAAATCAGCTTCATCTAGATTAGATAAAATACTTTAAAAAATGAGGTCTGGGCATGGTTACATACACTCGTCACTTAACCACAGGTCTTGTGAAGCAGAGGGAGGAGGGTGAGGTATCAAGTTTGAGGCCTGGGCATCTGAGACCCTGTCTCAAAACAGTGCAAACAATATAACAACTACAATGAGAGAAGATACTCTGATTTCTCTTCTGGTTATATAACTTACTTTTACTAAGAAAAAAATTGTTCTATTGCCACAGCAATTGGCTTTATGAGCAGGAGGAATATATTTTCTTACACACTTTCCTCTCATTGTAGATATGATATAGGCTCATTGCAGAAAGCTCCTAAGAGAAACATCATAAAAAAGTAATAGCTGCCAACTGAATAGGAAATAACATTTGGCTTATTTCCTTCCTGACAATTTGTTCTCATTTTTCTGTCATGCACAGTTCCATGTAGATCATTGTGTAAATCTTGTATCTATCTTTATAGGGAGGATATGCATATGTATATTTACATATGTATTTACATTGCTCTGTGTGTGTGTTTAGTTTGCATATTATTCTTAACATTTTGTGCTTGTATATGTTTTAATGTGATCTTAAAGTGTTTTCATGATAGTTCTTTGTGTGGATGTCTTGTTTGTAACTGTGAGGAATATATTTTTACTGCTTTTCTGGTCTCCTAGGATTTTCACAAAGACTAGTGAAGAAGTGAAAGAGGTAGATGAAGAGAATGGGGACGTAAATTATACCCTTTGGTAACTGAGTGTGGTAGCACACACTGATCCCAACACTTGCTAGGCTGAAATATTTCAAGTTCAAGGATAGCCTGGGCTACTATCTTAGGGTTTCTGCTGCTGTGAAGAGACACCATGACCATGGCAACTGATAAAGGAAAACATTAAACTGGGGCTGGCTTACAGTTTAGAGGTGCATTGATGGGGATCATGGTGGCGTGCAGGTAGACATGGTGCTGAAGAAGGACCCAAGCATTCTACATCTGGACCAGTAGGCAGTAAGAAGAGAGAATGACACTCGGCCTGACTTGAGCTTCTGAAATCTCAAAGCTCACCCCCAGTGACACTTCCTCCAACAAGGCCACATCTGCTAATAGTGCCATGGGTCTAGTCTATGGGGCCATTTTTATTCCAATCACCACAGCTACATAGTAAAACTCTGTCTCTAACAATACTAAACAAACTAACAAAACATTTGGAAGATAAAGATGAATAGACTATTTAAGTGGACGATTAAAATGGATAAATATGTTTCTGCTTTGTGTGGACTGATTAAAATGAGACTTATTAAGAATATTGGAGACTAAATTGGGTGATAGCCCTGTTTGAGTTTTGATACAGGGTCTCTATCTCAGGTATGCCTTCAACTCACTTTGTAGCCAAGGGTGGCCTTGAACTTCTGATCCTCTTGCCTTGCCTCCACCTTATGAGAACTGGAAAGTCAGGCTTATAAAATCATGTCTGATTTATGCTGGTTGAGATCAAATCCCAGACCTCCATAATGGTAGGTTAGCTTTCTACCAACTGATCTTTATCCACAGCTGTTCCCTGTCCCTTCTTGCTTTTTGAGACATAAGCTCAAACTGTTAATTACTGTCCTGTACCACCATGTCCAGCTTGCAATACCTTGTTTAGGTTTTTGCTTTCAAACAAAATGCTTGTGATTCACTTAGCCTGAATAAGGCCTTCCTTCCTAATCGGTTACCCACCATTTTCAGACTACATGCATACACTAACATTTTTGTTTTTTAGGGTTTTTTTGTTTGTTTTATTTTTATTTATTTATTTATTTATTTATTTATTTATTTATTTATTTATTTAGTTGTTGTTGTTTTTCAAGACAGGGTTTCTTTGAGGCTTTGGAGGCTGTCCTGGAACTAGCTCTTGTAGACCAGGCTGGTCTTGAACTCACAGAGACCTGCCTGCCTCTGACTCCTGAGTGTTGGGACTAAAGGCGAGCACCACCACCACCCAGCAGCAAAGTCACTTTTATGAGTGATGGATGCATTATATTTGGCAAGACATGGTGTAGTCCATGTCTGCTAGTGCATCACTCGGGAGGCTGAGGCAGGAGGATCACCTCCAGTTTGAAGTCAGTAGACTCTCTTGTTTCAAAAGACTGAAAAACCAACCGAGCAACCAAGATACTGAAAGTCAGTTGGGAAGGCAAACAGGAAAAAGAGAGGTAAGAGTCTCTGAAAAGGAATTAAGTACAGTGAAGGAGAAGAAGGCGCGCCCTTCCAGTCAGTGGAGCATTCAAGCCCAAACCCTGCCCTCCCTGTTCCTTGCGATGCTTGTTTTGTCTAGAAGGGTCGGGTTTCTGTTCTGAGACACAACTTTCTGTGAGGCTGAAAGGTTCTCTGTCCTGAGCCAGGCACTGAGTCAGAGAAACCAAACATTTCCCAGACTACTAAGGGCCTTGCGGAGTCAGCACAATCTTCCTCAAAGCCATCTTTGAAGAAATTGTGAATAAGTCATGTGAATTTTTGAGATGCTAAAAAGCTGTGTCCTGATTGGTTTGCTCTGTGCTGCTTCTCCCAGCCTTCTTGGAAGTTTTTCAGCCTTTGAAAGAAGTATTTGATTCATGCAGAAATGACTCCGCTCTTTTTTTCATTTCAGAACTCAGTCCAGTGTAGCTTCCGCCTGGAAGGCCTTTCTGGAAAAGCTGCTTTCTGAGTTGTGGATCTTGAACGTGTTTGTAAATCTGTGCCTAAAATGTCCTTCCACCCCTCCCTGAGCATGTGTGCTTTTATTATGTAGCTTTCTAACCACAGGATCTTTGTTCCCCATTCTTTTGGAATCCTTTGGGTGATCTGACTCAGCAGCTTGTTAAAAACAGAAGGTTCATGTGAGCCCCAAAACACAGTACATCTGTTTGCTGGATTTCTGTCAGGCTTTTTGTTATTTTCAAACAGGGTTTTATTCTGTAGCTTTTAGTGGCCTGGACACATACTAAATGGCCAGCAATCCTCCTGCCTCAGCCTCCCAAGTGCTGGGGTGATTACTAGATTATCTAAACACCTTCCTTTTCTAGTCATCATCTTTCTCCTCCATCTCTCAAGGTCCATTGTCTGAGTGAAGTTAATACACAGATACAAGTTTGAGAGAGTGAGTCATCTGGAAAGCCTTAGCTAACACCGTGTCACTTCATGTGACTCATGCGCTTTTTTTTTTTTTTTTTTTTTTTTTTTACTAACTGCTCATATTTTGAATTCTAAATAATAGCAGTTTTCTATGCTAGGAGAACTTGGGAGGCCAGAGAAGACCCCTCCATTACTCTATTAGCTGTCTCTCTCTGTCCCCTCTCACAGAGGGAGTGACAGTAGAAGTCACTAGTGCTGTCTCTGAGGATTTTTGAAAGGAGTTTAAAGAAACTTTATGGTCTCCACAAAGGCAGTTTTCTTGAGTGCCCCTGACAGCAGCTTCTGTTGATTTTAATTTCTCAGAGAAAGAAAGACATTAAGACATGAGCATTAGGCAGCTACTTATAAGGCTGTATATAAGGTACTACATTTAAATGATTGTCTTGGATTCCTGAAGTACACACATATAAATCTGAATTCAGGGGAAATAAGAAGCAGGAGTTAATCCTGTTAAAATGCTTTGTGCCCCTTTTGGGGTCTCAGAAAACCTGATGCCTGTGTCTGTCATCTCATATTGCCTCTGTTGTCTCATTACTTAGCATTGTCCTTTCTGTGTGACACTGTTTCTCCTCGTTGCTAAATAAAAGTAGATAAGGAGTAAGTGCTGTGTCATAGCTAGGTGTGGTGGCACATGCTTGGAATCTGTATTCAGCAGGCTAGGGCAGGAGTATTGCCTTGAATTTGGGACTATCCTGGGTTTACATAATTCTATCTTAAAGAAGAAAGTATCATTAATTGTGTGTGTGTGTGTGTGTGTGTGTGTGTGTGTGTGTGTGTGTGTGTGTAAAACACTTGTGTGCTACAGTGTATATCTGAAGGTCAGGGGAGTTGGTGTTCTTTTTCTTTCTACTCAGGGTTCCGGGGAATCGAACTTGTGTTGTCAGGCTTGTACCCAAGCGGTTTTACTGGCTGAACCATCTTGGTGACTGCTTATGCACTAGCTTAAGAACGTAATTGTTTAGTTGGAGCTGAATGAGTGAAGACCTGACTTTAGCAGTTTTTACTGGCATTTGTATAATATTCTTTAACAACCTCTCCCCCATGCTTCTCTTGTCTTTAATGTGATACCCGGTGTGTCACACTAATGTCAATCAGCCTGTGAGGCATGCTGGAAGAGGTGGCTTAGAAGTCTTTACCATGCCTCAAGAGCCTGGGCTTCTTTCTTAATGCTGAGTGAAAGACCAGGGTTGGACTCCAAGCATAGGGAGGCCAAAGCCTTCCATGCACGGCTTGTCCCCTGTACCCTTCTCCCCGTTCCTGGCAGTTCTTATCACTTTCCTGTTCAACAATGAAAAACTCCATTCCTGTTATTTCTAGAACTTACCAAGGGCATTGCCACACTGTAAATCCCACAAGGACAAGGTCCTGAGTTTGTATGTTACTTATTGCCTTTCTAGTGGCTCAAACTGCCCAAAATTTGACCTATCCCTGGATGGAAGCAAAGGATCCTGCCCTTTTTTAGTATACTTCTTCACTGGGAAAAAAAAAACCCACTTCTAAAAAAATTTATTTTAGGGCCAGGTGTGGTGGTGCATTGTAGTGGGATATTCACCGTGTCTGCTTCTGTGGCACTGACCACACCCATTGAGGGGTGGAGCCAGGGGCGGAAGTGACCTGTGGAGCTTAGTCTCGGGAGGAGGCGGAGAAAAGCCCTTTCTGGCGACACGGAGAGAGGAGCATCCAGTTTTAACTGCTGTGTTCATCTGTCTGTGTTGTGAGTTGTTTCTCCCTTAATAAACATCTATTCGACCTATTTGTTTATCCTGACCCTTATTGAACCGCAATAGTGCATGGCTTTAATCCCAGCGCTCGGGGCAGAGACAGGTCTTATATTTCCAACCATATCATCTGTAAGAGCTTATTAGCATATTCTTACTATAAGTATTTACCTTAAAATATTAAGAACAGCTGGAGGCCCAAAATAATAATTGTGTATACTTTTTGTTTGTGTATTTTTTTGAGACTTAGGATCCTCCAGCCTCCACCTCCTGAGTGTTTGGATTACATGTGTGCACCACTTTACATGGTTCTGCATATGTATTTGTATAAGGTTTTGTACATATATGTATACATATATATAATACACACATGTACACACTCTTAAAAGTTTTATGAATATGTGTGATAATAATATGTGTGACAATATTTAGATATACAACTAGGTACACATACACGTTCATAGTGGGTATTTTTGTTTTGTTTTGTTTTTTGAGACAGGGGTTCTTTGTCTAGCTCTGGCTGTCCTGGAACTAGTTCTGTAGACCAGGCTGACCTCAAACCCACAGAGATCTGCCTGCCTCTGCCTCCTGAGTACTGGGATTTAAGTCATGCACCACCACCATTTTTATTCATATTTTTATGGTTAACTAAATACATAGTTATATAGATAGGGATAAATATAAACGTAGCTATGATGCAAAATGGTATGTTTTAAGGTGTAAGTTATAGGGGCTGGAGAGATGGCTCAGTGGTTAAGACCACTGGCTGCTCTTGCAGAGGACTGGGATTTGGTTCTCAGCACCCACATGGTAGTTCGCAACCACCTATAACACCAGTTCCAGGGGATCTGATGCCCTCTCCTGACCTCCAGAGACACCAGGCACGTGCACAGTACTTATATACACATATGGGCAAAACACATAAGATGATCTTTTTTTTTAAAAAAGCTGTTTAGAATGTAAGTTGTTGGAACTTGGGCAAAGGGATTTTTCTTAGGAAAAAAAGAGTGGTAAATACACAATATAGATATAATGTATTGGTTTTTGTTTTCTAAATAAAAATATTAGAACATCGGTCTCATTTTTATCTGCTGTGGTGTGTGTGTGTGTGTGTGTGTGTGTGTGTGTGTGTGTGTGTGTGTGTGTGTGTGTGTTTTGAGGCAGGGTCTTAGTGCAGGTGGCTTTGACCTTCTCTGCCTCTGCTTCTCATTTCCACCATCGTGTACCTTTGTTGCCAGTGTCCTTTGTAGATGCTTGTTGACCAGGTGGTTTGCTTCAGTATCCTTGGGGACTTAAGAGAAGGCATATCGACAGGCATGGTGGCATGTGATCGATCCCAGCACTTTGGAGGTGGAGGCTGGAAGAGCTAAGTTACTTTCTACACAGCAGCTTTGGGGGGAGAGGGTAGAAAGATTTTTAATGGGGTATATGTTAGTCCTGTGTTTTGGTAGCTGTGCCTGAAATACAAGTCAACTATAGAAATTATTCCTTCTGCTTTTTCTCCTGGGAACTCATTTGTTCTGTGTGGCTCTCTGTCAACCAGCACTGTTGAAGGAATCTCCTTAGAGAAATGACCACAAGCGTGTTCTGACATTTTCCTTTGTTTGTTTTAAAACTTCAGGAACTGAAGCCACTGTTTCTGAAGGAAGTTGGTTGTCACTTTGATGACTTTGTGACCAATCTCATTGAAAAGTCTGCATCTCTGGACAATGGTGGGTGTGCTCTCACAACCTTCTCCATTCTTGAAGAAATGAAAAACAACCACAGAGCCAAGTGAGTATGTGCGCTGTTGTGTCAGCATAGATATCCCCTCCAGCACAGCTCTGTGGTCAGAATGTGGCGTGCAGTGAAAATGCCCCTGCTCACACCGTGTCACCACTTTTACTTTGCTGTATTTTATTTTGAGTCAGATTCTCACTCACTATGTTGCCTTGGCTAGCCTGGATCCCTATGTGGATCAGACTGGCCTTAGACTCACAGAGATCTTCCTCCTTGGCTATCCTGGAACTTGCTTTGTAGACTAGGCTGGCCTTGAATTCACAGAGATCCATTTGCTTTTGCCTCCTGAGAGCTGGGACTAAAGGTGTACACCACCACTGCCCAACTAACTAATTTTTTTACATTCATTTATTTTAGTTGTTTGTATGTATGTATGTATGTATGTATGTATGTATGTATGTATGTATGTATGTGTGGGGGCATGCAGTCCACAGTGTACATGTAGAAGTCAGAGGACAGTTTTTGATTGTCACTTCTCTCCTTTTGCCATTTGGATCCACCATATGGTCAGGTTTTTTGATGAGTTCCTTCACCTGCTGAGCCATCACACTGGCCCAGTATGGGTTTCATAATGTGTGCACATAACCTTGTGCACACATTATGTACATGTGAGGTAGATGCTACAGCTATCTGCAGTTTTCCAGAATCCCACCCACATCGGGGATTTAACCCAGAGTCTGGCTCCAGAGTCTGGCTCCAGAGTCCTTGCTTTTAACTGCATCATTCCATGCCTGTTGTATTCTCTTCGGTGTATACTCGTAATAAAGTACCCTCCATTTAGTATGTGTTTAAAGGAGAACGTATCAATGGCTAATATGAGCTAATTTGCCATTCCAGACTCTCTGCCATTCTCTCCTAGAGAACAGTTTTGAGAATCAATAACCAATAGCAGTGCGCTAAGTAAGATGGTATGTGGGGCACTAAAATGGATTTTATTACTCCAAAAGCAGATGATATGATCAGGGGACTGCTGGGAGTTGTTGCAAGTTCTTTGACACTTGGAAGAGTTCTGTAATCAGGACAAAAGATGCTGCCAAGCCTGAGTTCAATCCTCGGTTTAACCAGGCAGTAGTAGGTCCTCTGATCTCTGTAAATATGTACACATGTGTGTGCCACCCTCCCTCTAATAAGTAATTAAATAAAATGTCAAAGGCAAACAAACATCAAGCAGTGTGAAGGACATATCAGTAGCAGTGTAGAGTGTGGTGGAGGATTGTGCATCACTTCAGGGTCTCTCAGGGTGGGTGGTACAGGGCCTACCTTTCCGTGGGCCTAGAAATGGAAACTCTGGTGCTTCAATTGGATATTTGACCTAGCTCCTACCTAAATAGGTATACATGCCCCCACTTCACAGCACTGTCAGGAGTGGTGAGATAGCATAGTACTGGATTTAAGGGGGAAAGGAAGCCAAGGAATGTTAGCCAGTACACTTGCTGGTAAGCACCTTCTTGCTTGGGATTAAACTTCTTATCGAACTTCTACTACCTGTGTTTTGTTTTAATTTTTTTCTTTTCCAGAGATCTGAGAGCACCTCCAGAACAAGGGAAGATCTTTATTGCAAGGCGGTCTCTGTTAGAGTGAGTGATTATTTTTGCTTTTGTTAATTATCAGTTTGATTTAGGAAGGAAAAAACAGTCATGATTTATAGAATCTCTGTCTATTTGTTCCAAGTTCATATAAATCATGAACATTTGTGATGCTTTTGTGTTCCTTCTCTATCTGGCTTCTTTGGAAAAGTTAGACTTAAACCATGTATCTATCCTTTTCAAATTCTTTGAAGTTGTGCTATATACAATTGTTTATCTAAAGAGTTAGATAGAACAGAAGTAAGTCTACTTGGAGAGAATTTTAGAATTGCTGCTGTCTTATGGTATGTGTTGCTGTGAAGAGACACCTGGCCTCTGGCAACTCCTATATAGGAAAACATCTAACTGGGGTGGCTTACAGTTCAGAGCTTTAATCTGTTAACATCATCCTGAAACATGGTGGCATGCAGGCAGACATGTTATTAGAGAAATAGCTAAGTGTCCTACATCTTGGCTTGCAGACAACAGGAAGTGAACTGAGACACTGGATGTGGCTTGAGCATCTATGAGACCTTAAAGTCTGCCTCCACAGAGGCATACTTCCTCCAACAAGGCTATACCCACCCCAACAAAGCCACACCTAATAGTGCTAGTCCTTTTGGGGGTCACTTTATTTCAAACCACCACAGCTGCCTTCTTAATATGTGTATATTTTCACTTCATTTTCTTGAGTGAGATTCTTTATAGTTTTCCCAAAGTTACTTTTTAAAAAATCAGTGGTCATCCAATCTCTTTAAAATTGCATGCTATGAATGAATTGTGCTGACTTAATTTATGAAGCAAAAACAAAAGGTGTATTTTGGATGGGAGATGGCTGCTTCTTCTTTCCTGTTAGTCACTTATAAGTCACCTACTTATTCAGGTACTCATTGGGATATTGATGACATTTACCTGCATTAGGGCAGGGCATGGGTTGGTGAGAATTACATCACGTGCTGTAATGTGCCTTCCTTTAAAAATCAATCTTGTGTATCAAAACTTACTTTATAAGCCAAATTGGTGTATAGTTCCTAACTTGATGAGAAGGGCAGAGTTTTCTATATTCTGTTCATGTTTTATTTTAAAGCAATTGGGCTGTGTTCTAGTTTCAAGAGAGTGATCTTTCAAAATTTACAATCTGGAGTAAAAATGTAGGCTTTTTTACAAAGAAAAAGGAATCATTATTTAAACATTTTAATATAAGAGTTGCATTGTTGAAAATTTAACAAAATGAAGGGGCTTATAGCTCAGTGGTAGAGTGCTTACGCAGGCTTGCACAAAACCTAGAGTTCAGTCCTCCTTAATGAGAAGGGAGGGAGGGAGAAGAAAAAAGTATCAATTAAAATATACTCTAACTTAAAAAAGGAAATGTGACTAAGGAAATGGCTTAGCTAGGTTGTTCTTAGATTTTGAAGATTATTTATATAGAGGCTTAAGTATATTTTAGACCCTCCAGAGTCATGTAGAAGGCGGTACACACGTCCCAAAGCCAAGGCTAGAACACTTGTCTCAGCTGGATGCTGACTGAGGAAGAGTCTCCCCGAAGGTCATTCTGTTAAAAGCCAGTCTGAAGGACTGTAGGCCAGCAGAAAGTAGAAGGTGCTGGGAATGGTTAAGGTTTAGGTTGGTGGGCAGTAGCTGGCTACCATCATCAACAAAGGAACACAGATTTAAGTGAGTTCATAAAACCAGGCTTTCTGGAAGGTTTGGATTAGAGCTGGTCTTCCTTTTCTCTCGAGACTCACCTTTGCTCATACAGCCAACAGCTGTCAGTGGGTTTTCCAGATGCAGGCTGCTCCTCTGAGGTAGCTGTGTTGTTTTCTGTGAGTTAGTACCCTGTTTTGGAAAGAAAGTTTAAGAATTCGCTGTATCATTTAATTTCTGTATACTTTAGGTTTAATATTGTGCTTTTTAGATTTTTTTTAAAAAGAGATTTCTCAAAGAGTAGATTAAACATCTTGTAAATTGCTTTAAAAAAGAGTCTTTGTTATATGGTACTTTAAAATTAAGTATATTAACTTACAATGCTTGGCTTGCATTTCCAGTGAGCTGTTTGAAGTGGACCACATCAGAACAATTTACCACATGTTCATCGCACTCCTCATCCTCTTTATCCTCAGCACACTTGTGGTAGACTACATTGATGAAGGGAGGTAAGACAGGCGGGTGTTTGGCTAGGTGATGTGTGAAAAGTTGACCATTCTCATTTGCTTAAAAAAATTCCAAGGCAAGCCAGGCGTTGGTGGCACACACCTTTAATCCCAAGCAGTCGGGAAGCAGAGGCGGGCAGATAGATCTCTTTGAGTTCGAGGCCAGCCTGGTCTACAAACAAACAAACAAAAAATAATTCCAAGGTAGCTGAGTTGATGATAAGTTTCTTCTCTTTTAAAAGTAAGAGAAAAAATTTCATTACTCACCATTAATTTTTTTTTCTTTTTTTGAGTAAGTAGTTCAGCTAGACTCAGACATACTTCATAGCTGAAGGTGTTCTTGAACTCCCAATCCTTGTTCTCCCACCTCCCAAGTGCTGGGATGATAGGTCTGTACCGCCACTCATGGTCACAGTGCTGGAGCACTCGACATCTGAGCTATGCCCACCACACTGTTTTACAGGGTCACATAAGGCCATTTTTGTGCAAGTATATAATGTTCATTGAGTTTATTTTCCCCATATGGCAGCTGCCTTCCTCTCTTTACTCCCTCCTCTTAGTCCCCTTAGTTCCCCAGTTTGCTTCTGCTTCCATATCATCTGTACACATAAGATTTTGTGAGTCTATAAAAGTCTAGAACCCACAAGTGATAGAAAACATGTAATATAAATATAAATAAACCTCTGATGTTGACATATTCCCTTAATAAGATTATGTCCTTTTGTACTCATTTTCTTGTAAATGATACCACTTCATTCTTTAGACTGAAAAAAATTCCACTGTGTATATAAATTACATTTTTCTTACGAGTCCTCCATTGATGAACACTTAGGTTGTTGTGAACAGTGCAATAAGAAACACATGTGACGTGTTGATACTCATGACCTCGATATGTTATGTTGCAGTATTTCTAAAAGTTGAAAGCTGTGTGTGTGTGTGTGTGGGTGGGTGGGTGGGTGGATGGGTGGGTGGGTGGGAGAGAGAGAGAGAGAGAGAGAGAGAGAGAGAGAGAGAGAGAGAGAGAGAGAGAGAGAGAGAGTTAGTTTTCTGTAAATTCATTGTATATCAAATGTTCACTTCCTTTTTTGTTCTTCCCCACAGGCTGGTACTTGAGTTCAATCTCTTGGCCTACGCTTTTGGCAAACTTCCTACTGTTATTTGGACATGGTGGGCCATGTTCCTGTCTACACTTTCAATTCCCTATTTCCTGTTCCAACGTTGGGCCCATGGCTACAGCAAGACTTCTCATCCACTCATCTATTCCCTTATCCACGGCTTTTTCTTCTTAGTCTTCCAGCTTGGAATTCTAGGTTTTATACCAACATATGTTGTGTTAGCATATACACTGCCCCCAGCCTCCCGGTTCATTGTCATACTTGAACAGGTAAGGATTGGAGTGTTACTGGGAATGATGCTATGCCTAGTTAAATACCAGCAATAATGATCTGGTTCTGATGCTGTTATCAACTGATGCTAGCGCTGGCTATGTATGTTCATATGTATCTTCATACCATTATCTATAGAACTGAAGGGTTTTTGAGTCAGGGGCTAACGTATTCCAAGTCACTGCCACGCACTCCCGAATCCTGGGGGTTGTAGTTGAAAAAGTCCACTTTTGAAGTGCTATGTCATCCCGTAGCTACTGTTGATGAAATGAAAGGTACCTTTTAGTTTGCTTGTACTGCACTGTCTCGGGAGTTTTCTGGCTTGTGTTGACTAATGGAAAGGGCCATGTCCTTTACAGTGCAGGGGGGAGTGGAGGAGGGTGTTAGGCAGGAGCTCCACCACTGAGCTAAATTCAGCTCTTGAACAGATTTCTTTTTTTAAAGATTCATTTATTTGTGGTGTATACAGTGTTCTGTCTGCATGTTTGCCGTCAGGCCAGAAAAGGGCACCAGATCTCATTACAGATGGTTGTGAGCCACCATGTGGTTGCTGGGAACTGAACTCAGGACCTCTGGAAGAGCAGTCAGTGCTCTTAACCGCCGAGCTATCTCTCCAGCCCCTTGAATAGATTTCTAACTTTTCAATTTTTTTTTTTAAATACACCTGTAATACTTCTATTAGGTACCAAATAATGTAAGTGATTACATGTTCTTTGGAAGTTTTTTCCTCTTTATAAAGGCTAACTTGAGTTAATATGTGCAAATCTAAGTTTTATGTGAATATTACCCAATACAGTTCTGGAGTGACTTACAGGAGACAAGACAGCTACAAGAAATTCACTTCCCCTCTCCTTTGGCAGATTCGTATGGTAATGAAGGCTCACTCATTTGTCAGAGAGAATGTGCCAAGAGTACTAAATGCCACCAAGGAGAAATCAAGTATGTAATTCTGTCCCCGTAAAGGGTTGTTGATGGGATATTTCATTGTTTTGCATGCTGGGATGATGTTGTATTCTGTAGAGTATACTTTATTCTAAGTGCACGGGATCCATATTGATTTGGAAGACACATTATTTCCTGACTATTCTGTTTTGTCCTTTTATCTACAATGCAAAAATTTATCTTTAGACTCCTGTAATTTAGCATTCATGGAATGTGCATAGCCTCACTCCACCTGTGTCTGCTTACTTTGCAAATTATGGCTTCCCACCCTAGAATTTTTATCTTAGTCACAGTAATGGCTTAGAGAGATTGGCAGTACTGGGTTATTGCATGAATAACAAGTCAATTTAGTAGACCCTGAAGAAAAGCAGGAGCCAAGAGGTCATGCTGTTCTTTCTGGTTCTTCTTCCCTCCCCCCCACCCCCCCCAAAGTGATAGGGCTTTCTGTGTAGTCCTGGCTGGCTTTGAACTCACAGACATTCCCCTGCCTCTGCCTCCCAAGTGCAAGTGCTGGGAATAAAGGCATGCACCACCAACAGCCAGGCCAGTCCTGTTGTTGTTTCCTTTTTTTCGGCTCTTCTAGTTGGCTGGGAGAAGTCAAAGATCTTGTAATCTAGTAGTTTTCCTTTTTTAGGCACAGTTCCAGTACCCACAGTCAACCAGTACCTGTACTTCCTGTTTGCTCCTACACTTATTTACCGTGACAGCTATCCGAGGTAACCTTGAAAGGGGGAGGAAAGTAAGGGGACAGCTTTGGAGGAGGGCAGTTCTTACAGGGATGTAGACAAAATTGGATGGTCATTCTAGCTGGCCAGTTCTAATTAATCATTCTTGATAGAATGACATGATTTTGTTATGATTTTGATGTTAAATGATTTTGATTTTTGCAGTGGTAGGGGTTAGAAATCAAATTCAAGGCTTCATGGCGTATGCTAAATACACGCAGTCCTGTTAAGTTATTCCTCTGTCCATAAATGATATTGTGTTTAGGAAAACACTGTTAGGCTCTTAATATTGCAGATAAAAGGACAAAACAGAAATAGTTGATTGTTTATTTAGAGAACCTGTTTTTCCTCTCTTTAGGACTCCTACCGTCAGATGGGGCTATGTTGCTGTGCAGTTTTTACAGGTAACTTTTGAAAAACTGTCTAACACATTAGTGATTGATACATTTTATTTCATGGTTTTTCATTAACAAGGTTTTTCTGTGTAGCTTTGTAGACCAGGCTGGCCTCGAATTCACAGAGATATGCCTGCCTCTGCCTCTCTAGTATTAAAGGTGTGCACTGCCACCGGCTTGATACATTTTATTTTATTTTTAAAAGATTCTTATTTATTAACAAATAGGCTTCTTTTAAAAAAAATACATAGTTTATTTCTATAAAGTTCATTGGTGTTTTGCTTGCATGCGTGTCTGTGTGAAGGTGTCAGAAGCTCTGAAACTGCAGTTAGAGACAGGTGTGAGTTGCTGTGCGGGTGCTGGGGATTAAATGAGAGTCCTCTGGAAGAGCAGCTAGTGCTCTTAACCACAGAGCTATCCAGCCTCATAACAGGATTTCTATATTACATAGCTCTGGCTGTCCTGGAACTCACTATATAGGCCAGGCTGGCCTCCAATTCAGAGATCACCCGCCTCTGCTTCCCAAGTCCTGGATTAAAGGCATGCGTCATTATGGCTGGATTTTTTTTTTTTTTTTTTAAATCTATTTAAAATGTTGAGCCTAGGATGGTGGCTTATGCCTTTGCTCTTAACACTTAGCAGAGGCAGGAGGATCTCTGAATTCCAATATCAACCAAGACTCAATTATAGTCAGACCCTGCCTCTGATAATAAGGTTGGTAAATTATGTCAGTAAGCTCGTCAAGAAAGCTTTCTGTCAAGATTAAACTTTTTAAGCTACTCCAATGCAGGCAATGTGTGTGCTTTGTCAGGTCAAAGGTCATTTTCTCCATTAAAGGAGAGTATTAAAATTATAGTCATTCTGTTGATTGTCTGAGTAAGAACCTGGATAGATTTCCTTCTCCCTTTTTGGGTGGGGCTATTTGTGTCTGGGTTTGCTTTGAATGCGCCATTTCTTCCTTACTCATTTTGAGAATCATAAAACAAGTTTTCTTTAGTCTAGGCTTCACAAACAGGTTCTTTGATCATCTTCTAAAAATGCCACTTTGGCCAGGTGTGGTGGCATATGTCTATAAACCCAGTACTCAGGGTGCTGAGGTGGGAGGGTTATTGAGTTTGAAGCCAGCCTGAGCTACACAGCAAGATATGGCCTAAAGAAAGAAAGAAAAAGAAAGAAAGGAAGGAAGGAAGGAAGGAAGGAAGGAAGGAAGGAAGGAAGGAAGAAAAGAGTCACTTAGTAAATGATTAGCAAAAACCATGATAGAAATGCAGCTTGAAGGAGTGGGCTGTCCTATAGACTGGGTTTAAATGCAATATATGTAAACATTAGTTGTATGTGTATTTCTTTTGGAGGAAGGCATGGCCTTCCTTCTCTTTATGAAGCTGTCATTGTTTCTTTGCTGTGTTCCAGGTTTTTGGCTGTCTGTTTTATGTATACTACATCTTTGAGCGACTCTGTGCCCCATTGTTCCGGAATATCAAACAGGAGCCCTTCAGCGCTCGTGTTCTGGTCCTGTGTGTATTTAACTCCATCTTGCCAGGTAACCTATATGCTCATTCACTTGTCCATCCGTATGTGTGGTCAGGAAGAAAGCAGGAAGCTGCCCTGTGTAGGCTCCTTTTGCTTTTTCCTATGAACTTAGCTGTACATGTTCCCACCCACCACTTCTTCATCGGCTCCAGAAATGTCCTTCTAGTTTCACTTCACACTTAAGTTTGTTTCCTCCAGCAGTGGAACGCCCACACATTTGTGTAACTTTCCTTTCCCATTCGATTCTCTATAATCTCTGATCTCACCAAGCCATCAAGTAGCCATCGTTAAAGTCACCCACCAATAACCTGATGCTAAACCAGATAGACGGTTTGGCTGTTTCCAGAGTGACCTGTAGGAGACATGGGATGCTTTGGTCACATTTTGAAGTCTCAATTTGCCACTATTTCTTATCTTTCCGCTTTCATCATGCCTTGTCTACTAGTTTCATTCTGTCCATGTACTTTTTTCATTCCAGTAACACAGAGTTCCTACTGTGTGCCAGTGCTGAGGCCTCAGCTGTAGATGATGTACACAGTGTGTACTTTTGGGGAGCTTGCACTTAATCTTCTTGTCTCTACTTAATTACTGTTGTCACCGTCTCCCTTTCCTGTCTTTAGATATTCCTATTACATGGATAGCCACAGGCACGCACACACATCTTAACTCAATTGACTACAAATGCCTTGAGAATAATGCCTGTATATTAAGAATATTTATTTTTATTTTCTGTGTATTATTTGCCTGGATATATGTGTACCATGTGCTTGCAGTGGCCTTGGAGGCCAGAAGAGGGTGTCAGATCCCCTGGGACTGGAATCACAGTCAACTGTGTGGGTGCTGAGACCTGGAAGAGTGGTCCGTGTTCTTAATCACTTTTAGTTTACCCTGTATTGCCCAGCAAATACTGTATGAATCTTTGGAGCAAGTGAATAAAATAGATGGGCATGCAGTGAGTATTTTACAATATAGTGTGAAAGTCCTGTGTAAATAGAATGGCCTTGTGGACTTTTAGCATTGGGCATTGGAAAATATGCTGGAGAAGTAAAAAAAAAAAAAAAAAAAAAAAAAAATTGCTGTCTGGAGAAAAGTGATGGGAAGGTTTTTAAACAGAAGGACAGATAGCAAGCCCTGGAGTGTCCCCTTGGAATGGCAGAAGTCCCATTGTAGATGGTGTTTGTAGTACCCAGGGAGAGTTAAAGGTTCTTGGCCACAAAGTTTAGCAGCATGCCCAGGCCCCAGGCCCAGGCTGGAATCATCTATTTTCTGTTAAAATTGCATAGAAGTACATTATGATACTTTAAAGGATTAAAAAAACCCAAACCCTAGCTCCAAGGTGTATTGTATGACCTCTGGAATGGGCGAACTGGGTACCCTTAGGCTTTGCGGCAGCATGCCGCTAAACATACGCTGGGGTGTTGTTGATGATGCTGGCTATGTGAGCTGCTTGGAAAGACTTCAGACTGTCACTCCTGTTTTCAGGTGTGCTGATGCTGTTCCTTTCCTTCTTTGCCTTTTTGCACTGTTGGCTCAATGCCTTTGCTGAGATGTTACGCTTTGGTGACAGGATGTTTTATAAGGTATTGTATACTTGCTCTCAACTTTTCACATTATGTTTTCTATATTTATATATATTTGAAACAGGGTTTCTCTGTGTAGCCCTGGCTGTCCTGGAATTCCCTCTATAGACCAGGCTGGCCTTGAACTCACAGAGATCTGCCTGCCTCTGCCTCCCAAGTATTGAGATTAAAGGCCTGTGCTTCCATGCCAGGCATTTCTAATCAATTAAAGAAAGAAGTGATTGGGGTGGGGCACCCATGCACCATGAATGCATGTGTGTTCAAGAGGTGGTAGTCAGGCTGTCAGGCTTGGCAGCAAGCACTGTGACCTCCTTGGCTGCCCTGCCTGCCTTTTACACCCCATTTTATTTCCACATTGCTAACTATTGAGCTTTGTTGGTTAGTATTGTCGTCAGCTTTTTGACACAAATACCATGAGATAATTTTCTTCTCTCCCCTCCCAGTTTTTCCAGTGTTAAGTCTGAAATTCTGAATCATGTATTGTTAGCATAATCCTCTGACGTCTCTTCCCTTTATAGTTTTAGATAGTGAATAAGTGGTGTTACATATTCGTAAACTCAGCATTCAGGAGGCTGAGGCAGGAGGATTAACATGAGTTTCAGCTCAGCCTGAACTACAATAGAGTAAAACCTTGTTTTGACCTTCCTTCTTCCCACCCCCACAAAGAGCATATGGCCTCTGTTGGATCCTGTTAGGTCCTGGTGACTGTGGTGGGAATTGTTTATCAGAGGGCATCATGCCTACTCCTCACTGTGCATTTCAAATTGGCCGCTGGATTGTATAAAGAGGCCTTAGCGTGTTAGCCCTTTTTAGACTGGTGAGCGGTTCTCAAGGGAAATAGCTTCCTTCATTTCCAAGGTGTTATTTCTGCTTCAAATGGCATTCTTAGACTTGCAAAGCTAGCCTTGTCAAGTTTTATTGTTTTGACTTCATCTCCCACTCCTTTCTCAAAGGCAGTAGTAAATGTGCATGGCAAATTTTGGATGTCTGATTCTATTAGTCTTACCTTCAAATTGGGAACAAAAAAATACAAAAGAGACATGGGACCCACAATTTCACTCCCTTCATAATTAAATGATGTTGCCAGGTCCCAATCAGCCTGTTCTCACATGTGCTCACTTCTCTTGGTGGAGAGGAAGTTTACGGATAGCTGTGGAGGCAAATATTAGATGTAAATGATTGTGTGTTCTATATATTCCATAATAACTTTGATAATGAGACAAGATATACTCTGAGCCTTAACCTATATATATATATATAGTGCTAACATGTATTAGTATTGACTACCTACTGCTCAAATGCCTTTTGAGATTCCTAGCATCAGTGTGTGAACTAACAATTTTATCATAATGTCCTTCAGGCTTTCTGTCAGGCATGTGTGCTCTTTGGAAATGGCCAGGGGTTTTAACAGTGTGTGTAATTTTTATAGCTTTCCTTTTCTCGCAGGACTGGTGGAACTCTACATCATACTCCAACTACTACAGGACCTGGAATGTGGTGGTCCATGATTGGCTCTACTACTATGCTTACAAGGATCTCCTCTGGGTAAACAGCAAGACCTAGTTGATGTTATGTAAGAAATGGGGATTCTGAGGGGCCTGGAGAGATGGCTCAGTAGTTAGGAGTGCTTGCTTGCCCTTACAGTGAACCTGAGTTCAGTTCTCAGAACCCACATTGGGCAGCTTACAAGCACATGTAACTACAGGGTATTAGATACCATCCTCAGACCTATGCATGTACCTGCTTGCATGCAGTCCATGTATATTCACATAAAAACACCATAAGTTAATGTTTATGAAGTCCAGCATGGTGGCACACATCTCACAGCACTTGGGAGGCAGGCAGAGGCAGGTGGATTTCAGAGTTCAAGGCCAAGCTGGTCTACATCCTGTGTTTTAGGGCAGCTAACCAGAGCTACACAGTAAGACCCTGTCTCAAACAAAAGCGGAAAAGCTAGCCAAGCAAACATGAAAGAAATGTTTTGTTGGGGTTTTTGTTTGTTTGTTTGTTTGTTTGTTTTAAGTAGTGTTGCACAGTTGGAAAAAGTTGTGTTTAATTGCCTGTGAAGAAGGTATAATAGTTTCTTGCCCATTTTCTTATAAGTTCACATCTAAGAACCTGTATGCTGTGAGTGGTTTTGAGCGTGGGAGCCATTATGTACATTACTAAGACAATATCATGACTTTCTCTGGACTTCACTGCCCAGTTACAAAGTTACAATTCTTAGAGGTCTGTGTAGGAGCTGAAGTGATCCATCTACCTGCCAAGGACCTTCAGGAATCTCATTGCCCACCCCGCACACCCTTTCTCCCTTTGTAGACCTGGCAGGCCTGGAATTTGCAAATATCCCCCAGCCTCTGCCCACTACACCCACTTTCATTTGGATTTATTTTTTTGTTAAAAGTAGAGAGCTACTATGGATTTGCATCTCTCCAACCAGAGAGTAGGTTGAGTGAGCCGTGCTTTGGAGCATAATATATTTAGAGTAACTAAGCACAGCCTTCTGGTGAACACTGATATCTCTGAAGTCATCTGCCTCAGGCATCATGAGGAAACAGGGATGCTTCAGACTGACTTCCCTCCCTTATGTTGAAGTCCCATGTTGGGCTGAGGCAAGTCTCTTGTTTTTAAATCTTAGTTCTGGAAAGGATGCCTGCTTTATGTTTTATACAGAGTCCCTCTGATGATTGAAATCTGAGCCTGGTATAGTCATGTGAGCACTTGGAAGGTGGAGGCTAAAAGATCAGGAGTTTAAGACTGGCCTGCTGTACATGAAACCTGGCTCAGTGATGTTTCTACAACTTTTCACACTGGCACCACAACCTGGAAACCAAGCCTGCAGCACATACCCTTTAGACAGGACACTTTATGCAAACTAGAGCACTGAGTATGTTTATAGATATTTTAATCGATTTGGATTAACCTAAGGAATAGGCTTGGAAAGTCAAAAATAAACTAGGCAGGTGCTTTTAGTTCATGCTCACTATTTTTTTTTAAGTTACTAACTCTTTGATATTTTCTTTGTACCTTAGTTTTTCTCGAAGAGGTTCAAATCTGCTGCCATGTTGGCTGTCTTCGCCTTGTCAGCTGTGGTGCATGAATACGCCCTCGCTGTCTGCTTGAGCTATTTCTACCCAGTGCTCTTTGTACTCTTCATGTTCTTTGGAAGTGAGTGACTTGGCCTGCTGTGGTACTGGTCATTACACTAAAGGAGAAATCGAAACGGGAAGGAAACTATGAGGTCACTTTAGAAAAGCTACATGCCAATACCATTTCAAGGCAGCTGGTTTAGCAGGTGGTCAGAGTTCTGACTTTGAATACTTATATGCAGTTGTGCCTATGGGCGTTTACACACTGGAGGGAGCATGTGAACTAGGTAGCCTCTTGGGGACCAATCATAAACACTGTCACTGTGCAACTCCTGAAAACAGGTCCATATTTGAGTGTGTGGAGAGGAATCCATAAGAATAACCCCATGAAATGTATTTTTACTTGTTCTGAATACTGTTGGTTTCTTACTAATTAGAACTGATAATTTCAATAGTTAAGCATCGTTTACTTGTAGTTTACTGAGTAGGATTAAAGATGCTTATGAATGGCTGATGCTCACTGCTGGTACTCAGCCATGGCCTGTGTCTGAGCCCTCATCCCTGGTGGACTGTGTTTTGATAACTATTTTTGTTCTCTTTCTCACTTTAGTGGCTTTTAATTTCATTGTCAATGACAGCCGGAAAAGGCCAATCTGGAACATTATGGTATGGGCTTCTCTTTTCCTGGGCCATGGAGTCATTCTGTGCTTTTATTCTCAAGAATGGTATGCTCGCCAGCACTGTCCTCTGAAAGATGTGAGTTGCCAGCCCAGCTTGGGTGCTGCCCCTGATGTAAGCGGGGTGGTGTTAAGGAGGGTAGAATAGTAGCAGAGAGTTTGAGGCTGAATTGAAAGGAGGGAGATAGGACATGAACATGAGTTTACTTCCCAGTCTGACTGCTCTCCTGAGCTGCTCCTTCCTTGCCTTTCTTCATCATCTCCTGGTTCATTTTCTTTTTTCTTTACCTTGATGTGGCTTTGTATCTCCAGGGTTTTCCCAATGGCACATACATCCCTTCCTCTGGAAGTTGGATAGTTTTCACCTCTGTCCCCCCAAAAGTAGTAAGTTTTTCTAAAGAATGTCAGATGACACGATGTCTGGGGCTACGTTTCCCTTTATTTTACCACTCTTTTTGTTTTTCCTCTTGTGATTATATTCAGGTTTTGTTTGGTCTTAGTTTTGTTTTTGCTTTTTAACCTGTAGGTGAATACCTCCAATTTGTATGAGGCTGAGATTCCCTCTTGATATATCTTTCCTGGGCATTTATTCCAAGAACCATAACTGAGTGCAGCTATGCACAGCTGAGCTAAGAGTCTCCCCATGGACTTCTGCATATGCTATCTTTTGTCACTCAGCCTCAGTTCATATTTCCTGTTGAGGCCTTTTGTGCAGCTGATGCTCTGGAGTCTGTCCCTGGTCATGCTGTTCTGTATACTCAGGTCCCACGAGTCAGATTTTATTCCCCTACTGAGACCCAGTTTAGGTGCTGCACTGGCCATGGAAGTTTCTTGAATTCTTGTTCCATCTTCCAAAGTACTTCATATTGAAGTGGATCATGAACTTAAAACCTTGTGTTATAGCTATATGCACATGTTTTATTATCCTAGTCCTACTACTATTTCGATTTTAGGCTGAAACTGAATTTTGCTAAGAGACAGAGTGTCTATTTACCATTTGATCCATAGTCCTTGGAGCTAAATGGTGTTTACTGAACTAAGGGAACTTCCTACAAAGATTCTCAGTTGAATTAATTGGTGCTATTGGTGGGAAACACCTCCAACATCTTTGAGTGAGGGAGTTTCTCAAACCTTAAAGGTGGCTGAAATGCTGGGGGGTGGTTTAAAGAAGTACAATATGTAACATTCGGCTGCTACCTACCCCGTCTATCTAATCCACATATACTGTGAACACAAATAAACTGTTCTTCTGCTGTTTCTCCCATCGTAGCCCACCTTTCTGGATTATGTCCGGCCACGTTCCTGGACTTGTCGGTACGTGTTTTAGAAACCTGGGCTCCGCCTCCTCTCTTGCCACCGAGGAATGGATATTCTTCCTGATTCCGGCCAGCCATCTTCAGCAGTTCCTGACTATCTCTGTGCCATGTTGTTTGGATCACTCCAGCCTTTCCACATGGCTCTCCTGAAGCTGGGCTCATTTCTCTAAGTTATTTTTGTTTTGTCCCCATTGTGGGAGAAAGGAGAACAATGGCTGAGGTAATGGCTGATTTTTGGGGGCTATCTCAGCTCAAGCCTTGGTAGTTTTATCTGTTTATTTCCTTAATTCTGTCCAAGCAGAGACTAAGCATATCTTGACCATGAATTAGCCAAAACACTTATGAAGAAATCATTTCAGTACCTGTGTCTTAGAAGATTTTTGTGCACAATGTTAGAAGGTGAGCTAGCTAACTGTGCAATTGGGGAGAAATAAATTTTGTTATTTCTAGTAGAAAGAGAGAAAATACCTATTTCCCAAAGATAATCTTGTTATGCTTTCTTCTGCTCATATCTTTTGTTGCTATTCTGTTTTGCTTTCTGTGCTGGGAATGGAATTCAGGGCCTTGCCCAGTGCCAGCATACTGAGCCATACCTCAGCCTCATGTTGTATTTTTCTCGAAGTTCTGGACTACTTTTTTTTGAAAAAAATTTCTGTATGTTGTGATTTTTTTTTTAAATAATTAGCATTCTTTCACCTTGAACTCAATACTAGTATAAATTTAAGGGTCAGAAGTATGAAGGGAAAAATACATTCCCATTTGAAACTTCAAAAGTCATTTTAAAACATATTTACTGAGCTGGTCATATGTTTTAATTATGCTAGCAGAAATTCTGTAAAAAGATTTTATTGTCCCTGGTTTGGGTTTTTAGATGCAGGGTCTTGCTATGTAGCCCAGGCTGGACTTGAACTTGCTATGTAGCCTGGCTAGTCTTGAACCCCTGACTGAACTCCTGCCCCTGCCTCCCAAGTGCTAGGATCACAGAAGATGCCACCGTGCCTGGCCAATATTTTCTCCTAGCTTTTAAGTTAATAGAAGTATTCTTTGGTACAGTTCTTTATTGTCTAACAAGTAGTGACTTTCCTTGTTATAGACTAGAGTCCATAATGGAAGGAAGTATTAATTTTTCTATTACTACTAAGCGGCTACCAAGGATCCAGAAGCTGGCTTCTGAAGCATCCGCTCCGTCACTATACTTTAACAGTATATTTTTAGATGAAATAAATTACTGTGTGATTATTTGTAAGGACATGTACTCATTCTGTGACATTTCCAAGTTCTGGGGTGCCCATCCCTCACACGGTGTGGTGGGAGGACCTGCTGTGCTTGTGTGCATGGGTAAGACTATGTGTGTGAGGATTGCTCATTGGAGGGGGTATCACAGACCTGTAGATCAGCCTCCTGCCCAAGAAATGAGCCTCACAAGCTGCTAGCACACGGTACTGTTCCATGGCACAGCCATTTGAGAGACTTCGCTGATATCCTGGCAACTACCTGTACAGCTTTGGGAAGTCTTCTCAGACAGTTTTAAAAGCTCATTTTGAGTCTCACAAGAAGATAATGTGAAGTTCCTTAGTAATCACTCTTAATTTGGATCACATGTCTCCAGCTTCATCACCTGCTTTATTTATTCTCTACATACAGAGTATGTCTACATGCTCTGAGGCTGCCTCTGAATGTCAGCTCCACCTTCAGTAGACACAATGTTTTGTTTTCTATTCTCAAACAATAGTGTTCTGTATTGTCACAGAACCTCAACAACCTGCTGTGAATAGAGCCTATTGAGTTCTGGCGTGTGTCTTAAAGATGGAAGAGAGCCAGTTACTTTGTTTTTTTTTTTTTTTTTTTTTTTGAGACAAGATTTCTCTGTGTAGCCTTGGCTGTTCTGGAACTTGTTCTGTAGACCAGGCTGGCCTCGAACTCACAGAGATCCACTTCTTTCTGCCTCCCAAGTGCTGGAATTAAAGGGTGTGCCACCATTGCCCAGCTAAGCTAAGTCATTTTTATGTGTAATTGCATTTTGAACATAATGAGGGAGCAGAATGGTCTGAAACTTGGTCATAAGAGTGCTCTGAAGCAAGGGGACGGACTTCAGGGTGCACCTTTCTGTGAAGTGCTATGCATGCATTTTCAGAAAAGGGTGTTACTCTGGAGCAGTTCTCAGTATTGCATTTGTTGGACAAATCAAGGCTGCTCTTCCCCTCACCTACTCTTTCTTGAGATGAGTTCTTTCTCTGCTGCTGGAGCTGGCTTGGACCTTACACATCCTCCTGCCTCAGCCTCCTCAGGTGCCAGAGTTTACAACCCTGTGCTGCCACACCCAACAAGGCCTTTCATTAGGGATTGGTTTCCTCTCAAGATTTTAGGTGATAAGCATGTGTGGGGCTGCAAACTACTCAGAACTGTAAGAATGTCTTAAACATCAACCGTGCAGACGTCTTAAGGAGGCAGGTTCTTCTGTGAAAGAAGATGCCTTAGCAGGAGCCTTTTCCAAAAAACTACTGTTTGAACCCTTTAAAAACAAAATAAAATTAAAACCTTTTGCTAACAGTGTGCGCCATGAAAGTTCATGTATTGTTGTCTGTTGTGCCAACGGGTGAAAATTATTTTCAGTTAAGAGTGACACTTATCTACAAGGTAAGGGATTTAATATTTCCTATAAGAATTGTGAATGATAACTGTAATTTTAAGTGGCCATACAAGAAAACCACTTTATGTATAGTTTTTCACTTTGCATTTAGATGTCTGTTTTCATCTTTTATTGGGTGTTTTTATTCCCTTTTTGGGGGGAGAGGTTGAGAAAGGGTTTCTCTGTGTAGCTTTGGAGGCTGTCCTGGAACTAGCTCTGTAGACCAGACTGACCTTCAACTCAGAGAGATCCGACTGCCTCTGCCTCCAGAGTGCAGGGATTAAAGATGTGCACCACCGCACAATGAAATTTTATGGTTGGAGGTCCTCACAACATGAGAACTATATTAAAAGGTTGAAGCATTAGAAACCACTGAGCTAAAGTCATGTGACTGTAGTAATGAGTCAAACTTTTATGGCATTGTTTTGAAAATGAATTGTGTGCATTCCTCCTTTGAGGAATACCATTCATGAGTTTTTTAAAATCACCTTTCCTTAATAAATGTATGTTCACTCTACTCAAAAAGAAATAAAATAAAAAGAAAAAATGGGAAAGAGAAAAACTGGGGATGTGATTGCCTACCATCCCCAAGTCCTGTATATGTACAGGACTACATACACTGGATGGGGTAGCACACCCCTGAAACTTCAGCTCTAGAGAGGTAGGCGAGTAGGACCAGAAGTTCCAGGTTTCCAGGTTATTCCTGGCTACACAACCATTTGAAGTTGGAGACCAGCCTGGGCTATAAGTGATCCTCTCTCAAGCCCCATCACAGAAAATGGACACAGTGCATCTTCTTAGTTTGCACAGTGATTTTCTCTGGTCCCAGAATACCCAGATTGAGAACCACGAGGGAGGTGACTAAAGCATGGGCTGTGGGTTCAGACAGCTGGGCATAGTACAGTGACCCGAGTCACAGCTGCCTGCCTTACAGAGCCAGTTTCCTCATCTGTAAGATGGGGTGATGACTACCTCATGGGATCACTGCAGAGTGCCAGCCTTGCAGAAACAGCCTTACTACTTATTATCTGTACAGTCAACCTAAATCTGGATTATTACCTCCTTAAAATGGCAAGGTCCCAGATTACTGATGCTCTTATAAACAGTTAACCCCCCCCCACACACACACACATATTGAGTCCACCTGCTCCTTGATAGGCTCACCCAGGATGCAATTCCCCTGCCTTGCCTCCTGAGAGTGACAGCAGGAGCCACCTTACCTGTCTTACCTAGTCATTTTGAACTAGATGTTCAATTTCCAAAGTGACTTCAGGCTTTAATGTTAGAGTGAGGTCTAACATTGCTGCTGTGACCTAGGCATTACCATCAAGTGTTTAGAACTCGTGTGCATTCATAGCCAAGTCCTAGAGTTACCGACACAAAGGAACCTAGGGAGGACTTCTGATGGTGTAAAGAAGGCTTTATAGCCTTCCAAGGCAGAATCAGGTTCTTGAACTGTGTTGGGACTGGGCAAGCACTATACACTGAGCTGGAGCCCCACCCAGCCTTAGAGTAAGTGAAGACAACTCACTACTATAATACAGTTTATGTCTTTCTTACTAATCTTTTCTCCTCCCTTATTAAAATTTAAATTGGAAACATGGTGGTCTTACATGTCAATTCCCATTCCTTCACCATCCCATCCTCCCCTATACCCCCCACCAAACCCCAGCCCATCCCCTCTGCTCCCCAGGGAGCATGAGGCCTTCCTGGGGAGCCTTCAAAGTCTCATATCAGTTGGGGCCTTACTAATCTTATATAGTATTTCCCACATACTTTAGAAATGCTATGTGCACTACCCACATCGGCAAGGGCATTTCAATCTCTAGGTGTTTATGACTGTGACATTGAAGGAACAAGGAGAAGCTTTTGAAGAGGACAGCACATGTGACATATGTGTAAGGATTGTTTATAACATCCATACAACCTCTATCAGGTAATGGGGTGTTAGGCCCTTTGTTGACATAAAGCATTACATATAAGCCCAGCTAGTTGATGAAACAGAAGTTGGATCCCTTTTCTGCCCTCAGTTCAATGGACAGTAGAGAAGTTAGCTTATAGAAACAAGCTGTAAATTGGTAGGAGAGTTTTCAAATCTTCTAAGTCTTTGGAATTTTTTTTCTACTGTAAAATGCTTTTAAATAGCTAATTTAGACTTGAGAAAAAGAATGGATTATTTTCAGAACTGCCTCAAGTTATGTGTTCAAATGGAAAGATGCACATATTCCCGATTTATATGCCCACCCTCATCTTTACCACCACAGTTCCTGTCTGCTTCCTTCATCTTGCCTCCACCCCTGGTGGAGCTCGGATTGTCAGGTGAGTTTATGGTGCACAGGGCCTGTGGTGGCATGTCTCTTACTGAAGGGTAGCTGTACTGGCTTTGAATATTGGTGAAATAGGCAGCCCCCACACCTGGTCATTAGAGATGTAGCCCATGCATCAATGTGCTGATTCTTGGGTGTGAAGAGAGCTGAAGCCCTGGTCCAGGCCCTGTCATTTGGACTGTGCAATGGCTCCTGTGTATTGGGTCTGCATATCCTAGGTTACAGATCCTAGGTGTGTGTGTGTGTGTGTGTGTGTGTGTGTGTGTGTGTGTGTGTGTGTGTGTATGAGAGAGAGAGAGAGTAAAGATAACTTCTGGTTTTATTTGCTTTTTTCTGAATTTTGATTACCTCTTCTTGCAGGTCTTTAATCACTGTCGTGATGAATTTGTTTAAAATGTATTGTTCACATTCCTCTGGAAATTTCTTAAATTTGTGTTCAAATCCAAATTGCAAAATACCACATATGTGAAGAATGTGGCAAATAAATATATTTAGAAAAGCCCTTCAGTGTGTGTAGTGTGTGCGTGTGTGGAGACTGATTTCTCTGCACTGGGGCGGGACACCTTCACATGCATGTAAACCCAGCCTCAAGGAAATACAAGTAAATCTATTAAAAATCAAACATCATGACAATAGCACACACTGGGATCCAAGAGGAGTCTGAAGTGGTGTTCCTGGGGCCACAGGGCTTACTGTGCACAGTGCAGTGTGGTCATGTGTACTCAGAACTAAGACTGTCGTGAGTTTCACACGATGCAACGTGGCCTAGCGCTGGTACAAGCACTTTGGATTCATCACATATTTCTTTTTTGAAGTAATTTTTGGTTGTTGCAGGTTCAAAAACTTTTTACTGTTTTTTTGTTTGTTTCTTTTTTTCCTCATCCCACATTCAGTTACACAAGACTGTTTGGGACCACAAACATAATTTGAGAAGCATAATTTGAGAAGTTGGGTTTAGGACATTCTTAAACATGGTAGCCATAACGATTTAGAGCATCCTCAGCACCACAGAGAAGGGTAAACTAGCAGACATGGGCCATCCCTCAGGCAGAAGCAGAATGGCTGCAGGTTCAAGGTTAACATAGTCTACTATGAGTTGTAAATCAGCTGGGGTAACAATGAGAACCTTAAAGGAGGTGAGGAGTAAGTTAACATACCTTAGTTCTGTTGTCCAAGTAACTTCTATGCATTCATTATTATTTCATGGTCATAAGTGTCAGGCAGCTTTATATGCCAACAGTAGCTGAGGGAGAAGACAGATGATAACTGAGCAGAACTTTCTTACCAGGCTAATGGAGAGAATTATGTTACGGGTTACAAATAACTAGGGCCCTATTTGCATTTGCAGTAACATTGACTCTAGTTTTTTGTCTACTGTGGCCATTTCTGGGAGGTGAGGTAGGACTGGTGGTTGAGACAGTTTCTGCAGCCCAGGCCTCAACCTTCCAAGTGGTGAGATTACTGAGCTACCAAGTTGGACCTGCCAGTATTTGACTCTTCCCAGTCTACACACCTGAAATGAAAGTCTTCCCCACAGACTGCCCATCTTGTACTCCGTTGTAGCAGCACAAGTGTACTGGCATTTTCTCTCAGTGCATTATGACCAGTAGTTGACATTACGGTGTTTTTCCTATGGAAGCACCCACTGGAGCAAAAGGCACAAAGTAACACTGCTCACCTTCTGTGGCTAACTGTTCCCACCTATTTCTGCAACATAAGGGAGTGGGATGGGAGAAGTCGCTTTAGAAATTAAATGTTCAGAGGCAAGAAACAGCACTGGGGGTGGGAGTGGGGCAATTTATGGAAGTTTAGGGTCCATTTGGCCTCAACCAAGTTTGTGCATCTGATTTACAAAGTTGAGCTAACAGTTTGTAAATTTAACAAGAGAAAGCACTTGTGGGATTCCATATTCAAGGCTGGCATGGCTGCTCACTTTGTTCTTGGTAGGAGCCTGATTTTCTGTGCAGAGAGAAAGGTAATTCTCATAGTTTTTTTTTCACATGCTAAGTACTGTGCTTCGAACTGAAGATAAGCTGTTTCTCCCCGTAGGCACATCAGGGGCGAATTGAGTAACGCTCTAGAACTACAGCACAAGGCTTTAGCTTTGTTCCCGAGCGTTGTAAAGCACGTGCAAAACACATGCATACTCATACACGTCACTACCGCCACCAACTAGACAACACGAGACATTGCAATTTTAGAGCCCATGGGAAGTATTTGGCTAAACTGTAATTAAATTTCCTACGTACTAAAAAAATTTCTCTTCTGGAAAATTTCAAATTAATGCAGGTGTGGTAGTGCATGACTGTGAACCTAGCACTCCAGTTGGAGGCAGGAGGATTTCAAAGGTTGAAGTCAACCTGAGCTATGCAGCCAACTCCTTTCTAAAAAAAAAAAAAAAAAAAAGTGCTAATTAAAATCTTTATGCTTTAATGAAGCCACATTAAATACAGATACTAGTTCTTCTCACTCATTGGACTCCTTCAAGGAGATTTGCAGGCTCACATCTGAGCACCCAAAGATGAATATGAAATCCTTGTCCCAGTGCTGTAAAAATGAACTCGTATGGCCTGCCGTGGTGGCACACACCTTTAATTCCAACAATCGGGAGGCAGAGGCAGGAGGATCTCTGTGAGTTTGAAGCCACACGGGATGTTTAGAAAATAAGCAAAACAATAAAGACGACTCAAGGACAGAAACAACTAGGACACCCTCTCCTAAGAGCTGGGCCGCGGGTACGGCTCTGTGGGAGGTGGGTGGCCAGTTGTGCCTGCGCGTGCGCAGTCCGCAGCCGGAAGCGCGTCCACTAGAGACTCTTTCCGAGACAACAGCCCGATTAAGTATCTGTCTTTCTTATTACTACTACGCACGACTAAAAGCACACAGAAATAGCTATGTGGATACTGTTCCATCTGCTTTTCTCTCTCTCTCTCTTTTTTTTTTTTTTGACGGCGCCTCCCAAGGCAGCCCAGTCCACAGGTTGCTAGGACACGGGGTCCTGCGTTGCTATGACGACGCAGGGCGTTCCAGGAAAGTGTACCGACGGAGGTCTGGCGGGAAACACAATCTGTGGGTACAGCTGCTGTGACAGTGTCTGCGGCCTCTGCTGAAGGGACCGCGGGAGCCCTACCCGACTCGAGCCCTGTGGAGCTGGGCCGCGCTGACCCGCCCCGCCCGACGTCTGTAGGGCTGACTCTGACTTTCCCGGGCGAGGCCCTGACTCTGACCCACCACACCCCTCCGACATGCCAGGTTATCCGAGAGAACACTCCCCAGAGAAGAGAAACCATGCTAAATGAATTCTGAACTCCAATCTAAACATAAACCCTCAAGGGGTCTCCTTGTTCATTTGCTTTATTTTGCCTACAGAACGACGGGGCGGCCTGAAAGTCCCAGCGCGATTTTGATTTGTTTCTGAGTGAATTTTGTGGAGGCATAGTTCTGAGATAGGAAACATTGTTTATTATGTCTCTCCGCAAAGCGTCAGGAACTTCACTGAACTCTCCATCAGCATCTGAGGCCAAACAATCAAAACTTTCTGTCGTCAAGGAGGAGACAAAAGGTAAACAGAAGCATCAAGGCCATTGACAGACTTCACACTCCCTTCTCCCTTCGCCTGGGACAACCTGGCTATTACCCACTCAGAATCCTGTTTCATCTTCGTTTAAATACTAACAGTTGTATGAAACAACACCTGTTTGGCTCCTTGCTCTCTGACTTAAAGGGGACTTTAAAAATGAGTAGTGTGGATAAGATAAACACAGCTTAGTACTGTATGCCTATTTGTATATGATTCAAGATTTTTCTGAGAATCCTTAAAATGTCCATCCTTGGAGTTCGGCTTTGTGGCTCACACCTTTAATCCTAGCACTCTGGAGGCAGAGACAGGCAGATCTCTGTGAGTTTGAGGCCAGCCTGATCCACAGAATGAGTTCCAGGACAATTAGTTAACACAGTGAGACCTTGTTTAAAAAGAAAGAAAGAAAGAAACAAAGGAAGGAAGGAAGGAAGGAAGGAAGGAAGGAAGGAAGGAAGGAAGAGTAATGATAAATGTAGGCTTGTAGAATAAGAATCAAGTAAGTCACCCTTTCATCCTTCCTCTTAGACTGAAACCTTCTCTAGTCTTACTGTCCCATCAAACCTCTCATTATTTAGGAGGCATGGATGATTCAACTCAGGGACTTACACACACTAAGTAAGGACTCTGCCCTGGGCTAGCTCCCTATTCACTTCTTCCATTGAAACAGGGTAGTCTCAATTGTCCAGGTTGGCTGTGCACTCACTCTGCAGTTCAGCCAGCCATTTTATTTGTATCTCCATGTTTCCACCTCCTCTCTTCCTCCACCTGGCTGTGGACTGGATGGTCTTCTGTGCTTTAAGTATTATTTGTTGTCTGTCCACTAGAAGCACTCCTCCTGTTAGAAACACATAGGAGACTGGTAAGGCAGTTGGGGGAGCTTTAGCTCCTCAGAGCACTCCGCTGAGTTTTCTTTCCTGTTACTTTTGTAGGACTTCCTGAGCTAAAGGGAAAAAAATCTATGGTGGACCATCTCAAACCCCTTCCTGCTTCTCTTCCAAATGAATCCATCCCCCAGGAAGTTCTTCTGTCTCTGAACTATGCAGCCAATGCTGGTCCATGTCCTGAAAACTTACTGCCTACTAAGAAACTTAGCGCCCCAAAGGTGCGTATACACAAACCTAGAACGGTTCACTTCAATAAGTGGTGAGCGTAGGTTTTATATTTCAGATGCTCTTTAAAAATTCAGAGTTAAATTTAAAATTTCTTAGTATTAGTTCATGTGTGAGTTTGGGCCCAGGGTTCCAGGGGTTGGTTCCCAGAATCATGGGTTCTGGGGAGAAATACAGGTTGTCAGATTGCAAGCTCTTTCAGCTGCTGAGGCATCTTGCCAACTAGAGAATTTAGATCTTGCGGAGCATGGTAGCTGGCACTGATAATTCCAGCACTTCAGAAGCTGAAGCAGGAAGATTATCATGAGTCCCAGGCCAGACTGGACTACACAATGAGAACCTGCCTCAAAAAACAAAACCAAAAGAACAAAACCAGAATCAACCAAAGCAGAAAACAAAACAATCCCCTCCAACAACAACAACAACAACAAAATCACCCTCAGATCTTTTGAGCAAGTGTTTTCATTGTTTGAGCATTTCTATAACCTGGTTTTATGTAAATTCACCAAAAATTACTGCTGCTGTCTTAATATTCCAATTTGCCTTTCAAACATGTTCTACTTCTCTATAAAGCATCCAAATGCCCTTGGTGTAGATATTCAAATTGGTAATTTTTCTTTGACTAGAGTGCCCTCTGCTGGACATTTGTGTCTTGCTTGCTTTCTTTTTTTTCCCCCTACAGGGTGCCCTTCCTCGTCTTGTAGACCACGTCTGGCAGCACCCTGTTCGAAGGAATAAATTCAAATATCTGATTGATAATCCTGTCTCCCTAACAGGAGCTGGAAGGTAAAGAAGGGAGAGAATGGGATATGTGCATATAGATAGCATTATTGTCTCCTTTTGGGTGATAGTATTGGGAGGGGGTGAAATGGCAACATTGTAGAATTATGGATTGTGAAATTTACAGTATCATTGATAAATGATCATTCTGAAAGGATAGGTTATGGTTATTATGGTTATTATGGTAGCTTTGAATTCTGGCTGTATATTTTGGTTTGCTGAATATTTGTTTGTTTATTGTGTGTGAGTGTGTGGATATGACATGTCCCATGTGTGAGGTCAGAGGACAGCTTGTAGGAACCAGTTCTCTCTTTCCACCGTATGGGCCCTGCAGAGCGAACTCAGGTTGTCAGGCTTGGTGGCAAACTCCTCTATCCACTGAGTCTTTTTCCAGGCCTGGCTTGTCCATTTTCTCTTTTTGGCATGCATTTGTGTACGTCTTCCTTGAGTCTCCTGGGTTTTTGCACTATACTAAAAGGGACAAGCTCCAACAAACAGAAGGCTGTTAGTGCATTTTATATCTGTTGGTGCCCATGGTTTTTGTACATCTTAGAGGAAACATGATGTGAAAAGTCTTGGTGAATGGGTTAATTTCCTGGGTCTTTTCAAAGGGAACCCTTAACCTTTTTACACTGTTTCAGATTAAATCATCAAATGGTGTGTATTGTTTTGTATCATTCCAAAAAATACTCTGTCACATTTTTTTCCTTGAAGATTGGGGCTTATTCATTTGAAAGTATTTTCCATTTATAAAAATCTTCCTGCATGCCTTGCTTACATGCCATGTTCATCCAGAAATTTATCCACACTCAAGTGTAGGATATGTATTCTTATTGAAGTTACTTTCCTCAGTGGTGAAAAGGGATAGAGAGAGTTGCTCAATTGTATGTGCCTGTAGGGGTATGGGAAAGCAGACATGAGAGGGTGGAGCATCTTACTGCTGTGTTGTCCCACAGTGTTACAAAGAGCAGCAGAGACTTGGCTGGATGCCTTTAGAGTCTTAAATAATCGGTACTTTGTGCATTCAGATCACAGCTATAATTATTACTGTTGTAATTAGCAGTTACATGATGGTTGAACTACATTGAAAAGTTAACTAGTTATATCTGAATGTGGCAGAATAGACACGAAAGGCTTTAATGTCAAATGATTTCTGAGTAGAAGTTCTTAAAACTGTGGCCATCAAGTAGCAGCACCTCTATCCTCACTGTAACCCCAGAACTCAAGAATGCAGATCTCAGCCCACCTATCTTTACTGTAACCTGGGAATACAGATCTTACCACCCCCATCCTCACTGTAACCCCAGAAACTGTGAATACATATCTCACCATCCCCATCCTCACTGTAAGCCCAGAACCCAGTGATACAGATCTCAGCACCCCCATCCTCACTATAACCCCAGAACCCAGTGATACAGATCTTAGTACCCCTGTTCTCACTGTAACCCCAGAGCCCATGAATAGACCTCACCAGCAGGAGACTTTGCAGAGGTGATGAAGGTTAAAGACAGGGAAATCGTGCCCGATTGTTTGTGAGCCCTAGATAAACACTGTCCTCTCAAAGTAGAGAAGGAAAGTGATTGAATAGATCAGGAGAAGAGACCATAAAAGGATGGCAAAATGGAAGGATACAAGTCGAGAAATGGAAGGATGACTCAGCCTATATTCATCAAGGAACAGTCTCAGTCCCATGACTTCCAGGAAGGAACTCTGTCACCAGTCGGATGAGAATTGTCTTAGTTTTCCCTTGCTGTGATAAAACACTGGGACCGAAAGCAATTCAGAGAGGAAATGATTATTTCATTACAGCTCTCAGGTCACACTCTATCACTGAGGGAAGCCAGGGCAAGAACCTGGGGGCAGGAGCTGAAGTAGAAGCTATGGTTGAATACTGATTTCTAGTTTGCTCCCTATGGCTTGTTCAGTTTCCTTTCTTTCTTTCTTCCTTCCTTCCCTCTCTCCCTCCTTCCCTCCTTCCTTTCTTCCTTCTTCCTTCTTTCTTCTCTTCCTTCTTCTTCTTCTTCTTCTTCTTCTTCTTCTTCTTCTTCTTCTTCTTCTTCTTCTTCTTCTTCTTCTTCTTCTCCTTCTCCTTCTCCTTCTCCTTCTCCTTCTCCTTCTCCTTCTCCTTCTCCTTCTTCTTCTCCTTCTCCTTCTTCTTCTTCTTCTTCTTCTTCTTCTTCTTCTTCTTCTCTCTCTCTCTCTCTCTCTCTCTCTCTCTCTCTCTCTCTCTCTCTCTCTCTCTCTCTCTCTCTCTCTCTCGACAGGGTTTCTCTGTGTAGCTCTGGCTGTCCTGGAACTTGCTCAGTAGACCAGGCTGGCCTTAACTCAGAGATCCTCCTGTCTCTACCTTCTTTCAATCATTATTCAAGAAAATGCCCTACCAGCAATCTGATGGAGGCAGTTCCTCAGTTGAGGTTTCTCTTCACAGTAACTCTAGCTTGTGTCAAGTTAACAAAACCAAACAAAATCCAGCCAGCCCAAGCTTAGGTATGGCTGTCCAGGCGTCCACACCACATCTTCATGACATCTAGATTTTAGTGCTGTGACACCTGGGTTGGACCTGCACACATAGAAAGTGATATACACAACTATTAGGGACAAGGAGTAACTTTCCAGCAATGCCAAATATGCAGAGCACAGCAATAAAATACAAATGACAAAGCATTTAGTGCTAAAAATCTTTTCTGATGGCTTCATCAGTTAGTGTTCAATGCACAAAACGAATCTCAGGATTCTAAGCAGGAAATGATTGAATGCAGAAAATGGTCTAAATTATCGAGGCAGCGAGATGTCTCAGCAGGTAAAAGCACTTGCCTTGCAGCCTAGTAACCTGAGCACATTCCCGTGGGTGAAAGGAGAGAACTGACTCCCCAAAATGGTCTTCAACTGCCACAAGTGCATCACACATCAACACCACAGATGCCCACATCACATATCCATGTTACACATGTCACATATTTACATCACACCTCCCCATATCATAACACCCACAAATCATATACACAGTGACATCACAGACTCATATTACATACCTACATCACACCTCCACATACCTTCATATCACATCTACACATCACACATACCCACATCTCATACATCCATATTACACACCCACATCACACATACCCCTATCACAAACACATCACATACACCCATCACTCACCCACACCACACCCCCCACATCACACATACCCATGTCATACAAACCCATTTTACACTAACCTACATCACATACACCCACATCCCCACCGATAAAAAAGAAATATAATGTTGTATGGAGGTATGGTCTCACTGTATAACTCTGGTTAACCTGTAAGTTGGTATGTACATGAGACTGGTCTTGAATTCACAGATATCTGCCTGCTTCTGCCTCCCAAGTGCTGAGATTAAGGGTGTGCCCAACACACCTGAGTAAGAATATAGTAGATGTAGAATTGCGCATAATTGTATAATTACGTGAAAAGGCGGGAAGATATAAAACCTGCTCATATGAATGTAATGCCTGCTACTCCTTGACATGAATATGGCCTCACACGAGTGGTTCACAGAGACATCACACATACTTTCTGCTAGCAAAGAAAAACCTCTTTTATATTTCTTTCTCTCTCTGAGACAGGGTCTCACTTCTTCTGTAGCTTTGGCTGGCCTAGAACTATATAGCCCAGGCTGGCCTCAAGCACAGATCCACCTGTCTGTGGGCTAAGAGCTGGGACTAAAGGGGAGTGCTAGCAGATTCATTAGGATGTTTTCATACAGAGGTGTCATTAGACTTTATTATAATTTGTTCCCTCACTACAGTGCCCTCCTCTGTGCTTTGAGTGGTTTTTTTTTGTCAAATTTTTAAAAAAAATGAATGCAGTTTCTGTTATGACCCCTGCACATGACATATTTTCAATGCAAATGACCCAGGTCACTACTGTGACTTTATTTACTTGTTATTATTATTATTTTTACTATTACACTTGCTTCTTCATTGCATGTGTGTGCTCGTACCACATTATGCATGTGGGGAGCAGAGAACAACTTTCCTGACTCAGTTTTCTCCTTGCACTGTGAATTCTGGTAATCAAACTCAGCTTGTTTAGATGGCTCTTACCACTAAGCCATCTTGCTTGCCCTAGATGATCTTTAAAAAATATTTTATTATATTTTATTAACATGATGGTGTGTGTGTGTGTGTGTGTGTGTGTGTGTGTGTGTGTGTGAGCTCACTTGTGGTTAAAGGACAATTTTATGCAGCTGATTCTCTTCTACCTTTATTGGGTCCCACTGATCAAATTCATGTCTTCAGGCTTTGTGTGGCAAGAATCTTTACCCACAGAACCATCTTGCTGTCCCCTCACAATCTTTTTTAGAGACCTTCTAACAGAGGAGCAAGGCAACTACTCCAAGGAAAATGAGAGTGCTAGCACTTTGATGAAAAGGGGATGGATACATGGTCAGCATTTTCTGTAACAGCAGTACAGAGAGGAGAGAATAGACAGTGAGCACAAATCAGGCCAAAGTCTACTTTAGAGTTGATGGAGGGAAGGAGACATATGAAAATATTATACATTACATAATGATGCCTTAGGGAGCCAAGTCTGAGAGAAGTATACTGGACATATCCTAGAGACCTGGGGACCTACATCAAACATAATGACAACTTGGACTAGAGATTTGCTGTTGGCAAGAACTAAGAGGACTGACTCTAATGACATGAGGGCAACTGCAGAATTAATCGATGTTTGATTGGATATTGAGGGCAAAGGATGGCAAGGGACTAAGTACTGATGCAATTTTGACAATAGCCTCAGCAAATAGAGGGTGAAACAGACTGCAGTTTTGATGACTTCACCAAGGAAGAAAGCAGAGAGGAAAGTGCTAGGGCAGCAAGGACACTCTGTGGAGCATCTCTAGAGGAGCAGGAGGGCTCAGAAAGTTCCAAGAAGAAGCATCTGGGGTAGACAGGAGAGCCCGGAGTGTCGAAAACGAGGGATCCAGGAGATTCTTTTCAGACACAGTAGTTATACTGGAAAAGTATTCTAGGCTGTGGAAGAAAACCACTAAGAGATTAGCTTGGTCAAATCTGCACTACATTTCTGAGGCATGGTTTCAGAAGGAAGGGGAAATCTCTTCTTCAAGGTTAATATAGGGGAGTTTGATATTTAACAGAAAGACATAGATGATATTCTGATTCTAGCTAGATGCATCATGATGACATAATATCAATGCATGGTCAAGGGAGGACTTTTAGAAAGGAAAACACTTGTTATGAATGTACTAGGTAGTTTTTGTCAGCTTGGCACAAACTAGAGTCTCTAGGAAGATAGACTGTCAGTTGAGGAATTTCCTTCATTAGATTGGCCCGAGGGCATGTCTGTGGGGCATTTTATTGATTGGTGATCCTCCCACTATAAGCAGAGCCATCCAGGGCAGGTGGTGCTAGGTTGTATAAGAAGGCGGGCTGAGGAACCCGAGGAGACCAAGCCAGTCAGTACAGTTCCTCTCTAGTCTCTGCCTCAGCTTCCCTGGATGATGGTCCGGAACCTGTAAACCAGACAAGCCTTCCCCTTCCCCAAGTTGATTTTGGCCAGTATTTTATCATAGTGCCACAAAAGCAACCCAGGCCAGGGAGTGTCTTAGTGGGCAGTGGAAGTTTTCTACACAAGCTGTCACTGGTGGAATGAGATTCTGGGGCTATGGACCAAGATGGGAGTCCTGTGTACACATGGCAGGGATAACCGTGGAAAAAGAACTGATTCATCTCAGCAAAGGGGAGGAAAGAGTTAATGGTGTGGATGAGAAGCTTGCCATGGTGAAGAGGAGAATGTGGGCAGACTCCTGTCGAATGCCCCAGTCTTATAGGGTGGGAAATGCTGGTCTAGGTGTCACTTCACCCCTGAGGCTTGAACTCTGGCAATGGGGGGGCCTCCATTCAATAAGCTGGTTCTAGATGCTAAACCCAAGATCACCACCGACCAGGTGAGTGAACCCTGCTTCCAAAAACTGTGGACCCTGCAGGAGTGTCCTACCCAAGCCCTTCTGCCTGCCTTGGTTGCTTCCTCCTCTCTGCATTCGAGGTGATGGCCACTGCCATTGTGATATTTAAGCTACTCTGCCCAGAGAATCCCGACCAAGTACTGTTCTACCTTCATTAGGCAACCTTTCTTGGAAGCTTATGGGTTTCTGGGGGAATCTGGGCTGGACTCTGTGCTCTCACAGCTGTGATAGCTGAAGTGTCCTTATATGACAGTGATGCAAAAGTGGCAGATGGTAGAAGTGATCCAATCCTCAGGAGTGACAATGCCACAGTTTCAGTTTCTCCAGATGGTCCAGTACATTTCTGCTGTCATTGAAATTGTGAGAACTATTTGGTTGGTAAGCTGCTATTATTATTCTAGAATAATGGACTCATCTTCTGAAACAGCTGTGTAAGGACCAAAGGACTCTTATTGGAAGGAAATCACACTTCCTTTTCCCCATGTTTGAAGATAATTTTAAATGATAAAAATCAGATAATCAATCAGGAGACAAAAGAGGTAATAAGAGCAGGTTTGCTGACCAAAATTTATATTTTAACCACTAGTAGGCTATGTGTGGCTGTATACACTCATAGAAAAATCTACTTCCAAAACATATTTTTCTTAATTTTTAAGGGATATTTCTTTCCTGTATGATGTTAAATATGTAAAAGGAGAGGCCAAGGAGAAGAAACTGTGTCCCCCAGGTATAAATAAGTCATCAGAGCCACAGCAGAGTGCCATGGTACCTCATAGTGTAAGTATTGGAGGATGGGTTTTCTCTTCTTCTTGGCCTTTTAAATTGTTTCTCTAAAGTCTAAAGCAGCATCTAGCTGTAACAAAGCCCTCAGGGCTCCGTTGTCTTTCACAGTGCATCCCAGTTGTTTCTTTAAAACTGCATTTATTGGGAAAAGAACAAAGATATTCTAAGACATTTCCCAAGCCATAGTTAACTGTTCTAAATAGTAAGTATTCACTGGTTTTAAAAGTACAAAATTGGGAAGAGTAGATTCTCCCTCCTCTGGAAGGTTACACAAAGAGTTGTAGATGATGACTTTCCTCCCCCTCCAGTTCTCCTCCTCCCCTCCTCTTTTCTTCTCCCTCCTCTTCTCCCTCCTCCCTTGTATCTTTTGAGACAAGGCCTCTCAGTGTATGTAGCCCTGGTTATGTCAACCAGGCCAGCCTCCAGCTCCATGAGATCTGCCTACTTCTGCCTCCCCAGTGCTGAAGGCATCTCTCATGTTGTTATTCCAGTGTGGGTCAGGTCACTTCTAATCTTCTTAGCCCTTTCATCACTCCTTAGCCATAACATTAAGTTTCCTGGCGCGCTTTTATTCTTCAAACTGTACATTCTGCATCTCTTTCCACCCCACTTGATCTTTTTCATCATAGACCTGAGTAAGAGTGATTACTAATAATCACAAGACAGAGTCAATTAGACTGTCTTGAAATCTCCTCCACCAAGGAAATTAGTCCAGGAGTTGGAGAGATGACTCAGAGGTTAAGAGCACTGGCTGTTCTTTGAGAGGTCTTGAGTTCCCAGCTCACAACCATCTATAATGATATCTGATGCCCTCTGCTGGTGTGTAAGGAGAACATTGTATACATAGTAAATAAATCTTTAATAAAATAATTAGTTCATTTCTTTTCTTTTTTTTCCTTTTGGTTTTTGAGACAGGGTTTCTCTGTGGCTTTGGAGTCCGTCCTGAAACTTGATTTGTAGATCAGGCTGGCCTCAACTCACAGATTACCTCCTGAGTACTGTGATTAAAGGCGTGTGCCACCACCACCTGGAAGTCCATTACTTTTTAATTTAACATCTTAGAGCAAGAACAGAAAGACGTCACAGTCTTTGCCAAAGTATCACAAGTGGTCTCTAGCCCTGTTGCTAATGATGTTCTCCTCTGAAGCCTCTTAATCTGTCTCCAAAGTCCTTATAGTATTATGGTCTTCCAAGATTCTACTGGGATGGCTCATTAATCATCACTTACAATGGCCAACTTAAAATGTTTTTCTAGTCTGATGTCTCAAAGTCTCTTATATTTCTCCAAAAAACAACATAGTCAAATTTCATAGCAATAGCCCACTTCCTGGTTCTAACTAACTTCTGTCTTAGTCCCCTTTTGTATTGCTGTAACAAAATGACAGGACCAAGGCAACCTATAAAAGAAAGTGTTAATTTAACTTATGGTTCCAGAGGATTAGAGTCCATGATGGTGGAACAAAGGCATGGAGATAGGATCAGCTAGCTGAGTGCTTACATCTTGATTCAAGAGCAGGAAGCAGAGAGAGGGCACATTGGTGCAAATCTTTTGAAATCTCAAAGCTGAGCCTGTGATATGCCTTCTCCAATGAAGGCCACACCTCCTAATCCTTCCCAAACAGTTCCACCAACTGGAGAGCCCCAAAACTTATGAGAGGTATCATTCAAACCACTGCAATAAGAAATAGAAAAGAGCTAAAGGATTCATGAATATAGTTGTCCCTCCATACTTGAGGGTGCTCCAATCACCTATTCCATTAACCACACGTTAAAAAATGTTTGAAAAAATTGATATCTGTACTAAACAAGTACAGATGCTTTCTTGTCATTATTCCCTAAATAATTTAGCATGGCAACAATTTACTTGTATGAGGTACTACAGTAAACCATGGTCAACACAGCATAAATAAGTAAATACTAAACTGTTTTATGTAATGGACTTGAACATATAGATCAGCGGTTCTCAAGCTCTGGATTGCAACCCTTTCGGCAAACCTCTATCTCCAAAAATGTTACTATTTCTAATACTAGCAAAATTACAGTTATGAAATAGCAATGAAAATAATTTCATGGTTGGATTACCACAACATGAGGATTTATATTAAAGGGTTGCAATATTAAAAAGGTTGAGAACCAGTGATCTAGATTTTGGTTTCTTTGAAGGGTCCTAAAATTAGCTCTTTTCAAATCCCAAGAAATGATTATATGAGAAGAAAAATCTGTTTTTGCATTCATGCTTAATTTTGCAATATATGTACAGTTTTTTCATCTATTGATATATCTATTCTTTTTTTATATGCAGAAGACATTAGCAGACACTTTGATTCCTGAAGAATTTCATATTGTGTCAAATACAGGAGTTTCAGGTTTGGAGTGTTATGATGAGTGAGTACTATGATGTTTTGTCATATATCTAATATGTACACTCATTTTTATGGTGTAGTAAGGAAATGTTTGGGTGAGCTACCCTGGAACAATGTAAGAAAGATTAAAACAAACAAGCAAGCAAAGAGACAAAACAAACAAAAATCCTAGAGATGGCTCAAAGAGTTTTGGTTCCCACCCTCCCTCCTTCCATCCCTTCCTCCCTTCCTCCCTCCCTCCCTGCCTCCCTCCCTCCCTGCCTCCCTGCCTTCCTCCCTCCCTCCCTCCCTCCCTCCCTCCCTTCCTTCCTGTTTTTCTTCCTTTCTTTTTCGATCTCCTCCTCCTCCTCTTCTTACTTCTCCTGTTTGCTTTTAGAGCAGAGTGAATGTAGATTTGTTAAGGTAAAGCACAGAAGAACTCCTGATAGTCATGGAGACTCCAAGGGAGGAATACAAGAATTTTGGGTTTTCATGATTAAATAGTTATATAGTTTCTCTTATGATTTAATTTTTAGTATTTTAAGAAGTAAAACTTTAGGGCTAGAGAGAGATGGCTCAGTATTAAAGGGCACACTGACTGCTCTTCCAAATTACCTGGGTTCAATTCTCAGCACCCACATGGCAACTCACAACTGTCTGTAATTCCAAGATCTGACACCCTCATACAGATAAACATGCAGGAAAGACACCAATGCACATAAAATAAAAAATAAATAAATTACTTTAAAAATATGTTTAAAAAAGTGAAACTTTAGGGCAAGAGAGATAGCTTAACACTCAAGAGAACTTGCTGCTCTTACAGAAAGTCCAGGTTTGAGTTAGTATCACATGGCAGCTCACAACTTCCTGTAACTCAAGTTCTAGGGGATTTGCTGTTCTTTTCTGGCCTCTGATGGTACCTGAAAGCATAAACATATATCTACATACATATACAAACACCCAGGCATACACACATACACATAAAAAATCTTTAAAAATATGGAACTTTGAGTTGTATGTAGTGTATACCTATAATCCCAGCCCTGGGAAACTGAGGCAGGAGGATTGATTGCAAATTAAAGGCCATCCTGGGCTACATAGCAACACCCTCTCTCAAAACCCAAAACCAACCAAACTGTTAAAGCAGAACTTTCTTCCGAATTCCTTTATTTTCTTCAGAGACAGGGTCTCTCTGTATTACAGCCCTAGCTGTCCTGGATGTCACTTTGTAGACCAGGCTGGCCTAAAACTCATGGAGATCCTCCTGCCTCTGCCTCCTAAGTGCTGGGATTAAAGGCATGTACCACTTCCAAATCCTAATTGTGGAAGGGTTTGCACAGTGTGACCACAAAGACAACGGAAGGCAGTCCTCTATGCCCATCTCTAGGGCGTGTTCCAGACTGGGCACTAGTCATTTCATCATTTGCTGGTTCCTATTTATGCACTTTCATATGGAGTCTTGCTTTAATTTTCTAAAATAACAGCTGAACAGCTGACTATTGTTTTTATTTTCTGCCTCTTTTTTTTTTTTTTTTTTTTTTTTACTACTGGAATTGAACCTAGGGCTTGTACATGCCTGCAAAGGCTCTACCATTGAGCTACATCCCAAGCCCACCTTACCATCTTTGAAAATGCCAAAAGGCACTTTTGTTGTTAATTGCAGTTATTTACATGTGTGTGTTTAGGCAGTGACATCAGAAAACAGCTCTTTGCATTCACCATGTGGGTCCCAGGCGTCATTCTCAGATTGTTGGGTTTGATGGCAAGCGCCTTTACTGGCTGAACCATCTCAAAGGCCTTAAAGAAGTCTCATATGGTTCAGATATGGACCATATGAGTTCAGTTCTGGAACTCTCTGTAGAGGAGATGATCTTACTAGTCCTCCTGCTTCTCTCTCCCTCCCAAGTGTTGAGATTGCTAGATTGCTGGCCTGTCTTTTTTTTTTTTTTTTTTTTAATAAATCAAGGAAACTTTTGTATTTTGATATATCAGGGAATGAAATTGAATATACTTTACATATGTTCCACATATGACCAGTGTACATTTTTAAAATCTCATCCAAGCTTTTAAATTCTGTTGAGGTCTTTAGTTTGTCATATTGTAATTTCTTTCACGTCCACTCCTCCAATGAGTCCCCAGTAATTTCCCCAGACAACACGGGTTTCATTTAGTGGAGAATGGCTCTTAGGAACCAAGCTGCTGGGTACATCCTCCAGATACTGTACTCCTTTTTGTTCTGTCTCTCTATGCCCCAGGGCCTCATGTTCCATCACTGACCGATACTCTTCAGTTTTCTTAAAGTAACATTTTCTCATCTTATTTGTTGCAGCAAATACACCACCCTTCTCACAGACAGCGAGAACAGGCTGTTGCTCTTCCCATCCATGTGAGTACAGTGGGTTTTCCAAAGTGTTTCTTGGAAAGAGTAACCACATACACATATGTTCCTTTCTTTAGTATGTTATTAGACAAAAACATTCAAGTCATACCAGAGACCCAAGGGGATAATTGCCTGTAAGACCATGATTCAATTAGTAGTGTTCCTGTGACCCACTGCTTATTTAGATAAGTAGTATGTTTAGCATGACACTCAGCACTGTAACGTGTTTTTTATTCTGTACATTAAGCATTAGAATCTCTCTGCTTTGTTGTCTTTTTTTTTTTTGTCTCTTGAGCACTTTAAACTACCAAGTGTCAAAGCCTATTTTTATGGCCTCTCCTTTGTTCTGTGTTCCCATCACATGTGGTAACATGTGATTGTATAGCACCTTTGAGGGTGAATATTATTTTTCTTTTAAGAAAAAAAATTACACTTTTTTCCCCTTGTTTTAAAATGTGTTACTGGTATGTCACTAAATAAATATATCTGGGCCTATCCCTTTAAATTGCCCTTAGTATTCCATAGTATATATTTTTCCCAAAATATTTTATATTTTTGTTTTCATCTGAAGATGGCCTAATGAGATGCTATTTACCTAAGTCTGTCCCTTTGATCTTTAGGAAACCTAATAAAAGAGTAGAAGTGATCCAGCTGGGTGATGTGATGGACACCATGCTGGAGAGGGCTGGAATAGAAAATGAAGAGTATAGAGGGCCAACCAAGGTAACTGTCAGTCAGAATAACCCTGTGGTTAAAAGTGTGTACTTGGGCGGCAGAGTGCTTGGCTTGGAATTTGACTGCCATTAATTAGTGGGTAGCCCTGGGTAAATCATCTCATATATTTGTAACTCAGTTTCCTAATCTACTGATTAGAAGTAATAATAGTACCTGCCACATGTTATTGTAAGTGAGATTGAATGGCATATAAAAGTGCTTAGAAAGGGCCTGGTGTTTGGCAAACACTACACCATCAACTAACTATACTGTTAGTTATTTATTGTTTAGTCGTGGGGATGTTTTTTGAGACAGGCATCATTAGGTGATATCACTGTGCAAACACGATAGCATGGATTTACATAAACCTAGACATACAAGCCTAGGTGGGGTAGACTGCTCCAACTCCACAAATAGTTGTGACACAATAGTAAGGATTTGTGTCTCCAAACAGAGAAGGTCAATAAAAATATCAGGTGATGGGCATTTTCAGCACCACTCCAACCTTACAGAACTATGCTTATGACCTGGCCTGTTGTTGATTGAAGTGTTGTAATTCAGTATGTGATTATATTTCAAGGCTCCACGGATTGATCTTATCACTTAGTTTTATTTTTAAAATGGATATATTATACATGTTTATGGAGTACGATGTGATAGTTCCTTATATAGTGCATAGTGATCAGCTGGGGGAATTTGCATATCCTCCAGTAGTTATCACTTTCTTGTGTTGGTACATTGAAAATCATTTTTACTGGATGTTTTGTTTTGAGATATGTTCTATGTAACCCAGGCTTGCCTTGAACTCACTATGTATCACTTGAACTTTTGTGAATGTCCTTGAACTTATGAGTCTCCTGTCTCCCTCTTCCAAGGGTTACAGTCAACACCTGTGATGTTTTGGGATTGAATAAAGAGCTTTGTAAGAGCTTTACCAACTGAGCCACATACCTAACCTTTCTATTGGCAATTTTGAAATATGTAACTGGATGGCAAATGTCTTCTTAAGACTTGCAGGTTGAGGCAGGAGGATTTCAAGTTCCAATCCTGCCTGGGCTATATAGCCAGTACTTATCTGAAAACAAACAAAACAAAAAGAGGCTGGTAAGATCAATCAGTGGGTAAAGGTACTTGCCACCAAGTCTGATGATCATGTATCTTATCTATACGTGATGGATAAGATAGCATTATCTCAAATACTTGTCACCAAGTCTGATGACTGTATATCTTATCTATATGTATGGACAAGATAGTATTATCTCATATTCAAATTTTATAATTCACCAGTTGGCCCTCTAATGCAGTGGTTCTCAACCTGAGGGTCATGATCCCTTTGACAAACCTCTCTCTCCAAAAATATTTGTATTATGATTAATAACAATAGCAAAATAAAAAATTACAAAATAGTTTTATGGTGGGGTCACCACAACATGAGGAACTGTATTAAAGGGTCACAGCATTAGGGAGTTTGAGATTCACTGCTCTAATGGGTTTTATAAGCTATCTCCACTCAGTTGAGTATCCCAGGATCCTAGGGTGCTTTTGTCATTGCTTTAGATAACTTCATTTCCAAACAACTCGTCAGCATTTCTTTGCTTTTCTTACCCTTGGTACCCTGCTGTCCATGGGTTAGTTTGTCCATAGAATCTGTCTCAGTTTTGGTTTCTCTGATGTAGACTCATGATCAGACTGAGGCTTCGTTCTGGTGGGTACAATACAGGAGTGGTATTGATAGTTTCAGTGTATCACACAAAAGCAACCAAAACTAGCTAGATTTTAAAAGTCACTCCTGGATATGTAAATATGTGAATGAAACTGCAACAAGCCAACCAAGATTTTACTAAAATTTGTTCACTTTCAGCATATTTCCTTTTAAAAATGGTTTTGACTGATACCCTGTGATAAGCACCAATTATCTGACTTACCTCTGACAGATGCACCAACTACTACATGTGTTGAAAAAGGAACAGACTATTTACAACACAGTATTTCATGAACTGATTCGACAAGTCAGTGTGGATTGTGTAGATAGAGGAGAGCTACTGTCAAGAATCAGGTTAGAGATGTTAACAGAATATATCAGGGTCTTCGTTTCAAAAATTTAAATTATAATTTAGTTCATATTAATTACACAAGTTAATAGAATCTGCCTACTATTGGCATACATGCATCTTTTTTGATGTGTTGAGGTATGCTTGTATTTGCTTTTGAGAAAGCCACAAAAATATCCTGATGGAACTAATATATGTTTAGTTTTAATCTCTATAGTGAAATCTTCATCGTGGTATAAGATCCAAAAGTGAGAGCTTTTGTCTTCTCATTTTTTATTCATAAGCCAGTAGTATCTATTGAGTGCCTACTCTATGTCAAGTATTGAGATGCTTGATAGGACAGTGGAAAGACTTAATTGACTTTTAATTATTGAAAGAGTCTTATTTGGCTCAGGCTGGTCTCGAATTTGTTATATAGCCTCATTAGTATGAACCACCATGCAGTGGTGAAATTTAAATGAGAACATAAGGCTGGGGAGTGAACACAGGCTCAGAAGGTAGAAATGCTTGCCATGCATGCCTAAGGACTTGAAATCCACAATGGAAGGAGAGAACCAACTCCAAAAAATTGTCCTCTGACCTTCTTCATGTTGCCTGCACACCTGTGAGTACACACAGCCCTATCACAGAATCATAATGACTTGATTAAAACTAAAAATGAAAACAGAAATAGGTGCTCAACATATGAGTCATTAATGAAAAAGATGATAAGTACTAATTACTATAATTATCTTTCTTATGACTTTGGTGCTGTCCAAAAAGCTGAAAGAATACATCAGCCAAACAGTGTATCTGTAGTTCATTCTCTGCGGAACAAGGAGAAGTTGTAGGAGCTTTCTGAACATCCTTCTTTCTTTCTTTCTTTCTTTCTTTCTTTCTTTCTTTCTTTCTTTCTTTCTTTCTTTAAATACATTTCACTAGCTCTGACTGTCTGGGCACTTGCTGTGTAGACCAGGTTGGACTTGAACCTGTTGTTACATATGCACTGAATCCTTTTTTTTTAGGCAGGGTCTCACTATGTAGACCAACCAGTCTGTCCTTGAATTAACAAAGATCTGCCTTCCAGTGCCTGGGAGGTACTGGGATTAAAGGCATACACCATCATACCCAGCCTATCAGTTTCTTTTTAAAAAGTATTATTATTATGCATATCACCTGTATAGGAGAGCATGGGGTGGGGATGGGGGTGAACCAGACCTCTAGCATAGCACCCTTTTCTTCTAGTGTGGATTTCTGCTTCCTGCTGTCTGATTGGTCTGAAGAAGTAGAAGCAAAGCCATTAGAGAATGGTTAGGATTAGGAGAGGAGTAAATAGAATACTGTGAGGAGTGCCAAATCGGAATAACAACAGAACAGCAGCCCACATAGTCAAGCACAAAATCAAGCCCAGAGTGAAGAGATAAAAGTGCAGGACTGATAGCAAAAGAAACAACTCCTCTGAGTGAAAGCATTTTAATAAGTTTTAAATAGTTGGTGTCTTTATATTCAGTCAGTTTGAGGAAAGTGTCATCTATGAATTCAACTATATGAAAATCTCACTCTATTCAAGGCACTCTGGCTGTTAATATAAAGATAGATTATGACATTGTTCCTCTCTCAAAAAGAGTTTCTAATTTAGAAGAACTAAAGCACATCCTATATTTGTTTCATGTCTCTGATATTATTTATATTCCCAATAGCCATGTCTCTGGTTCTAACTCACTGTGTGTGTACTGTGGGAGAGGAGACTGGATTTCTTTCTTTTCCCCTCCTTTTCCCACATACAATTCATGCGTGCCCATTGGCTATTTAATTTCCTGATATTCCTTTCTTGTTTGCATTCTTCCTGTCTCTCTTTTCTTCCCCTTTTCCTTTGTTTCGCCTGCAGAGAGAGATATGTGCAAATGCTTGACCAAATTGCCCGGCAGATGATTGAATTCTACAAAGACTTGGTAACTCAGCGGATGATGGACCAGCGCATCTTAGAAGAACTGTACAACTTCAAGAATGTGATTGAGGAGTTGACCAGGTGAAAACCTTGAGGATCCTAACACAAAGCAGAAGCCAGAGCCCTGTCTTTACCTGTAGTAAAAGAAAACCATGGAGAGGATTGGTTAGAAATGAAGGCTCTTTTGCCTTCAGTGCTTTTAACATGAAAACCAGGAGAACTGGATACTGGTAGAAGGGCAGAGGCTGGGTTACTCATTTTAACTAAAACCCACAATTCTTACCTGTATTTGATAGAGAAGAACCTGTTGCACATTATAAATATTTACCTTAATCATATTTACAGAATACTTCCATGAGTGTAGATGTTAATGTTCAAATTCCAAAGAAAATAAATATACTGTAGCAACATGGTTGGGGGCTAACCTTGTGTCAGGATAACCAGTGGCAAGAATAAAGAGCACAGGCTAGGCAGACCAGAGTGGGTGCAGCTTCTGCCCCTGCTCTATTCTGGAAAATGCACCTGTCACATCGTTTTGTCTTTTCCCATCAGTCCAAGTCTATCTCCAAACCTGACAAGAGTCCACCCAGGATGGGCACTGGAGGTTTTGGGTAGAAAATGAAGGTGTAGGGGTGGACACATAGAGTAACTGAGATTATACGTAAATCTGGTTGCTAGGGTAGAAAAGTTTTCATCTTTGAGTTTGAAATTTCTTTCACTTTTTTTCTTAGGGAACTTTGTCTGGTTCGGGCCCATGACAGCAAATTAACAAAGGAGGCAGAGAAAGCCCAGAGAGATCTGGCAGCAGCTCTTTTGGAAGCAGAAAAGAATGCAAAGTGAGTTGGTAAAGCTTATATAGCTTGGTAATGGAAGGAGGAGATGTCTGGTCATCTGACTTTCCTAGGCCTCAGTTGGCCCATATGTAAGATCCAGGCTGCAGGACCACCCGCTTCCTACGGCTATTAGGATGGTTAAAAGTGTAATTGAGCCCTCGGATCTCATCTCTGGCTCAGTGTCAGTTAATGAAGCCTTTGGGGATATGCCATGTTTATATCCTGTCCTTGACTGTTCGACACTAATGGCACAGGTCACACAGGCAGAGACAGGAACCATATCTGTGTCTTTTCCCTGAAATACACTGAAAACTTAATGCGGCGATGCAGTATTATGAACTTGTTGTTTGTATGCTAAGAGACTGAACTGTTTTCTGAACCTCACAGCCAGATCTCATAACATAATTTGAGGTCACTTAATGCTGATAGCCTACTGTGTTCTCAGCTGTTAGTTTGACCTGCCTTTAAGAGAACATTGTATCAATGAACTTGACTTGCCTTGGATTTCCCAAGTAGCAAACTTTTACAACTTAAGCTAATGCACAGTTGTAATATTAAATTATGTACTCCTCAGAATAGGACAGTTTTTGGAATAACCTCTAATATTTGCTATTACCTTAGCCTGGACATTGAGTGTGTGTTTCTTGCTTCATGTATACATAACTTTGTATATGTTTTTTACCTTTTCATTCTCCTGAACAATACTTGATATTTGTTCTTATTGTATATAGTTTATGTATCAGGTTTAGAACCCTCTTATTTAGGCAAAAGGGGGAGTTGTTGTGGGAACTCTTTCAGCCAATCATCTTTGAGGTACCAGCCTCTTCTGGGCGGGGTCTCAGGTGCTACCTGAGGACTGGGAGGTATGCTCTCCCTCTTGGGTGGTGGTTTCAGAGTGGATGGCAGCTTTCAGAACCAGAGGTTCTCTACCTTGCTTTGTCATTCGTGAGTGGTCCTCCAATAAATCCCTGACTTCCCTTTCTCTGGGCTTTCGTGGACTCTGTTATAATCTTCCATTGCACCTCTGACTCAGAACAATGCATGTGTGTTATGATGTTGCTTGCAGGAAATAGCGAATACAAGATTGAAAGCAATATTCTAAAAGTAAATGTCCATTATGGATATTGGTTGATAAACAATGGTGTTTGTAGTACTGTCTGTTGTCTGGGTCCCTTGGGTCAGTTGGAGGCAGTGACATAATCTTTTGTAAAACTGTTAAACATGTCTGTAAAGTATCCCATTCCTTCCCCATGTGATGCTTCCTGTGCTGTAAAAATAAATACAGAGCAAAGCCTTCTGTTAGGGACAGACAGGAACAGACACACACACACACAACAGATACAGAGACAGTCACACACAGAAACAGACACACAGACGCAGACACATAGTCACACACAGAAACAGACACACACACACACAAACACACACACACACACACACACACACACACACACACACACAGAGAGAGAGAGAGAGAGAGAGAGAGAGAGAGAGAGAGAGAGAGAGAGAGAGAGAGAGAGAGAACATACAGCCATGCAGACACACACGGAGACAGACACAGGGACAAACACAGGGACAGATTCACAAGACAGCCTTCTGGCAGGCACAGATTCAGCCCCATAGCACAGACACCCAGAGAAAGAAGACACAGGTTACGTGAAGTAGAGAATTTAAATCTGGACTTGCTCTTGGTTAAATGACTCCAAGGGGAAGTGTTTTTACTTCTTTCCTTGGTATGACACTGATACATTATTGGTGACTCAGAGTTAACCACTAAAAATAGCAATATGGATGCTTTATTATTCTCTTTTGTAAAAATTTCAATTCTTTAAATTAAAAATGTGTGATGCTGTGCACATATATGTGTATATCTGTGCTTATCTGAGTGCATTATGGAAGCCGGGGATCAGTGCACCTTCTTCCTCTATTGTTCCCCGTCTTTAAAACCCTATTTATTTTACTTTTCTAAATCTGTGTAGGTATTTTGTCTGCACATATGTCTGTGTACCATGTATGGGCAATGCCTGTGGGGTCCAGAAGAGGGTGTTAGATACCCTAGAACTGGAGTTACAGATGATTGTGAGCCACTGTTTGGGTGATGAGAACTAAATACAGGTCCTGTGCAAGAGCAGCAAGAGCCCTTAGTGGCCGAGTCATCTTTGAGCCCCTAGTTTTGCTCTTTTATGAATTAGGGTATTCAATATTTTTACAAAACTGTTTTCTGTCAGGCAGAAAGGTAAACACATCATAAAGTTACAGCTCCAGGGATTTTCCTGTGTGCCCGTCTATGTGACTGCTCTGCCAATTATTCTGAGCACACGGAAGACTTGAAGTGGTGGGTCCTGATGCATGCCAAGAATAAAATTCTATGTCACTGGCTTAAAGTCTGATAGCAACGTTAAAATCAGTGAGGGGGAATGTTATTTGTCACTGTCTGACTTAAATGTCCTATTGCTGTGAAGAGACACCATGGCCACAGCAACTCTTACAAAGGAAAACATTTAATTGGGAATGGCTTACAGTTTAGAGGCTTATTTCATATCAGCGTGGTGGGAACCATGGTGCCACACAGACATGATGGAGAAGGAGCTGAGAGTTCTACATTGGATTGGCAGGCAGTAGGGAAGGAGGAAGGGAGGGAGAGAGGGAGGAAGGGAGGGAGACAGAGAGAGACTGGTCCTAGTTTGAGCATGTGAAACTCAAGCCCATCCCCAGTGACACACTTCCTCCAACAAGGCCACACCTCCTAATAATGCCACTCCCTGGTGATCAGGCATTCAAATCTATGAGTTTAAGGGGGCCATTCAAACTATCATGATCACTTTGTAATTTCTGTGTTTATTTTTTTCATCACATTTAGTGTGTGTGTGTGTGTGTGTGTGTGTGTGTGTGTGTGTGTGTGTGTGTGCGCGTGCCCACACACTGGGGTTGAACTCAGGTTTTCAGGCTTGGCAGTAAGTGCTTGCTGCCATCTTGCATGCCCCAACAACTTCTGTTTGACTAAACTCAGAGGGCTTTTAATTCCAAGAGCAGAAATGGGGTAAATTAGAAGGAAAATGTACTTTCTGCTAGACATGGAAACACAATAAGAAAGAGGCATGTCTTGGGTCAGAGTTACTGTTGCTGTCATGAAACATTGTGACTAAAAGCAACATGGAGAAGAAGGAAGTCAGGACAGGAACTCAAACATGGTAGGACCCCTGATGCAGGTGGCACAGAGGAGTGCTGCTTAGGGGCTTGCTGGCTCTTGGTTTGCTCATGCTGCTTACCCTGCTTTCTTATAGCGCCCAGGACCATCAGCCTGGGTGGCACCACTCACAATGAACTGAGTCCTCCTATACAGGGAAATGCCCTATAGGCTTGCCTGCAGCCCAATAGTATGGAGGCATTTTCTCAGTTGATGTTCTCTCCTTTAAATGATTATAGCTTGTGTCAAGTTTACTTAAAAACTAGCCAGGACAAGGTGCTTAATTATTCATAAGCCTTTGGGTGGCTGGGAGGGAATCTCTTTTAATCTTGAGCTAATTTATATGATATAAAATTTTGGTGACTTAAACAGTTTATTAGGCTTCAGGACTTTAATTAAGAGTCCTAATCAATCAGCAAAGATGATTAACAATCTTTGCTGATTAGGACACTTTACTGCATTACTATTACTTGCATTCTGAATTTTAAAAAATGTTTTTAAAACTGTGTGAATGTGTTCATTAGATACAATGGTATTTAGAAGGTTCATTGGGCATATTATTTTTGTCATGACTATTATAATATTTGTAAATAAGATGCTAACTTTTAAAATTTTACTCTAAAAAGCGTTACCAATATATCTAGCAAGTATGCCACAGTTACCTTATAAAGGAACAGGTTGCTTATTTTCATAATGAAGATATTTTTAAAGTATCTAAATAGATATTCTTAACTTCCTTTTAGAATAGTAGAAGACTACCATGACTTATATACATTACAGAGAGGAAGGATGGAGAACGATATTAAAATACTAATGTCAGAAAGGGACATTTGGAGCTCAGCCACATATGAATTGGCCCTAAAGGTTGGTCCATCTGGATTCACAACTCAGACTCCTATATTGACTAAAGTTCCATCTGACATTTTTTTTTTTTTTTTTTTTTTTGGTTTTTCGGGACAGGGTTTCTCTTGTCTTTGGAAGCTGTCCTGGAATTAGCTCTTGTAGGCCAGGCTGGCCTCAAACTTACAGAACTCAGCCTGCCTCTGCCTCCCGAGTGCTGAGACTAGAGGTGTGTGTCACCAATGCCCAGCTTCCATTTGACAATTTTTATTAATACAATCAAAAGGTATAAGAAGAAAGAAGGTATATATTTATTGAGGCAATCATGGGTTTTGTGGACACTAAAGATGGAAAGTTTCTTTTCTCTATTGAGTAACTAGCTATTGTGCAATTTAGGGCTGTCTTCTTTAACTGGAACCTATCCACTATGACTCTAAATGATTATTTTTTGGTTTGGGAATATATTAAAACTTTTAACTTTAATGTATGCTAATTTGTAGATGTAGTGTACACAAATCCCTAGAAAAGGTAGTATGGCTAATTTATACTAATTCTAATGTCTATAAAAGGTAGCTCTTACTTTTTCATCTCCTGTAACAATATCAGGGCCCTTGGATATCATGTCACAAGGGATATGGTTAAGGAAATCTGTAGAACATGGCAACAGTGCTTTACAGGGAGAGCAAATCCCACATTAGTCTACATATTAAAGATGAGTTGGCTCTCTGTTCTGACAGCTAGGTAATAACACTGAATTCTGACCCATAGGAAATTTTAAAAATCTGATCCAGTTGGATTGGTTCAAAATACCACTGGTGACAGACCAGCAAGCTCTCCTTGCAGGCAGCTTGCATGATGGATCTGTGTGGTGGCTTGTCAGTTGCTTGGAGAACATACAGGTGTCCTAAACCAAGAGAGAAAGCTTGTATACTGGGCAGTAGAATCAAGACTTTCTTACTTGGGGAAAAGTAAGTTCAAGAAAGGGTTACATTTTAAAATGTAAAAACCGTGATATTACAAATGTATTAGAATCAATTATGAGTATAAATGTTTTTTATGGTATATAATGAGTTCCAGGACAGCCATGGTTACATAATGAGATTCTGTCTCAAGAAACAAAAACAAACAAACAGGCAGAACATCTAGACTTTGTAAAATTTCTATGTGTATGAGGGAGTAAAAATGTGGATAAAGCCTGAAAAACTGGAAAGGAGGATAAAGGAGGGTAAGATAGGTGCTGAGGAAGGATAGGAATAGGTGAAAGGACACATGGGATATAAAGGAGAAAAAGAAGCTGGGTGTGGTGTCCACTAATCCCAGCTCTTGGGAGGCAGAGACAGGTGGATCTCTGAGTTCAAGGGCAGCTTGGTCTACAGAGTGAGTTCCAGGACAGACTGGCTACACAGAGAAACCCTGTCTGAAAAAAACAAAACAAAACATTGAATTTTCCAATGCTCTTTTTCACTTCAAACTGTACACTTAGTATTTCTTTTTCCCTCACTTGACATTTTCACTGTAGACCTGTATAAGAGTGATTACTAACAACCACATGGCAGAGTCAATATTAGGCTTAAAATCTCCTCTGTCAAATTATTTAGTTCATTATTCTTAATTTTGGCCTCGGGAAAATTCTTAGGACGAGAAAAAAGAAGCTACAATCGACCATTAAGCTCTGCTCACAGTGTTCAAAGGCTTTTCTAGTCCAAAGTCCCAAAGTTTTCCACATTTTTCCAAGCAAATAAACCACATGGTCAGGTCTGTCATAGCAGTAATCCACTTCCTGGTACCAACTTTTGTCTTGGTTGCTTTTCTATTTCTATGATAAAACACTATGACTATGCTAACTTATAAAAGAAAGTGTTAATTGGGCGTTTTGGTTTCACAGGTTAGAGTGCATGGTGGTAGAGCAAAGGCATAGTGGTAGGAACAGCTGAGCACTCACTTCCTGGTCCAAAAGCAGGAGGCAGAGAGAGGGTACACTTTGTCTGAGAGAGGATGCTCAAGATGTCTTAAAACAAGCTGGAGAAATGGCTCAGTGGTCAGGAATGCTTATTAATCTTCAGAAGGCTGACCTGGGGTTCTGTCTCTGTCTCTGTCTCTGTCTCCCTCTCTCCCTCTCCCCCACCACCCCCTCTTCTCTCTCTCACACACACACTGTAATGCTAGGCTAGCTGACCCAGAGCTTCCAGGGACTTTGCTGTAGCCAGCCCCCATCTTGCTGTAGGAGTGCTGTGGGCACAGAAGTGTTCCACCACACTGGCTTCACCTGGGTTCTGGGTATTTGCACTCAGGTCCTCATGTTTTATCTACTGGGCCATCTCTCTAGCCACAGCTTGCCTTCTTTTGTATTGTCTTTCTCTTTCTCAGCAGTCTGTAGGTAGCCCATCATGGTCTTTGTGAAACCCTGAAGCTTTCCCCTCTAGTATTAGAATTAATCTGTATTTTCTTTATCTGAGTGGCAGTTTATGGTCTTCCATCTAACCAGGAAGTCCTGAACTGTAATATACTTCCAGTTCAATAGTTTTGGAAGTGTGTAAAATTATGATTCATATTATTAAAATATGAAATTTTGATTGAAGTAATGACTGAATAAAAATTGATATGTGAAAACATTACAAGTAAATTAGAGTGTTTAAAAATGTTTTAGGTTTCTGATTATAGTACATGTTTTTTGTAGGTGATTGAAAGAAATAGAGTCATAATGGCTAAAAAACTCTACCTCAGTGAAAAAGGCTGGAATAAATATGCCAAGCATTTCATTATAATTCTGTCAACTAAGGTAAACCCCAGTTTACTTATGTCATGGGTAAAATAACTGTTACGTTTTGACGCCATAGGCTTTGCTTGGCCAAATCTATGGATTCTTTGGCACTGACAGGTGGGTCTAGCTGGGACCTGGCACTCTCCAGCTGGGTGAGGCCTCTTTAGCAGAGGCCCTTCGATGGGGGTCAAGGATCAGCCAGCAGGAACTCAGAGTGGTCCTGCAGAGATCACATCTATAGATTTTTAAGTACAGTTCTATATTTATGCTTTGTTGTGGGTAGAATGAAAAATATAAGGGAAGGAAGAAAGATTCTTACATTGTCTTCCACTGTAATCAATGCAACACATCTAAGTCTAATAACAACACTAAGTCTAATAATAAATAGAGTTATTTATTATTACTGCTTAAGATAAAAGTAAGAGGTGGTGGTTGGGTGTGGTGGTACATGCCTGTAACCTCAGAACTTGGGAGTTTAGCAGGCTTTCTTTTGGGCCACCAACTAGGTCCCAAATCATGACATGGGGGGGGCGGGGAGGGCTTATTATTAGTTAGTTATCAGTGCTCAGCCTTATCTTATGCTTGTCCCATTATCTCTTATAACAAATTAACCTGTTTCTCTTCATCTATGTTTGCCGTGTGTGTGTGTGTGTGTGTGTGTGTGTGTGTGTGTGTGTGTGTGTGTGTGTGTGTGTGTGTTTAAACCTTTCTTTCATTCTATATATCCTACTCTGTGTTTGTCTGCATAGCTGCCCAGGCATCTTCCTCTCTTCCTCCCTCATTCTCTTCTTTCTTCTCTCCTGAGCCTGGATTCCTCCTCCTACATATTCTCTCTGCCCGCCAACTCCACCTATCCCTCTACTGCCTAGCTATTGGCTGTTCAGATTTTTATTAGACAGATCAGGTGCCTTAGGCAGGCAAGGTAAAACAACAAAAGATATTTATGTAATTAAATAAATGTAGCATAAACAAATGTAACATCTCTTTTAAATTTATGTGCATATATGTGTGCCTGTGTGATTATGTGTACCATGTGTGTGTAGTTGCCCTCAGGCTAGAAGAGGGCATCAGATTCTCTGGAGCTGAAGTTTTGAATCACCAGATATGGGTGCTGGGAACAGAACCCCAGGTCAGCCTTCTGAAGATTAATAAGCATTCCTGACCACTGAGCCATTTCTCCAGCTCCTGTCATCTGTTAAAATAATCTTCTGAGACATATATTAGTGTCTTTATTTTATGGTAATAAAAATGAACTTCAGTAATGTCACTGTCTAGAATTCACATTTGGCTTTGCCTGGCTGTCCAGCTCCTGTGCTTACCAGTGGTCATTCTGCCACTACAAAAGTCCTGTGAGAAAACTAGGTTCATGTTGAAAAGGAAAAATTCTTGTCCCTAATAAATGTCCCACAGAAAATCCATTACCATAATGTTAATGTAAATGATGGTGTTTGGAAAGAGAAATATCTTCAACCTCTTGACACACTTCTTGTGAATTCTTCTAGTAATTCAATAGTGATAAGGGCGTTGTACATGTCCATCATGGTCATGAGTAAATGAATACTCGATTGTGTGCATTTTAGGACACCTCAGACCTCCAAGTGCTACAGACTTTGACAGAGAAATGGAAACATTTAGTGAACCGATTTAAGCAGGAAGTGGAACAAACGGAGGAATCGACAAAGAACAGATCACAAACTGTGAAAGAAGGCATTCTCAGATGGCAGCAATTCTTCAGAAATAACATGTGGGTCTGCAAGAATCTTGCTTTTATGATTTCATTACATTGTGTCTGGTAATGTAGCTAATCCCACTATTAATTACTGTAACACTCAGTTTGTGGGGAGGTGAGAACATTCTTTACTGGGCCTTGAACACAGGTGCTTTCCGGTACCCTCCTTATCTCCATGTCATATTGCTGTCGCCTTTATTTAACTCCAACTCTTTGCCCCTACCCCATTTCTTAAGATTTATTTTTATTTGTGTGTCTTTATGTGTGATATGCATGTATGTGTGTGTGTCCAAGCCTGCCAGAAGAGGATGTTGGATGCCTTTGTGTGACCCTTCTTCCCACCTTCTTTGAGATAGGGTCTCTTGCCTCATATAGGCCCACAAGCTTCTGGATATTCTCCTGTCTCCATTTCCTGAAGGCAAGCTGGGACTACAGTTTTTGTTAATGTTTCCTGCTTCTGTGTGGGCTCTAGAGACCCAGAGCTCATCAGGCTTGAGTGGCAAGTGCACCCCCCCTCCAGTGAGCATCTCCCCAGCCCAAAGTAGTCTGAGAGTGGAAGAAGCTAGCAATAAAGTAGGTAAGTTGAGGCTGGTGACTAAATCATATGTGCATAGACAAGGATGGCAAGAATCTCTACTTTGGATACAGACTAGACTAGACAATTTTACTCCTTTTGCACACATGACTCACTGATTGTCTGGCTGGCTGGTACTCACATTCTAGACAGAAAACAGTGAAGGGTGATAGTTAAACTCCATGATCTGTGTGACTACATGTAGAGTCACTTTGGAATCCTTTGGAACATCTGGGAGTGAGTTCAGCTGAGGACAGAAGACATTGCCACAGAGACATATTTTAAGCATCATTTATTTCAAATTTCCTTTAGTGGTTTCAGGTTTTCAAAACCCTTGAAGACTTCCCAATTAGTGGAGATGAAAATTCTGAAAGCCAGAGTTGATACATCTCTGAGTGGCTTTGTGCAGCACACTGAGCAGTGAGTGAGGGGACACAGGTAGCCACTCCCTTGTCCTTCAGGAACTTCTTAAGAATGACTTCATCAGGCTAGCTATGATGGCTCTACCTCATAAGGTGGGGGTAAAAGATCATGAATTCAAGGCCAGCCTGGGCTACATAGTGAGACCCTGCCTTTATAAATACGTTTTAAGCAGTCACTGTAGCTCTTCATGGCTAATCATAACTGCTTTTCTGATTTCTAATTTAGAAACAGAAACTCTGACTTTTGCTCACTTCCATCTCTCTTTCCATTACCAGCCAAAAGCTTCAGCATGCTTTTCCTGACACTGTTTTTCTGGACACCGTCCTGCCCTCCCCCATCTCTAGAGCTGCTCCACAACCCCCATGTCAGCTCCGAGGGCTTTTTCCTCTCTTCTGTCTTCCTGTCAGAAGCTGTTGCTGGGTTTCAGCTTGCTTGCCTGGTTGTTTTTCTTTCAAGCTGTAACAATAAAATGATCTTCAAGCTTCAAAAAAGGGACATTTTGTTGTTTAAAAAACTAAACAAATAATAAATAAAAAATATAGAAGAATAAAAAAAGCAGTTTTTTCCTTGTACACTTCAGAGAAGTAAAGGGAGCTTCTGGGAAGAGGTTGAGACTCCCGCCCGACCTAGTGTTCTCTTACTTACTCATCCGCCAGGCTTCCTGTCTGTTCACACAGTGTTTGGCGGGAATTCTTATGGACACCCTAGTCTTGTGTTCTCGAGATCAGAACTTGCTCTTTAAAGAAATGCCCTGAAGGCTCCCAGCCTCATAACTTGGTTAGTTAGAACCAGGGTTTGTTATTTCTAATTGTGAATTTGAAGAAAAATGCCCATGACAGGAGGGCCTTGAGACTGCTTTTAAATGTTGTCGTTCACATGTGGGCATGTGGGCTTCTTTGTGTGGCCCTTGTTCTGAGACCTCTCTCTCCTCTTCTTCCAGTGGAAAAGAGATTGTAAACTCTAATAGGAGGAACCCATTCACTGAAATCCTTATCGACTTCAAGGAGTTTCAAAAGGTAAGACTTCCTCAAACAGTCTGCCACTCCAGTTGCTGGTGGCAGGTATGATGGCTCACACCCACAGCTGAGCCGAATTTCATCCTTTAATTGGCATGCCAAGGTTTATGAATGACAAAAAATGAAAAAAAATTTATCAAAACCACTGGGGCCTTTAAAATATGTTTAAATACTTTTCAGTTTTGTCTTAGTTTGTGGGTTAAATGAAATAGGGCTGAATGGTGATATGGCTCTGATTCTCTGTTGAATTCCCGGTATAATTACCATTTCTAACCCCCTTGTGTATAGCTTTTGTGTAAAGGACAAGTTGGATTTTTAAAATTAATTACATTTTTATAAATCATGGGGAAATATACATAACATAGATACCATTTGAACCATTTAAGTGTATAGGTCAGTGGCATGGAGCATATTCATTCACACTGCTACATGGTCCATCTTCCAAACGGACTGACTGCTCCTCATTGAACAGTAAACCCCAGTGTTTGCTTTTCCTCAGCCCCTAACAAGCAATTATTCTACTCTCTGTGAACTGTTGGTTCTAGTATTTGTCCACCTATGAATGGCCTATTTCCCTCAGGATATTGCCTTCAAGATTCATTCATGTTTCAGGATTAACTCCCCTTTTAAGGCCATGATGTGTTTTATTGGGTATGTGCCACATATATTACATTTCACACATTATTAGGATGGTTTTTTTTTTTAAAAAAAAAAGTTCCAAGTTTTAAAATAAACTTTATTAAGTCACCAATTTGAGGTCCAGAGATATGACTCAGCAGTATAGTACCACTGAGCCTAAAGTGTGTCAGAACCTGGTTCAAGCCTCAGTACCACACACACACACACACACACACACACACCACACTACTATGATGCTATAGTAGTGGAACAAAGAATGTATAATGACATTGAATTAATTGAAGAAAGAATATCAAACATATGCCCTAATGAACTCGCATACAGAGCCCAATAAATGATTTTTTTGTTTTTGTATATGCTTTTAAGACTAGGTCCCCAGCAGCTCATTCTGATCCTGAACTCACGATGTAGCCAAGACCAGACTGGAGTTCCTCCCAACCCTCTTACCTTTCAGTACTGGGATTACTGCTCCCAGATGTGACTTGACTCGACCATAATAATCTTAGGACCAAGGATGTTTGCCTTTCTATACACAGTATATTTACTTTAGTGATTTCTTATTTGGCAGGTTTGACACATATGGCTAAAATAGAAAAATACTTTATTAGGAATAATAATAATAATCCTTATTTAGTTTATTAAACAGTTTGTCAGGCTGGAAATGCAGTTCATACATTATCATATCCTTTCTGACAGCACATGATAGATTCCCATCTCACACATTCCCAGACTTAGATAGTTATCTGAGTTACCTGTCAGTGGCAAATGACAGAATAGTTAACTAGTTACCTGTCAGTGGTAAATGGCAGAATAGTTAACTAGTTATCTGTCAGAGGCAAATGGTAGAAGAGTTAACTAGTTACCTTTCAGTGGCAAATAGCAGAATAAGAATTTGAGCATAAGTGTCTTTTACTCCAAAATCTTACAAGGAGAAATGTAGACACAATGACAATAACCCATGATACTCCAGAATCACTAAGAATCTTGGGACCTGGAGGTTTGGGGCAGACTTGGATTAATAATGTCCTATTCTCCCCCTCTCTGTTTCTTCCCTTCCTAGTTGCTGAGTGATGAGAAAGAAAAGTTTTCAGGGGATTGTCTGTTGGCCAGATATGACTCCCTCAAGATCATTAAACGCTTGCAGGAGAACTGGACAGACATTGGGTTTGGGATATTTACTCGTCATAAGAACATGGATGGGGAGTTGCCCCCAGAGCATGAGTACATGGAAGAAATGATAAAAACCATAAGCAGGCTCTACAAAGAGTACGAGATAAGAATAAATGGTGACAATGGTAAGCAAGCAAGCAAAAGGAGATGTTTTGGCATTGTAAAGAATCTTAACAGTAACTAAAGTCTTGGATACCGTTAAAACTCAAAGGGTTCATAGAAATTAAAATCTAAAAGATAAGTACAAATTATCCCAGTTTTAAAAATCAAGCAGAAAAAGCATTGAGTATCATTTTGCTGAGATACAACTTAATATATATCATCCACCTGTTTAGAGTGTGAATGCCCAGGTGTGTGCATCCACTACCATGGTTGAGTTTACAATATTTAGAATACTTCACTAGGAATTCTAAATCCTGTATCCTTCAGTTCTTACCCTTCCCTATTCCTAAATCCACTTTTTATCCTCTATAGTTCCATTTGGGCTTTCCATATGAATGAGATATGTGCTTTGTACCCTTTTATGCTTCTTTACATGGTATCATGATGATGTTTTTAAGGGTCATCTATATTTATAGCTTGTACCAATCTTTCATACCTTGCTCCCTTCCCCCCCCCCCAATCTTGAGGTAGGGTTCTCTATGTAGCCCTGGCTGGCCTGAGATCATTATATTGACCAGACTGATACCTGAACTGCTGTCTTTTTTTTTTTTTTTTTTTTTTTAATGTGAGAGCTTGATTCAATTAGCCAGTGACATTTGGGGTGATTAGTCATATGGGTGTGGTTTTCTCAAATACCAACTGGTTAAGAACTAAGGAGTAGGGGGGAGGGGTTGGGCTTAGACATGGAAGGCTTTGTGACATAATGCACTATTTGGTGATCTGGTCCAGAGCTTTCTCCATCTTTCCCTGGTGGAAAAAAGACAATGGCATTGCTGCCCACTGTATCTGCATGTGTGTGTGTTCCCCATTATCCCAACCATCTGTGGATTTCTTGCAGCATTTAAGACATAACTTATCCTCAAACTTGCAGTCTTCATGCCTCAGCCTTCATGTGCTGGGTTACAATCATTTGCCACCATAGCTGGCCTTCCATCATTTTTATGACCAGATAAACTGTCATGTATACACCTGATATAATTTCACCTGCTGATAGACATTCGGGTTTGTCCCTTTTTTTCTGTGTTCATTCTTCTGGGAGGGAAGTCCTGGCTGTTTGACAGCTCATATCTAGCTTTCCAGAGACTACACTGTTGCTGATGTGGATACAGTTTCATATCCTCAAGGGCAGCCATTAGACTCCAACATTTCTGCTTCCTTCACCTTGACAGTGGATGTAAAACACTGTTTCACTGTGGTCTTAATTTGTATGCTACTGATAATAAAGGCTGCCAAAAATGTTTGTCTACCTTACAGTTCTTTTATTTTAGGTACAAATCACTCTTCAGACATGTAACTTACAAATATTTTCTCCCATTCTCTTGGTTGGCTTTTCAAAATTCTGTTGGTTTTACCTGGATATATGTCTTTATAGCACATATACATAGGGACTATAGAGCCCAAAAGAGAGTATCTGATCCCTTGGAACAGGAGTTACAGGTTGTTGTCAGTTGCAATATGGGTGCTGGGAATTGAACCTGAATCCTCTGGAGCCATTTAACCAGCCCCAGTCTCATATTTCTTTGTTGAGTCATTTTGTAAAATAAAAAAAATCAAGAGTCCTCAACTATTTCTTTGGAATGGTCTCCTAGTTTTTTCTTTGTATGTTGTGATCTTGTTATGCTTTGTATGTGTTCTTTTATTGATTGCCTATGTGTTTATAATTGCTGCAGCTTCTTCATGGATTGACCCTTTTGTTGGTATAAAATCTCTGCATTCTGCTTTTAAGGAGATTATTATATCAAGAAATCTGGGCTGAGGGGGACAACCATCAAGTCCATCTGTGGATTTTCAGCTGGTTTTCTTCAGTCCAGGTCCTGGTCCCACTCACTCTTATACTTCATGTATCTGTCTCTTGCAGATTTTCAGGGAGATTTGATTACTTTCTTAACTCCAGAAACCAATAATTTAAGTTAAAATTCTAATTTCTTAGACAATTCATTTAACATATACTATATAAATCAGCAGTAATCTCCTACATGGAATAGCTAAAGTGGGTGTCAGAAAACTACTTCACTAATAGAACCAGTAACCTTCAGAAAATATTCTAAGCAGGAACCAGTGTTACCACTAAGTGCAGCACAATTATATCATCATCATCATCATAATCATTATTATACATTATATATTATCATTATTATTAGGGATCTATTCCTCTATGTGACCTAACTGCATAATTATTGCTCATCTTTTAAAATACTTATAGTCATTATTTACCTCTGTGGAGTGTTTGTGATTTATCTCTGACAGCTACTTGTTTCCTCCATTTACTTTATACTTGTTCAGATACTTTAACTATTGTTCATGTCATTCCCTTGTATCTATACACATAATTTCCTTCCTGTAACTAGTGCCTGTTAGATGACATGCTCTCAAGAAATGTTTAACTTTTAGTCCTTAATTAAATAGATAGACAGAGAAGGTATTTTCCTGTGACCTCACAGTGAACTATTTCACTGGGTGGGATCCAGGCTCTGTTCTTCAGGGGCCTTTGGAGTATAGTGGTTGCCATGGCGAGAAACTGTGGACTTCATGGAGACCCAGTCAAGGACCCAGAAGGTGGCTTCAGACCTGTGTCTACTCTCACCTGTTGTTAACTATCCCAGGAAGAAGCGAGCTCATCATCATGTTCTCTCAGAGGGTGACAAATTAAAGGCATTTACAGAGGACTACAGCTGGCAATTTCTGGATTTAATGCATTTGATTCTCCATGGAGAAAATAGAAAAATTAGAATACAACTCACCATAAAAGCATCCCCTGGTTATAGAAGCATTTACTGAAGAGCATCTGCTTGTTGTTTACTTAGGAACTGATGGGTTCTAGTAGGCTTGAGCATGGCAAACATGGCTCTGGCAGGACTGGCCCTTCTCCCATTTCCTCTGCCTTGCTCAAAACTGTTATATTACATCCCTAAAGCTAGTCACCAAGGTCTGTCCCCTTATTTGGCCACTTCTTCTTCCTGAGGCTGACCACCAAGCTCCATCTATCAAAGCATTGAAGTCTAGCAACCAAAAGCTCCCTATTGGCTACCCTAATTAACATACCTAAACAAAACAAATCAACTCATCCTAACACGGGGCTTCCCATTTTACCTTCATAAATTGCCATTTGCTTCTGGGCCTCATCTCTCTATCCAGAGGCAGTTCTTTGTCCCTCAGTACATATATCCCTGTCCCCTCTCCCTTGTTCCTTTCCTTTTCCCCCTTGTCCTCTATCTCCTGTCTTTGTGTCTTAGTCCCTGCCCTCTGTCTCCTTTGTGCTGAGAACTTGGTCTTGGGATGCTTTGTGCCAGTTCCAGTCCTTTGAGGAATGACTTTTCAAGGTTCTCCGGTAGATGATAGACAAAAGGAGGTCTGTCCTTGCCTAGATTTTATAATTTAGTATTAAAACAATGATACCACAGATAGTTTATATTTTTCCCTACACTTTTTTAGGTATCTCCAAAGTTCTTCCAAACTTGATTATTTCTCTGGACATGTGTTCTTACAAGATAGAAAACCTTCTAGAGTTTTCTAGTATGCCCCAGGACGAGTGGGTTGAAATCGATGAAAAAATCAGTGAAATGAAGTACCAGTTGGACACATTGTTGAACATTATTGGTACCGTTCCACAATACATGGACATGGATTCTGGCGCGTAAGTTCCCGGGCTCCTCTTTTTGGGGAGGATATTGCCAAAGCTCTAAAGCAACAATTCAGTAGTTTTAGTGTACTTATAGATGTGGGCAATTGTAGCTAATTTTAAAATCTTTTTTCATTCTTCTAAAAAAGAAGCTTTGCTTGTGATGGTGAAACAGGATTTCTGTTACTGTCACAAACTACCAGTGGCTAGACTCCTTATTCAGGAACGAGGTTCATTTTTATTTACGGTTTTGCAAGTTGAAAGTCTAAATAGCATGCTGCTGAGTCTGTTGAGGGTTCATACCAAATGACACCATGGTGGCAATGAGTGTAGGAGGGAGGGAATCCCATGGCAAGTCAGAGGGATCTATCTCATTCTTTTCCAGCAACTCCTTCCTGTAGGAACTACCCAGAATCTCCTGAGAGTGTCACAGTGACTTAATTACCTCCTAATAGGCCATATCCCTTAAAAGTTTAGTGACCATTCAAAAAGCCTAGCTTTCCAAAACATGAACCCTTGGGAAAAAAACACAGCCAAACTGTATAACCCATTTAGCTTATACCCTCCCTTCACTTACAGCCCTAATCAACCACTAATATGCTTCCATCTCTCTGCATTTTCCCATTATAAACAGTTAAGAATGCTGCCTGCAAAAATAATCACTATTAAATGTAGGCCCATTATCAAAATACAATGATATTAAAAGAAAAGTCATCTTGTAAGTGCTAATTGCTTTAGGAGGGGGTATTAATAGTATTGTATAATTGATTAATATTAATTACTGTATTTGGGAGTGGAAAGGAAAAAGGAAAAAGAAAGAAAGAAAAGGAAGACCCCCCTCAGGGTAAGACTAGTAGCTGGTATTGGAGAGACAGAGGAAAGGGAGAGAAAGGAGACATGGAGGGGAGAACTGTAGGGACAGGAGAGGGGGATGAGGCCATTTTGGCTGAGGGTTAGTTGATAATAAAGAAGTATGGTGAGGTAAGGATACTCTTGGCTCTCATAAGTCTGAGACACAGGGATGCCCCAGACTTAGTGGCCAGTGTTCTTTTGGAGAGGAAAATGAAAAAGAATGGTAGAGGGTGTCTTAGTTACTGTTCTGTTGCTGTGAAGAGACACCATAACCACAACAACTCTTATAAAAGGAAGCATTTAATTGGGGCTCACTTGCAGTTTCAGAGGTTTAGTCCATTATCATCATGGTGTGGAGCATGGAAGCTAGCATGGTGCTGGAGTGGATGAGTGCTACATCCTGATCTATAGGCAGAGATGAAGACATTGGGCTGGACATGGGCCTTTGACACCTCAGTGACCAACCCCAGTGACACACTTCCTCCAGCAAGGCCACCCCTCCTAATCCTTTCATCCCCTGGAGAGGAATCATTCAAATATATGAGCATGTGAGGACCATTCTGATTCAAGCCATTGGGGGCCGGAGGGAGGGGGGTGAGGAGCACAGTTCAATAACAGAGAAGGGCAAAGTTGGCTAGTTTAACTGATACTGTGTATTAACTAAAGGGATAACTGTGAAGGGGAGAGAGCTGGGTGAGAACACACGCTATGAAGGCAGTCTATCCTTCTGGGGTGTGGGGGTGGGTGGGTGGGGAGGGGGGTCTGAGCCTCTGTCCTTCCTAGACTCCCAGGAGCTAGCTGTGCCTCTGAACAAGCTTCTTTTCACCTGGACTCTCTCCTTTGGGAGACAAGATTACAGATGTGGTCTTGCCAGTGGTGGCTTCTCAGATATCCTGGAGGACACCTCTGGGATGTCTTTCAGGAGACCTGTTCCAAGTGTCCCACCCTTGTGCAATCATTCTGTCCTCAGACATCCCGGTTCTAGCCTGGATTGAAGCTGCCCTGCAGGCTTTGGTTCTGGGGGAGTTCCTGTTTTGTCAATTATCAGTCCAAAGAAAGACCTTTCTCCACCTAGCAGTGTCTTGCTGAATTTCCAGGGAGGGTGGTTCACAGAGGGACCTAGGCTGTTGGGTGACAAGGGCTTTGTGAAATGGCACCCACAGCTGTACCAGCCCTACAAAACGCTGGCAACTCCTTCTGCCGGTGCCCTTCATGCAATCTCTCTCTGGATTCTCTCTCTGTTCTCTGGTATCCATTGCTGGGAACACTGGGCAGATTTTCTGAGCTCATATTGAGCCATGTCTCCCACATCTGGGTTAGCCCTTCTTATTGAGGTATTTCTCTCCTGGTTTTTCTCACTTAGCTATTAACTCTAGAAATGTGCAGGCATCAGTTACTTGGTCTAGTAGTAATTAAACACTTTTCTCTGGTATGTTCCCTGAAGGGTCTGGCAGACCCTGCCTGCATAGCTGAATCCCTAAGGCTCTACCACTTCTTTTAGGAATGATTTTGCTTTCATTTTATGTGCATGGGTGTTTTGCCCGCATGTATGTCTGTGTGCCTGGTGTCTACAGAGGTCAGAAAACTGGGTCAACCCCCAGGAACTGGAGTTGCAGATGGTTCTGAGCTATCATTGGGTACTGGGAATTGATCCTGGGTCCCCTAGGAGAGCAGCAAGTAATAGCAGAGCATCTCCAGTCCCAGGTTCTACTGCCTTTTAATGTTACTGCATGGAACTTTGCTTCTGACATAGTGACCACTGAGGACACATTCAAACCACATCCAAACTACAGCCATATCCCCCATCCTTTGTTTCCAAATTCAGCACTGTGTCTCCTCTCTGATTCTGAATGTAGTCACTGAACTTTACCTCCACTTTTCTTGGTAATTCTAGCTAAACACTTTTAACTGTGTTGGTTAGTTTTATGTCAACTCTATACAAACTAGAGTCATTTTTGGAAGGGGGGCTCTCAATTGAGAAAATGCCTCCTTGAGATGGCCTGTAGCAAGTCTGTATAATGAATTTTCTTGATTGACATGGTTGGCCCAGGGAAACAAGCCAGTGTCCTCTGCTTTTGTTCCTGCCTCCAGATTCCTGCCTTGAATTCCTGGACTGCCTTCCCTGGATGATGAACTACAACTATAACTGAAATAAACTCTCCTCTCCAACTTGCTTTTGGTCATGATGTTTTATTGCAGTGATAGTCTAACTAACACATCCTTTCCAAAGAACTACCTTTTGGGTTAATTGATTTTCTTCAGAGCCTTTCTGTGCATGTGGTGTTGATTTGTATTATAATTGTCATGATTTTCTTCATTTTGCCTTTTATTATTATTTAGTGTGGTACCTCCCTCCCCCCATAACCTTGCATACATTAGCCAAGCATCCTGTATGTCACTTAGTGAGTCCTCTCAGCCCTTCCCACAGTCTTAAGGTGAACCTTTAGGTCATGGATTTGAGACCCTTGTTGCTTCTTAATATTTGAAGCTATCAATTCTGAGTTATGGTATGGTGTCTCTTCACTTGAGTTAACCTCGAAGTACTTGATGATTAGTCTTGAGTTAATATTTATCGACCCATTTGTCATTTAAATTTCACATGTTTGGGACTGGAGAGATGGCTCAGAGGTTAAGAACACTGACTGCTCTTCCAGAGGTCCTGCATACAATTCCCAGCATCCACATGGTGGCTCACAGCCATTGGTGATGAGATCTGGTGCCCTCCTCTGGCCTACAGGCATACAAGTAGACAGTGGCAGACAGAACACTGTATATATAATAAATAAATCTTAAAACAAAGTTTAAAAAAACAATTCACATGTTTGACTTTTCCAATTCTTCCCGTTCGTTGACTATAATTTCATTCAGTTGTGTTGTGTTACTTTGGTCTTTAATTGAATTGAGGTTTGCTTTGTGAAGCAGTGTCTCCATACTGGGAACTTCTAGCATTTTCACTGTGATGTATCTGTTTATGGATCCCTGTGTTTATTCTGCCTGGAGACTGTTGAACCTTCTGTGTTATTATTTTTCCATACATTTGAGTCATTTTCAGCCATTGTTTGAATTTTTTCTTTGTTAACCATTTCTGGAAGCTTTCAATAGTCTACTTTTTCAGAGTTAACTCTTATTGTTTTCATTGGGGACTGGGCCATGCTGACTCTGCACATTGCCATGCTGGAAGCAAATCCCTGAGAGGATTTTAAAATTAATTAGCATTGCACAAGAACTTCCTCCTAGCCCAGGAGTGAACAGTTTATAATGCAGAGAGAACATTTCAGGTAGAATGTACACTGTCCCAAGTGCATTATGCTAGTTGACATCTGTCTAGGATGGGAAGGCTATCTCAACCTAACCAGTATATTAGTAGTTTTGCTTAAGTTCTTAAAAACTTCTCAGCATTCACACTTACCATGCTCTCTCCTGCTCTCTCCTCACTGGCAGTGACTTGTATATTCTACTCAAGTGTCTTGTGTTTATTTTGCCTGCTCTTTTCCTGCAGTACACTCCAAGGACATATATTTGACATGATTCAACAATGGCTTTTGAAGATAAGCAATGAAATCACCAATGGTAACATTGAGCTTCTTCGACACGTATGTATTTGTACGGCTTTGCACAGTTCTGCTTTGCTTTAGTTGGGGGATTCTCTTCAAGGAAAAGCAGGGGTCCAATTGAATCAGGAGTGGGAAGCACGGACCAGAAGCTTACATTGTAATTATTCAAATGACTTTCAATGGAGAATGAGAATGTTTATTAGAGTGGGCATTACATGATAGAACTCAATATTTGTCTAGTGATTCGAGGAAGAACATTCTAGCACTGTTAGGGTCTCATGGCATTTCTATAGCAACCCTCTTTGAAAAATGCTCAATTTACCCTCAGGAATTTAGATCCATGGAGTCATATATTTGTTTCCTTTTGCATTCTAGAATTCATCCTTCGTCATAGAAGCATTTGGGAATGCCCTTAATGTACTTCTTTATTAACCCCGAGTACAGTAGGGTAGTTAGTCCATGTAGGGGATATAAGAGCCTGAAAATGCATCTGGGAACTATGTACTTGAGTGGGAAGTGGAAGAGTTTGTCCTTCTGTCTATTAGCTATGCATTTTGCTTCCTAATTCATTTCCCACCACCAGTTTTTGCTGTTTCCCCTTTACCCCTTTGTTGCATTTGGTCTGTGCTATTTGCCTGTCTACAACATTGGTTTGTAAACTTTATTTTTTTTTTTGCCCATATGTGTTGTGTGTACATCTGTGTGTATGCATGTTTTCAAGTATATGTATAAGCATATGTGTAGAGGCCACAGGTTGATGGTGGATTGTCGCGATCCCTTCGACCAGCAAGGAAGACGCAACACTTGGACTCTTCTTTAAGTAGCTTTACTCAGGAACCTTGAAACAGTCTTCTGACCCCGGGAAAGCCAGCCCACAGTTTATAAGGCCTTGGGGTAGCCAATCCTGGCATGCCACGTGGTGAATGCAGATAGGTTCACATACGTGGAAGCAAGCCTAGATATCAGCCTTAGCCAAATAAGGACTTGTTTATCACAGAGAGCGCTCACCATTGGGAAGGTGGAAGGCAGAAGCCAGCGCCATCTTTAAGGCACGGCACTTCACAGCTCTCTACAGTGGATGTCTTCCTTAGTCTCTATTTGCTGTGGAGTATTCTCTCACAGAACTGGGAGCTCAAGGATTCAGTCACCAACTCAGCTAGTCTAGCTAGCCATCTTGCCCTGGGGATCCCATTTCTACCTTCTGAGCACTGGGGTACAGGCAGGTCACCATTGCTTGCCCAGGTTTTACCCAGGTCTTGAACTCTGGTCTTAAGGCTTGAGCAGCAAGTGCTTTATTCTGTAATCCTCTTAGCAAGAAAATTTTGAGGAAAAAGTTATTTCTAACTTGTCATTACTAATTTGCACATCAGAATTATTAAAATGCTTTCTGTTATAAAATATATACAAAAGTCAAAAGAGATGTTTTTAAAAACTCAATACTTTAAAATAAGTTTGAAATGGCTCAAGACACGATGAGATCTGACAGGTCCATCCTTCTGCTTCTTACGAATTTATAGCTGCAGATGCAGTTCACGATAAAGCCCCTAGGGGTTGCCCCAGAGCTTACCTTACTTTGATGCTTTTTTTGCTGAAACCACAGCTCACAGAGACAGATCTGAAGTGAAGCTCATTGTTATTTATGCTTGTTTCACGATGGCACTCTCTGAGTCTGTGAATTATGCAGTGGGCTCTTTGCCATCCCCCACCATGTCCAAACACTAGCCAGAGTAGTATTTCTGTATTTGATGATAGCATCTCAGTTCGTTGAATCATGTTTTGTTTGTAAGGTTTTATAACAGATTAGAAAATTACTTTCAGGCATTGTGTAAAGAAGTAATCCAGAGAGGTATGGCACACCTGTAATCCCAGCACTTGAGAAACTCAGGCAGGAAATGACTGTCATCATCAGTTTGAAGCCACTCAGTGCTACATAGTGGATTCCAGGAAAGGCTGGGTTACAAAGTAAAACACAGTCTCAACACACACACACACACACACACACACACACACACACACGTAAGCCTGGTCTGTTGGTCTATGATCATTTTCAGCAACCAATTCACACTGAGATGGAGCTGCAAACAGCTGTGGATTAACAAAATAACCTCTCTTTAGCATATTTCATTTACTATTACATTACACACACACACACACACACACACACACACACACACACAAATTTTGTATTCCATGCTGAGAACTAAAACAGGACCTTGTATGTGCTATACACCAAACTCTCCCTTATTTTTTGAAGGGGCAAATTAAGTATTCTTTTAAAAATTAGTTAATTAATGATGATTATTTTGAGATGGGGGCTTGTTATATAGCTCAGGCAGGCTGACCTCTAGCTGCTGATCTTCCTCCTATAGTCTTCAGAGTATTGCCTTTGGGGCCTGTTCCACCCCATCCTTCTCTACTTAATTATTCACATTTATTTAGCTAAGAAATCACCAAGTAGCCCCTTGTTTTCAAAGAGACTAGTGTAACTGGAGGAAGTCTGTTCTTGTAGTTGAATTTTTTTTACTCTTTGGGAGCCCTTTGCCCAGCTCCCAAGTAAATACACACAGAGACTTTTTCTTACTTATGAATGCCTGGCCTTAGCTTGGCTTGTTTCTAGCCAGCTTTTCTAACTTAAAGTATTCAGTTTCTCTTTAATCACATTTTGCTCTGGACTTTTTACCTTTGCTTATTTTATATATATATATTTTTTCCTTCTTACTCCATAGCTGGCTTTGAGGCTTTGAGGTGGCCCCTGTCATCCTCTTCTCTTTCTCCTTTTCTCAATCCTCCCTCCTCTCTTTTCTTTCGAGATTTCTCCTCTTATTTATTCTCTCTGCCTGGAAGCCCTGCCTATCCCTCTCTCCTGCCTAGCCATTCTGATCTTTATTAGACTAGTCAGGTAATTTAGACAGGCAAATTAACACAGTTTAAATAATTAAATGTGACATAAAAGAATGCAACACATCTTTGCATTATTGAATGTTCCACAGCATGAAGGGATAACACATCTTAAACTAATATTCCACAACATGGCTCATAAAGGAGAAACACTCTTCGGTGACCTCTGTGTTGAGAACTCTGAGTCAGAATCTCAGCCAATCTGTTTCAGAACAATGATAATATTCATTTTCTATTTGTTAAAAATCAAGGAAATAAGTGATAACCTTTTGACTTTTTGTTTCATTCTTAAATTCATCTATGATTAATTGCTTGTACTTTATTCTGCCATTTAATTTCTATCATGTAACTTGGAAATGAAGATAATAGAACCTATTTATGTTAATTTCATGGAGAGGTTCAAAGATGGATTTATGTTTTAGGTAAGCAAAAGTGAGCTATTTCAGTGGCAGTATAGTCCAGGCCATTGGAATGTGACAGAGCTGTTAGGAATGCATTTACCTCTGAGAAACAGGAGCAGGTAGAATGGGCTAAGAGAGGTGGCAGCCTTTTTAACTTTTTCTCAGGCAGACTACCCTTTCTCCTGATGCATTAAGTGTGAAATACACATTATCCAACACTGCTTTAGGTAATTCACAGCTCTTTTCCTTCTGATTGAGAGTCAGGAAGCTGGGTAGACCACCATGTTTTATTTATTTACTTTTTATCCATTCAACAACATGGGGTACCTATTCCCTACTAAAGACTTTATGTGGCATTAGGGATAAACACAGTGGCTTATGCCTTAAAGAGACATCCAGGCCAAATGAGTAGACAGAGGTGTAAGTGAACCATAGCAGAGATATTTAGAAAGTTCTGTAGCATCTTGGGAAAAGGAACAACCTGAATCCAGTGGAAATTAAAATCTTAGGATCTGGGGAGATAGCTCAGTGGTTGAGAGAGCTTGCTGGGCTTGCAGAGGGCCAGAGTTTGATTTCCAGCACGCACACTGGTCAGTTCTCAATGGCCTGCAACTCCAAATTTGGGGGTTTCCAAAGATGGCTTCTGACCTCCAAGGGTACTTCACCTCCATGCACAAGCATGCATACACATACACACACACGTAAAAATAAAAATAAAATAAATCTTTAAAAAAAAGTAGACCAGATAGATGATATGTAAGCCAAGGGAAAACTGGAGTGGGTATTTGAGTATGTTGCCTTGGTTGTGCACCTTAAAAAGTTCCTTGCTTCTTATTATTGAGACTCAGCCTCCTTCAGGACTGTGTAATACAGGGGTTCCCAAACTTTGCTCACAGTGTGCTTTGTGATCCAGTGTTGCCAATTCAGAAGCAAAGAAACACCTGACAGTTATGAAAACTAAATAGGGAGAGTCACACACTTTATTAAATGCTTGCTGTCCTAACATTTAGTAAAATTTTAGGAAAAATAGTACAAATATTTTGTGAGAAAATACCTTTTATTTTAAAAGATTTATTCTAGTTGGGTGGTACACCTTTAATCCCAGCACTTGAGAAGAAGAGGCAGGTGGATCTCTATGAGTTCGAGACCATACCCTTAACAGTTGTGCCATCTTCCCTGTCCCCTTTTGTTTAGTTAAGATGATTCACTGGCATGGTGCATGTGCTTGACCCAGACGGGGCATCACAGTTAGGGTCTCTGTAATCTCCACAGTCACAGATTAGTGATCTGCAGGAGGCAAGAAGGCTGTTTTTTTCAGCCTAACTAAGTAACTAGTGTTGGTTCAAACTTCAGGAGTCTGATCCTGACTGGTTTATTGTAGTCATATTGAAGCACAGCACAATTTGATGAAAACTTTTCAGGTGATAATTAACTCAGTCCTGTGTGCTAATAAAGCATACATAAATCTCTGAGGAACAAAGTAAGTTAAATGAAGATTGGATGGGACTATATAAAAACTCTTTGTAAAAGACATGTGACACCTTCCATAAAGATGGATTCTCTGGATGAACTGAAATAAGCAAGCTTATAATGAGGGTCTGGGAATGGTCCAGTGGCCGCTGGTCACACGGATAGCACAAAGATCATCAGGCTAGAATGCATGTCTGCTCCTAGCCTTCTGGGTGGATAACACGTATTCAATTCCTTCTCTTGAAGGAACAGCCCTGTATGCTAACATTCTAGGTTTCCTTAGTGCTTATGTGTGAGTACAAGGACCTGTGTGCCTCCCACACACACTATTCTCTTGCCTATTTCATGTTGACTTTCCACATAACCATCAACAACAAACTTTGAAAAGATACAGCATCATCGAAAGTGATATATGCATCTGATGAGGAAGTAAGTTCATGCTGCATAACAGACATCCTAATCACGATTCCCTTCAGTGAAAGGTCCTGTGGGGGTCCTTTTGAGTTATTTGTAGAGCACTAGAGTGCCTTGAGCACAATCTGGAAACTTGAACTTTAATGACTTAGAAACCTTGGTCAAGCTGAAGAAGCAAAACCCAGTTAAACACAAGATAGTGGGAAAACAAGATTACAGTAGCTAAGTAATTATCTGATTTCTTTAAGAATTTTGGGTTGCTGAAGTTGGACATGGAATGATCATTCCTATTTCTTTAGTCTTCTTTTCATGTGTATGTAAGTGGTGTGTGTGTGTGTGTGTGTGTGTGTGTGTGTGTGTGTGTGTGTGTGTGTGTTCCATGTATATGTGTGTGCATATGAGCATGTGTGTGAATGCCTGATATTGATGCCAGGTGTCTTCCTCAATGGCTCTTCTACCTTATTCATCTTAGGCAAGGTCTTTCAACCAAATTTAGAGCAGCCCTATATGACTGGTCTGGCTAGGCAGATTGCTCTGGGGATCACCTGTCTCTGCCTTTCAGATCTGGTATTACAGGCATGCAGGCATGCCCATCCAGCATTTATTTGAACTCTCTTGCCACAAGTGCTGTAAAGGCTGAGTCGTCTTCCCCAGCCCCTTCCTTGTTTCTATTATTTTAATGTGATGTAGCTTTTGTTGTCTTAAAATGATTGTTTGAATTGTAATTGTTTTAACAGATGGATGAATTGCATATAGCTATGATCCAGTGGATGGTAAATTTGTTGACCGTAATGCTTCCTGACTTTTCTGATCAAGAGACTCTCCCAAAGCTGGAGGATGAAGAATTGGAGATCCGTGAGAAGCATGAAGTAGGAGTCGCAGAATTAGAGTTAAATGCAATTTCACTGGCCAAGCGGTTAGCACGCTACACCAGCTACTTGTACAGGTGACACCTTCTGTTTCCTGCATTGCTGCCCATTTGAAGGTTAATGCAGGGAAGGTAAAACAGATAGAAAAAGAACAATAGGTGCTATTTATTTGTTTGTTTTTTCAAGACAGGATTTCTCTCTATTGCTTTGGAGCACCAGTCCTGGAACTTGCTCTGTAGATCAGGCTGGCCTTGAACTCACAGATATCTGCCCACCTCTACCTCCCAAATTCTGGGATTAAAGTCGGGCAACACCAACACCTGGCAATAGATGTTGTTTTAAGACCTTGAAAGAAATATTAATCTGAGGCAGGAGGGTTGTGAGTTCAAGGCTGGGCAGAAAAAGAAAGAAATCTTAGTTCATGTTTGTTTCAACACTATGCCCAGTGTCAGTTTAGGATTGTTTTGGAAACAGTGTTGGCAAAGGGAGGATAGGAAGTGTGCTATAGAGACCCAAGTGTTGGTTTTTAAAAAGGACTGCTTACTTGCAGAAATAAGACATCTTTCACCTTTGTATGTACTGGGCAGCATTTAAGATGCTTGTAGTCTTGGAGCTTGGAAGATGGCTCAGTGGGTAAAGTGCTTGCCATATGAGTGTGAGGACCTGGTCTGTCACCAGCACCACATAAAAGACAAGCAGTGTGTCTGTCGCTAGTGCTGGGCATGGAAAGGCAGAGCTAGGCAGATCCAGTCAGTTTAGCCAAACAGTAAGCTCCAGGTTTAGCAACTCCCCCGTCTCTCTGAGAAACAAAATAAGAGAGGGGAGAGGAAGAAAAAGCAAAATAAAACAAGATGCTCCCATTCCATGGGAAAAAAAAATGAATATATAACTTTTGTGTTTCCCTAAATACTAACCAATTATCTTTTATAAAACTGAAAAACAAAAAAGCTAAAAGCTGAGCTGTGTGTGTGGCTGCTCACACCTTTAACCCCAATACTCAGGAGGCAGAGCCAGGCATTAATAGTGAGCTCTTAGAACAGCTAGAGCTACATGGAGAGACCTGATCTCAAAACATTAAAAACCAAGCCAACCAAACGACAACAAACAAACCAGAGACAACAACAAAAAAATGTGGATTTGGTGGCACATGCCTTTAATCTCACAAAGTTAGAAGGTTCAAATCAAGTAAAGATGAGACAGGAAAATCATAACCTGTGTTACACGGAGAGCCACCCATGCTTGCTTTTAGTTTTGGAAGTAGCCCATACAGTTGGAACACTGACAAATTTTATCTGTCCCTTATTTCAATGCAAGTTTATAGATGTTTAGGGGTTGAGACGAATGGAGGGCAGGAAGGCAATAAGGGTGAGAAATTTAGTAAGGACAAATTACTGTCCTGGTGAAGCAGTGCTGTAATTACTATAGTACATGACCCTGGTAGTAGTGTCTGGATTGTAAGCACTCTCTAAGCATTTATAGTAATGATCAGTAATGAGTCGATTATGCTAGGAATGTCAGTTAGTCAGCATCTCATTACTATAATGAAATACCTGAGATAATTAATTTATAAAGAGAAAGTTTTGTCTTGGCTTACAGTTTGAAAACCCCCAGTCCATGACCTCTTGGTCCCAGTGCTTTGGGCCTGAGGCCAGGGAACACATCATTATTACCCAGGAGTCTGTGAGAGAACAACTTCCTCATTCATAGTAAGGAAGCAAAAGGGGAAGAGAAAGAGATAACACACTCTACTCTGTGGACACACCTCCTGCTGCTTTCACTACCTCCCAATAGTGCCATTTGGGAGGAGGGGACGAGTCCAAATCACAGCTTATGTGAGCTCACTGTCTCTGTTCATCTCTGTCTCCATCTGTTTCTCTCCAGTTGCTGCATAGGCATAGTTAGAGCAATGGCTCTGACTAGAGCTGCTCACCTTCAGAAGAATCCTGCTAAGGACCTTCTGGAGCTGGAGAGGATGAGGGTAAGAACTTTTTTCTCTTAGCTTTGCTTTGTTTTGCTTTTAGCAGATCTTCCAGGTATAATTAATTCAAAAGACACTGTACATATTTGAATTAAATAATTTCATAATTCTAAAATATTTATGTAGCCATTAAAACAATCATAATAGAAGTGGTGACTACAGCCAACTCTTTCAAAGTTTACACTCCCTTGATAATCTATGCTCTCAGCCTTGTCTTATCCCCAGGAAATATTTAATTTATTTTCTGATACCAAAATATTATTTTTTAATTTTCTTGAACTTATATAAATGGAGTTTTATACACTATAGGGGTATTTTGGGCCTGACTTTAAAAATATTTTTAGTATTTATATATCTATCTGTGTAAGTGCGCATACATGTGGGTGAACTCTCTAGTGAAGAATGCCTGTATTATTGCCAGTGTGATATGAAAGTAGGAAATACTTTGGCTCACAGTTTCAGTCAGTGTTTAGCTGACTCCATTGTTTTGGGCCTATACCAAGGCAGGGCATCATGGCAGAGGAGACGTGATGGCTAGAGATGCTCTGTTGTTGGTTTCTTTCTCTCTTCCTTCCTTCCTTCCTTCCTCTCTCCCTTCCTTCCTTCCTTCCTTCCTTCCTTCCTTCCTTCCTTTTCTTTTCTTTCTAATTCTTTACTCTTTTTTGTGGGGGCACCACCAAGCTCCCAAATAAATCACAAAAAGTCTTTTATTATTTATAAATACCCAGCCTAACTTTGGCTTGTTTTTTGCTAGCTTTTCTTAATGTAAATTATCCTTTCTACCTTTTGCCTCTGGGTTTTTTTTTTTACCTTTATCCTATATACCTTTATTTACTTCTTACTTGGTGGCCAGCTGTGTAGCTGGGTGGCTGGCCCCTTCTTTTCTCATTCCTCAACCTATTTTCTCTATTTTTTCTCTTATTTATTCTCTCTGCCTGCTAGCCCTGCCTATCCTTTCTCCTGCCTTACTATTGATCATTCAGCTCTTTATTAGACCAATCAGGTATTTTAGGTAGGCAAAGTAGCACGGCTTCAGAATTAAACAAATGTAATGTAAAAGAACGCAACATGCCAGGCATTGGCGCTTTTAATCCTAGCACTCCGGAGGCAGAGGCAGGCAGATCTATGTGAGTTTGAGAAAAAAAAAAAAAAAAAAAAAAAAGAATGCAACACATCATTAAACAAATGTTCCACAGTATAAAAAAAAGTAACACATCATAAAATAATATTCTATAACAATGCTTACCTCATGGTAACTGGGAAGCAGAAAGAGACAAACAGAGGGGCTAGGGACAGACTGTGACCTTCAAAGGTAGAAGCTCCATTTCTCCAACCAGGTCCCACCTTCTGTTAGCCCATTCTTCACAAAGTTCTCAATGGATTAAGCCATCCATGAAGGTGGTGCCTCATGATACCACCAGGTATGGGCCAAACAGTCAACTCAGGAGCCATTTAAGGACATGTCCTACCTAAAGAGCAACATAAGTATTTTACTGAGGGATATAATAGATGTATATATTTTATATTATATAAAATGCATCATTATCTCTTGATGGACATCTGAATTGTTTACAACTTTTGATTATTATAGGCAAAGCTTCAATGTGTTTTAATGTACTAATCTTTGAACAGACGTTTACTTCTCTTGGAATAGGATATGTCTATTTCTAAGGTGACCAAATCGTTTATGCATTCCTGTCATTTGTTTCACACCCTTGCTATCAGTTGATATAGCCACATTTTATTTACATATTTTATGTATATGGGTGTTTTGTCTGCATGTATATCTGCACACAAGAAGGCATTGGATCCCATGGGTCTACAATTATAGTGTGTGATATGCATGTCTGTATATGTGTTCTCATGTGTGTGGGTACGTGTGTGTGTGTGTGTGTGTGTGTGTGTGTGTGTGTGTGTGTGTGTGTGTAGGCCAGAGGAGGACATCTGGTGTCTTTCATGATCATTCTTTCACTTATATATTAAGGCAGATTCTCTGGTTGAACTCAGACTTCACTGATTCAATGAATATTTGATTGATATATACACAATACTTAGAAAAGTTTGGTGTATTTGCTATTTCTGCTTGTTGTGTGACAGACTTTTTCTGAGGAGACACAACACAAACATATCTACTAAATGATAGGGGACCCACAACAGACCAAAGTAATGACTGTACCAATGTTCAATCAATGAGTTCTATTGGAATTATTTATACAAGTGAGAGGTTGCTTACAGGAACAAAATTCACTCAAAGACAGCTGTATCACCAAAACCCATTCCAGCATGGGTGACAGCTCACAAAAGCTGGAAACCTAGCACATACTGCAAGCCTGCAGACAGGTCAGCAGGTTGGAGAGTGTTCTTTCCAGGTGGGTCAGTTGGTCTGAGCCTTTTTAAGGCATCTCATTTGGTCTCTGCTGCTGGGCTTGTCTGCTGGTAACAGTCTTTACTACTTATACACTCTTGGGGAGGGAGGGGGGTCTAGTGAATCTGGTCAGTTTCAGGGACTTCCTGAAGCTATTTTGAGTTGTTTATTACCTGTGTTAAGGGGCTTCCCTGCAAGATGGATTGTTTCAGTCTCAGAAGTAACTCTTACCCAACACTATTGTTATTAGTAAGCAATCATGTCGACATAGTCAGTTGTATAAAATTTATTTGGATAGCTCATGTAAGCGTTAGTAAACCTATTACTCCTTGTGCACCTGGTTTTATGATACCTCACCAAACTTTATTTCGTTACAACCCAAAGCACAAAGCCTGTCAGTGAGAGAATGTGATTTGGGTCTGTGTTGTAGGAAGACACTTCTGTGCAAGCCTTTGAATTAACTGAACAGAAAGGTGCTATAGTTAGAGGGATTGTGCTTAGCAGGTCAGTGGGAGTTAATGAGGGAGTTGCTGTAGTTTTGTTTGTTTGTTTGTTTTCCATGCATAGTAATTATGCTGTGTCTCTTTCCCAGAGAGAATGTTATGATTGGATCAGCACATGTTCGTACCTCCTTTCTGATATCAAAGGCAGGAAAATACGATTGCTAACATATGAGGAAGCAGAGCAGCTGCTTGGGGAAGAGGTATTTACCACATGCTTGTATTATTTGGTTGATATGAAAATGAATGGAGCAGTTTTTAGTAAGATCATATTCAGGTTCTTCCTGCATCTCAGGGAGTAAGTTGCAGCATCTTTCCACAATTGCTGTTCTGCATCTTCTCGGAAGGCTCCACCAGAAGGGGATTTACTTCTGATCTGGAGTGTCGGCAGCTATTCTTTAAGAGACTTCTTAAACCTTAAAAATTTGTCATTATGCCCCTCCGTGTGTGCGTGTGTGTGCATTTGTACACCTGTGGAGGCTGGAAGAGAGCTTTGAATCCATTGGGGCTGGAGTTACATACAGGTGTGCACTGCCTGGTGTGGGTGCTGGGAACTAACTCTGGGTTCTCTGCATGAGCAGCAAGCCCTCTTAGCATTGAGCCATTTGTTTGTTTGTTTGTTTGTTTTTGTTTTTTCAGGATAGGGTCTCACTATATAGTTATGGCTGTCCCAGACCTCACTATATAAAGTAGACTGACTTGGAATTCACAGAGAGCTGCCTGCCTCTTACACCACCACTCCAGGCTTGAATCTATGTCTTAAGTTTTTCAGAAGGGAGTTCAAAGTCTTCTTCAGGCCATCTACTTCTGTGTATACCTCTTTGCAGTCACCAGGGTTATGTCTTTTTTTTTTTTTTTTTTTTTTTTTTTTTTTAGTATTTGATCTATGGAATATCCTCTCTCTTTCGTATCTTTAACATCTTCCCAGTAGTTCTATTTAACCAATCTGAAAATAATTTATAAATGTGGCAATTTCTTCCATTTAAAAATATGTCCTTTGATTTTTTTTGCCTAATTTCTCCCTCTCCTTCCCTTATAATCACTTTAAAAACAAAACAAAACACCGGTGCTGATCTGACCCAAGGCCTAATGAATGCTGAGCATCCTATGAGGCACAACCTGGCCCACAGTGGGTTCTGTCAAAATTCTAAATCTATTGAGTCACTGGTGGCTTTATTGTCTGCTCTAGAATCTTCAGTCTTCCATTTAACCCAGCTTTCCTTAGTATTGGGCTCATTCCTTCAGTAAACTTTCCTTACAAGAAGACAAACGTTCCTGGATTTTATCCTTGTTGTAGTTGTCTGCTTTTGCCTGTGTGTGACACCGAGTTTCTGTCCTTAGGATGGTCTCTCTACCCTTTCTACATACCTATATGGTATTATACTCATCCAGTTTTTTTGTGTGTGTTTGAGATGGGGTCTCATGCAACACAGATTGGCTGGAGCTGTTTGAGATAGGCTGGCCTTGGCCTTGAATTTGTGATAGTCTTCCTTCTTCTGCTTCTTAAGTGCTGAGCTTACAGGTGTAAACCATAATACCTGGCTAATCCTGTGGTTTTTAACTACTACCTGCTTACCAATGATCCCAGATCAGTGCATAGTGTTTAATGGCAGTCACATAGTCCTTCGGTCTCTGAAGGGCATTTACTTCCAGTAAATTCTGAAGAAGCTTCTGTTGCTATGACAGCCATACCCCACAAGTATGATCTGGTAGCATGCATATTAACGTCCCTGGGTCTGAGAAGGAAGGAGACATTTCTACATAAGCATCTGTAGGACTTTAAGCATCACCTTTAAAAAAAATGTGCATCTCCCACAAAACCTTTTCTGTGATGCCCAGATTTTGGAGACAATTTTTCTTCTGCCTTACCCTTTAGAATTCTTTTTTTTTTTTTTTTTTTTAAATTGAGGACCTATCTGCTGGTGGCAAACCAAGTTTTTGTTTGTCTGAAATATCTTTGTTTCAACTTCATTCTTCAAAAGTTTTGCTGTGCCTGCAGTTAACCCTATACTGATACTCTTTTCCCTCTGTGTGATTGTTACAAAGCTAATGATGGAGAATTCAGCTGTCAGTTCCTTTGAAGATAGCCCCTCTTTTTACTCTGGCTACTTTTAAGATCTCCTTCTGTCTTTGACACTCACTTCTGCACCCACACTCTGATGTGTAGTTCACATACATATGTTTCTGTCATTATTTGAACAGGCCCCTTTAAGGAATTGAACACTGTTAACCCTTTTTCTCTTGGGCCTTTCTGGTGGCCCTCTTAGATTTCTCAGGATACTTTTGGGATCCTTTTTCTTCTCTACAGTTTTTATGTAACTTCTTTCTGTCTTAAGCCCTTGCAGCACCCCACAAGTTTATGTGGAAATGTGGTTTTTTTTTTTAGCTATAACTAGATGCATATAACTATTAAATATTTAGCTCAATTTGGACTCTTTGGACTCCAGATCCATATATTCCCACTTAGTAATCTCAGTAGTACCTTGAAGGCACATAACTTAACCACAACCCATTTCACTTCTCAAATTTGTTCCCCCAGCCCCATCCATTATTTCCATGAATGGCATCATCAACCATTAGTGGCCTGTGTCACTTAAGATGTGTGTTTTCCTTAACCATTCTGTTTCCATCTATTGGTCAGCAAGAATGATTCTTCAGTATCTCCTAGATCACCCTTCTCTTTATTGCTACAAACACTATAATCACTCTCTCTTTGGGTTTTTCTTTCTTCTCTTTTTCTGATCTAGTTTCCTATTGTGAGAATGATTTAAAATGAAAATCAGATTAGTCAAAAAAAATGTTTTGCTGCCTTTTGGATGTTTTGTTTCCTTTCTGATACAATCCAGTGCCCTGACATGACAGTTCAGCCCTGGGTTATGGTTGTGCCTTGTTGGTCCATTGCCTCAAATATTATGTCTTATGGAACCATTCCTCTTCTTGGAGCTTATTGTACACACATAACTGCTTCTGCCAGAGTCCCTCTGTACCTTCTTCCCCCCCTTTATATGACAAGAAAAACTATTCTACCATTATTGCCTCCTTTTTGACCAGCCTTCTGCTGTCCTCTACATGCTGTAGATTGATTCCTGCTTCATGCTCCATCTATAAGATTGCACTGTCTGCAAAATGGTAAGCTTTATGAGGACAGGAAACACTCCTACCACTGTTTGTGGTTTTTATTTTAAAAGATTTTATTTTTATTTTAATTATATATAGGTTTGTGCTCATGAGTGCAGGTGCCTGAAAGGTCATCAGATCTCCCTGGAGCTGCCTGATATGGTGCTGGGAGCAGTATATGTTGCTTACCACTGAGCCATCTCTTTATGCCCTCTACCCATTTGTGTTCTTATCAATAGCAGAATACTCGGTTATGGGATTAGTTCTCATTTATTATGAAATTGCTAATATCTATACACACAAATTATAGTTACAATACTGTTACATTGCATAGGAAGCTTCAAAAATTTATTTGGACCCAGAAAAACCATTTATTGATGATGATAACGATGACGAAATTGAGATTAAGGTGACTGAAGTTCAAGAAAAGAAAGAAGTAGCAGAAGAAGTAACAGAACAGGTAAGCTTATTTGCTGGACAGAGTGATAGCTGCCTATAATCTCAGCTACCTACCTGGGAGGCTGACACACAAGATCACTTGAGCCTAGTAGTTCAAGACCTGACAACACAGCAAGACTCTGTCTCAGAACAAAGTAAAGCAAACCATACCCGAGAAGCAAAAATGATATGTGGTTAGCATTAGTTTCTCCTTTACCATTGTCTTTTCAAAGACCAGGGTGATAAGAGATATAGAAGGTGGAGGTGCCTTTCCTGGGGCGACTGCTTCTGCCTCTCTCTTTCCCCATCCAGGTGTAGCCACATCTGCAGGAATACTGATTCTTTCCACTGTCTTTTTTCCTAAATCCACATGTTCCCATTAGCTTCACTCATTTGCCTCTGTCCAGCATCAACACAGTCCACCCCATCCCCTGCTGCTGCTTCTCTTTCCCCTCATCACGAGATTTCCCAAAACAAGTTTAACCTTCCCTGTGCCTGTGCTTCAGCTTCCCTACTGCCCTCCTTGTCTCTAGCTGTCTCATTATTCTGACTCCTCTACTCCTGCTGAAAAATCTGTAGCAGTCAAAACCCACATGGCTATCTATAGTAATGATAATACAATGACAGCTACCGGCGATGAGTGTAGATTATAGGATCTATGCTGTGCATGTTACCCAGGATAACAGGATATACATTGCTTTATTTTATAGACAGGTTGCTCTGAAAGGTTGACATTTTGCCTAAAACTATGTAGTTTCAAATGATAGAACCAGCACTCAAACCCAGACGATTGTGGCAGAAGAGCCCTTACCGATTCCTCGACTGACTGTTACTGTCTCTGGTTTAGAGCCCATGCTTGCCTGATGGTCTCCACACATCTTGATGGATGTCTCTGCACATCCATTAAGTGTTGCCATAGGGGATTGCAGCAAGATGGCTGTCAACCTCAGTTTGATCCCCAGAATCCACATAAAAATGGAAGGGGAGAACGGACTCTGTGAAGAAGTTGTCCTTCCTTCATGCATGCAGGCCCCCACACACTAATAGTAATAAGCAAAGTTTAAGAAGAGTTGCTTTGACCCTGAACTCTATACTAGTCAAAAATAAAGCAGAAGTACAGAACAAAATTATTTAACAGCCAGCCCTCTGTTTTCAAGCATTTTCTGTTTTGTTTTTGGTAAAGTGCTTGTAGTATGGAGAACCAAATGCTTTTCCATTTATTTACAGAGAGCATTAAAGCTATCACCATCTGTGAACTTACTTCAGGTCTTTTCCTCTTTATTTCACAAGTACCTGTTCAATCTTCAAATATAGATTTTTCCCCCTGTGAGCAGTTCCCCCCTTGTGTGTGCACACAGCCCTTAGAATACACCTTTATGCTAACAGCCATTGTATGCCATGACTGTTCATCTTATTATCTGCCTTTCCTGCTGTGTTGAGTTTCTGTATTAGTATGGAGTTTCTAGAGGAACAGAACTTATAAAATGAAAAAAATTCATTCTTTCTATATATGGTTAGGGATTAGGATCAGGGATATATGTATATGTATGTGTATGTGTATGTGTATATGTATATGTATGCACACACACATATATATATGACTCTTATTTTTCCATATTGACTTTATAAAAAAGCTTTCTCATTCTCTTTTCTATGTCTATATTTTTCTGTGCTCTAGGAACCTTCAACATCTATAGATAGTGTACAAACCCTACGATACATCAAAAAAGATGAAAATATCCATTGCAGACCTCTGTTTGAAAAAGATATATTTTCATCCTGGGTATGTAACTAAAATCCAACTAGAAAATCTAAAAACTACTCCTTAAGGTTCTTTGAAAACAATATGGGTCTAACATTTAGTACCTTTTAGTGCTTTTTAGTAGCTTTTAGTTCTTTTCAGGTGACTCCTGGTTAATGTATTTTGCAGATTATTTTCGTATAGCACTAGCTTTCTAGACTTATTTTTTTCTCTATGTCTCCATAGAATGCTCATTCTGGGGCCATAGCAGACTTAAGTCAACTCTCCTGGGCTTCTGTTCTCTGCAGAACACCATTACTTTAGGAGTCTATGTTGGGTTCCATTCCATCGGCCTTCCAAAATTTACTACATACTTTATGTGTATGTTCATATGTGTATTTTTCTGGGTTGGGGGAGAGGATCAACATACGTTACCAAATTGCTGAACTCCCAAATCAGGAGACATTCAGTTGTTAGGAGGTATGAGTCATTAGCCTAGGTGGCTGCTTGTGGGACCAAGGAGCTTCATCAGCTGTGTCAGCATAGTGGAGCATGGCGACTAGAGCATATAGGTGGAGGTCAGGCCTAGAGTATGGGGGGTTTGTAGTGAGTTTATCTAAGGACATTGTAGGTAATAAATCCCAGCAATGGTGGAAAGAACTCAGAGATTTAGGGCACACTTGGGGCAAGGGGAGTACACGGGGATTATAAGCACATTTTCCTGAAGTGGAGTCCTGTAAGAAGTCTTTGAGATAATGCTCTGCATCTGTCGTCACCATTGTGAGGCAGATTCAAGAAGTAACAGTACACACAGGACTGCTGGTCCCAGGCAAAGCTGTTCTTTAGATGTTTCCCTGGAGTGAAACCCTGCTGGTCCTTCCAGCGGAGGGGCTGGGATCCAGCTTTGGAGACAGGCGGGAAACAGAGGGGAGCTAGGAGTCTGTAGCTTAGAGGCAAAACTGAGAACCATTGAGGTGTGGTACTCACTGCTCTGGGACATCGCCTGTGTTAGTCAGCTTTCTATCCCTGTGACACAGTGCCAGAGAAGGCCAGTGGAAAGGAAGAAGATTTGCTTTGCTCCTACTTTCAGCCATTGTCACTTGGCTCCAGTGTGCCAGGGCTGCAGGGAGAGAAACAGTTTTGTTTTGTGGGAGCATGAAGTGGGGCAGGAGATGGAAGAGGAGAGAGAAGGATAGGGAGGGTACAGGAAGAGGGAGAGAGAAAAGGTGGGAGAGAGAGAGAGGAAAGAAAAGTAAAGAAGGATGAGAGAGAGAAAAGAGAAAAAAAATGGTATAAAATACGCCCTTCAAGGCATGCCACCAGGCCCTAGCCCTGAAAATCTCTGTCACAACCTATACTGCCATCACCTTAGAGCCAGGCCTTTAGCATGTGGCCTTTGAGGAGGACATTTCAGACCCATTAAGCTGCACTGTCTTGCCTCTTCTCCCTGGGAAAGGTTACTCTTGCCTCCAGGGATGGCTCAATTTTATTAATTCTGAGAGCTTTTAGCATAGCAGCATTTGGGGGCCTCACTGTGCCATAATCATTTCAACATGTCACCACCGAACAAACAGTTCAAACTCTGAGACTTCAGACCAACTAGTGGAGATACACAGCATTTACATCCAACAGGCACTACCATACAGCTCCACACTTTGTCAGCTGTATGAATAAGGCTGCCTGTAGCCCAGCCATTCTAGCCAGCAAGGAACACACTAGAAACAGGCTACATGATGGTCATCTTAAATTCTTGGGTCCTGACTGTCCATAGGGTCATAAGCACATCACAGGTTTTGCTGGGTCCTATGTGAATATCTTTCTAAAGGCAAACAGGAGACAGACATAGGCTCAGCAGTATTTTCAACCCAAGATTAGACATTCTCCCCTGACATTTGGGCTGAAAGACTTGTATGAATTCTCATGCCATAATACTATATACATACCCCAGGAATAGATATTAATAGCAGTGATTTGCAGGGTGGTGGAGGCAGAGGTAGCAGGTCTCTGTGAGTTCAAGGCCAGCCTGGTCTACAGAATGAGTTCCAGGACAGCCAGGACTATAATACAGAGAAATCCTATCTCAAAAAAACAAACAAAACCCCAAACCAAACCAAAACACAGTGACTAATTTGTTAATTTTATAACAATGATAGGGAAGGGCCCTTAAAGTACATGGCTCCAGAAAACTATGTCCTAAGCAGACAGGGCTCAAAATCTGGTGGGGAGTTTGGTGCTGAAAGCCATATCCATAGGAGGCCCACCTGGATACATACCTTTTCAGAGGTGCTTCCAGGCCAGAACAGTTAGTCCAGTCCAAGGCCCCTTAGGAAAGAAAGCTGGGAAGAGTGAGCTCAAATGCTAAAGGTAGGTCTCAGAGACAGGCTTAAAGCTACAGTGGACAGGCACAGGCAAGGAGAGTCCAAATGCACCTTTAGGAGCCATGCCTCCAAGTCTATCACTTGGGTGGAAGAATGTAAATGCCAGAAGGGAGCAATGCAGACGAACAAGATGCACCTGGCAGTGATCTGCTTTGCTGCCATCTCAATCAGTGTTCGGATCCTAACCCTGACAATTTCTCTGCCTAGCAAGATTTACGCCATTCCCTAAGGAATCTTACAGGATTTTGCAATGTTATGTATAAAATAAAATTATCAGCAGTGAATTATTAGTAACTGTGAATTATTTTCTTTCTTTGATTCATTAGTGAAACTTGTTTACCCTTCTTTTAAAGCATTTCCACATTTCCTTTTGTTACAGTTTCCCCTACTCCCTTTTTCTACACTAATGCCTTTCACATCTACATGTAATATGAATAATTTGGAATCTACTGTGCTATTTGGCCACAGGCAATGTCTATGTCCTTTTTGATGTTAGGCTTGTGAGTAATCATTTACCAGATAAATATGAGCAATAGGAAAGTATATTCTAGTCAATTCCTGAAAACGGACTATTTACTGTTGGGACTCCTCAGTTCAGTTACCTCACATATTTTCTTTGTCAGAGAGAACCAGCTAGCAAAGGTGTATTGGAGCCCAAGTACGTTGAAATGATGACTGTAATTGAATATATGCAGGACAAGCTTTTGTGAGTATGAGGTACCGTGATGGTAAGAAGATAAAGACTATGGGCTAGAAACTTGGCTTAGCAATCCACACTTCTTTGCTTACCTTTGTCTTGTGGGGTTTGGCCTCACTAGTGGGATGAACAACTGAAAATCTTTGGCCAGAGCTACACTGCTGTGATGAGACAGTTCCTCCTTAACCCACAGTGGAGGTGGGAGCTGGTATGGATATTTGCAATTGTTCCTATGTCAGTAAAGGGATAAGGAGCAGTCCAAGCCAGTGGAATTTTGGGAGATGATTTAAAGAGAAGAATGGAACTGTATTGTGCTTGAGAAAAAAATGTTACACAACACAGAGTTGGAAGGATAACATAGTAAGATGCCAGATGAGTTTGAGAAGACTTTGTCATACATACATAACATATACCTTACATTTTATGTTTTATTGCATTCATTTACTTTGTGTGCATGTATATGTATGTGCATATGTATCTGTGTTTCTATGTAAATGCGTTTGTGTATGTATGTGTATGTTTGTGTGTGTATTGTCTGTGTTGCATGTGGAAGTCAAAGGACAGCTTCCAGAAGTCCATTCTTTCCTTTTGTCATATGGGTTCAGGGGATTGAACTTGGCAGCAGTACTCACTGAGCCCTCTTGCCCATCTTAACACATACTCTCATAAATACAAAAGTGTATCTCAAACTGGATTTCTTGATTGTAAATTCTGGTTTTAGAGGTGTTAGAAAAGGAGGGACGTTACTGGGTTTTGTTGAGTTCTATCAATTATGTGAAGCTAAAATGAACTGCTGATGAGGGTTCTCTGGCTGTTGGTGGGGAATTCAAATATACCAAAGTCAGCTCTCATTAAGAAATGAGAACTGTGTTGTATTCTTCAGTGACAGGGGAACTTTAGCTGTCATCTGGAGTAGCCCCTAGCCCCTTGATTCTCCATTCATCACCAATGCTTCCCATGTTTGCACCTGTCAGCCAGGTCCATCTTCTCCCATGGCAGTTTTCACATGAGTTTCTGTATGAAGGAAGAATACGTTTTCACCTCTCTCTGTTCTGTTGTGTTTCTCTGGACTTGGTCCACTTCAGAGAGATTGACACCAGGGCCAGAAGGGCAGAGGAGAAGTATGACAAAGCAAACGAGACGCTTCATCACACCCTCATAAGAAACAGAGATCTGGAGAAGGAATTAGAAGAAATGACCAAGAAAGTCAGAAAGGATTCACGTGTAAGAATAGAAAGCCCCAAGAAAGAAGAAGAGGATGAGGACGAAGATGAAGAATTTGAACAAAAGGAGGGGAACCAAGAAGGGGAGGAACACAAACCTGAGAAGAAATCCTCAAAGCGTGCAAAGAAAGGTGAGATTACTTCTGCATTTTTATGAAGGAAACTTGACTATACCACAAATATTTTTCAAAGAGCATGAGTATTTTACGTTTATTCCTTCATTGTGGGGAAGCTCCACACAATACAATATATGTGATTACATCCCACCATGTGTGCATAGAACATATACACAAAATAATAAAGTTTAAAAAATAAATGGAGAGTGACAGAGGATGACACCTGACATCAGCTTCTGGCCTCCACACATGCACAGGTGACTGCTCCCCCATGTGTACACTACACAAACATGCATACACCACTCATACACACATGCACCCCCATATATATGTATATTACATAAATGCATACAACACACACACACACACACAAAGAAGTTGCAATAGAGTCTTATAAATATATGGCAGTATGGCTCAGTGTCTAAAAACACTTAGGCAGAAGACTGATGACCCAGTTTCAGTCCCTAGGACCCACATTAAGGTAGAAAGAGAGAATAGACTCTACAACGCTGTCTTCTCACTTCTGCATGTACACCATAGCAATACAACCTCCCCAGTGTGTGCAAACACACAATACAGCATGCAAACAAAGGTGACTAAACGTGAGGTAGAGATGACACCCAGCTTCCTACTCACCTTTCCTTCACATTTAGTCACCTTTTAATGCCCATGCTAGGGAGAGCAGTCTTGATGATTCCCACCCCAGGGGTGCACCTCATACAGTGCATGTGTCCAGGAGGCAGAGAAAGGACAGGAGACAAACAGAGGAGGGGTGCAGGAATGAACAAACGAGGATGCTGAAGACTCACTCTATTTGAATGTTCTCTTTTTTGTTACTTGCTTGCATAATTCTTTATCCCAAGATCTAGAATCAAGTAATTAACTGGTCACACATAAATGTTGGGAAACATTCTGAATCTCAGTAACCAATTTAGGGTCATTAGTTGGACTGGACTTAGCTCAGACCAAATGGAATTTAAAAACAGTTCCTTCCTTCCTTCCTTCCTTCCTTCCTTCCTTCCTTCCTTCCTTCCTTCCTTTCTTTTTTAAGTTAAAAGCCTTTAGTACACATAAGACACCAGTCACTAACCATATTCTAATTGTTTTTGTCTTTTTTAGAATCACAGTCCAAGGATGACTCTCCTAAGCCTGGATCCAAACCCAAATCTAAGCCCAAACCCAAATAGCTTACTTTGAGACTGGGGTTCACAGTGGTCATGCCCCCTGAACATGCATAGTTATTGCTGAGTTGTGGAGTTGGCAACGCAGCTCTCATGGATGAACTCCCTTAGCAACAGCCATTAGAAAAGCCACACTATCCAAGCCAAGAACATTTTTCTTTAGAAGCATGGCAGAGGCTACAGGGAGTCAGTACATGAGTTTGCCTGCCAGATTAAAAACAGTTTGTGCAAAGGTATTCTGGCCTCTTCAGTTGATTTTCTGAGAGTTCTGTCAAAAGTGTTCATTTCCAAGAAGAAAAAACTGTTGTAGACTCAGCTCAGGTGGGAAGGAAATAGGAAGGTTTGTGTTTTGACTCAGCAGCGAGGATCCTGTTCGTTTGCTTAGATTGCAGCCACAGATTTGACTTTCCTGATTTGAGGCACCTTAGTGATCTCTCTGATCTTAATAATTCTTTAGCTAGGTAAGGGAGATGCTGTTTATCTCATCTTTCAGAAAATGGGACTAAGCCCCAGAGTGGTTGGTTATCAATCTTCCTGTTTCCACGGATCCAATTTGTGTCAGTCACACCTGGCTGGATTATAGACTATCTGCCCAGCCATAGCTTCCATGGCTTCCTTAGCACAGCTCTGTGTTGCTGAACACTCACCAGAATCTCTGTTTTCTTCTTTCTTTGGCAACCTCATTCATCCACACTTATCATGCCCTGAGTCTGTACAGGCACAGAAATGGTCTGTCCTATAAAAGTAAGCTGTAAATGACAAGTGGATGTTGTGGCTGTCACTCTGAAGGGTGTCCTGCTAGGGATTGCATATCTTTCTGGCTTGGTCATTCTTTTTCTGGCAAAATCTGCATTTGTTTTATTCCATACGACTGCTGTTCCTTTGGCTTTCTCTCCTAGATTTTTAGACCTTTGTTTATGCATCCTCAGAAACCCACTGACTCCAGAGTCCATAGCCTTAGACAGGCCTGCCCCTGGCCATCAGCAGAGTATGAGGGATGGGTTCAATGTTGCTTAGAATTTACCTGTGCCTTCCGGACAGGGTCAATTATACTTTGCTCTTATAGGAAAGAAAACATGAAGTTAATCAGACATTTGGGTGTGCTCATAGTCCAACTGATGGCCAAAGCCAAAGTTCTTACAGCTTCCAAGTTCTAGGCCATAGCCCTGCTTTTCCTCTTCCAAAAGACATCCCCTGATGACACTGGCAAATATGGGGGCTTTTTAGTTTTGCATGGTTACAAAATAATTTTTATGATTTTTCTACTTCATAGGAATGAATTCCCACTCAAATTAGTAGATCCTGTCTGTGAACCTTAGAATGTGTCAAATCATATCAACTCCATCAGGAAGAAGGCACTGTTTCTTTTCTTTCTTGTATTTTATGGTAAAAATGTGTATATTTGGAATTAGCCAGCTGGACTCAGTTTAGATGATCCCAATTTTGTTGGCAACATCCAGTGCATTATAATCGGGAGCCAGCCAAACATATGCCTTCTTCTGTCCATCAGGCCATATGAGGGTGTTGACTTTGGCCACATCAATATCATAGAGTTTCTTCACAGCCTGTTTGATGTGGTACTTGTTGGCTTTGACGTACACAGTGAACACAAGTGTGTTGTTGTCTTCTATCTTCTTCATGGCTGACTCACTGGTCAGGGGGAATTTGTTGATGGCATAGTGGTCAAGCTTGTTTCTCTGGGGCGTGCTCTTCCGAGGGTATTTGGGCTGCCTCTGGAGCCGCAGGGTCTTGGGCCGCCGGAAGATAGGTGCAGATCTTTTTGTGGCTATGGATACCTTTCAGCACCGCCTTCTTGGCTTTCAAGGCCTTCACTTTGGCTTCAGCTTTGGGAGGGGCAGGAGCTTCCGTCTTTGCTTTCAGTGCCATCTTGGTAAAAAGCGAAGGCACTGTTTCTAAGTGCTATGTCTACCGCTGCCCTGATTATAATGGAATGTTTCATATCCAGAATTTTATTAGTTGGTTGCAACCCACAAAGCCACAGAAAACTTCTCCCACCCCACCCCCAAGACAGGGTTTCTCTGTATTGCTTTGAAGGTTGTCTTGGAACTAGCTCTGTAGACCAGGCTGGCCTCAAACTCATAGAGATCTGCCTGCCTCTGCCTCCCAAGTGCTGGGATTAAAGGCATGTACCACCAATGCCTGACACAGAAACATACTTTTGCAGGATAATTTATTGGAAGGATTTGGGGAGCTCAGGTTATTGAAATCTTTAAAAACTAGAATGATACTAGCGACCAAAAGCATCTTTGGAAGATATCTGGTATAATAATTGCTTTACCATCTCATCCCAGATTTCTATAAACCAAATTCCAATCTTTCTTTGTCTTATTCTGCCAGAGTCTCAAGTTCTCAAGAGAGAGAAAGTCTATCTCATGGTCAAAGACCATACCATAGATACACCAAGGATGCTGTTCCAGTTTCCTTTTTGTTGTGATAAAACACTGACCAAAAGGGTAGGGGTGGGATGGAGTAGGGATAATTTCAGCTTCCACTCCCATTTCAGAGTTTATCATTGAGGGAACTTAGGGCAAGAAGCCAAGCAAGAACTTGAAGCAGAAACCATGGAGGAACGCTGCTTGCTGGCTCATTCGTTGGCTTATGTTAGCTGACTTTCTTATATAGTCAAAGGCCACCTGGCCAGAGAATAGTGCCACCCACAGTAGACTTGGCAGTGAAGTCAGTCCCCCACAGACATATGCACAGGCCAGTTTGCCCTGGGTAATCTCTTAGTTCAGACTTCTTCTTGGGTAACTCCAGGATGTGTAAAGTTGGCAGCTAAAGCTAACAGGACAGATGTTTTGTGGGAAGTTTTACAGCCTTTCAGACCTTGCTGTACTTTCTTGGGTCTCTCAGTCAATGCAGAGGAACTCTTTGTTGACCATCTGTGGCACCAGGCTGTTGAGGTCACTTGTGTAAAGGCCGACGTCAGGTGGGCAGACACAACCAAGCTGACCTCATCTCTAAAAGAAGAAACGGATTGGCTGTCTTGTGGCTGTGACAAATAATTGAGAAAAATTACTTACCAAGAAGAAAGGTTTTTTGGCTCATGGTTTCAGGCCAGGGCTGGCAGGTCTATTTGGGCTTTTGGTGAGGCAGTGTATCCTGGCAGTGGGAGCATATAGTAGAAACTGTTCACATCAAGATGGATAGATAGCTGGGAGTAACCAGAAGGGACCAGGGACAATATATAGCCTTCAAAGACATGGCCTCATCTATCTACTTCCTCCAGCGAGGACTACCCTTCCATAAGTCACCACTTCCTAGTGGAAATGGAAGTTGGCTCATTACTTGTCACAGAATTCAACACAAAACAAGACTTGAGCTGTAAAATTGTACTTTATTCAGAGAGCAAGCAGTCTGGGATAACAGCAGATTAATACTCAGAGCCATCTTCAATCTGATTTTCTCCCTAGATCTTCAATCTGATCTAGGGAGAAGTGGAGATGGTAGGGTGGGGGACAGATTGGCAGTCAGCCAAACAAGCTGGACTCAGTCTTGCTCCTCTGGACAGGAGGTCAGAGACTTTTTTGAGAGTTGTGATGGATGTCTGTGATTCTCTTGATATCATTCCTTGTATTCCCCCCTCCCATTCTGTAGATGTTTAGATTCACACACTTCTTGAAACTGTAGGTCAAGTTGGTTTCTGTTGCTATCAGCAGTGTTCTCTAGAAGCACCTGGGCTGTGGAGGGTGCTTAACTTGGAACATTTAGCAGTATACATATGCTTTGCATGTGCAAATTCTTTTCTACAATATTGGGTACAAGTATATCTTTATAATAACAGAGTATGAAAGTGCCCATTGCTGTCCTTTCTGTGCCCTATCATTCCCCACTGTCAGCAGTGACTCTCATATCCATAAGATCTGTATCATGAAGATACAGAAGGTTAGCATCCTGACACATGCCCCGGTTGATTACCAGCATAAGTTTTTACCGGTAAGGGCATTCTCCAACACATGGTTGTATACACTGAAGTGCTCTATACATGACAGCACACAGTTAGGGTTTGATATGAAAATTTCTGAAGTATGTGTGTGTCTGAAACAAATGTCACAAACAGAATACATATAGGAGCCAAAGTTGCAAGGCATTAGGGTTAAGTAACCATACACAAGAACCACTTCTCTATGGTTCTCAACCTGTGGGTCATGACCACTTTGGGGTCTAATGACCTTTTCACAGAGGTCACCTAAGAACCTCAGAAAACACAGAAAATCATATTGACATTATGATTCATAACAGTAGCAAAATTACAGTTACAACGTAATAACAAAAAGAATTTTATGGGTGTGAGTCACCACAACACGAGAAACTGTATTAAACTGTATTAGGAAGGTGGAGAGCCACCGCTCTAGGTTTTAGTTATCTTGGCACAGGTGACTATTTTTGTTGTTGGCTTTGAGGCAGGGTATTACTGTGCAGATGTGATGGTTAGCTTTGAATCACCCCAGAAAAGATTGAAGAGGGATTATCTACATTAGGTTGTCCTGTGGGTGTTTCTATAAGGGAGTGTTTTAAGTTAATCAATGGGGGAAGATCAGCCCATGGTGGGTGGCACCATTCCCTAGAAAGGGAGCCCTGAACTGGATGAGTGGATAAATTGAGCTGAACTCAAGCAACTAAGCATCACGTTATTAATTTCTTTCTGCACTCAGCTGTGATGTGACCAGTTGCTTCAGGTTCCTGCCTTAATTCATTTCCCTACAGTGATGGATCGTAACCTGGAATTGTGAGCTAAAATAAACCAGTTCTCCTTTAAATTTCTTGTAGTGGGATATTTTATCATAACAACAGAAATGAAACTAGGGCAGAATTGGTGCTGAGCAAATGGGGTTGTTGCTATGACAAGCCTGAGGCTTTTATATCTTTGGACTATTTGGTGGGAGAGTTTGGAATTGTTGGCTTGAAAGGTTGTTTCAACCTTTCAAGCAACAGAGCTTAATGGGCTGCTTGAGCAGGAGTTTGAAGAATGCTGAAAGGTGGGAGGTCTGTGTCTTAAGCACTGGCTTACCACTGGGTGTGATAAGCACATTGATAGGGACCCACAGAAAGGGCTGTGGGATCTGCAGAGATCTTGGTAAAGGAGCCAGGTAACACACAGTAGAAGCCATTTGAACCAAGTCTTCAGAAATCAAAATGGAACCACATGTAGATTCAAATTCTAAATCCCTTCTGTAATTACATGATGAGATAGATGATCCCCCTGTGGTTAGATGCCTTCTCTGCCATTGTCATTTCACCGTGTTCTCATGCATCTGGCCATCTTGTGATAACACACATTCAAAAGGCCTTCTATTTGGCAACCAAACAAGGTCAGGGAGGACTGAACACCTCACTCAGGATATAGTTTTATATGATAGACTCACATTGCTTTTTGCCCATCACCCTATAACATAGGAGAGTCCTTCTTTTTGGGATTTAGCGGCTCAACAGATTTGGAAGAATTTGGATAGTTGATGCTTCCTTGTGTTCTGTTGCTGGGAGAAGACAGAAGGTTTAGCATGTCAAATGGTAAAGGCAAAACCACAGTGGACGGCTTCTCTGTGGACAGCGACTGAAGAGTGTGCAGGTATCGAAGCTGAACAGCAGCTGGGGTGCCCGACAGGATCTCAGCTGCCATCCTCAGGGACTCAGAAGCAGCCCTTTCCCCTTCCGCAGCAATCATCTACAGAACATGTATGAAGAAAAGCAGCGTGATCATGTATGCTCTTCATTTCATGAGGACTTTAAGTGCTTGCCATTCAGTGTAACCCAGAAAGCAAGTACCATACATCTCCTCAGTGGCCGGCGTGTCTAAACGTGGGGCGCTAGACTCAGTCTCGGGTGGAGGGAACAGATAAAACTAGCCATCAAAATTGAAGGTTGACTTTCTTATATATCATGACAAGTATACATCAAGTTTAGGGGTATCGTTAATGTGTGGTAGGCCTAAAAACTTAGTAGGATTTTGCTTGCCATATGGAGAACAAGTTAGTCCTAGTTCTGGGGACAGACATGGCATTATAACTTGTTTTAAAAAAAATTGGTTAGCATTTCAGAAGAGAAGGCTCTCAGCCCCTGTCTCACAGATGCCACCTAATATTGGACACAGGTAACTGGCTCAGAGATCAGATACAATTGTGACCCAAAAGGCCACCTTTCTCCTTTCCTCCCTCCTTCTCTTAAAGTCTTCTGTTACTGATTCTTCTATGTGATTATTTTTCTTCATCCACTCAGTTATTTGGGAGATATCTGCCTCTCTTCATTTCTTCATTATCCTAGGGATGACAGGAGCCTCAGTTATTCAGGGACACTCTCAGCACATGAGAGGAAGGATGGTGAGGGAAGATTTTAAGGAGAGAGGGTGAATGCAGAGGAGGAGGGGGTTGTTAGCAGGAAATTGGGGGAGAAGCTGAGGTCTGCATAGTGATCCTGTGAACACACTGTCAACTGTGGTGGGGAGACAGCCGGATTCTGTTCAGTTCCTGGACCAAGATGGGAGAGCACAGGGGAATGCTTTCCACCAGCAGGCCTTCACGGGGCTCTCAGTTGCTCTTCAAAGGCATGTGTGGGAGAGTGGAGTGCTCAGGAGTGGCTCACCCGCACTTTGGCTTGTCTTTGAGCCTCAGCTTCCACAGCCAGAGAGTGCTGAAGCCCAGCCGGCAGCCTCACGTCCTTACTGAAAAAAGAAGGCAGATAACATAGGTGTGCACCCTGATTGCAGTGCCAGGGCGTCTCACAAACTTGCCCCTGCCTACTGTTGTTCCATGAATAGCATATTCTTTCTTTTTTATTTAAAGATTTATGTGCATGTGTATTTTGCCTACATGTATGTCTGTACATGGAGGCCAGAGAAGGGCAACTGGAATTACAGACAGTTGTGATCGAAGATTGAACCCAGGTCCTGTAGAAGAGCAGACAATTCTTTAAACCACTGAGCCAACTCTCCAGCCCTGAATAGTAAATTCTAAGTGAGCAGACAGAGCTGTTCCTAGAGTTCTGATGTGGAAGACGAGCAGAAAAAAGCACATCTGGGGTTAATGCCCTTAGTACAGGAATGACCACGATGGAGGCTGCATGGGCCTAAGGCTCTCTAATTACAGAGCCCATATTTGTATTCACAGTTTGTGGTCATCTTTCTCACTTACGATTTCATGTAAATCCAAGTTATTAAGTTTGAATAATGAAAAACAACTTTGAAAAGCCATACAATTAAAACTAAAACTAAAACCAGCAGAATTCATCTAAGTTTATGAAAGAAAATTGATTTGGGGGAGAAGGAAGGAACAAATAACAATTCTAGTACTCCGTATAACACAGACACACACACACACACACACACACACACACACAAAGCACTTTCCAAACCAGTCCAAAAGTGGTTAATTAAGGAATGTAAACACAAAATTTGTGTGGTCATACAATGGAATATTATTTGTGTATAAAATGGAATGAAGTACTGATGTGTGCCACACCATGGGTAAAACTTGAAAAATTGTGCCAAATGAAAGGAAGTCAGACACAACAGTCTTCATGTTATGACTCCATTTCTGTGAAATATCCAGAATAATAGGCATATCTATCAAAGGGCAACTGGGGGCTAGGGTGAGAGTTCGAGAGTTCTTGCTTGTGGGTCTTTGAGGGCGGGTTATAGAAATGAGAATTTAGGACTAAAACCACTAAACTATTACCAGAACATGACTAAAATGCTAAATTTTATGTAAAAAGACTCCTTAATGTATTGAAAACCACAAGGATAGTTTGTTTAGATGTTGTAGCAATTGCATCTTGGCTATGAGCTATTAGGTCATTTTTCTCTAGTATCAATGTAGCTGAGTATATGAAATGATTTTTCAAATACTTTCTGGTTTTTCTCCTACCTACATTTCAGTTCTCTCCACTTTGATACCCCAAATACAGGTCACTGAATCCAAGGCAATCTGTGGAGGGAAGAGTTGAGATGCCAGTGAGACCTGCCTCCCCAGGTGGAAATAAGAGGCCACCCCCACCCTGGGCACCAAAGGCCACTGTTCTGTCCTCAGAATAGGTCCTTTCATTTTCATTCATGCTTTTCAGTGTCACAGTGTCTGGGACAGAGTTGTTTAACTTGCACAGAGCTATTAAATAATCACCGAATCTAATGATGTCAGAACCTGAATAATGGCTCTCAGAGATGCTCATGTCCCTAGGACTGTGACTGTTGGGATGTGATGAGATCAAAGGTTCTTGAAGGATATAATCACACGTGTCTTCATCTGAGAGAGGATTTGACTAGAAGAGAAGGTGTGATGAAGGAAGCAAGGATGGTGCTGGGCGCTGTGAAGTCGGGTAGGGGCCAGGACGAGGACGAGGACGAATGCAGGTGGAGCTAGAGTCTGAGAAAGGCAAGGTACTGGATTCTGTCTTAACCCCCAAAAGGACTCTGCCATGGTGATATCTGGATGTAAGCCCAGTGAAGCTGATTCTGCACCCTGGTCCTCAGGCTACAAGAGAGTCCAGTACGCTGTGCTATTTTAAGCCACCAGGTTTGGGAGTATTTGTTACATGAGCAAATAGGGGACTAGTACAGATGGTACATTTTGTTTTCAGTTTGTTTTAAAATACACTCCTTAAATAACAGCATCTTTGTGCTCAGACACTGCCAAATGACTAACATTTTTAGGCTGTGTTCACTTCCTCAATGCTGGTGGTATTAGGTTCCACATGCTTCTTGGTCCTCTCTGCCCTCCACCATTGAAGTTGGAAATGGGTAAGGGATAGAGCTTAAAGGCCCCCCATGTTGGACCATGTTCATTTCAAACTTAGCTTGTGATCATTTCTTAGTGGATAAATACTAATCTCAGTGCATTGCAAACCCTGAGGGGGAGCAATTAATTAGAGGGAGCAGGTGCAAGTAAGAAATGTGGAGAAATGCATCATAGATGAGCTGGCATTGTAAGGAACAAACAAGGTTTGTCCTGTGGATAGGAGGCAGGAATCCAGGCAGAGGAAATAGCTCAGGAGGAAGCCTGAGGAATGAAGGTGCATGATGGCTGATTGCTAAGCAGGTGGAGTGTTGAACTGTGCAGAAAGGATGCAGGGAGGGATGCTACAAGAGGGAGACATTTCTTGATTCGTCCCAATATTCTGCACGGTGCCAAGTCCACGAAATTCTTAACCTGGGGAGACATGGACGTAAATACCTAAATTATAACTCACTGCAACAAAATTGAGCTTGGATATCAGCAGCTTCATCCCTCTGAGGAGATGGATGCATAAGGAAGAGGCTGAAGGGGACAGTGGGGAATGTGCAGAGTAATTTGAACATCCGTGTAGGAGCTCCTGTGTGTCACTCATCTTTCCCTCTTTCCGCATCTCTGTATTTTCCAGCTCCTTCCCTTCCTCTCAAGATATGAACACTAGTTATTAGTAACTCTCTGGACAAGTCACAGACATTTGGACACAGCATGTGTTTTCAGGTTCTATAAGGCAGTCACTGCCAGTGTCTTTGGTTCTTGTGTTTCCTGTTTCACATCTTTCTTCCTAATAGCCTCCCAACCCAATTTTGGTGTCCCTGTGACTTCAGTACTGGGCCAAGTCTCTGGGCCTGCCACCTGACTGGCCAGCTGCCTGTAGCCCTGCTTTGTTCTCTGTCTCAGTATCTTTTTCCATCATGTCTTGGTAATAGAGGTTGTGGATGAGACTGCTTAGAGAGACTTTTCTTTTTCATTTTGGTGTGTGTGTGTGTGTGTGTGTGTGCGTGCGTGCGTGTGTGTGTGCGTGCGCACCCGCCCATGTTTGTGACTACAAAGGCCTTAGGTCGACATTAAATGTCTTTCTCTATTTTATTTCCTTTATTATATCTCCACTTTATTTCCTGAGATAGGGTCTCTCACTGTACTGGAAACCCACTAATTGGCTAGGCTAGTCAGCTAGAGAGCTCCCCCACCCCCACCCCAGCTCTACCTTCTTATGTCGGGCTGCATTGGCACACACATTCATCATTAAACTCAGCATGATACCTTTACGTCTTGGGCAATGCTCTTCCTTTCCAGGAGAATTTCGGTGAGGGATCGATGCGCCAAGAGGCGCTTCATGGTGGTTTGCACCAGGAACTGGATGGCTTTGGACACGTGAGCAATACTGCTCAGCAGAAGAGAGGCATTTTCCATGCGGTAGTAGCAGATGGCATCTATCTCCATTATAAACATATCTTTGGTAACCACCTAAGGAGAAGAAAAGTTTGAATGCTGGCTAGATTCCCGGACTCCTTCCTATGTGGGAGAGGGAAACTAAATGCATTTAAAGTACCCTTTCCAGGAGTAAGACTATGGTAGGAAAAAACCCAAAAGAGTAATGGTTGATTCTTTATTCAAAATAGACATGTGATTTTAATGCATGAAGATTCTATTAAACACACTAAAGAATCAGGCCTAGTGATGCCTGCCTCTGGGAGGAAGAAAAAGATGTCGGGGGGTGGGGTGAGGGTGTGTGTGAAAACAGTCCAGGCTCAGAAGAAAGACTTGAAAGAACTCGTAATTTTGCCAGGCAGTGGTGGCACACACCTTTAATCTTATCACTTGGGACACAGAGGCAGGTGGATCTCTGTAAGTTCAAGGCCAGCCTGGTCTACAGAGGGAGTACCGGGACAGTCTCCAAAGTTACACAGAGAAACTCTGTCTTGAAAAACAAAAAAACAAAAGCTCACAATTTAAAGAAATCTTGTTAGAGATCCCCCCTTTAAAAAAAAAAAAAGAATAATTTTCTTGTATGAAAAGCCCTCAATTGATTTATGTCAAGGCCTTCCTAAACTGATGCCCAATGGGTCTCCTGGAACACAAGGTCTTTCACATACACTTACTGGAGTGACATTAGAGGGCAAGCTGGGAATTTCCATCAAAAGCCCCATCTTCTCTAGTATTTTTTATGTCAACTTGACACAAGCTAAGGTCATCTGGGAAGTAGGAATCTTAATGGAAGAAATGCCTCCATAGGACTGGCCTGTAGGCAAGCTGTGATTGATATGGGAGGGCTCAGTCCATTGTAGGTGGTCCTGGGCTTATAAGAAAACAGAGCACCCAGGTGTTGGTGGTGCACACCTTTGATCCCAACACTCAGGAGGCAGAGGCAGGCCGATCTCTGTGAGTTAGAGGCCAGCCTGATCTACAGAGCTAGTTCCAGGGCAGGCGCCAAAGCTACACAGAGAAACCCTGTCTCAAAACACAAACAAAAAACAAAACAAAAAAGAGAACAAGCTGGGAGGAACAAGCCAGTAAGCAGCACTCCTCCCTGGCCTCTGCTCTGGTTCCTGCCTCCAAGTTCCTGCCCTGAGTTCCCACCATGGCTTCCCTCAGCTATAACACCCTTTCCTTCCCAAGTTGCTTTTGGTTATCAAAGCAATAAAAACCATAACCAAGACTCCATCTGTAGACATTATCATAGGGATGTATTTAAGGAGTTAGCTATAAGAATTACTATTCACAATACTGCTTACTGGAATTGCCAATATGTAAACTGAATAAACTGTGGTGTATTCACATAATAAATGGTGGTATGTCCATGTGGGAGCAATGAGATAGTATATGAAAAGATGATTACAGTGTATTGTTGGGTAAAAAGTGAGCTGGCTACAAAACAGTATAAAATATATAGGTGATTTGTAAAGGTAGTCATGAACATAGTAGGGTTGGAAGATTATATTCCAAAACCAACAAGCATCTATGGGGAGTAGTATTAGGGAGAAATATATTTACCAGTGCTTTATTGTGTTAAAAGGCAAATATGTAAATCCCAGTCTTTTGCTGAGTGCATTCATAAAGTTGTATAACCATTCATTTCTGTAAATTCCATCTTGTAAAATGGAAATTCTGTACTTATTTAACTCCCCACCCAATTCCCTTGCTCTTAAAAACCAATATTATACAGTCTCTATGATTCTAATGATTCTAAGCACTTCATAAAAGTAAAATCACACAGAATTCATCCTCTTGTCATGACTTACTTCATTTAGCGTAGTGTCCTCCAGATTCATCTATGGTGTAGCACATGTCAGAATGTCCCCTTGAGTCTGTATAATGTCTCACTGTGTGTATAACTGATGCTTTGCTTATGCATTGTGTACAATTTTGTCATGTTATATAGTACCATTAGTATAGAGCTTAGTGGTTAAACCCACCTCTGGGATGCTTTCATTTTACAACACTGAAATCAAATTATTATTACCCACCACTTCCCTAGGGTGCCAGCAACCAGCGTCCTTTGTGTCCCTAGGAATTGGGCTACTCTAGGAAACTTAAGTTACCTAGTTACTGGATGCAGATTATAAAACTATTTGGATTTTGTGATTGACATTCCCACTTAGCACAATGTCCTCAAGCTTCAGCCATGTTATGTACAGAACATATCAGAATCTCTTTCCTCCTAAAGGATGAACATTATCTAATCATAGGACGCATACCACATTATCAACTCAGCCATCAGTGAACATCTGAGCTCTTCTAGTTAAAAGTGTTTTTTTTTTGTTTTGTTTTTAAGATTTCTCTTAATCTTTAAAAATGATTATTGGATATGTATGGGTATTTTTCCTGCATGTATACCACTTATGTGTAGTATCTCTAGAGGTCAGAGTGGGTGTTAGATTCCTCAGAACTAGAGTTACAGATGGTTGTGAGCCACCATGTAAGGGCTGATATTTGAACCTGGATTCTTTGGAAGAGTAATCAGTGCCCTTTAACTGCTGAGTCACCTCTCTAACCCCTGCTTCTACTTTTAAAAGATATTTATTTATTTATTTATATTTGTGTGTGTGTCTGTCTGTCTGTCTGAGTGCAGAAGAGTGCACTGGATCACTAGGAGCTGGAATCATGGGTAGTTCAAGCACTGCAACAGAACTCTGGTCCTCTGCTAGAGTAGCAGCTGTTCTAAACTATTAAGCCATCTCTCCTGTCCCTACATCTTTTTATGAACATTGAGGAAAAATATTTTTTCAAGATCCTCATTTCAATTCTTTGAAACTTCTAGCTTATAGCAATACTATTTTTAAGTTTTGGAGAAGTTGCCCTATTGGATAGCTGCATCCTACAATGTTGTCTTATCTTACAGTCCACCCGCAGTGGATAAATTCTAGCTTTACCACATTCTCTTCAGTACTTGGCACTTGATACCTGTGGTGGTTTGAGTAGGTGTGGCCCCCATAGACTCATGTTTGAATGTTTAGCCCATAGGGAGTGGCACTATTAGGAAGTATGGACTTTTTTGGGGTAGTGTGTCACTGTGGGGGTGGGCCTTCAAAACTGAAGCTATGCCCAGTATGGCACACAGTTGCTTCTGATACCTGCGGATCAAGATGTAGAACTCTCAGTTCCTTCTCCAGCACCATCCATGCCTGCGTGCTACCCACCATGATGATAATGAGCTGAATCTTTGAAACTGTAAGCCAGCCCCACCAAAATGTTTTCCTTTATAAGAGTTGTCATAGTCATGGTTGTCTCTCCATAGCAATAAAGCCCTGAGACAACCTTTCCCCCCTTCTGTTATATTTTTCTATACTTTAGCCTTTTAGCAGCTGAACCATGTCTCCAGCCTCTGATTTTATATGTATATATATGTATATATATAATAATATATACATAATATATATAATATATATACATGTACATATATATGTATCAGCATACATATATATGACTTCCTAATAGGTGTAAAATTATTTGCATATCCCTAATGATTAGTGATGTTGAGCATATTTTCATTTGCTTGTTTTCATGTGCATGTCTTCCAGTTCTTCATATATGTTCTTCAGGAAGATGTCTAATCTAGCCTGTATTAGTCTGTGCTCTTCAGAATAATAGAAACATTAGTGTGTGTAGAGCTAGATCATTTTTAAAGGATTAGATTAGACATTTTAAAGGATGTGATTATGGAAACTGGTAAGGGCCAAAAGTTTGAGTCTGGAGACCCAGGAAGTCTTTATATTACCTACTGGAAGAAAACTTCCTCCTCTTCAAGCCAAAGTCAGTTCTTTAAAGCCTTCAACTGATTGAATGAAGCTAACCCACATGATCAAGGGTAAATGGCTTTTTAAAAGTCTACTGATTTAAATCCCAATCTAATCTACCAAATACATGCACAATAACATCCAAATTTGTTTAACCAAATGTAGGACAAATAACAGAGGTCTAGCCTACTTGATATATAAGATTAACTATTATAAGTTCCTTTGTCTATTTTTTAAATTTAAATTGTAGCTTATGTTGTTTTTGTGGACCTGAGTGAACTCTTTCTATATCCTATATATTCTATATATCTATATATTAAACTCTTACAAATGATTTGAAAACACATTTTCCCATTATATAGATTACCTTTCACTCTGTTGGTTATATACTTTAATAATGATGCTTTTTCATTCTAATTTAGTCTGCAACTCTGCTTTTTTTCCTACTTTTGAGCATAGTTGCTTTGCCTTGGGATTGAATTGAACAGTAGACCATAGAAATGTCAAGAGAAAGCAAGCACAGTGTGCATCTCACCTCATGGAAAGGTATCTCCAGGGTCTGGAGACGGAGGTCAACCTTGTGGTAGGTGTCCAGGCATGGCAAAAAAAAGAACAGGCCTACAAGAAGGCATGAGGAAAGTAACAGGTGAGCAGCAGGTGTGGAGACTGCTGGGGATTGTCTTTTCAGTGCCAAGCTGCTTTGCTCTTCTAAGCCTCCATTGCCCAGAGACCATCGGGTAGCTTCATGGTAACTAAAGTGTTGTCATATAATTCATATTCAACTGGGGGCACTTGAAGGTAAAAGGGGGGTACATTATTAAACTAAGTTCAGTATATCAGGTATAAATAGAGATTATTTAAGAAAACAAGACCACATGCTCACTTGAGGTATCATATTGACCCTTCCAGATCTCTTACATATCTGTCTATTCAGTAGATGCAGGCTCTGTAAGTACAGTGTCATATACATGAATGTTAACATTAATGTGTCCTAAAGCCCCTTGGATTATTTGGTACTGTGATGGTTTGGAAATGGTCCCCATTGGCTCACATATTTGAATGCTTAGTCACCAGGGAGTGGCACTATTTGAAAGGATTAGAATGATTAGGAGGTATGGTCTTGTTGGAGGAAGTGTGTCACTGGTGGTGGACTTTGAGCTTATGAAAGTCCATTACAGGCTCAGGCTCAGGATCTTGATCTCTCTCTCTCATCTCTGGATTAGGATGTAGCTCTTACTACTCCAGCATCTGCCTGCATGCTGCCACGCTCCCCAGCATGACGACAATGGACTAAGCATTTAAAACTGTTAGTGAGCCCCTTACTAAATGCTTTCTTTTATAAGGGTTGCCTTGGTCATGGTGTCTTTTCACAGCAATAGAATAGTGACTAAACAGACACCCTCCAAGAGCCACAGCTTTGTGAAAACGTAGCAGCTCACAGTACCCAGGATGTATGGGAGAGCAGCCAGCCAGTATCTTTCTCAGCCCCCACCAGGAAAGGTTGCTATAAAACAGGGCCATAGGAAGATGGTCTGTGTCCTGGGACTTTGGAGTCTGGTCCTGTTTTGTGTGGTTCTGAATCCTGGAACTCTCATTTGTGTCTCCTAGACTGGTCTCCATTTTTAACTTGTTCTTGTAGGTGTGGCTCAGAACTCAGACCCTCTGAGTATATGTGTAGTGGGACTTCCCTCTTTATTATGCCTTCTTGGTTGTCTCTAATCTCCAAATTTAAACTACCAGACTAACCATACTTCTACCTATATGTTCTACCATGAGGTTGGACCTCCTCTGGTATCAGGCCCTAGAGATCAGAGATCATGCCTTATTCCTCTAGTCTCTGGTAGTCAGGTCACTGTCTAAAACAATGCAAGGCTTCAGTCTGTGCCTCTTCTACCAACTGAAGACATATTTGTTACTAGATGCTGAATTTTGCTTGGCTTCTATGACCCATCTGCCTCCATTCCCAATTCTGAACTAACTCAGATTTTCTCTGAGAAGTCATAGGATTCTGACCATACACACACTGTACTCAGAACAATCATTATCTATAGGTCTGTAGTCACCTTGATGTTCCAATGAGACTAGCCCTGGTGTGGGACTCCCTGCACTCCTCTCTCTTGGTCACCTGTGACCTATCAGTAATGTTCTCCAGAGAATTTTGTTGTAAGCTACCCTATGATGAACAGGTTGGGAATACAGGTATAGTGACTCAAATAACTTAATATAATCTAAGATGTAGATTGTAACTATGAATGGATTAAGGAAACCATCAACAGATCATGGGATGGGATAAGAATTTAAAAATCATGGAGGGTGATTCTTACCAGGGCCTTTGGCTCTTCCAGGAAGTAGATGTCCCAGTCGGAATATAATTACTCTTTCATATTCTTGTACAACCTAAAGTGAGAAGTAATACTTTGAAGTGTCTTCAAAGGAAAAAAAAGGGGGATTCAAAAGACTTTTGCATGGGAAGGTTTTTAGATTACAGAGATGTATTGTTAGCCAGGTGTGGTGAGTTTGAGGCCAGCCTGATCTACAGAGTGAGTTCCAAGACAGCCTGGGCTACATAGTGAGGTCCTACCTCAAACAAAATCTTTTGTTTTGAGAACCAAGAATAATGCCAGGCATGGTGGGTCAACTTAATATCTCAACACTTGGGGGAGGAAGAGGCAGGAGGATGACCTGTGTGGTCCACATAGCATGTTCCAGGACAGCCAATGTTACATAGACCTTGTCTCAGAAGGTGGGGAGGGGGGATAGGAACTGAAAAGACTACCCAAGGGATAAAGCATTTTCTGCGCAAGTGCAGTAAGGACCTGAGTTTGAATCTCTAGGACCTGTGCAGAGCTGGACATAGTAGTGTGCATGTCTGTAATCCATGTGCTTCTCCAGTGAGACTGCAGGCAGAGGCAGATAAAGCCTAAGAAGCCTGTGGGCCAGCTAACCTGATGTACACAACCAAACATCAAAAGAGACCTGTCTCAAACAGCATGGAAGGTGAGAACACCTGAGCTTGTTTTCTGCCCTCCACCTGTACACTGAGGCATGAGATCCACCACCAATCACACACACACACACACACACACACACACACACACACACACACACACACACACTGGATTTCTTTGAATGTTCTAAAATCTATACACAGTAAGGATAGACACCAATGAATAAGGACATTGACCATGTTAATAAAATGACTATGATATGAAACAATTGTATGCCAGCAAATTAGCTTAGAGAGACATAAACTACCCAAACTGATTCAAGAAGATGAAAAACTGAAAACATACAAATACTAAATTATTTTAAACTCCCTACAATGTAGAAATCCTTGTACACTGCTGCCAGGAATGTAAATTGGTCCACTCACTATGGAAAACAGTATGAGTATTCTTTAATAAAATTATCACCAGCAAAGAGTATATACAAAGTAGTCAGTTTTTGTTTTTGTTTTGTTTTGTTTTTTTTGAAGCAGGGTCTCACTATGTAGTCCTGGCTGGACTGGAAGTTGCTATATAGACCAGTGTGTCCTTGAACTCATAGAGATCCTCCTGCCCCTACCTCCTGACAGCTGGGATGGAAGTCAGTGTCTCAAAGAGATGCACAGTTACTTGTTCATTGCAGTATTATCACAACAGCCCAGATAATGAATCGATCTGCTCATCAACACACACACACACACACACACACACACACACACACACACACACACAGGGGGTGGGGAGAGGGAGGGAGGGAGGAGAGAGAGAGAGAGAGAGAGAGAGAGAGAGAGAGAGAGAGAGAGAGAGAGAGAGAGAGAGAGAGAGAGAACAACCAAAAACACAGTGGGAGCATACACAGGGAGATGTTGTTTACCTTTAGAGAAAAAGAAGAGGCCATTTTGTTACTTGAAATGAGCCAGGCAATGACAAACATTTATTTCACATTTTCACTTTTATGTGGAAGCAAAGAGCATATGATGGTGGTTGTTGTCAGAAACTAGGGACAGGGGAGATTGGAGATCTGGGCAAGGGGTAAAGGTTCCGCTATGCAGGATGCAGGCATCCTGGGATCTAGTATATGGTATGGTGACTCTGTTGTATTTGTGTAGTGTAACATAGTGTAATACCATATTTGAAATTAACTGAGAGTCAATTAGGCTGAAGTGTTTTGGTCACACAAAAGTCTTAACTGAAAGGGATGCCCATCTTAGTGTGATGGTGGTAATATTTTCAGGTATATATGATTATCAAAACATCACACTGGGACTTGGGATAAGTGTTGGCGGTAGAGTACTTTCCTAGCATACCAGGCTGATTCCTAATGATTATCAAGTTTTCATAAATTCTTCCAAAAAAAAAAAAAACAAAAAAACATAACATTGAGGAAAATCCCAATATATCAACTGAGGCTGATATTACTATGATCCATGAATATGAATCACAGATACCACAAAAATCCTATACAGCCATTTCTCTTATGAATATAGATGCAAAAAATCCCAAACAAATGACCAGTAGTCTAAATCCAGTAACATTTAAAAAGATTTTACATTATGACCAAGTGGGTGTGTGTGTGTGTGTGTGTGTGTGTGTGTGTGTATGTGTGAATAAGTATGACTGTGGAGGCCAGAGGACAATGGACAACCTTGGCTGTTGTTTTTTGATCACCATCCACTTTGTTTTCTTGATAGAGTATCTCATTTAGTGTGGAGCTCACCAAGCTAGGCTAGTTGGCCTGGCAAGCCCCAGGGACCGACCTATCTTCACCTCAGGTACTGGCTATTTTCATATCAATTCAACATAAGCCAGAGTCATTGGACAAGAGGAAACTTCAACTGAAAAAATGTCTTTACCATATTGGCCTGTGGCACAAGCCTATGGGCACATTTTCTTGATTGATGACTGATGTGAGAGGAGCTAGCTCACTGTGGGCAGTGCCATCCCTGGCCCCCATCCTTGGCCTGGTGGTCCTGGGTGCTATAAGAAAGCTGGCTGAACAAGCCAGTAAGTAGCACCCTTCCATGGCTTCTGTATCAGCTCCTGTTTCCTTGATGGGAGATGTTATTCTGTAAATATGTTTCTCATACTGGTTAATTAATAAAGCCTGGTTGGCCAATAGAAAACTAGATAGGCGGGGCTAGGAGACAAGGAGGAGGAAAGAGGAAGTGGTAAGGAGGAGTCAAGATGTAGACCGGGGAGGGAGGAAGATGCCAGCCGAGGCTCCCTGATAAGATGACCATGTGGAAATACTTAGATAAGTAGAAATGGGTTAATAATTAAGACAGAAGTAGCCTATAAACAATAATGGTAACTGGCCAACAGGATTGTATCATATACAGAGTCTCTGAGTGTTATTTGGGGCTCACGTGGAGGCAGGACCGGCGGCAGCCGGCGGGAAAACCCTGCCCGTAACAACTCCTGATTCCTGCCAGCCTTCAAAGATGAACTGTGATATGGAAGCCTAAGTGAGATTAACTCCTTTCCTTACAACTTGCTTTTGGCCATGGTGTTTCATCACAGCAATAGAAAACCTAACTTAGACAACTTCCTTGTGCTAAATAGAATTACAAGTGTGCACTACAGTGCCTGGTTTTTGTATTGTTGTTTCCAGACAGGGTTTCTTTGTGTAGCCGTGGTTGCCTTGGAGCGTGCTCTGTAGTCCAGGCTGGGCTTGAACTTACAGTGATCCACCTGCCTCTGCTTCCCAAGTGCTGGAATTAAAGGCCTGTGCCACCACCCAGAGCTGCTTGTTTGTTTGTTTTTATGTGGGTTCTGTGGATCAATATCAGGTCTGAAGCAAGCACTTTGCCAACTGAACTATCACCATAGCCCCCAAATTGGATTTTTAACATCTTAGAGTGAACAAACAATATATCCTATCAGTATAGAACAAAGACTAGATATCATGTGAAAACTAAATAGATGCAAAAAAAAAACAACAAAACAAAACAAAACAGAAAAACCCCATGGGATACAATCCAATGCAGTCTAGTGGGAAGAGTGGGAGAAGGGGTTGGGAAAAGCCACTGTATGCTGCGAGGAGTAGGACCAACACCAGCACTAATTCATCTGTAGTGCCCAGCCACAGCACCACCCACTCTTCCCTGGCAGCTCCAGCCAGTGGAGAAAAGTGAATGTCAGGAGTGCTGGGCCTGAACATTTCTGCACACCATGAAGCAAACTTTGCTTTGGGGTTCCCTTTCAAGTGGGCTGTGGCTATTTGAGAGCCACTCACAGCCTACTGTTCTTTCTGTCCAATTCTCCCACTTCTTGTGTCACAAGTGACTCACTCTATAGGCCTCGAACCCACAGAGCTCCACCTGCCTTCCCTTACCTTTTCCCATTCTCTCTCCTCTGAGTGTCTCTTTTATCTCAGTATGCACTTCCTGAGCTACTCAGGTCTTCGTTTACTTCTGGGATTAGTGTAAGTGAAATGTTTGGGGACCAAAGATAATCATTTGTCTCTCCTGATCTGTAGAAGTTGCCTGAGACATTCCTCTGTACTGTCAAAGTGAATGATCCGTTCTGGGATGCTCTTCATGTCACCGAGCATAGATGAACTAGATGTAGCTTCTGTAGGGTCTCTGAGGCTAACAGGGGTATCTATCAATATATCTATCTATCTGTCATCTATCATGTATCTATGTCATCATTTTACACACACACACACACACACACACACACACACACACACACACACACACACACACACACGATTTGCTAAAGTATTGTCCTAGCCACGACAGAAGACTTATAGGTTGGGAGTGAAGGAAGCTTCATGTTTACATTGAGCAGGTCTTGAAGGAAGCAGCAATCTTCTGGAAGGTAGGAAGGCATCAAACACAGAGAGTAGCCATGGTCTATGTGAGACAACAGAAAATCACCTGTGGGTTCATGTAGACACTCACCTTTATGCAGAACCAGATGGAGAAGGGGAAAGTTATGATGATGAAGAGCAGTGAGGAGAGCACAAGCAGCCACTCACAGGCCCCTAACCCAGAGGACTTGATCCCTAGGAAGACGATAATATTGAGACGTCACCACGTTTACTGAGCAGTGTCTGTCAGTCTGGTGCTAAGCACTGGAGTCAGAAGGGTTTGGAGACATGTCTGGAAAATTTGGTATGAGACAAGGATCAGAACAATCAGAGTTCCCAGGTCTGGGGTTGTCTGTGTGGACCCATGGGAGGTGGAGTAAACTTCTGGACAGGCAGGGGAATTGGGGTACCAGGAGGTGTGTGTGTGTGTGGGGGGAGTTGGTTCCACCACTGTATGTCACTGATGACTTTTAAACAGGGCACAGGACCTCTTTAAAACCCAATTTTCTCACCTACATATGAGATACTGACTAATTACTATCCAATAATATCTAGTTCATGAGCTATACCAGATATATGTGATGCAAGGGTGAAATGGCATACTCATATATGTTCATGCCTGGCCTGTCTCAGGCTTTACTGTGTGAAATGTCTACAGGTTCCTGGCACTGCCTGCCTTCATGTCTAAAATTCTTCCATTGGGGTCCATTTACTGGAGTAAGGGTTCCTCGGTCTTTGGAAATCACCTATTTGTCATAATGTTTGTGTCTGTAAAAAGGTTGTATGCAGCTGGGGCGTTCCTCATCCATGGCGCTTTGACTCAACATCAAAGGCTCTCAGAGACTGTCTGAGCTTTCAGGCCTGGGTTGTGACAGGTGCCCCACTGTCTGAAATGGGAACCTGATCTTCTGCCTTTCCAGCATTACCCAGACCATCATGTAAGACAACCCTCTTCACACAGCTCTGTTGATTCTCTTCCTTTAGAAAGTTCTGCCCAACACAAGCAAGCTATTTAATTTCTCAGAGCATTTTTCCTCATCTGTGATGGTGTGCCACTAAACGATTCAAAACCCAAACACCCAGTGTGTGCCTGTCACATGGAAAGGACCCCACAAATGGGCTGCCTCCCTTGCCTGTAGAATTCTCTGCTGTGATCTGGCACTTGCATTCCTATAGCACTGAACCCAACAACTTCTCCTAAGGACCAGAACATTATCAGTTAGGCAAAAAGTATGAGCATTGTCCATTTACACTATAGCACTGCTGCATGGTCCAGCATGTATTGCTGGTAATTAGAAAGGTTAAATCTCCACGGAACCAGCAGACAGCAATGTGGCCTGCCACTTATTACTTTCATCAAACATCTGCTAGCCTTTAATTTGAGCATAATGTTTTTCCCCCCTTACATTTGCTATGTAAAGGACTGGAAGTAGATACATTTCTCCCTAAGAGTTGTGGCACCCACGGAGGTGAAAGGGACACCTTTCTTTGCAGCCTCCCCATTGGCATGGTAGTGTTCTCTCTTTAGCTTGCAAGGATTTAGCTGACATTGTGTAAGGTGCATTGGAAGGCTCACTTTATCCTCACATCTGTGAGGATGCGAGGATACATTGTGGTCAGATGGCCAATAGCGAAGGCTGTTCTGTGGCCACACTGCTAGCAAGTGGCTAGGTGAAATTTAATCTCAGGTCTGGCTCTTTGACTGGGCTCTGTTGCCTTTGCGTTTTAGGGAGTGAAGTGGGGAAGGCCATTCCAAAGAAAGGCTAACATATTACTCCTGGGTAAGGCTGATGGGAGAGGAAGAGAGAAGAGGCACACGGTTATTGTTCAGAGCCACCACACTGCGCCAACAGGTCCTTTTCATAACCACAAAAGCCATCAGTGTGGTCCCTTTGCATGTTGACTGGGCCCATCCTGAACTACTCTCTTCCAACTTTCATCTCTTTGGAGAAAGAGACCAACTTATTAGCTGATGTTGCTATTTGTATTTCCTCTAATGCACTTCAGTCTCACCACTCAGTAACTGCCTTACCTCGCGCCTTTTTTTTTCCCCCCACCTAGAAACTGGAAACTGGGACGCAGTCTACCTGGCTTTGTCACAGTGGGTGCAACTTACTCCTCTTGTCTGACATCTCTCATCTGCCCTCCGTACCTTCCTCTGGTCGCTCGCTCTCCAGCAGTGCCATCATTTCGGTTCCCTCTTCACCGGAGCCCCGAACCTCGTCTACATCCACTACTGTGGCCTTGGCGGTGGCGGTAGCGGCGGCGGCGGCGGCGGGGGCTCGGGGTTCTCCCTCTGTCCGGGTCCGCCCAGCACCCCGCCGCTCCGACCCAGCATCCGGGCGCGTGCGCCCTCCGCTGCCCCTCCCGGCCTTCGCTCTCTTATCCTCCCTAGAAGAGGACCTGCCACCTCGCCCATGGGCCTCTCTGGAAGAGCTCCTTGCCCTGCTGTCCATTCTCAGAGCGCCCCAGGACCAGGTGCGGGCAGAGTGGCAGCCTCAGCTTTCTGAGGCTGGGGAGCGACCTGGGATCCTAAATAGGACCGTGCGGTCCGGAGGGAGGGGCGAGGGGCGGGACCTGGGTGGCCATCCCCCGCACTGCACTAAACCCAACTGCTATTCCTTGGAGGGTCTGGACAGAGACGACGGACCCCTCAAGACGACTTAGGGCGGGATGCTCTCAGAGGACCTGGGTGGGAGAACTCGGGTGCCACCGCACATGGTGGCTTCGAAAATAGTTCTGCTTTGCTGGTTAACAGTGGCGTGACATAGAACACGTGGTACTAGGGCTCTGCTTTAACTTCTGTGTTTAGGAAGGTTCGATTTTTCTCTCCCAGGTCCTGTTTCTTGAAGACTGAAGTTCAAAGTTCAGTGGCCAAACTGCTTCCAGTAGCAAACTCAGGAGCTGCCTCACCCTTTTCTGGGGAATGGATTTCTTTGTATTTCCCTGTTTCTGTCTGAAACAGAAGTGTGTCTATATAACTTTAAAGGCAAAGTTCACAATTCTACTCCAATGGGATTAGCTCGTGTTGATAGAAATGTTTATTTATTTAGTTTTCAATATTGATTCCACACATATCTTCTTTTCCTATCAAAAGCTTTATAGAGAACTTTAGTAACTGGGTGGTGGCAATGCACACCTTTAATTCTAGCACTTAGGACGCAGAGGCAGGCAAACCTCCAAGTTCGAGGCCAGCCTGGTCTATATAGTGAGTTCCAGGACAGCCTGGGCTACATAGAGAGGCCTTGCCCAAAAAAAACACAAAATAAATAAAGAAAAAACTCCAGTAACCAGAACCTGAAATAAGTTGACCCTTAAAACTGTTGTTTTCTTTCATGAGTTTCAAATAGCCACGAGAATACAATATAGTAATCAAGTAACTTAAAATTAAATAAAACTTTTGACTCTAATTGTTAAAATATTTTAAAAATCATTCTGTGTACAGGTGTTTTGCCTGCATATATGTCTGTGTACCTTGGGCATGCCTGGTGCCTGTAAAGGCCCTAAAAGGGCATTAGATCTCCTGGGACAGAAGTTATGGACAGCTGTGAACTGCCATGTGGAAGCTGGGAATCAAACCTGGATCCTCTGGAACAGCAGCCATGCTTTTAACTGTGGAGACATCTACCCAGCCCTTGACACTGATTCTTGGGTAAGCTGCTTCAGAGGGCAGATATTTCAAAGGTCTGGCCCAATGAATACTTCCTGTCTAGAGCAGCACACTGAGAAGCTCTGAAGCTCCCTTGGATTCACAGAGAGAAAAGCACTATGATTTTCATGTCCATGTAAGACAATATACGCACCTGCTTACGACTTGGTTGGGGTTTGGATAATTAAAGTATCTGAAAAACATGCACAATGGACCCTGATAAAAAAAGAGCAGCTTAGCATTCTGGAAGGTGGAGGAGTTGGGGAGTGCTGTGCAGAGTCAGCAGTGAGTGCTGCTGGCCAGCCTCCTCTACCGTTTATAATGATGCTGATGTTTTCCTTCAGATTCCTTTTTAATTGAAAATGCTGCTCATACCTTTGTTGAAAATATTCTATGTAATCATAAGCTTTTAATACTTCACATTCCTTTGTTGAGACTGACGTCTATAGGAATAGGGCGTCTAGGAGGAGGAGGAAAGACTGTAAGATGTTACACTTATTTCTATTTAGTGCCTTCAAATTTGATTTCCAGAAGAGAAACCTACAGGAACAGCTGACCTGACCTAGTGAAAGCACATGGACCCAGTCTCCCAGTCGTAAGCTGGGAAACCAGCATTGGACTGAACCAGGTCCACTGAATGTGAGTGCCTGTTAGCAGGCCTGGGCAGTCTATGGAGCGGAACCAGTATTTATCCCTAATGCACAAATGGACATTGGGAGCCCTTTCCCCATGAAGGGATACGATTTCAGCCCAGATACATGGAGGAGGGCTTAGGCCCTCCCCCAAATGATGTAACAGACTTTGATAATCCCTCATGGAAGACCTTACTATCCTTGGAGAGTCTGTGGGGGTGGGGTGGGGGCATGGGAGGATGGGAGAAAAGGAATGGGGGATTGATATATATAAGATTGTTTCTTAATAAATAAAACAAAACAAATTCCCAGAAAACAATCACCAGGTTTAACAGGACAAATCTGTGGATCTTGAAGGAACTGTCAAGCTGTTTCCTGGAAGGACTGAACCACCATGGAAGTCATTGGATTTGAAAAAGAAAAAAGAAAAAGAAAAGAAGGTATGAACATATCTATACAGATTATTTCATGGAGCATAAACAGAATGTATTGTCATTAGCTATAAAGATGTGTTAATTTTTTTCTCAATTTTTAGATGCCAGACAGACAACTGCGGGAGAACAGCAGTGTGTAGGGAAATAATGCTGATGAAAGGCTTGATCCAAGGCTTTGGGACGGGCATGGTATGGATTTAGGAAATATTTCCAATGAAAGAGAATCAGATGATTTTCCGTATCTATATGTAAAGCGATTTAAGCACCTGGCAATCTCTTGAGATTGTGGAACTTGATAAAGGACTTGAGAGGAAACTTAGTAAGCTAGGCAGATGTTTTGAGACAGGTTTCTCTGTGCAGCCCTGGCTGTCCTGAAACTCACTCTGTAGACCAAGTTGTCCTGGAGCTCAGAGTTCCTCCTTGTTCTAATTTTTAAAAACAGCTGGAAGGAGTGATGCCATACAACAGGGCTCATGTGTAGGGTTTCTTTATTGGGGGAAGGGACTGGGAGAGGGAAGGGGCAGAGGGGGTGAGGGAGAGGGAGGAAGGGAGAGGAGAGGCAGAGAGAAGGGGAAAGAGAGAGGTGATAGGCCCCATCTCTTCAAGGGGAGTAAAGCGCATGTGCATGCAGGGAGACCAAGTAGTCAGGACCCTGAGCAGGCCACAGTACTGCCTGAGTACTGGCAAGAGCATGCGTGTTTTCTGCCAGGCTAGTGTGGGTGCCTGATTGTTAACACTCCTGCCTCTGCCTCCCAAGTGCTGAGATTTAAAAGTGTGCACCACCACTGCTCGGCAGAGTTAGTCATGAATTCAGTTTTTCTGGCAGACCCACTTCCTAGAAGAAGGTGTGCTAAATCACTACCGAAGCCAGGGTCCTCTGATTCAGTGCAGGTGGGTTAGAGCCTGGGGCTCTGTGCTTTTAACATGTTCCTCAGTGAGCAAAAGGCGGAATGCTTTTAATGAGTGATGAATGGCGGAAACAAAGGTTAAAAAAATACAAATGTGGACTGTTCATTCAAGGATTTGGCTATGAAGGAGAAGCAAGAAAGGGATGTAGGTCAAGGGAAAGCACCACCGCCGCCCCCCACCCCGCTTGCTCTCCTTCTCTGTGTAAGACAAAAAGAATCAGAACATAATTTTATGTTGTGGGAGTCTATAAGGAGATAGAACTGTATAATGATAGCCAAAGAATACAGTTGTGAGCTAACATCTATGGGAATAGGATGAAGAAGGGGAAGGGACCACACACACACACACACACACACACATACATACATACACACACACCCCTGAAGATGTGGGGAGGCTAATGCAGAGCTGAGGTGGTTTATATATGAAAACTTACATTTTTAATGGGGCTAAGTATTGTCTTCCAATGGTGGGGTAATAGTGGATTAACATGTCTTAAGATGGATGTCAAAAGCTTGGAGTAATTTCTATGGCAACAGACTTGAACTTGGTATCAAATGGCCCAAACTGGGCGTTAATGTTCAGAAGCTTGGGAGATGGGAATAACGGCTGACCTTCTAAATCACCATTCCTTCACTATGCTCTTGAAATGTTTCTCTAAGGCTGAGACTGTGGCTCGCCCATGCTTGCCTAGCATGCACAAAGGCACTGGGTGCAATTGCCAACCCTGTCAAAAAGCTCCCCTATCTTTTTCTGACTTTCCTAAGGCAAGAATGCTTGTAGGAACAGCTGCAATTGAAATTCACTCCCAGATTGGAAGCAGTGCTGGGAGGAGAGCAGGTGGAGGCAGTTAATTACCAGACAACAAATAGGCTATTGGTGTTCTTAACAGGCAGACAGGGAAAGCAATCGGGAAAGCAGAGAACTGACCTACATAGTACTCTGGTGCTAGTTAAATGTGGGGCCTGAGGAATGAACTCACACACAACTCATTTATACTGTGTGTGTGTGAGAGGGGGCAACAAAAACAAACTGGCAAGACACAGGCTAGTTTCAGATTCCAAATCCACAGCCTTTAAAATGAATTCCTCCAATATTGAAACATTCCGACCTGCAGGAAAGCTCTTTAGACAGGAAGGGAAACAACACATATAGCTTCAAGTCCCTGAAACTGACTAGGTTCATCAGGCCGCCCTCTCTGCTAGAGTAACAATAAGAGTGGAGAGTCCCTCCCTGATCTTACTAAGCCCAGCTGCCTGGAAGAAGCAGAAATCAGTAGAGCCACTGCAAGACATTTAGACCAGCTGAGCCACTTATAAAGGACTTGAGACACTTGCAGGCTATGCAGTGTGTTCCAGGTTCCCAGCTTTTGTGAGCTATCACCCATTGAATGATGGATGCAGCTGCCTTTTCAATCATTTCTGCTCCTTTAAGTGACCCCTCACCCATATTCCTGTAAGAAACCCCAATAAAACTCATTGGTTCACCAAGCTGGGGTGAGTAGATGTGTTGCATCTCCCAGGAAAAGTTTTGTTACACAACAATGTCAAACATTTAGGCTTTCCTCAGAGATCTTGAGAGCTCTTATGAATAGCTATTCTAGAGAAAAGAAAATACTCAAACTTTGCAGTGGCCACCATTTGCCAATTCCAAAATTGATGATTGCACTCATTGTATGCTATCACTATTTTAATTATATGGCCTAGGAGATGGCATTTTGGTCCAGGTTCACCTTTGCATAGGAATAGTGGGACTGAATTTATCATCTAGTTATGAGCCTTAGTTGCCAAGTGAATTGTTGGAATAAGCAATTTTAGCAGTGGGTGGAGTCCTACATTGACCTCACAGAGTACAGTATTTGTGGTAGGAAACAGTTGTATGGAAAAAAGTACAATGGAGGCAGTATTCCTGGATATTTGCAGGAGTTATCACCATATAAGGAAGACTCCAGTGAGATGGTACCTATGCTGTCCCAATTATAGGTCTTTCCAAATAGGGGATGCTAATCTTTAATGATGCAACTTCATATGGCTCATGCTTGTCCCTCTCTCCCCTTTCTCCAATAACCTTTTAAAAATTCAATCACATTTTGTTTTACTACCTGTCATGGTTAGTTTGTCAACTCGACACCACCTAGAATCACATAGGGATATGAAAGAGTGACTAGACCAGGTTGATTTGTGGGAGACTTTCCCAACTTGGCTAATTGAGCTGGAATGACCCATCCTGAATGGGAATATCACCATCCCCTTGGCTTGAGCCCTGGACCATATAAGAAAACTAGTTGTTCACTAGACATGTAGGCATTTATTCTCTCTGCACTCTTGACTGCAGATGTTAAAGGTTGTATAAGGTTCCTCCTTGACTTCCCCAGTGATGGCTTGTAACTTGGAACTGTGAGCTAAATGAAACACCTACCTGGGTTGCTTGTCAGGGTATTTTTATCATAGCAAAAGAAATTAAAGTAGAACATTATCCATCAACCACTTTTTTGTTTTTACATCTTGCATCAAAGCCAGACATGGTGGTCTACACCTGTAATCTTAGTACTAGGTAGAGGCAGGAGAATCTTATTAAGTTTGAGGACAGCTTGGGATACCTAAGTTCCTTTATAAAAAAAAAAAAGGTTAACTGGGGAAATGGGGAGAGGGGAGAAAGAAAAGAGGAGAAGAGGAGGGGAGAGGAAGACATGAGAGAGCTGGGAGATTGAGTTGTGAGCAGAATAGAGGAGAGAAAGAGAAGAGATACCACAATAAAGGGAGCCATTATAGGTATAAACAGAAATCTGGCACTAGGAAAATGTCCAGAGATCTACAAGGATGACCTCAACTAACAATCTAAGCAATAGTGGAGAGGCTACCTTAAATGCCCTTCCTGATAATGAGGTTGATGACTATATTATATGTCATCCTAGAACACCTCATCCAGTAGCTGACAGAAGCAGAAGCAGACACCCACAGCTAAACACTGAGCCTAGAATCCAATTGCAGAAAGGAAGTAGTGATGAGCAAAGGAGTCAAGACCAGACTGGAGAAACCCACAGAAACTGCTGACCTGAACAAGGGGGACCTCATGTACCCCAGACTGACAGCTGGGAATCCAGCATAGGACCAACCCAGACCCCTTGAACGTGGGTGTCAGGACTGGGAAGTCTATGGGGCCTCTGGAAGTGGCCCCATAGATCAGTATTTATCCTTAGTATACAAATGAACTTTGAGAGTCCATTCCACATAGAGGGATATTCTCTCAGCCTAGACACATGGGAGAGGGCCTAGGTGCTGCTCCAAATGATATAACCGCCTTTGAATATCCCCCATGGAAGGCCTCACCCTCCCTGGGGAGCAGAAAGGGGATGGGATGGGGCTTGGGGGTGATAGAGAAGTAGGGGAGGGTAAGGGAACTGGGCTTGACATGTAAAATAAGCTTGTTTCAAATTTAAAAAGGGAGGAAAAAGTTTACCTTTCTCAGTTATTAGGAATAAAATTAATCTGTACAGAATACCTGGCACTCAATACATTACTGTTTGTTAGCTCAGGTTATTGCATATGAGACTATGGCATATCCTTTTTTAATCATTAATTGATTTTTTGGGGGAGCCATTCAGTGAGATATTTTCTGAATCTTTTATGAAAATATTTTAACTATACTCTCTTAACGTTGATTTGCCAAAGTAAAAGAATGTTTCAGCTGGGTAGATTTTGCTTAATTTCCATTGACTGATAGATGTTTCTACCTAAAATCTTGATTCCTTTTCTCCTAGGTTTTATCTAAGAAGAAATTTTTGTTTTGTTATTCTGAGGACTTGATGGGCCCTTAAAATATATAGGTATGTTCCTTCTAAGACTCGTCATTGAAATGTTGCAACATTTGTGTTCATTTTTTTTGTCTCAGAATTTTCTTTTCTGTTAACTTATTACTCAGCCACTCCTCCTCTACTGTAAACTGAATATATATACATACATATATATTCTAGTTTGTTTTTTAAAGAGATTCTTTAATATTCCTCGTTCATTAATAGAACATTTTGTTTTCTTAGAATATTCATTTATGGACTTGGGGCAGAAGGTGGGTGTGTGCGTGGTTTCCTATCACACTCCCTTTATGCAACCCAGCTGGTCTCCAACTGGGGTTTTTCCTATCTCTCCATCGCCCAACTGCTAGGTGTGCCCCACTTCACCCAGCTTCCAGTCTCTTAGTTTGAATTCTTTGACTACTTTTTAGTTTGTCCATTTAAGATGGCATATTGTTAAGATTGCGTTTGTACTTGCTAGTTTTTGAGGAGTCCGTCAGTTTGGTTTAGTCTACAAATCTAACAAATCTATCCATATAAAATTATCTTCCTTAGCCTCCCAGTTCTCTTAATTCCATTGCAACGGAATGTTCTTCAGTCATTCCGAAAGCCCTCCCACCCATCCATTCCTCTCTTCGAGGAGTCAAAGTTGTTTGTAGCGCAGCAGTGGTTCTCAAGCCAGAACCAAACTCGTTCTTAATTTTTCCTTCAACTAATCTCAGACCTCCGGAGCGAAGCGAGCACATCTTCAGGTCTGACGGGGCCGGGTGGAGGGCCACCTGTCCTGGCTTAGCCAGATCGGCAGGTGCTTCCGCCACGGTTCCAGCCGCGCGCAGGTGCCTGGGGACCGGACGAGCCTGCCTCGTGCGGATGTGGGGCGGTCCAGCGGCCACACCTGCGGCTGCCTACCGCTACAGAGGAGGTGGGCGCGGCAGCCCGCAGCACCGCCCCGGAGGGGGAGACCCGCCTCGGCCACACCCGCTCGGCGGGCTCCACTAACCGTCACACCCGCCGCGCCCTCTCGCGTGGAACGCGGCGCTCGGGGCCCCACGGCCCGTGGCGCGCAGGCGCGAGACACCCTCGCCGGCTTCTCCGCGGCCCTCCCGGACCACCCCGGACTTGGGCGGCGCGCAACGGCAGCGCGGGTCCGGGCGAGCGAGCCGGGAGAGCCGCAGACAGGTAGAGGGATGCGCTACCGCCGCCCGCAGCACGCCTTCCCGACTCAGGTCACGGGAAGGCCGTGGCGACAGACGGGAGGATCAGCTGGGGTGGCGAGGGGCACCCGCCCGAGGGAGGGGACCCCGGCCGCCGCTCGAGCGGAGCGTGGAAATGGGGCGGCCTGCGGTCGGTTCCCGCTTCTCTGGGTCGCTCAAGCATCGCGGCCTGCCACAAACCCTTGGTTCCCAAAGACTGGCTGAGAGATTCCAGCTGAAACAGAGTTGCAGTGGGGAATGATGCCCCTTGGGTACCTTTAGACTGTACTTAAGCAAGAGCACTAATTAGCTCGGCCCAGCTGCGACTTCACACCAGGCATTGGCAATGATTGGGAAGGCTCCTGCCTACAAGCTGAGCTTTGGGGTTTGTAGTGTGGCAGGAGGGCTTGTGAATACCTTCATGGTATTGATCTCAAAGTTTGACATCTGAGTTTTTATATTTTATGGCTGGTGGTTAAAGTTTTCTTGGTTTTGGGGTGTGTGTGTGTGTGTGTGTGTGTGTGTGTGTGTGTGTGTGTGTGATGGGTTTGACCACTTTAAAAAGCAGTTTATTTTTCCGTCTTAAATCCTATAGCACAATGTCTGAACAAGAGCGTATACAGGACTGTCTGAGGAAAGAGATAAGATCACTTCTTATTTCCACCAAAGATGGTCTGACTCCACAACAGTTGGAGAAGGAGTACCTTTTGATGGTTGGTAACCATCTACCGCTCCGAATCCTTGGATATCGGTCCACTATGGAACTGGTGTTGGATATGCCTGATGTGGTTAGTGTCTGCCCCTGTGGGGATGGTACCGTAATACTGAAAGGTACGTTTAAGACTTTGGGAGGTCTGCAAGCTTTAGAATTAAAACACTTCATACAGTAGAGAGTTGTTCTAGCTGTACAGTTAATCTGATATCCCAGAGTGGTGGTGGTCATTGGTACCTTTGAGGTTGTGGGCAAAAAAAGAGAGCAAAGGAAAAACAAAATAACAACCCCCCCACTCCTATTCTCCAGAAAAAAATGGATATTCACAAAATTTGCAAAATTTCAGAATTGATTTTTAAATTCCTAAAACTCATGTCACTGCAGGCCAGTTTTGTCTTCAATTCTAGAGTCTCAAAACTTGCAGGCACCAAATAACAGTGGGCTCTTTGCATCTTCTGGTAGAGGAGTTAGGAAACTTGGTCAGAATGTAAAAATGGTGGAACCAAGAGCTTTGTGTTATGCCACTTACACAAACAGCTCCTTGGAGAGTTAAATATTGCTGGTGCAATTGCAGTTATGGAGGATAGGTGGAGTATGTCTTTTACCTGAAAGTGATTTTCTTTTCCCATATCTCCTTAGCCATTCCAGATGAATCCACCAAAGGAATAGCAAGTTTAGTTGCAAAGCAGAGGAGGAGTCATAAGGTTCGAAACTCCATGCAAAAGGGAAGGACCAGTGTTTGCTCTGGCCGGGTGCCTTACCGTGGAAGGGTGCCCCCTATCCTTCCAGCCATTGTGAAGAGTGAGTTGAAAGACCTTCTGGCATTGTCTCCTGTTCTCCTTTCTGACTTCGAAAAGGCATTTGCTAAGCGTTTCGGACGGTCCTTTCAGTACATGCAGTATGGATTCCTCTCTATGTTTGAGGTCCTCAATGCAGCTTCAGATGTCATTTCCGTAGAGCAGACCAGAGCAGGTTCTTTGTTGACACTAAAAAAGACTGCATCAGAGGAAAAGCAGAGAGGATGGCCAGCAGGTAAGCTTGTGGTTGGCATTGACCATTAGGTCGTGCCCACAGACTCTCAACAATATGGTCACTTAAACAAGACCCCCACAAGTACAACAGCAGTTGATGTGTCAGTATGAGGGAGGCATCTCAGAAGGCTCTGCCCCAAGATGAAGAGCTACAGACAGTTAATGGCTACCAAGAGAGAATGAGTCTTCTCCAGAGACGAGTCCTATGATTTGTTTTGTTTTGTTTTGTTCTGTTTTGGGGGGCAGGGCTTCTCTGAGCAGTAGCTCTGGCTGTCGTGGAACTTGCTTTGTAGACCGGGCTGGCCGCTGGCCTCAAACTCACAAAGATCCACCTGCCTCTGCCTCTGCTGGGACTAAAGCTGTGCTCCACAGTTTATGATGGGTTTTCTAATCCTGAGAATTCAACCCTAAATATATTTACATGTGAGCAACACCAAATGAACTCAGCAGGCTGTACTTCTATCCATGACTGTGCGTGCGTGTGAGAGAGAGAGAGAGAGAGAGAGAGAGGGAGAGAGAGAGGGAGAGAGGGAGGGAGAGGGAAGGAGGGAGATAAGGAAAGAGTTAGAGGGAAGATGGAGCAGTGGAAATGGCAAATACAGTATTCACAAATGAAATTGTAAAAAAAATTAAATTAGAAAATATAATTGTGGGGCTTGAAAGAAGGCTCCGCAGATAAGAGTATTGGCTGCTCTTCCAGAGAACCAACAAACCAACATTGAGTATCCCACACCCACATGGCAGCTCACAATTGTCTATAACTCCTGTTACAGAGGACCTCACCCTCTTTTCTGGCCTATGTGGGTACCAGCAATGCATATCTTACACAGACGCACATGCAGGTAAAGCACCCATACACATAAAAGGTTTTTTTTTATGATTGTTTTGTAGATGAACACATGTTAGAGCAATCCTGACATAATATAGAAAGGGAATTGAACAGTTAAAATCCATGCATTTGTTAAAGTTAAAAGCTGTGTTCCACTTACAAGTTGAATAATCTTAGGCAAATGAGTTAATCTGTATAAACCTTGGTCTCCAGATCTCCAAAGTACATACAATACATGGAGTTTGCAGTTGTAGTGAGGCCCTTACATGGACAAGGTCTGTAAAGAGCCTGGCGTTTTAATAAGTGTATACTATGTGGTAGAAGGGCTCTAGAGGAATGTAGTCACCACTCTAGGCCCTAGACAGAATATGTACTGGTTAGGGAAGGAAAACTTATTGCAGAGAATTGTATGCCTATTTCACTGACCTTTCTCCAAAGTCTATTTAGATCAAAGTGAGTGAGCCACGAGGGTGTCATGAATTTTCAAAGCAGTGTTTAAACTGGTGGGTGATGTAGCTCGCTCTGCCTGTCCTGGAACTGTGTTGGGGGTATATCTTCAGATATCTCAGGAGTAATTGTATGTTTGGTGAACTTGATCTTGGGGTAAAGAAAGCACTAGGCAGGCCATGATGGTTTTCAGGAGTATCCAGAATATACTCCCCAATATTGATGAGAACTTGTATTTTAGGGCCATGTCATACCTTGTGACATTTTCTCCTCGCTTTCCATAGAAGGTGGTCACCCACCACAAGCAGCATAGTTCTATGCAAACTTTTTAGTTGGGCACTGTCTGTCTGGTCTTTGAAATGAAATACTTTTAAAGGTTTTTACTAACAACATGCTTCTTCTCAGTTATATTCAGGTGACTTTATATGGAGTTTTAAGAGAGCAGCAATCTTTTCAGTAACATAGTTTCTTAGTATTTTTTTCCTATAAAAACCTCTGGGAAATTTCTGGTCCCTAGTTGTTTTTTCTTCTTTCTTCACAAAAGGTAAAATTTTTGCTCAGCCATTTAGAATGAGACAGCAGGGGGCATATTCTGGATTCCCAGGAACGAAAACGCGCTTTTCACACCCTACTTCAAATACAGAGCCACCAAAGCCAGTGCTGACCACGGAGAAGATGCCCACATTTAATGCAGTGGAGAGTTCAAGGCTGAACCACACTGAGAAATTACACCAGGTAAGGTGCCAGAGCCCAGAGGCAGAGCCATGCCGAAAATGAGTTTTGAGCTCAATGTGTTGTTGCTTGGACCTGATGGGAAAGTTGGCCTTTTAGAAGTAGAAACAAGCTGGAGAAGGAGAGCACAGGCTGCTCTTGCAGAGGACCCATATTCAATTCCCAGCATGTGGTGGCTCACAACCCTCTGAAACTTCAGTTGCAGGGGATTTATTTGATGTCCCCTTCTAGACTCTGCAGGCACCAGGCCACAGACATACATGCAAGCATTCACCTATACACATAAAACAAATAATAAAAACAAAAGAATGGCACCAGCCACTCATTGACTGTGGGTGTCAGTTACCTGTCTCATGGTCACAGTGATTGGAAAAGGAAAGAGCAGGGGTTTTAGCAGCTCCGTTGTTTCTGGAATGTTTGGGCAGACACCTCTATGTCTGCTTAGTATCATGTCATTTGATTTTTTTGCTAGAGAATATATCTAATAATCATGTTAGGTATCTTTTTATGCACATAGTTGACATTTGTACATTGTCATTGAAATGCCAGAGTCACTTGCTCATTTTACAATATTGGGTTGTCATTTTATTGAAATGGAAGAATTTATATATTCTGGGTATAAGTCCTTCAACATGAACATGTAAGGGAAACATTTTCTCCTGGTCTATGGTTTGACTCTTTAAACTTTTTATTAGATATATTTATTTTATCCTGTGTATATGAGTGTCCTGCCTGTATGTATGTGTACCATATGAGTGCCTGACTGCCATGGAGGCTAGAAGAGGGTGTCAGATCCCAGATCCCCTGGAACTAGAGTTTCAGATGGTTGTGAGCCAGCAGGTGGGTGCTGGGAACTGAACCCGGTCTTCTTCAAGAGCTGGTATCTTAACCACTGAACCTTTTCTCCAGCCCCACTCTCTTTCCTTAATCTTGTCTTTTGTAAAATTGAAGTCTTTGGTTCTGACAATCTAATTTTTTTCAGAGTTTTCTCATATGGCTCTTGTTTACCCTAGTAGATCTTTGCTGAATGCAAAATAACAGAAAAAAAATCTCCTACGTTTTCTCTAGGACTTTTGAGGTTTAGATTATATATTTGGGTCTGTTACCAATTTCAAATTACTCTTTGTGTAACATGCCAGCTGTGGAGCTTTCTCAGTTGGGGACAACAGTGTGGTGGTGCTGTTGGTGCTCTCCACACCGAAACACCTTGTGACCTGGTGCATCTTGATCACTGTCACTTACATAGCTTGAAGTTGCAAAATTGAGTCCTACAATTTTTGTTCTTATTCACGCTTCTTCTGGCTCTTCCACATTTTTACATTTTTGTATATATTTAATTGTATATCAAGCTGATGATGTTTTATCAAAAATAAGCCTCATGATTTTGATTAGAACTGCATTGGATATTATAGGGGAGTTTGAGGAAAAATATTTTAATATAAGTCCAAGAATTCAAGAAAATGGCACATTTCTTCATTATTTTTATCTTTAAATTCTCTCAATAATGTGTAATAGTTTTCAGTGTGTATGGTTTGCATACATTTTATTAAATTCCATACCTCACATATTTTTATTGTATTAAAGATGATACTTACAAGAAATGATTGTTAACATATAACCTGTATCAACCTTGAGTCATGGTACTTAATAAGTTTGGTTTAACTATTCCTATATTTCTGGTGGCTGTTTTGTAGGGGTGAGGTTTTTCTCCAAGTTCATGATGCCACCTAGTTGAAAAGACAGTTTTACTTCTTTTTTATTTTTATGTGTATTTGTGTTTTGCCTGCATATATGCCTGTACATCATGTGTACACCTGGTGCATTCAGACACCAGAAGAGGATGTCAAATCTCCTAGAACTCGAGGTACAGGCAGTTGTGAGCTGCCATGTGTCATGTGGGTGCTGGGAACTGAACCCTGCCAAGGAAGCTAGTGCTTTTTGTTTTTTGGGTTTGGTTTTTTGTTTTGTTTTGTAAAGTTTGCTTTTCAAGACAGTTTCTCCGTGTAGCCCTGGCTGTCCTGGAACTCACTCTGTAGACCAGGCTGGCCTTGAACTCAGAGATCCACCTGCCTCTGCCTCCCAAGTGCTGGGATTAAAGGAGTGCACCACCACTGCCAGAGCTCTTGACTACTGAGCCATCTCTCCTGCCACAATTGCTGCTTTTCAATACATCCCACTCATGTCCTGACCGACACTCCTTCCTGCTGTTATCATGGAACATTCCTCAGTGTCTGCTTTCACACAATTTCTATTCGCATATTTGATATAAAATGTCTCAGCGCTACTTAAATTTTTATTATTTAACTATGTGCATGCATATATGTCAATGTGTGAGTATATTAATGTGAATGTAGGTGTAGAACAGGAATTAACTCATTTGATTGAAAGACATTTCCTTTTATATATTGCTGACATTTATCTTTGACTTTTAGTGATTTGACTTTTCTTTTATTCATAGTTGGAGAACACATTCAAATCAGTTATTGCCCAGATTGGACCTGGTGGGACTATTGATCCAGATCTAAAACATAAGATAAAATTTGTAAGTATCTTCCATTTGTGAGAAGCACAAGTAGTTGGTTTTTCATGTCTGGTTGAATTCAGTTGCCTACAGTGGTTATTGTAATATAAATAGTAAAAACCCAGAGACAAATATTGGGGTTCCAGCTGATGATCAGAAAAGCAAAGCAGCCAAGCCAGTAGCTCTTAACTCTCAACCAAGCTGAAATGGCAATCCTATCTCCACAAATCTTCAGAGACTTTAAAAGCTCAGAGTTCCTGTCTCCTCTTACTTTATATTCCTCTCTCCACCCAACCATATCACTCCTGTCTCCACCTCCCTAGTGCTGGAATTAAAGGCATGAGCTCTGTTACTCGTTAGACTGATTCACTCTCCTGTAGCCCAGGGTGGCCTTGGACTCACGGAGAAACCATCTGCCTTTGTCTACTGAGTCCTGGAATTAAATGTGTGTGCCACCACTGCCTATGGCTGGTTAGTATGACTGCTGGAATTAAAAGTGTGTATGTGGCTAGCTTTGCATTTTGATCTCCAGTGGCTTTATTAAATCATAACTAATACATCACCACAAGTAATCATTTTTGTATTTATACCTTACCTTTTCTCAAATCTTTACATACATAAATACATACACTATTTCTTAAATCAGGAAAAGCAATAAATAAAATTGTACTGAAAATTTAAATGTGAAATTGTTTAGAAAATGATTCTTCAATAAATATTCTTTTCCCTCCTTTTTATCCTTTGCTCAACAAATCATTGTTGACAAATAGTTCAAGATCTTTCTAATCCAATTTTCTTTTCTGCATATGTAATGCTATCACAAATAGTTTGTATAGCTCAATGTGCTTATGTTCTATGTTTCACTTACGAGGATCTGTGAGGGGTTAAAGTTTGAGTTGCTTTGGACCTTGACTTAAACAATTCTGCAGTTGAAGTTCCTTGAACATTAATGTAATATAATATAGGTTGCTATCAGAGGCACTAAACATTTGATTTGTTGAAGATACAAATTACTACATCTCTAAAAGATTTGAATAAGCGGACACTTATGCAGACAGCTTTACTTTCAGCCACATTTTAAATGATAACACTTGTACATCAGCCACCTTTTTATGTCCTTAATATTGATTTACACTTTCATATGATTGTCCTGTTTCACTGTTTTTGCATTATTAATGTGTGGAAATGCATTGGTTCTTAGAAATTGGGCCAGAGGGTGTAGTATACCTTGAGGATTTTGGTCCTGATCTTTGTAAGCAAATTGCCTTCATTGCTCCCCCTGTGTTACATTACCTCACTTCAGTTACTGTGAGTGTGGTGGGATTAATAGAGGACCAAAAGAAAAAGTCTTAACTGACAAAGGATGCATTGAACTAAGGATTGTCATGTGGCTCCTAAGAGTTTGTGAAGTTGCCATTGGTTTCCATGGCAGTGTGCCCTGCACAGGTTGCTGTACTTAAGTGGGGTTTGAAGACTGCCATGGTTGGCATTGTCCTTTCATGTGGAGGATGCATGGTGCCCTTCTAAATGTTTGCTTTCTGAAATGCAACTGTAACTGTCTCTTGGTCACAAGATTTTTAAAGAGATATTTACTTTATATTTTCCTTTGATGTATAAATTTGAATGCTATATAAAATATATCTAGAAGATTTAGGAAGGCACAAAGTTTTTATACCGTGTTGGAATTAAAACAAGTCCACACCTAAAAATGATGCAAATATGCAAAATGAAATAATTTATGATGGTGGTCTTTTTTGTCCCTTAATATTCCAAATTTATCTGTTTTATTTTCTGTTGATTAGGTTGTATCTAAGTTTCCACAAGGTTTATTTATTTCTAAACTGCTTGGAGAATTTGAGGTAAGTGTTTTCTTCTCACTAGCCTACTCTTTGTATTACTTAATCTTCTTACGGTAGACAAATTTTGCTACTACTACTGGATCCTCTAAGTCTGTGCTTTTAACACTGACATCACCTTGTTTTGTGTTTTAGTTGTTTTATTATTATAGTTAAGGATATGGCCTGTATCAAGTATTTGGCTATGAATAGGGAGAATATTTTTACTACTTACTATTATTATGCATCATTGAAATAATGATTGACTTTTTTTTTGTATTTTTGGGGGGATTTCCTTTTCTCCTCCTTTTTTCAAATTTTAAATGGTTTTCTCCTTTTTTTGATTTACATATTTTTAAAGTGTGGCAATACCAAGAAGAAATGTGTAAAAACAGAACACCCCATATATAGTCTTGATTTTATATCCAGTAATAATGTAAAGAATGAAGGAACTATAAAGACACTTCAGATAATCAAAACTAGAGAAATATAAATAGGCCAGTATTGTAAATAAGTTAAATAAAATTATGCCAGATTAGAACTTGAGTCTTCAAGAAGGTTTGAAAGACAATGGATAAAAGACAGCTCTCTTACCAATTAAAACATATGATTTAAAGCAAAACAATAACCTCCAAAGATGGTTATAATACATATGAAAACTATAGCATAAATCAGTGGCCTGGGGTTCTGGAAAAAGAAGGTGGGGGGAGTAGAACTCTATCAACTTCTTTATTGTTCATTGTTGGGAGCCAGTAAAGCAGAAAGCATAACAAAAGAATTAGAATAAAATACATCTGACATGTCAATAAATTGACTTAGTTAATTACAAAGTATGTAAGACCCTAATTCCGGGGTCCTGATGGGCCGATGGGAGAGTCCTGCACACATACACCAAAACCAGGAGATGCAACAAGCAAGAGGTGTTTATTGAATGAGTGCACACTCGGGTGTCAGCAATCTCAGAGAAAGCTGCACACCCCCCAAAGGATTCAGGCTCCTTTTCATAGACAAACCACAAATCAGCACACATGCATGGGGCACAAGGTGATTGATTACAAATTATGATCCCATGTTTGAGAGCTCACCCAGGTGTGACTTGTTCTTCTTCAAAGGAAAAAACCACAGAATGACTTGGAAAGACCCCAGGCTGTTCATTGGCCAGGTGTGGCCCAGACAGTGCTGGTCATCTGGAATCATTTGTTTCAGGGTTGGGGCCTATTTCCTTGTTGTGGACCAAGACCTGCGAGAAACTTCTTGTCTTTGATTCTAAAGTCTTTCATACTCTGGCTTTCTCTTGGCTGTACATTTAGAGCCTTCAGTTATTCCACAAAGGTTTGATGATTCAGTAACTAGCCCTATTTAACAAGATTAGCCTAGCATATAACCGCTAGCCCATCACCATAGTAACCTTTCTTGTTCTCATATTTCCTGATCTTTCCACCTATGTCAACGTCCATTCTTTGTGATTTTCTATATTCTGCTTGCAAGAACTATTTTACTGCCCCTTTCCTACATCCTTGCTCTGCAAACTAAAATCTTTCAAGTACACATAGGCCATGTTTCATATAATAACATGAAATGACCTTTATAGCAACTGTAAAAGCATACTTACATTTTGACAATTTCTGGAAAGTTATACAGAAGTAGTAACAATAGTTATTTCTAGGGAAGTGATTAGTAGCCAAGACAAAAGCATTTGGGAGTGAGTGAAGACTTGTTTCTTTAATGAATGAAATTTTTATTTGAGAGAATTTTCACCACAAATTTATTCTTAAAATTTGATCATCCACAGCACCCATTTTATCCTCTTCTCCATCTTGAGACTTGTTTTTTGTTGAATATTTGCTTGGGCCTTTTGAATATATTATGAAAAATTAATAATTTGGGGGCTGGAAAGATAGCTTAGAGGGCCTGGGTTCAGTTTCAACACCCATATCAGGTGGCTTGTAACTGCCTATAACTGCAGCTACAGAGGGTCCAAGACCTCTGACTTCTCCGCCACTGGCAGACGCAGTTTAAAAAAATACAATCTAAAAACAAATCAGTTACTTGTTTATAGATTTCTCTCCACCTTAGTTTTATGTTTAGTTATGTTTTCATAGTAATACACACAATTATTTGGGAAACTATTAGAGACCAATAAACATAAAGGGAAGAGACGTTGTAATATGTAGCGTGAAGAAATAGAGATATTAATTCTAATTTGCCACCACCCCTGCCCTGCCCCGCCCTGCCCCACCTCACAAACTTTGCCTTTGGTGTGCTGATGGGTATAAAAATTATCTTCTAAATGATGATCTGATTGACTCAGGGACCCCTCCTTTTCACAAGTGTTCTATGGGAGAAGTCATAAAGAATTGAGCACCATATTAGAGTACCATGTGACAAAGTCTGTTCCACAGCTGTACTACCCTTTATAGTATGGTCACCTGAGGGAAGTGATTAGCTCAATTGCTTTATGTTGGTTCAGGAGATGACAATAGGTATTAAGAACAGTACAGATGTGTGTACATGTTTGTGTATGTTCTCACATGTATGCATATGTATATGGCCCCTAGAGGTCAGCCTTGAGTGTTATTCCTCAGGAGCTGTCCACCTTGTGTCTTGAGAAAGGATCTCTCTCTGAGACCTGGGGTTCAGGCTAGATTGGCTGCCGGTGAAACGGGCTTTTCTGCATGAGTTCACTGAACTTTAAGTATTTAGGTTGAAAAATTCCAAACTAAAGCCTTGCCTAACATATATCCAGAATTTTCATGCTTTTCTTTCTTTTTATCTTTTTTTAATGACAGCTAATTTTTAAAGAGCAACTTTCACCAAAACAGTTAGGGTTCTTAAATGTGACAGAACTTGTTGGAGCTCTTAGTGACATTCTCCGTGTTGAGTTCAGTGAAGAAAAGCAAGACTTGCTAGTGTTTGATGCTGACCTGAAGCCTGCAGCACCTGGTGAGTTAAACTGCTATGATGCAGCCTCCCTTTCATTGTGCCTTTGAGGACAAGGAAGAAGGAAGCATTGAGTCATCTCCAGAATCACATGACCCAAACACCTCACAGGTTTGCCACGAAATGCTTAAATAGTAGCTGCCGCCTTAGTGATAGCATAATAAAGTTAACCTGTATTATTAGTTTACAAACTGAATTCTTGAATAAGTTAAAACTTTATTTATCAAGTTTTGAGTGTTTGAGACAGGTTTTTACTAGGTAGCCCAGGTGGCCTAGAACTCACTGTGTGGCCCCAGCTGCTCTTAAACGCATGGAAACCCTCTTGCCTCAGCCTCCTGAGTGCTGACATTACAGGCATGAGCCACCATATCCAGCAATTTTTTTTCTTTTTTAAAAATTATTTTTTCCACGCATGGGCATTTTGTCTGCATGTGTGTCTGTGTGCAACATGTATGAGCAGTGCCTGGAGAAGCCAGCAGATGGCCAGAACCCCAGGAACTGGAGGTGTAGATGGTAGTGAGTTGCCATATAGGGGCTGGGAATGGAACTCCTGTCCTCTGGAAGAGCAGTCAGTGCTCTTAATCACTGGGCATCTCTCTCGCCTATTTTCTTTATTGTCCCGTTATTAGTAATTCTGAAGGAGTAATTTCTAAATGATTGTTAGGTGACTGTCAAGCTGCACAGCAGAAGCTGTTTAGACATGAGAGTCAGAACACGTGACATACGTGATTTTTTTTTTTGTAGTAAGTAAACTCGAACCAATTTTTTAAAAATGCCTTATTTTTCTATTTCTGTATTTACTTTAGGAAACCACAGTGGATCTAGATCATTATCTTTTGTTACTGTCTCTCTTTTTATTCTTAGCTATTGGTTTTTCTCTTAGAATTTTTGTTGAGACAACTTTATATGATCGTGCAGATAGAGCCCATGTGTCCTTTAACTCAGTTCCCTCAGTGGTGACATTTTGTAGTAACGTAAACAACATAGTACTTTTATTTTATAAAGTGTATGTGTACAGAGGTGCCCACGAGTACCTTTTTATGAAATTTATTTTAAAAAATTATTTTTTTAATTTATTTTTTAAATAGTTACTGTTGGCCAGGAGGACCCAGGAGTCCCCCTTGCCTTGCTTCTCCAGCCCTGGGATTATAAGCCTGCCTGGCAGTTTTTTAAAATGTGGATTCCGGGGTTGTGCAGTGTTTGCAAGGCAGGCTTCACCAGCAGCTCTTTTCCCTTCCCAGTCTACTTTATAAATTTTTAAAGTGGTTATGATGCACAGCCACCTTTCCATATTCTGTCACTGATTTACTGCCATGGTAAGGCAGTAAATGTACCTTTAAGGACATCTGGTTCTGGTCATTGCTGTGGTTCATGAGTGTCATAGCTGGGTAGGATTACTGACTGTTTGCCTCCCTTGGGAGTTTAAAACCCCAGTGCTGGGTCAGGGTAGCCAGAGGGATGACCCAAAACAGTACAGGCTGCTGCCTTTGGGTGCCTCACAGAGCTTGAGGACAGGTCCCTGTTGCTGAAGACACCACATTATCTGAATACAAGACTTGGAAGATTTGAGCTAGAGCTGATCTGAAGTCATAGAATTTTTTTTAACCACAAAAGCTCTTTAAAGCAAACAACACAGAGATAGTTAATGCTTGTAGCTTCAGTGAGTGTATTTCTATATTATATACTTATGACAATTTTCTTATACAATGCACTATTATATATTGTCTTTGTTTTTGTGTTTAATATTTGTTTTACATATTAGTGTATTTTTTAATTTTTACCTTTGTACAATTCTTACATATTTATTTCATTTAACCTGTGTCCTGTTGGACATTTAGATTATTTCCATTTTTACCATTATAAAAGCAGCGTAACTAGTGTTTTTAGCTTTTTATTATTTATTTTGCTGTTCAGGGATGAAACATTCATTCTAGGCAAGCATCTAGCCACTGAGCAGCATTCTCAGCCCTGTGATTAATAGTTTTGTGCTTACATCTTAAAGTACTTGTGAGTTTGTTTCTTTAGGAGCCACTTTAGTTGTAGATCTAAGGAGTCCTGTAGTGGGCCAGCCTTGGGTACTCATCATATACACATAAATTTCAACAATATGTGTTTGAGGAATTCTCTTAAGAGTTCAGGCATAATATTACAGAATATTAAAAAATATGTACAGCCAGGTGGTGGTGGCTCAGTCAGGAGGGGGTGGCACAACCTTTAATCCCAGTACTCCGGAGGCAGAAGCAGGCAGATTTCTGAGTTTTTGTCCATCCTGGTCTATAGAGTGAGTTACAGGACAGCAAGGACTACACAGAGAAACCCTGTATCAAAAAAAACCAAAAGTATGTACATTGTAACTCAACTGCTCCCTGATTAATTAGAAGGAGAAATTGGAAATCAGAATGTTGAGAAAGTCACTCAAGGGCTTTAAGAAGTTGTTCCAGCTCCCATTTTACCCATGTGAGAATATTTACCCGTGAGTTTGTTTCTGCTCTAGAACAACTTCCCTTGTGTCTCTCCATCTGAAAGGTCTGCAAGGACAAATTAACATTGCTCAATGTCTCCCCAGTGCCTGGCACATGGGGGCTGCTTGGTGACAGTGGTTCCAATGTCAACAACTCTGCGGGGCACCCTGGCTGTTTCAGGTGGAACACTTTCATCAGTCAGAAATTCGTGTTTAGTTCAACCCGACAAGAAAACGGACACCAATGCTTGGGTCTCCAGTCCCTCTAGAAGTCCCTCTAGAAATCCACTGTCTACTGTAGCAGTTAAGAAGACGACATGGGATTGCCCTTTGAAGAACCACAAGGAACCAGAACAGAAAATTTACAAGAAGCCTAATCTTGTGGTGAAGCCTTTGCAGCTGGTGAGTGAGGTTTAAGGACTTTGTACAGGAGGTAAAATAACTGAATGTTTCTTTAGACCAAAATGCTCTTTTGGGCAAGTTCTTTGGTCCAGCACAAGTTTGTGAAGCATTTTCTCAGGTTTTCAGCTTTCATTTCCCACATGCCTGAGTTTAAAGTTTTTCTGGTGGCTGACATTTAAGTTCTTTCCTGATGGCACTGTTGATTTCCCTATGCCTGAGCCCTAAGCTTTAGAGAGTGCCCTGCTCTGTCCCTGCCTCAGCAGTGGCTGCCACAAAGGCCCTTGTACCCATTCTCACTTGATTCATTAAAGTTTTCTCCTCCATTACATCCTCACACACTTCTGTTTGTATTTTTATCTCCTGTTCCTGACTTTGTTGTTAGTAGGAATTCATTCTTTGTCCGTCACTGGAGCTGGCTTTCCAGTGGCATGAGCAGTTGTGGAGGCTGCTGTGCTTTCTTCGGGACAAGAGGAAGAGGAAATAGCGTATTTTAGAGTGAAAGTGCTTGCAAAAGCTTTTGATAGGAGAGGTAATCCAAATTTGATCCATTCCTTAAAGCTACCTTTGACTACTGGCATGCTTCAGTAGGATGAGAGCACACCTTACTCCAGCCTGAATATTTGAAAAATGTCATGTTGCCCATTTTATTGAGGACATTTGCATAACACTCTTTTTGCCCAATATCTTCATAATGTAGTGCTTGAAGAATGTTGTAATTTGTGTGGCTGGGAGCTCCATTCTAAACCATTCTGAATCTCATAATCCTGGCTCAAGCCCAAGAATCTGGATTTTTATATTCCCCAGATGATTGTGATAAACATGATTCATGAAATAGAGTTTGAGAGCTATTGTCATAAGACTTGAAATGTGCCTCCCAGGCTCGTTATGACTTCTTTCTCTCCCTGCTCCTCCACCCCCCTGTAGCAAGTGGAAGCAAACAAGTCCCAACCCAGCTTGTCAGCAGTGAACCCTGACATCCCCCCGGATGCTGTGTGTGCAAAGAAATTGTGCAGGCTTCCACCGTTAGACACCAGTACTCTGGTGGGGGTCTTTGTGGAATACATTATCTCTCCCAGTCAGTTCTACATCCGCATCTACAGCAGAGATTCGTCGGAATTACTTGAAGACATGATGATTGAAATGCGGTAGGAGCTTCATGCTTGCTTTCTTTGTGTCCCCTTTATCTCGAACAATAATTGTCAGACGTTTTGGTCCCAGGACTCCCAAAGTAATGAAAAGCTTTTGCTTACTGGTACTTTTTATCACATAGACTCTTAAACTGAGAAAATTAAAACATTAGTTTAAAAAATCCATGTGTGATACTATATAATTTTCATAAAAATTTTTTTCCTGCCCGGTAATACTAGCATGGAGGGAGCAGGGATAGGAGGCACCCTGAGGCTCACTGTCCTGCTAGTTTAGCATAATTGGTGAGCTCTAGGCCAGTCAGAGACCTTGTCCCAAAGGAGATGGACAGCATTTCTGACAGTGACACCTGAGGTTGTCTCTCAGGCCTCCACATAGCATCTGTCCTGGAACTTTCTCTCTACACCAGGCTGGCTTTGAATTCACAGAGATCTGCCTGCCTCTGCCTCTGCCTCCCAAATGTTGGGATTAAAGGCGTGGCCACCACTGCCCAGCTAGCATTTGTTTTTTAATGTAAGTTCTTGAGATAAAACCCAGGCCTTCATGCTTGTACAAGCAAGCAGTTTACCAACCCGGCTATCTCAGGAGCCTGGCTGTTGCTGTTACACTGTATCTTCAGTGTCTAATTACTGAGACCCTGGGACTACAAGGATATATATGTAAGGCATGGTCTTTGCTTACATGAATACACTAAAGCTGGGGAAACAGTCAAGGGGATAAGTGGAACAGAGTGGCAAGCAGCAGTTCTGTCTGGGAAAGAAAGCTGCTTCGTTGGTACTTGAGCAAGGCCTCAAAAGCAAGGTTTTGCCAGTTGAAATTGTCAACTTTCGTCAACCTGTGTAGATCTGTGAGACCTGGGATTTGAGGACCTTAATAGAGTAGACAACAGTCTAGTGCTGTAGACATCCTTCCTTCAGTTTCAGTGCACTTTTATACATGAATGTTACAAACAAAGCAGCAATTCAAGGAAGGTTTGAGATCAGAAAAACATGAAGTAATGTCAGTAAGCATATACTAAATATTAACAGAGTGCCCTTTCCCAGAACTTTCTCAGGACAGACCAACTTAAACACAATTGCCTGGCATGTACTATAGCTTGTATCTGGGAAAACACGAAAGCAAGGCCACAAGGCCTTGTCCCGATTCAGGGTACACTGAGGACAGCACTCTGTATGTCCTCTCACCATGGGTTCTTGAGCTATATTCTGACATCCAACAAGAATAAACATGTCTGATGAATTGAATATAAATAAGTTTAACATGGGAGGCACAAAATCACATCTAAGAACAATTCAGGGAATGAAATGCACCTGAGGTAAAGGCCCTCTGCCTTTTTTCATGAAGCCTCTCACAGTTCTCCAAGATATTGTTCACTATGCATCATTCTTCTGACCGTGTTCCCACAGAGATGGGAATTGGTATATCCTGGTACTAAGGTCAACATTAATTAAGGATTAAATGGTGTACTTTGAGAACAATTAAGGAAGCAGAGCTAAAACTAATGGTGGTGGGAGGGCATGGCTGGATATGAAACTGGAAGATGTAAGAGCTGAATTGTGAGCAGCATGGGAGGGCGTTGTTCAGAAAGAAGCCACTGCAACCTGTTTTCTTAAAGGCTGGGGAGGACCTTCTTATATTTGGATAGGAAGTGTCCCCATAGGTCATGTGTCAAAGGCTTGGTTCTCAATGCAATGTTCAGTGTTTAACCAAGATCTGACCTGATCAATTGATCAATCCATTGATGGCTCCATTATTTAGAGATGTTACTGGCAAGTGCTTCAAAATAGAAGGTGAGATTTAGCTACAGTAAGTAGGACACTGGGGACATGTCCTTAGAGGATATAGCTTGTTCCTGGCCCCTTTCTCTCTGCTTTTTGCCTGCTAGCTGCCATGAGGTAAAAAGCTCTCCATCACCCATGCTCCTTCCCTCCCATGTTCTGCCTCACCACAGAAGCAACATAATCGTACAACCAGGGACCAGAGTTCCTGAAACTGCTCAGTTGCTTGTTCTGGGTATTTTGTCACAGTGGTGACAAACTGATATAGACAGCAGATTGTTTTAGAAGGATAAGTCTGGTGGGTATTTTGTCACAGTGGTGACAAACTGATATAGACAGCAGATTGTTTTAGAAGGATAAGTCTGATTGTAGTAGAGAAAATGAATGAAGTGACGAAAAGGTCAATAAATGGCAAGTCTTTAAGAGATACTGAGTCCAGAAAGGGACAAACTAGAGAAATTAGGAAAGTCAAACTTTGCTTGATCAGAAAGGGACTAGGAAGAATAGCAGAGAGGGTATGAAGTACTCTCAGAATGAAGACTATTAGCATAGAGATTGAGTAAGATGGGGTGGGAGAAACTAGATACTTGTACTCACTGCCTCTAAGGTGAAGACCAGATAGTTGGTACTGAAGACTTGACAGTCTTAGGATATGTTTGCCATGTTCATGTAAGGACATAACTGTCTATCTCTTCTGAAATAGTACCAGGTGCTTGTGAATGTGGATGTTTTGGTGTTAAAGACATGGATGTTTTTCTCTTTTGGTCCAGATAATGTGTTACCCCCTTTGGATGTAGCTTGCCACACATCTATGAGGTTCCCTGTGGTGATATTTTGTTTATGATCTAACAAAGCTTGCCTGAAGATCAGAGTGCAAAGCTAGCCACACTAGTTAGCCATAGAAGCCAGGCAGTGGTGGTACACACCTCAAATCCCAGCACTTGGGACACAGAGGCAGAGGAATCTCTGTTAGTCTAAGGCCACCCTGAGCTACATGAAATTGATCCAGTATAAGAGAAACAGAGCTCACACAAAGGTGATCTCAGCACTTGGGATCCCATGCCTGTAATTCTAGCACTAGAGAGGAATATAAGACGGGAGGAGACAGGTGCTCAGTGTAGTCTGAGGTTTGGTGCAGACAGATACATTCTGAAGACAGGATCGCTCTTTTAGTCTGAGTATTGATAGAGATGAGAACTCTAGTGGTTGGCCGCTTTGCTTCTCTGATCTTCAGCTTTAACCCCAATATCTGTCTCTGGGTTTTATTATTAAGATGAACTAGAATTCATGCTACAGTTCCCCTTCTTAGCTAATGGGAAGGAGAAATATAACATTTCTTTGAAAGACATGATGAAATGTTCACATTTTAATTTTTAAAAAATTGTGATAAGGTACTCAGTCATTCTTTCCTCTTTGAATACTTTTTCTTATACCCTGTTAGCTTGACCTTTTAATTCATATAACTACACCTAGATCCTGGAAAGTCTATATGGATAATTAAAATATGGGTATCTTATTACTAAGGGAAGAAGGGAAGAGAATGACTATGGAGAGAGGATGTTTAGCATGGCTTCCAGATGGTTGAAATACAAGCTTTGAAGTTTAGGAATCAGGGTCTTCTAGGGAGTTTATTTTAATCCATAGTGAAGTGAGATGTGAAAATGGACAAGATGTCATACAGAAAGAATGATAGTGTGTGAGTGCATCTGAAGTCACTGTCCTAAAATCCTCCACATATTTTAGGTATGATTTTATTATTGGCTCCATCTTTAGCAAGGGAACAGAAAGGTACAGCCACTGTGTAAACAAGGCACTCAGGATTTAAACCTAGGTTTCTGCTTTACATTCCAAAGAACTCAAAATTTTGTGGTAATGTAGATTTTGTTAAGGATGTTGACAAAGAAAGAATAGGGGAGAATTGTGGAGATGAAGTATCCAAAAGCATGAGAGAAGATAAGCTAGAGAGAATCTCTTGAATTTGGGAATTAACACATTGATTTGGTGGTGGTAGTGGTGGTGGGGGATTCCAGCTCTGGCTGTCCTAGAACTTGTTCCATAGACCAGGTTGGCCTTGAACTCAGAGATCCTCCTGTCTCTAACTCCTGAGTGCTGGGATTAAAGGTGTGCACCACCAACACCTGACCCATTAGTACTTTTCTTTTTTTAAAAAGAACATTTTTAATTGAATTACGTCACTTTCTGTCCCTTTCCTCCTTCCATGCCCTCTCTAGAACCCTTCCCTTCCACCTAGTCCCATTTTCAAGTTGATAGCCTCTTTTTCTTTTATTATTGTTACATGCATGTGTATGTATATATGCATGTGATGTGTGTATATATATATGTATATATATATACATATATATATATATATATACATATGTTTATATTGTTTCAGGACTGACCACTCTGCATTGGATTACCAACACTGGGACTCATTTCCTAGGAGAGGCCAATTCTTCTCCCAGCAGTGATTGGTTGCCTAAACAAAGGTTTAGGGATGAGACTCCATAAAAATTATATGATATTAATATGTCCACTCCTGGCCTTGCTTGTGAGACCATTTCTAGGTGAAACTGTTTCACAGCACAGTTCTGGTATTCTGATTCTTAGTCTTTCTGTCCTCTCTTCCAAGATCTTCCCTGAACCATAAATGCAGGAAAGTGTACATTTTAGGAAGTTCTCTGGCATGAAGTTGGATTACATTTTATTTAGAGAATGTAAGATAAAAAGATAAGTATGTAATTTTCATACTTGGAAGAAGTTTGTTGTTGAAAGGGGCTTCATAAAGGAATTAACATTAATAGGCATTAACAAATCAGAGAAAATTAATTTTTCTTTGCTTTTTTGTTGACTTTCTTATTCTTGATACATCAGTAAAAATTCTCTTTTCTCTTTCTTTATGGGTTTTTTCTGTATTATGGAATTCTACAGGCGCTGTTATTCTAACCAGCTGGTTTCTGATCGGTACATCATGCCAGAATATTTTATCCAACCAGGACATCTCTGTTGTGTAAGGATTTCTGAGGACAAGTGGTGGTACCGGGTTATAATCCATCGGATCATTGGGAAAAAGGAAGTTGAAGTGTTCTACCCAGACTTTGGAAATATTGGAACTGTTCAGAAGTCCTCGCTAAGGTTCCTCAAGTAAGTTGAATTCAGCAAGAAGGCTGGAAAAATGAAATTTTGAATTCTGCTACTTTGGAGCTGGGATCTCTTTTTTTCTCTTGCTGTGTCTTCCATCCATTCTTTACATCTTATCTCGGGCATATTTGGCAAATGATCACTTTCATATATTTTTAAAAGACTCATTTTTATTATTTTTAACTGTGTGGGTACATGTATGATCAGGTGCCCTCAGGGGCCAAAGCTATAGGAGTCCCTGGCACTGGAGTTTCAAGTAATCCTGAGTGGCCTGACTTGGGTGCTGGGCACCCTCCACAGAAGCAGGCCCACTGTCAATTACTGGGCCTTCTTCCATCCCTGCTCACTTACTTTATGGGTGGTCTGTAGTCTCTCATCTTCCTTCACTTGACTATGGATTTGAATGATCCCTGAGAAAGTTTGGTCTTTTATTAAGAAAGTACTTGCATGTCAAGGGGTTGAACAGTTCTCACTGGTGCTTTTATTTACATGGTTCTTTGGAAAAAAAAAAAAAAAAGAATGTACTGTTTTGTATTTTTTTTCTTAAATTACTTTTAAAGTACAAGGCATTCATTTAAAGTGTTGTGAATTAATTGAAATGGCATAACAAGTAAGAAATGGACCAGAGACTCAATAGAAGCAGTGTACAAACAATGGCTAAATAGTCACACATTTGACTTTCCGCAGATGCTGCTACACAAAGCTTCCCGCTCAGGCTATACCTTGCTCTTTGGCGTGGGTGAGGCCAGCAGAGGTAAGTTTACTTGTTTCTTATTGGTCAGCAAAGATATAGGTTCTTACTTTGTGCTAGTAACAATTTTGAGTTCTCAGGACAAAATATGTGAAATGGTAGACGTGTGGGCAGCAACCGTATCACGTCACATTTACTGTCATTTGCTATGCTGTGAGAACAGCAAAAGGAAGTGGGTCTATTTTTGTTCCAGCCAATCAAAACGGGGAAAGATGAGACATTGCAGGCAGAGGGAGAGTAGCACAAACATTGAACACAGCTTGTTGACACAGAATGTAGGATAAACTGGGGTGACTAAGTTATTCTATAATTGTATTCGATGTACTTTAATCTGACTTATAGCATAGGTTTATTTATACCAGCATCACCACAAATGAGTACTGTGTTGTGCTATGGTGTCATCACACAACAATGTTACTAAGCAGTAGCAAATTTTGAGCTGTAAAAAGAAAGTTCTTTGATAAGGTATTGATGTTTAATAAGGATCAGGAGAAACAAATAGGCTGAATAGATGTTTATTCAGGGAGAAATAACTCACAACATAGACAGATGAACACCAGCAGGTTCCTGGTCCCAAGGATGCCCCGGATGTCCTCCTGTCCTCCATGCTGCAAGCAAGAGAGCTCTCAGAGCCCCCTCCTCAGACCTAGTTTCCCCAGGTCACATCCTCCCCTGTCTCCACCTCCCAATGGGTGTGGTTTATGCCACAGGTGTAGGCAAAGTGACTATCTCACTACAATAAGGTGTTGAGAGCTGCACTTATCTGTGGGTGATTGTGTGGGTGTCTTCCTGTGCTGGTTGTTGTTAGGGGGTGAGAGCTACACTTACCTGTGGGTGATTGTTTTGGGGTATCTTCTGTGCTGGTTGTTGTGGTTCATAGGCGGCACAGCTGGGTAGGACTATTGATTACTTTTGTCCTGTGGCAGCTTGCACAGCATCTTTTGGTGTATATGCAGGCCAATCCTCAGGGAGGGAACTTAGGGGTCACATCCAGCTGTAACCCTGTGGGTCCTGTCCAGAGTGTGTGGTGTCTTCAGCTTCAGAAGCAATCAAAGGCAACAGAAAAAGCCTGCAGTGTTTGGAATCTCTTGGATTCACTAACCAAAACTCAAACTTGGTTTCTCATGCCTCATCCTGGGGTTTTTATTAGGTAGTCTATGGCTTTTGCAGAAGGCGTTATCATCCCAAGTGGCATAAGTTCATTTAAACTGTCTATATGTATATATGTATGTACACACACACAATCTATATCTATCTATCTATACATACATACATAATACATACACACACACACACACACACACCACACACACACACATATATATGCACACACATTTTTTTTAGGTAAGTATAAAATAACGATTCTCTGTAATTATTGCAAATATCCTAGTGTTACTTTTGTATTGTCCCCCCCTCCCCAATTTGGAATGTGTTCATTTTAAAGTTTTGATTTTATTGGTGTAAATAGTTCGTAAAATAGTGTCTTGGTGGATTTTCTTTTTTTTCTTTTTAATAAGTCACAGTCTCATGGAGCCCGGGTTGTCTGCTGAGGGCAGGATGACACGTGTACAGCATCATTCTCAGATTCCTCTTGTCATTTTTATGTCAACATTTGTAGTGGTGTGAATGTTTGTGTTCTGAATGTTATTTGTGTATTTTCTCATTCTGTCATTATCTAAATGATGAAGGACGTTTCCATTGTAGTTAGTTTCAAAGAACCAATTTTTGCTTCTTTGGTCCTCTGAATGTATAGATTGTGTAGTTATATATAATATTCCATAGTTGTCCTTAAAGTCACCTTAGTTGTGTGATACTTTCATTCATTTTGGGTTTCTTTGTGTTTTGAAACATAATCACTGAAGGGAAGCGTGGCTCCAGCTCTGACTGTGTTGTGTCTGCTCATTCCTATTATTTAGTTGCTATTTGTCTACACTGAAGCTTTGTCATTAGCAGCATATGCAATATCAGGTCTATTATGTGCCTGGAAAGTGAGTATCATTGTGAAATTAACCTTTTCTGTGAATGCATTTTCACTTGTACAGAAGTTCTTTTTGTTTTCTATTCCTAAAAGCTCCAAATTACATTTACTTAATATTTTTTCTGGTGTAGACCTTCATTTTTCTCCTGAGCACTCTGTTTTTTTTATGAATTACATATATTGTGTGTGTGTGTGTGTGTGTGTGTGTGTGTGTGTGTGTGTGTGTGTGTTTTCAATCCAGGGTAATACATTCACCTTTTTAGCTGGACCATTTGTGTTTAATTACATTTATATTGACAATCTAAGTTTAAATTTCATTATTGTGTATACTTTACAGCCTGCCTGTTGCTCTTTTTAACTTAGCATTCCTGACTTTAAAGATTAAAAAAAAAATTTCAGTAAGTTTTACTCTGTATTATTTAAAAAACACTATTTAAGACAGATTTATGTGTATACCAATGCAAAGATATTAGAGCACTCAACTTCACTGACCTCTCCTGCCTTGTTTTTATTATATAATGTAGTCACATGTAGAAATCAGTATAGCACCATTTGTTGAAGATGTGGGATTTTCTCTGTTGTATATGCCTGGCGTCTTTGGCCATTATCAGATGGGTGTAGTTAAATTCACTCATGTTTGGGTCTGCTTTTGTGTCCATGTTATGATGGTTATGTTACCACAGCTCTGTGATGCAGCCTGAAGTCTACGTGGTGACCCTTTCAGGGTTGCAGTTTGTACTCAGGATTGCTTGGGCTTCCCAGGCCCTTTTGTGTCTTCATATGAATTTTAGTGGCTTTCTTCTGTTCCTGTGAAGAATATTACAGAGATTTTTATAGGAATTGAACTGAATCTGCACATTGCTTTTGGTAGGACAGCCATATTCACAATATTGACTACCACCCAAGAGCTCAGAATGTCTCTCCATATTCTTGCATCTTCCTCAGTGTCTTTCTTTGGAGATTTAAATTTTTCATTACAAAGGCCTTTCACATTCCTGGTTCTGTGTTTTCCTAGAAATATTATTTCTTGATGCTATACCGAATGGAAGTGTTTCCATGATCTCTTTCTTACCATGTCTGCTGTTATTACAAGAATGTCTACTGAATTTTCTTAGCTGACTTTTATCACTCCACTTTGTTAATGATGATCAGTTCTAGAAGTTTTCTGGTGGAATTTTTGGAACCTTTCAAGGATAAAGTCCTCTTCAAATTTGACATCTTTGACTATTTGTGCCCCTTTAGTTTCCTTCCTTTGTTTTATTTCTGTAGCTAGGACCTTAGCCACTATGTTGAAAAGGAGTGGAGATGGTGGACAGTCCTGTCTCATTACTGACATTAATAGTGTTGCTTTGAGTTTTCCTCCATTTAGGATGATGTTGGCTGTAGTTGGCTTTATCCTGGAAATGAAGGGATGGCTCAACATAAATACAATCAATCTTATATGTGAATTTAAAAACAAAAATCATATGATCATCTCAGTAGATGACAGACAAGGCCTGTGACAAAATCCAACATGACTGCATGAAAAAGGTCCTGGATTAGGAGTAGAGGGAACATGTCTCAACATAATAAAGGCTACATATGGCAAACACCCAATGTCTCAACATAATAAAGGCTACATATGACAAACAGCCAGATATTTTTACAGTATGAATACCTTCATTGTGATAGAACTGAACACTGAGGAAATAAGTGATAATACACGTTGTTTTCTTTTTTCTTATTTAGTTACTAGTCATGTGTTGGCATGTAGTTATGTGATACTTGACATTATATATTGGACATGATAGTTTTACTTCCCGTGTTGAATAGGTATTACAAGCAAGAAAATTGAAGATAATAATGATTCTAAATGGTGTTATTAGAAGAAATTCAAGGTGGGAATAAATTAACATAAAAATTTAAAGTTAATTTTCTAATGTAATATAAATTAATTAGAATAAACTTAAAACATCATAAGTTGTGCTTCCTGTTGGAATTCCCCATCCTTACTATTGGAACAACCTTAGTAGTCTGTTACCATTGATAATGTTATCATAGATAATAGGAATTATAATCTTTCCTTTTCAATTTTATGTTTATGGATGTTTGCCTGAATGTATGTATGCATAGCAAGTACAGAATTTAATACAGAGACTGGAAGAGGACATCAAAACCCTAAGAACTGGAGTTCCAGATGGTTTTAACTTCCATGTGTGTGCTGGGAAATGAACCAGGCAGGGTTCTCCGTAGGAGTAACAAGTGTGTTAAGCAGTGAGCCATCTCTCTAGCCCCTGGATTTGTATCTTAGTATAGAAGAATTGTTTTTTGTGATACTATGTTTTGATAATAGTTGTGAGCCTGCATTACTATGCTAAAGTTGTTGCTTAAAAAAATTAATATGCACTGAAATAAACTATTACAACTTTTTTTGACAAAGCCAGAAATATCAATTCATTTTGTTCCCCATTGATCTAGGTTGGGTTACCTCATGGTTCATGCCTGAGGGTGGTGTGTGTGTGTGTGTGTGTGTGTGTGTGGGTGGGTGGGTGGGTGTGGGTGGGTGGGTGGGGGGTGGGTGTGTGTGTCCTAGCAAGGCTTTGAGCATTAATGTGTTTATATTAAGCAAAATATATACAAACTCTTCAGTTATTATGAAATAAAAATTAAATAGTAAATTAGTAAATAAAAATGAGCATCATTGGGACAGGGCTCAGTCTGTACCCCTAGTCTGTGAGATTCCTGCTTGCTTTGCTTGATAAAGAGCTCACACCATTTGCATGCCCTTCTCTCCTCTCCCCTTCCTCCTCCCCCTCCCCTCCCCCTCTCCCCCTTGCTTCCCCTCCCTTTCCTTTTGCTCTGTGTGTGACCCCATGGCAAAAGGAGGCTGTCTACTAGCCAGAAAATATGGTCTCACTAGGATATGAGTCTTTTCAAACCTGGAGTTTAGAATTTTAAGATAATGAAAAACTAATGTTCACATGCTTTTTCTGACATTTTGTTAGATCTGTCCAAATTGATTAAAATGTACATATTGAAGTATTATATTTGGAAGCTAATAAGTTATTTATTTCTCCTATGTTACCTTAAATGACCTTTATATTTAATGGAACATAGCATAAATGAATGTGACACTCCACCATTGTAGTGAGTCTTCTATTTTTATACATTAAATCATATATCAAGCTTTCTTTTATTAACAACTTTATAAATATAGTTATTTAACAATGTCTAATATTCAATAGTATGTTGTATTTTTGTCAAAGTATTTTGAATAAATGCCTTAAATAGTACTTTAAAAATACAAAAACTGTAATTTTCAAGTAATGATGTGTGTAACATGATAAATCATGTATTATTCCAACGTGATCTCTTATGCAAAAATACATTACTATGCTATATCACTTAATTAAAATTAACACAATGGTAAAAGGGGATATTCAAATAACCTAGTCTCTATATAAGATCTAATACATAATATACAATTACAATAATTAGTTTTCTTGAATGCAAGAAATTAATGAAATTAATTTGAAGATGTTTGTTTTTAGAATTTTTATTTTCAGAAAATTGTTTTTTATTTAAAAAATAAGAAATTGGTTACAAAAATTGTAATAGTGTCAATTAGGTTCTGATTACATTTTTCACTCATTGATTCCCACTCTTTGCCTAGGGGACAGTTGTCTTATACTTGATCTGTGCTATTTAGGATTTTATCTCCTTAGGGTCATGTAGTGGGAAATGTAGTAATGTTTACCACAATTCATCATTTTTTGTACTATTTTTAGTGCATGTGCAGGGCCTCATGCTTGCTAAGCACAAGCTGTACCACCAGTTACATCCTCCCCTCCTCGCCCCGGCTTACTGTGCATTTGCCAGGTGTAGGGCTCCAGGTTGCCCTCAGCCTCGTTAGCAAACTGAAGAGGCTATTGCTAGCTTCCTGGCTTCCTAATTTGGGACAAGTCACTTGTCAGTCTGGTGGATCTTCCTGGGGAAATCCTTAACTATTGTTTTGTCCTCTTTGTTTTTAGCTATTTTAAAGATTTTCCATTTGTCCCTTACATTCTGTTTCAGGGTATGTTTATATATAATGTAATATGTTTATTTGTGTGAATTTATTATTTATCCTGTTTTGCTCACTGGACTTAAAAATCAATGGGTTATTAGTTTTCATTAAACCATGTGAATTTGAAGTTGTTATTCTTTGATTATGTTATGTATGCCCCATATTCATATTTTTATTCTCTCTGTTTGTGTCTCTTTCTGGAACAAAAATTAAAAGTGTTAAAGGTAAGTTTTTTTCCAAATCTTTTAGCCGTTTTCTGTATTATGTCCATGTCTTCACATAATAGGCATTTTTTTTCTAAATTGTCTTTCACTGCACCAGTTTATTCTTTAATCCTATCTAATCTGCTGCTGCGTTTACCCATGAAGGTTCTAGTTTTTATTAATTGTATTTTTACTTTCTGAAATTTAGTTCAATTATATCATTTTTTAAAAAGTGTGTGTGTGTGGGGGGTAGGTAGGTAAGTAAGTGGGTGGGTGTAGCTGGGATGAGAGCAAGACAGTTCTCCAGCCACCTTGTGAGACCCTGGGTTAACCTGGGGTGGCCAGGCCAGTGCACGGTGCCTCTACCTACCGAGATGCTTTCTGGCCAGCCTAAACCAATCCTGATAGAATGTATAGATTGAAGATCTCTACAAAAGTCTCACATTAAGTTGGGTGATGTTTGTTGTTAATACTGCTTTAAGCATACGGTTAATTTTATACTTAGAAATAAAAATGTTGGGCTGGAGAGATGGTTCAGCCGTTAAAGGCTAGGCTCACAACCAAAAATATAAGAAATAAAAATGTTTTAAGGTTTTAGGGGTTTCATTTATGTGGTTTCTATTTGTTCTCATATTATGGCTCACTGTTTCTTTAAGCTTTATTTATTAGATAAAATTTTTACTCTTTCATTTAATTGTGTGTGTGTGTATATATATATGTGTGTGTATGTGTGTATGTGTGTGTGTTTGTCCTCGTGCATGTGTGTGTGTGCATGTCATACATTGATGTTAGAGAACAGCTTATGAGAGTTGGGTCTTTCCCATCATGTGGATCCTGGGGATCAAACTCAGGTTCTGCAGGCTTGTGGGTAGTGTTTTCACCTGTGCAGCAATCTCAGACATCCTCACTGTGTATTTTTGCCTTTGTCCTGCAGTGGTCTTTAAAGTGTGTGTGTCAGGATGGTTGGATGGTGTCTGCCCAGAGAGGTTTTATATTTGTTTCCACCAAGTGTCCCAGCCTGTATTATGCTGATGTAAATGAACAGCTTCAAGATTGCTAGACTGTGCTGGTGGTGTATGTTTTGTTTCCCTTTTTCCTGGTAGTATATCCCACAGAAGTGTCATGAAGCAAAATCCTCTAGACTCCCAACTATTTAGAACCTGGCTTTGATATCTGTCCCCTTTGACCCATTAGGATCATCAAAACTGTAGTTCAGATTTGTCCAGATCAGCAAAGCATGATAATTTTACTATCTTAAGTTCTTTGGTCTTTTGTGATATATTAAAATAATATTCTACCTAGAATTTTAAATTTTTCCCTCTGGGAGGGTTAGCCTAATAATCCTTAACTGACTTTTTTAAATGACAGTTGCTCAGTGGATAATTATTTAAATTTTTCCAAATCTTTTCTTTATTTTTAATTAGCATATAAATTTAAATTTTAAATTAGTATACAAAATAAGGAGTTTCATTATGACATTCTGATGAGTACATTTATTTTGATCATGTTTGCCCAATTACTTTGTTCTTCTTATGAGATTTTCTTTTATGTATGTATGTATTTATGAATTTATACCTTCTGTAGCTCTGATATTACCCCTTTATATCCATCCCTGGATTCCACACTTTGTGAGATTGTCCTAATTCACTTAATGAGATGATTTCCAAATTCATCCGTTTCCCTGCAAACTACATAATTTAATCCTTCTTGATGCTGCATAAAACTCTGTTGTGCATATACAGCACATTTGCTTTACCCCTTCATCTTTCATCCATCATTAGGCGCGGCTTGCCTTCAGAACCTTGCTTCTGTAACAGTGCCATGGTGCATACAAGTGTGCAGCTGTCCCTGCGTGAACACATACCTAGGAACAATGCAGTTGGGTCTTGTGGAATTATTGTCACCTTTTGAGGACTCTCCATACTGATTTCCATGGTGACTGGACTAGTGCATATGCCCACCAGCAGTTACAAGGCCCCTTTTCTCTGTGCCTTCTCTAGCATTTGCTGTGGTTTCCTGGTGACAGCCATGTTGACTAAAGTAGGGTGGAATTCTCTGTATGGTTTTGGTACACATTTCCTTGATGATCTTTTTACTTATTATAAATGAATAATATATTTCTGAAAATGAGAGTTCTTTGCCAGATGATTTTTATAGACATGTTTATTTAACCATTTTTTCTTTTAACTTCTCTCACCCTAAAATTATATTTTATGTGTTTTAGTTTTTTAGGATTTTTGATTTTTTCACTTAAAGCTCTAGTTCATTAGCAATTCATTTTTTTATACAATTGCTGTAACTGATGTCTAAATCTATCACATACATATATCTCTGTTGCATTTTAGGAACACTGGACATCCAGAGCTATTTTGCACTTCCAGAAGCTATGTGGTTTGAAGCCATTAGTAGGGGTGGTGGATGAATATATAGATGGAATCCTTAATATTTTTCTTTGTGATACATCCTCAAATGAAGATGTCTACTTTCATCACGTCTTGAGGACAGAGGGCCATGCTATTGTATGCCGAGAAAATGCCCCATCCAAGGTAGAGTGCCATATTTTAGGATATAAAACAGTTTAGTGTGGACAGTGACTGATTTACTCTTCTGTCATAGAGACGTCCTTAGCTTACTGACTTCTTACTGCAGAGTGCCCTCCTCATTTTCAGGAACTGTAGAAGCCAGGCCATTACCACCACCACCACCATCTTTTGCCAATTGTTCTTTAATCCTCTGCTGAAAATGGTTTCTATTTAAAACAAATTATTTAATTGCTCTAACCCTGAACCCTGAAGTACTTAGTTAAGCTAATGTTTTCCCAGAGAAGAAAAACATTCTCTAGTTTTAAAATTAGTAACAGTGCTAGCTACTTAATTTCTCATCTTGATGCTGGTTTTTTTTTTTTTTCTTTTTTTGTAACTGAAGTGTCAGTGTGGAAATTGTCACCTTCTGTTAGAAAATATGTTTCAGTGCCATGTGAAGTGCTAGCTTGTGTACCTTTTCTAGCTTATTATGTAATGAAATGCTTCACCCTAGGGCTTCAGAGATCTAAACCCATTAGCACTCTACACTAACTCCAGCGTGGCAGGTGACACGGTCCTAACAGAGCTGGGGCCTTCTCAGCAGCACTGTTTTAATGAAGACAGGGAGATATGGCAACAATCCAAGGTGAGTGCCCTGCATAGCCAAGAAAAAAGCTTTTGTAAATATAATTGCTCCCATTAACTATAGTTATGTCCCCATTTTATAGAGGACTGCTATGACACTTTCCAAACAGAAGATCTGGGAGTCTTGCACTGTCACAATGATAGTGACAGTGACCTTGACTCCTTGTCATTTTAACCCTTTGCATTAGTTCTGTCCCCTCTTGGACAGTTCGTCCCAGGCAGCAAGTCCCCTCCCTCCGTCTGTGTGGCTGTGGCTTCCCTGCACTGATGCCAGTGCTGTTCTTAGTAAAATATTTCATTGCACTTATTTATTTATTGTGTGTATGTGTGCAGGCACATGCATGTCTCGATGTACATTTGGAGGTCAGAAGGAAACTGGGAATTGGCTCTCACTTTCTACTATGTGGATCACAGGCATCAAGCCTGGGCTGCCAGGCTTGGTAACAAGTGCTTTTACCCCACCCCCACCCCACTCCCCACCCACGAGCATCTTGTAGCCCTTGATGCCTGTCTTACTGCTCCTGTACTGCTCAGGGTATGTAGTCTTTGAGTGTTCTTTGTTCATACTCTAAATAAATGGCCAGCTCTCCAACACAGTAATGACAGCATTAAAATATCTTTTTCATTAACATGTATTATTCCAGCCCAAATAAGAATAGAAAGTTTTTGAACTAGTAGTGAGTCACAGGCACTGTTGTAAGTCCTCCCACAGATGATTTCATCATCAGAACAGTCTTACTTAAGTTGGTGCTCTGACCCATTAGAGATGAAGGGAAAGCAAAGTCCATAGCAGGAATGTAATGCTTCTAGAACAAAGTCACAGACATATCCCAAAGTCTGACATTCTGTGTCAGACTGGGCTAAGAATATTTGATGCCTTTAATTTAAGGCAAAACTTTTGTTTGCTCTTACAAGGTATTCTCTTTCTGTGAAATGATAAGTAAAAATAACTTTGTTTAGTGAGTACATCTATGTATTTTGTAGATGGTAATTTTTTTTAGTAGTTACTGATTATTAAAAAGGTTCCAAGGCAAGGCCATTTTTTTTTTTCTTTAGAGACAGGGTTTCTTTGTGTGACAGTCCTGACTATCATGGATCTCACTTGGTAGACCAGGCTGGCCTTGAACTCACTGGGATTAAAGGCATGCACCACCACCACTGCCAGCTGAATGTTGTGATTTTAACTTGTCAGGAGACATACATAAGAATCGGACATGACAGCTCACAGCTATAGTGCTGCACTCAGGAGCCCGAAGCAAGGAGAGTCCGAGTTTGAGACCCACCTAGGCAAAATAGAAGACTTTGACTGAAACAACACACAACAATGTGACTGCCTCCTGCTGCATTTCAAAAGAAACAGGGAAAAAAATGGCATTCTAGTTAAGTTTAAGATTAGTTTGGCTCAGGACTGGAGAAATGGCTCAGTGGTTAAGGCCACTTGTTGCTCTTGTAGAGGACCTGGGTTTGGTTCCCAGCACCCACATGGTGGCTCAAAACTGCCTTTAACTGTAGTTCCAGAGGTGCCAATTCCCTCTTTCTGGCTCCTCAGTCAAAAGGCACAGCATTGATGTGGTGCATGAACAGTCAAAACATTCATACACATAAGATAAACATCATTAAAAATTTAAAGAATGAGACATTTACTTTATGAATGCTTTGCCTAATTGTAAGTGAAGTGCCAGCCACAGTGCGTTGGATCCTCTGGAACTGGAGTTATGGATGGTTATGAGACACCGTGTGGATGGTGGGAGTCAAACTTGGTTCCTCTGCAAGAGCAGCCAGTGCCTATAACCACTGGTCCATCTTTACTGAAATTGTTTTTAATTAATTTGGCTTGTTTGGTCTATAACAAGCCTGAATATTCCTTAATCATCATTACTGCATTGGAAAAATTGTATTTCATAATTCTTGAATAATAATAGCTTAACATTTTAGAATATATACCTGTTGGTATTTTCAAATAACCATAGTTTGATGCTAGAAATGAAACCATCTTTTTTGCAAAAGTGAAGCGTAACCTCTGCTGATTTAGTGTTTTGATACACCAAAGCTTCTGTGTGCTGCCCATTGCACACACACTGCAAGTCTACATGCACACTCATTCATTGCATACCCTTTGCAGGCCCACACGCATGCCCACATGCACACCTACCACACACCCACATGTATACCCACCGCACACCCACATGCACACCACATGCATGCCCACATGCACACACACTGCATGCCCACATGCATACCACATGCACACCCACTGCACATGCAGCCTCTTGCTTATTCCTATACTTGTTCAGTCCTAATAGTTCATCTCCACTGCATCTTCTCAGACACCTTCCCTTCTGGAATCTGTATGACATCTCTGTGATGGTTGTACTGGGAAGAACACACTGCAATGACCCGAGTGTGTGCCTGTTCCCACAGTTTAGTTCTTCGGGTCTGGGGCCTTTGGATTCTTTGTAACTCCAGGCTGTCTTGTAGACACTTGATCACATGTGCCCAGTGATGCTTGCTTGTTTCCTGATGTAGTTGAACAGAATGGATAGGCCTAGGGAAATGATTTCTCTTTTATATCCACCAGGAAGATATTAATGATGAAAAGTCTTTAAGTCGCCTTAAATCCGGGGATTCTAAATTCAATTCATTGAAAACATGCAAGAGCTGTGAAGATGATCCACAGTGGTCCAGTCTGCAGCCCAGGGATGCAAAGGAAGAAAATGAGGTGAGGAGAGACGGTTTTTTAATTCATTGATTCATACATGATGACAACTGGAAATCAGTCAACCTTTAGGTGCCACTATTTTCATCTGTGAGGATTAATTACTCCATGACACAGAATTACAAATGGTCTCCTCATCAGTCATCAAAGCTCTGTCTGGGCTGGATGTGTAGGTCACTACCTGAGACCTACTCAAGTATGGCAGTGTTGAGAAGTCATATTAGAAAAATATGTTTAAATAGTGTATTTTCTGATTCCCCAGTTGTGTCTTTGGGTTTCTTGGCATGAAAGATGAGGGTTGAGTTCTTTTTTGTCCCTTCACTCCACCACCCATAAACTTAACCTTTGTCCCCTTCCCTACAATCTGTCCTAGTCCAGTGTGGCAAACTTCCATTGACCACTCAGTATTTTTTATGAATGTAAATGCTGTTTTCTGCTGAGCCAAATAGTATGCCAGGATACTTTACCTATATACTTTAAGTAATATTTTTGTTTATTCTTTGAAATTTTCATAAAATATATTTTTATTGTATTCCTTCTTCCCTGACTGCCCCTAGATCCTCTCCCGCCTCCCTACCCAGATGACTTCATGCTCTTTTTCTCTCCTAAAAGAAAATGGAATCCAACTTGTGTTGGCCAACTGCTCCTGAGCCTGGGGCCTGCCCTGGAGTGTGCTGTCACTTCATTGAAGAAAACTGAGTTTCCCTTTTCCATCAGCTGTCACCTGAGGCTAGCTTCTTGGGTAGAGGTGGGACTTTGTGCCCATTCCATGCTTTCCCTCCTCCATGCTCAGATTATCGTCTGGAATGAGTTTGTACAAGTCGTATGCATGCTGTCACATATTTTATGCTGACATTTCTTCCTTTTTAAATTAACTGCAGTACACTGACTTTATGTTGATGTACTTTCCTGTTAGTTTTAAACGTGTGTAGTGTATTATTCAGCACAACAGTCAGGATGCAGAATAGCTCCAGCATCTGAACTAACCCCCTTGTGCTTGCCTGTTTCGTCACAATCCTCTCATATTCCTGACCCGTAGCAACCAACTATCACACACAAGTTTATTGTGGACCTGCATTTCTTTTAACAAAGAGAATGTCCAGGAGTAGGACTGGTGGGTTGTGTGGCAGTGCTTGGCAACTGCTCTCCAGGGAGGCTGCTGCATCAGTGTGCAGCATTCTGGTTGTTGCAGGTCCTTGCCAACACTTGGTATTGCCAGTGATTTTTGTGTTAGCTGTTCTGATAAACACATAGTAACATCGAGCATGCTTTTAATTTTTGTTTCCCTGATGACTGATGATGTTGAACACCCTTCCCTGTGTGTGCTTGGTAACACATCTGTTATCCCTTTGCCATTCCTGTACTACATTATTTGTTTTTTCTTGTTTGTGGAGATTTTTTTTAAATATGTGTAATTCTCACCTATATTCTTGTTTATAGCTTGTCTTTTTCATTCTTGTGTCTCATATGACAAAAGTTACAATGTTTAGAAAGTCCAACATAAAAAGCGAAAGTCCAACATGACAACTTTTTCTTTTGATTGGTGCTATAAGCACCAACCAAAGAGCCAAAGAGTTGCCACATAGGTTGCAGCTAGACAGGGAGTGGGATATGGTTATCAAAGCCTCTTCCCACCAGCTTGGCCCTGCATAGTGCTGATGGAGCTGCAGAATTTACTGTTTGCCCTGCTGGGTTTTGCTACTGTGTTGGTACAGTTCTTTCTTACTATTCTCCTGTTCCTTATTTGGAACAAAGTGTTCAATCCTGTGCTACATAAAGTGTATAATTTTTTGTTTGGTTTTTCTTTTGAGAAGAATCTCACTGTATACCTCTGGCTGGCCTGAAACTCACAGAGATCCACCTGCCCTTCCAACTCCCTAACTTAAAAAAATTAATGGGAGACTTTTGAGCTACACTAGAACTATTAAGGCTTTGGGGACCCTTGAAGGTAGCTGGGTGTGTTTTTGCATGGTATAGATATGAGACTTAGGAAATTTGGATCTGAAATGTTCCCTCAAGACCATGTGCTAAATGTTTGGTTGCTTACATATGGTGTTATTGTGAGATAGTAGAACCAAACCCTTGAGAGGCAGGGCCTCTTGCTTTCTGTTTCCCTCCACCATGATTATCTAGTTCCCCTGTCACATGCTCTCACTGCCATGACCATCTGTTTCCTCGGATCACATCTATAGAGGCAATTGACTATAGACTGAAACTCTTGAAACCATGGGTCGAAATCAACTTCTCTTCCTTTTGAATTGTTTCTCTTAGAAGTTTTGTCTGGGTGATGGAAAGCCTTTATTTCTCCTTTTTTTTTTTTAATTGCACATTCAGTTTTACTTTCTAAAAATCCCTCTGGAAGATGCTCTGGTCTCCAGCAGGTGGAAGATGAGTAGTTGCCTGAGTCCTTGGAATAGGGCAGGATATCTGGAGATGCAATTGCATCTTACCCTAACCTTCACCCCATGCTCTCCTTTTCATTCCCTTTTTACTCTCACCCTGAAGAACTTTGTTTATGAAGTTTTGCTCTTTAAATCTTCTAGATTATATATATATATACATATATATATATATATATATATGGTTGCATCTCAATTTTTCCCACTGTACACTCAGATGTCTGTGATCATTTAGGACCCAGTAATCAGTTATGAAGTCTGCTTTCCTACACCCAGACTGTAGAGGGCATCTTCTCTCCTCACCTCTGTAAAATGTACATATCCTTAAAAGTCTTGTGTATTTAAACTTGTGTTTACTTGGAGCTAGGAAAATGTTATTCACCTAATATTTAAAATTTGTTTATGTTGGGAAATATAAATAATAGTATTTCTTTGTTTTCTGATATATTCCAGGATGAGATCCCTACTGGAATGCCATGCCTGGAGTCAGTGACCATCGGTGATGATGTTTGGGATGAGAACTGGCTCCCTTTACAGGCTAAAATGGGAAAGGGAGGGGGTCCTGCCTCTCATCTGTTTACTTCAAGCCTTGGGAAAAAACACTACCAGTCACATGGAGAAATAACACAAAAGGTTAGATTTTGGGGGAAATCAAGAGCAAATTACTATTGATATTTTAAATCCAGTAGACCAAGCTTCTAGATAGTTGAACATGCAGAAATTCAGGAAGATTTGTCTATAGTTCAAAAGAATACATGATTTCTTTCTTTTTTTGAAGCAGGTAAAAAGGTGTTCAGGAAAAGTCTAGCTAAGAGAGTGTTGTATTTTCATGAGACCCAAGTGTTGCAGATATAGTGCAGACTTCTGGGAAGAAGTTACACTGACACAATCAGCCAGTACATCCTTTGTCATTTAAAATGTCACTTCCTTGCCATCACCTTACCTTGTCTTGAGGTCTTGTGCCACTGTATCTTTGTTTATTATTGCATTTTTTCATAGGACTGGTGTTTTTCTACATCTAAAGATATATGGGATGACTCATGGCAGCCCTTGGGCCTTGCAAATGACATTAAAGGAGGGATTAAAACAACGGAAGGGACCATTGCTCAAGAAAAAAATACTGGCGCTATCAGAATTCGAAAGGTAAAATTAATTAGCATTATTGTGACCAGTTATGTGATTAATCGTTTTCATTCTTAGAAGTCGTATGCCCTTCTGATCAGTTAATCAAGACAGTCACCCACAGACATACCCACAGGCCACCTGGTCAAAGCAAGTCTTCAGTCAAGGCTTTCCTCTTAGATGATGGAGCAGTGGTTCTCATTCTCCACTTTCCTAACACTGCTTGCGTTCTTTAATACAGTTCCTCATGTTGTGGAACTTTTGTTGCTACTTCATAACTGTAATTTTGCTACAGCTATGAACCATAATGTAAATACATGCTTTCCACTGGTTTTAGGCAACCCCTGTGAAAGGGTCATTTGACTCCAAAGGGGTTGAGAACCACTGCTCTAGGCTGTGTGGGTTGACAAAGCTGACAGGGACAGTTTGAGCTCACATTCATCCTTGCCCTTTGGCACCCCGCTGAGAGCCTGGTTCACCTTGCCAAAACTCAGACTCCATTCTGTCTTTTAGCCTACCAGCTGCTGATCTCTGTGGGTTGTCGTGGACTCACACTTTAGGAATTGAAACTTTGGACTTGAGAGAATTCTCTTGAGAGAATTTGAGCAGAATGTTCAACTGTTCTCTCTCCCCTTTGTCTATCAAGGCCTGGATGCCTAGTCAGACCTGAAATGCCTAGTCAGACCCGGGATCTGCTCTCTCTGATTAGTCTGTAAGACTGCAACTTCTCTTTGCATTGACTCTATTCTTGATTGGAGAGTGCCTTAGTTAAAATGCTGTGGTGCCTATAGAATCCCCTTCATTTTCTGATGGTTTACCTGACTGCTTGAGGGTGTCTGAGACCCAGACCCAGACCCAGACACACACGCACGCACGCACGCACGCACGCACGCACGCACGCACGCGCGCGCCTTTGGGGCCTGCCTTATTTGAGCCACCACAGTAGTGAAGGTATTCCATAAGGTTGTGTTTGGCACACATTAGGTCTATAAAATAGTAATAATTAATATTGGCTAGGAACTAAATACTAGGGAAAGTCTTAACTTTGTTTTTAAGTAAGAAGTCGTAACAATTTGAAGATAAGCATGTGTGTTAAAGATAGGCAACTCTGAAGTGTTTCTGATGTAGGAGGTAACTCAGACCTGTAATTTAGACTTCTTATAGGCCATTTACAAAACTCTACAAGGAAAATTATGACTGTAATTTCTAACATTGGAGGGTAGTCACTGGGAATAAATATCAGTAATGTGCTGGGAGAATGTACAGTCACTTCAGTAAACCTTTGAAAATATTACTCTTGTGAGAAAATCCTATGCAGGAGTTTGATACTTGATCAGCATCAACTTAATGGCTTTTTGCATTAGAAGGAACAATGCTCTGTTGCTGTGAGGTGCATTTGTTTTATTCCTTCAAAGTATCATGTGCCAAGGGTGTGATCCTGGTAGATGGAGTATTAAGATGCCGGGCCTAGTATGATGTAGTTAAGTCATTGGGAACACTACTCTCAAATTGTAGGTGTAAAATGTGTGTGTGTGTGTGTGTGTGTGTGTGTGTGTGTGTATTATACATATCTTTATTATACATAAAATCTAATCAACTTTATTCATTTTACTGTTTTAGTAGATTATCTTCTAGTTTGATTAACAGAGGTCTTATACATGTGTCTACTGAAAGAAAAGCTACCCTAATAGGAGGAACAGCAGCATATATGAAGTTGACCCAGGGTTTTAGAAATAGTAAGCTTGGGTGAATTCATAAATATGTTGTTCTTTTCTAAAACTGCCAGTGCAAGTTCAGTCAGGAGTCCATTCACCCAGAACCCTGCATCCTGCCCAGAACCCCACCTCCCACTCTGGGACATACATGCAGCAGATTTTGGAAAGGTCCAAACTGTTCACAAGAATGTGTCCAGGCTTGCTTTCTTTGGAAATTGTGGTATCACTTTTTCCTCCTGGTAACTTAGCATAATTTCTAGGCTGGCTTTGTAGAGTATGTCTTATTCTTTTGCTCTTTGCCAGGGGGTTTTCATGTATCTTGTGGATAATCTGATAAAATGTTAAACACAGAGTTACTATATATTTGAGAAATTGCCAGGCTGTCCATACTGGCTGCACCTGTTAGCATTTTTACCAGCAATTTGAGTGCTTTGGTTTGTCTATGTTCACATTAGCCATATTGATGCCTGTTAACATCACAGACGATAACGGTTCTGAGTTATCATATGTTGTATGCACTTCAACACTGGGCACATGGAAGGAAGGAGGGTCTGACCCCACTATGTGGTAGTATTCAGCACCAGCTTGTTCATAGAAATATCAATAAAGGTTTCTTAAATTGAATTTTGATATTCATTAAAAATACAGAAGAGCTTGCTTTTTCCAGAGTCTTTTAAAATATGATCTGAAGAGGGAAAAATACAGAGCATGGTTGTTATACTGACAAGTTACTTTTCTTGCCTTTGCCCCATTTCTCCTGTTTTGCAGCAAGAAGATTTACAGTATCCTTTGGATTCTTCCACACTGCCCAAACTGGAAGAGTACTACATCTCTCTTATCAAGTCACAGCAGTCGGCTGAAGGGAGCCAGTCTGAACCTGAGAGCATTCAGACTCAACCCAAACACAATCTTCTGTCCTCGACAGTCCCCAGCTCAGCTACTGCAGGGCGTGACTCTCCAGAAACCCACTCTGACTCTGGTAGGTTTGCATGCTCTGCACATGCTAAGTTGACAAGTAGGAAGCTTGCTGTGTTGCTAAAACCTATCTCTTTAGGAACATACCTAGAGAGACAGCTAGGGCTAGCATTTACTCCAAGTTCTCATTGTAGCTTTGAGCTCAGTTCTCTTTAACTCTGCCACTTTCTTCCTTGCAGTTTTTGGAGGGACTTTGACAGTTATCTGAAGTTTCAAGTTCATGGCTCTTTGAGTTTTGGCAAATGGTGTTCAGTCATATTTCCATTAGCCTGAAGAGTTTCCTTGTGCCCCTTGCTGTCTATCCGCACCCCAGCTTGCTGGTTTCTGGCCTGTCATTGTGCCATTCCTGGAATTATTTAGTGTGTAGTTTTCATATCTGGTGTATTTCCTTTATCATATTGTAGAGCTTTGTTTCTGCTGGCTATTTATTTGGAAGTGACTTTTTTAGAGGCTATGTTCACTGCATGCATAGCTTTTTAAACTACCAAATGTGTTCCAAAGTGGATGCATTATTCACATGCTTCCCCACGAGGTAGGAAATTGCAATTGTTCCACATCCTATCCTCCAAGTGGTATTTTTTTTTTTAACTTTGCCAATCTAATGAGATGTGAAAGGCTATTTTAACCAATTCAGATCAGTCTGTTTCCCACATTAGCCATCTTTTCTGTGCTTATATGTCATTATATCTTTAAATATAAACAAACTTATACTAATAAAATCTTACAATAGTATGGTATGCATTTTCCCCATTGCCGTCTGTTAGTGTTAACATTATGTGCCCATAATCAATTCTTATTTTTCTTTTTACAGTCAGTTTTTAAAGTAAACTAAAAAAACAAGAAAGCATTTTACTCTATTTGCTTACATATTTATCTTTAACAGTACCCTTTATTCCAGAGTTAAAGTGAGGGTTCTACAAATCTTTGCTGTAAAGAGTCAAGAATATAGAGTTGGAGAGTGGCAGAGTAGTAGTTTGTATAGCATTCACAAGACCCTTGAGTTTGGTCCCTGGCACCCCCAAATATACATATTTCACTTTTGTGGGCGTATTATATGTGATACGGTACAAAAATAGTTGTAGACAAGAGTTAAGTGAAACTATAAAACCACAGAGCTGGAAGTGTTTAAACACTGAGGCCAGTTTCCTGTGAGTCCTTTTTTTTTCTTTGTTTTTATTAGTTTTTCTTATTTTACATATCTATCCCAGTTCCTTATCCCTCCCTCCCTCCCTCCCATGCCTCCCCAACCCCCTTCCCATCCCATTCCCCACCCACTCCATAGGGAGGGTGAGGCCTTCCAGGAGGGACCATCAAAATCTGTCAAGTCATTTGGAGTAGGGTCTAGGCTTCTCTCCCTGTCTCTAGGTTAAGGGAGTATCCCTCCATGGAGGAATGTGCTCCCAAAGTCCTTTTGTGCACCAGGGATACATCATGGTTCCACTGTCAGAGGTCCCTTAGACTACCCAGGCCTTCTAGTCAGTATAATACTGGTTTACCAGCTCTCAGTCTGGGGGTCCATGAGCTCCCCCTTGTTCAGGTCAGCTGTCTCTGTGGGTTTCTGCAGTCTGGTCTTGACCCCTTTGCTCATCACTCCTCCCTCTCTGCAACTGGATTCCAGGATGAGTTCAACTCAGTGTTTAGCTGTGGGTGTCTGCTTCTGTTTCCAATATGTACTACATGAAGGTTCTAAGATGGCATAAGTTAGTTATCAATCTCATTATCAGGGAAGGGCATTTAAAGTAGCCTTTCCACTGTTGCTCAGATTGTTAGTTGGGGTCATCATTGTAGGTCTCTGGACATTTCTCTAGAGTCTTTTCTCTTCAAGACTACAATGGCTCCCTCTATGATGGTATCTCTTTTCTTGCTCTCATCTATTCGTCCCCCAGCTCACCAGCCTACAACTCACACTGCCAGAGAAACTAGGATACAAGGAGGAAACTGAGATCATACAAGGTCCCTCACAGAAGGGGAAAGGGACATGATCTCCTGAGCACATTGGGAGTGGAGGTGGGGAGCAGTGAGTGAGGAGGGAGTTAGGAGAAAGAGAAGGGGAGGAGAGAACATGTGGGACCAGGAAGACTGTGAGTCCTTCTTAAAGACTTGCATCTCTCATGCACTAGCTCACTCACTCTGTAGCTCACTCACAGCTTTGCTCCCTGATGCTCTATTCTTCACCTCCACATTTTTGTTTAGAGTCTTTATTTCCCATCATGTTTACATTTTTCTTTCCTCTTAACTATGCTGAGTGTCTCCGCATCTGTTTTTAATGTATTTATCTTGTGGCTCTTTCTGAAATTATTATGTGTCCTGTTTGGATTTGTTTGTTATTTTCTCCTGACTCCAAGAGTCTGCTTCTTTGGATTTTATGTTGTCTGGGATCCTTCCTTCTGTCTGTCTTAGGGATGCGGGGATGGGGTGTGAGGTGGTAGGCATATTTCTCAACACTGGTTTCACACACCTCTAGAGTGTTCCCGTAGGAGCCACTCCCACAGCACTGCTCTCGGCAGAAGTGTTGTTCCATGTTTGTCCAGTTTCCTGATTGTTCAGGGTAGAAGGAGAGTAAATGATGGATTCCTGCTCAACAGTGCAGCTCTCTGTCATCTCACATCCTTCCTTTCATATATTTATCTTTGTCTCTCTAGTGGGCATTACTTACAATTTTAAGGTCAGAATATTACTTTTTAGAACACACTGTCAACCCCTCTGTGACAAAACTTATCACAAGTACCAGGGATATATCATGTGTTATGTGTCTAACATACAAAGTTAAAAGAGATTGGATTGCACTTTTTTTCTCTGAAGTTACTGAAATTTGTTTGGCCATAGCAGTGGTGGTCTGTCAAGTGTTTGCCTACAGCAGAACAGGAGTCTGTGCAGAGTGTCAAACTGAGTACATAGCTGAACAGATTGTTCTGTTTCTTAAGACAGTCTTCCTTGCTCTATGGCCCATGCTGGACTGAAGTTACTAACCTCCTGATTCTCCCTAGAGCTGAGATTACAGGTGTGTGCCCAGCATGCTCTCATTAAAGCTAAATCAGGACCTTGAGAATAAAGCCAAGTTGGTTCTCTGCCCCAAAACATGACAGTTCTCTCACAGTTGGATGCTACCTTGGGTAGCACTCGTCTAGAAACGAGCTTCTTAAAACTGTAAGGGGTAAAAATATACAGTAGTAAAAGGCCATGAACATACAATAGTCAAAACTCAAACATGGTGTGCTGTCTGCATGTATACAAGCACTTCCTAAGAGGAGATCAGACTATGGGACTAGGACTATGCTTGTGTGAGCCACCAGTGGGTGCTGGGAATTGAACTCGAGACCTGTGGAATGCAGCAAATGCTCTTAACCACTGAGCCATCATTCTAGCCCTCATTTCAAACTCCTAGTGAATACAGGGTGCTTGTGGCACTCTCCATGCTGCCTCACACTATTTCACTGCAGGCTTCGTTCCCGTACACTTAAGATGAATACCGTGTGACCTGGCTAACAAATGCTCCCTGAAACACCTTGGCGCAGAATTGAGATAAAGTTGTTGTGAATTGGAGTGTTTTTATTGTAGAAAGTTTTCTGTTCTTATAGAAACAATGGTTTACCAAAAAAGGTGAGGGCTAGGAGCTAGATGTAACTCAGTTAAGAGAGTACTTGCCTAGCATGCACAGCGCCCAGGGTTCAAGCTCAGACACTCCATAATCTCAGCACCTGGGAGACAAGGGCAGGAAGATCAGGAGTTCTACAGAGTACATTCCAGAGGTTAGAATGTACTATATGATACCCTATATTTAAAAATAATAATTGTTTAATTATAGAAGATAAAGACTTATTTCCTAAGTATCAAATTAGTGTGTCTTTGGATTGTATTACATTAGAATGTTTTGAGTTACTGATGAATTTCATTTTTAAATGAATGAATGTTGCCTTTAGGATTAGGGTAAGGGTAGAATTTCCAACATATTCTGAAATGGTCTAAAACATTCTTGTCATTTTGTAATACATAGTAAGCATTGAAGACGTTTTATGTCCTCGTAGTACCTAATACTCAGCCAAAATTCAATCCTCTGTATAAAAAGTAAGTACATCTATCATGCATATTTGATTTTGTTTAATAATCAGTAAAAGTACATGTACCAAAGACTTTTTAAGAATCAATTTATCGCTGGGCATTGGAGGCACACACCTTTAATCCCAGCACTCAGGAGGGAGAGGAGATGGATCTTTGTGAGTTAGAGCCCAGCCTGGTCTACAGAGAGTTCCAGGACAGGCTCCAAATCAATACAGAGAAACCCTGTCTAGAAAAAATTTATCAGTAAACATTTACTTTATATAGCAGGGCCCTTAAACTCTCAGGCAAAAACAGGTGGGTCTTCAGTGAAAAAGAGTTAGCACGGGTCTAGTATGTTCATTAAAGAATGTGTAGCATCCTCATCCTTGATTCTTCAGAACTCTGGATGGATGGAGCACTAGAGCTCTAGCATTTTCATTTGCTCACATGGTTATTTCTAATTACAGAAGTCAACACAGAAGGTTCTTATTAGTAGGTGACCCTTACAGCATTGCTCTGACTCTGGTGCAGACTTAGAATTAGAACCGCTTGGCAATAGAGAATGCCTATAGAACATCATTTTGTTTTGTGCTGGGGAAAAAGAGTGGGGGAGCTTAGGGCCTCTTTGAGCTTTGTTTCCATTTGTTTTCTGACATTGGTAAGAGGAAGCATTCTTTTCCTCCCTCTTGGCCTTTAGCCTCAAAAGGGTTTATTTTACGCTAATGCAAGATTCACTTCCTCCCTATTATCCGTTGTTTTCTGAGTAGCGTCACTCTGACTGGTGATTGTTGGGAGCCAGAGAAGTCTGTAACACACGTTGGTAAAGGACTGGACTGGGAGAAGCAGGCAGTGAGTTGGAGAACCTCTTGAAAGGACTCTTTTGTTTTTTCTCTTTTGTAGTGGAAAGCTCTCCAGGGAGCCTAAAGAATGAAGATTTTTCTAGTAGCCATGCTGACACGGTGGTCAAGGACAAGAGTCAAGGAGCCATAGACCAGCTCTCTTTCATTTTGTCCCCCCAGCACCAGATTTCTCAGAAGCTCTACATTCCTCGAAGCACAGCCACAGCTGTCTTGGGAGCTGCTGCACGGTTAGCCACGTCCAGGAGCCTCCTACACTGGTACCCCAGTGTGAAAGGATGGAAGCCTGAGGGACAAGAGGCGGAGAAAGATGAAATGAAGTAACATTTGGGTAGTGACCGCTGGGTCTTTCTGTATGACCATATGCTAGCTTTGTTTTGCTAACTGACCACTTTGATGTGTAAGTATTGATATTTTATGTTAATTTTATTTTTGTTTGTGATTTTACTTCATTTCGAACAGTTTGGTTCACCTTTGTTTTAATGAAGGAGTTTGTGTATATGTTTCTGTGAGTGTTTTTCTTGTACATATCATGACTGATAAATGAAAATTGAAAAACCAATGTTTTGTGATCTATATTTAGTCAGACAAAAGTGCTTCCACATCTCTGTCACATAGTAGCCTGTCAAAGCAAGGAGTCCCTGCCATAAACCAGCCAAAACATCCTGACTCTAAATCCAGAGCCACTTGGCAGTGGCTGAAGCTGCCAAATTCTTCAGTTTGTTAGCCCTCCCCTAGAATTACATTTGCACAAACTTTCCACTGTTGTTTAAACCTAGGAAGTCCTGAGAGCCTTCTCATTTCATAGATTGCAGGGGTAGCTGGGTGGGCTTGCCCAGGAGAGCCATACCTCCCATTATTCCTTTCAGCATCAGGCTTTTCTTGACACATTCTATCTCTAACACTGGAGCTTCTCTCCTCAGACTGTACATTTGTATTTCCCTTTGACCCACTTGCTCCTTTCCACTGTAAATTGCCTGAGACTGATCACTAATAACATGGCACACAGCCAATACTAGGCTGCCTTAAAATCTCTACCAGCGACATTAATCCAAAACTCTTCATTTAGCCGCAGACAGAGTCTTAGGACAGAGTCAAAACAAGCCACATTCTTTCCCCAAATATTATAATGGTTTCTGGGCCAGCCAGCAATATTCCTTCCTCCTGAATCCTCTTGAACTGGTCTCCTTCGTGGTCCACATCACCCTCAGTACTACAGTCTTCCAGGTTCCTGCTAGAATGGCCCACTAAACCCCACTTAAAGTCAGAATGAAGCAGTTGCTGTGCAAGACCTGACCAAGCCAATACTCTAGTCACTGGTACCAACTGTATTTGCTGCGACGAGATACCAAGACAGGCAACTCGTACAAAAGAAATAAATATGTAATTGAGGGCTTGCTTCCAGTTTGACAGGGTTAGTCAATCACCAAGATGGCAGGAAACACAGACAGACAGACTAGGCCTGATGTACATGGGCTTTTGAAAAAAGTCAAAGCCCACCTTCAGTGACAACTTCCTCCCCTCCAGCAAAACCACCCCTCCCCTCTGAATCCTCAAACAGTTCTGTTCCCTGGGGACTTAAGTAGTCAAATACATGAGTCTATGCAAGTCTGAGTAATGTTCTGAAGACAGGGTGAATCTTATAACATAAAGGCACTCTGTCAGAAGGCTGAATGGAGGTCCACATTTAGTCAGTGGTACTGTCTGCCCCTGTAATAGCAACCAGCTGCCAGGAAGAGTTCTACCAAAACTCAACTGTCAGACTTTTTATAAGTTTGACAACTGGTTTATAAGCTGAAACCAACTATCACCTTACCTTGCAAGTTAGAGTGAAGAACAGATCTTTAACAGGCTTATGCCTTTTGACCAAGCTTTGACTAGAACGGCCCACATGTCAGTCTCTTCACCTGCCCTGTCCCCAGACATTGGCTTTTAGGTAAATAGTCAGAGAAGCAAGCTTGGTAGATCATTTGAGAAAGAACAACAGGTTTCTGTATATGGCCAGGGACAACAATAAGAAAATATGAAGATGCTTGACGTAACACAAGTGTGCAATGTTAAGATTGTGAAGTTGGCCACCCAAAGCAAGACCCTCTCTCTGTAAAGAAGTGTACAAAGGATGGAGATGTTCTGCGGTTTACATTAAACTTCATTTTCTTGTCAACAAATGGGTTGTTGGGTTGTTGTGTATATGATGAACATGTGTGACATTAAAGAGCTTTTATTAGCAGAATTGTGTGTACCAATGAGAAGTCAGCTAGGAAGTAGAAGCTGAGGAGTATAGCATTTGATACATGAAGAACCTTGGGTGAAGAAATGTGAAGCCTGCTTTTCCAAAGCCATATAAATGGCTTAAATACCTGTGTCTTGGAGCTTCCAGCTCAATGTCTTTCCTTGGCAAAAACTTACAGGTCCCTTTTGTGTACTTTAAATGATTTGTGCCAAAGACATAGATATAATAGATGAGTTCAAAAGAGTATGATTTTGATAGCTGAAGAAAACCTTTGAAATTGATAGGCGATAGGAACCAGTATGAGGCAAAAGGCCTCATATTCTTGATAGAATAATAGATAGATAATTTAAGTAATGTTGAGCTAAGGTATCAGAAAAGGGGATCAAGAAATGAGAAACCAGCATCTCAGAGAAATCTTTCCAGAACTGTCTGTTAGCATTTATGTGCATTTGTATTTTCTAACATTCTATATCTTTTTAGAATTAACCTCAAATCTAGTACCATGAATGGCACTGGCTATCTTATTCATAATTAGACATCATCCCTAACACACTAAGAATAGTTCATTTCCTGTGTCTCACTCAGGTCTCAACATTTTTCAGGTATTGGCCCAAATGCATAGCTGTGTCAGTAAGTCTGTCCATGAGCTATGACTTCCTCATGGGTGTCATTTGTCTCATTGACTTGCCAGTCCGCCTGACAAGGGTTTGATACCATTAGTTTACTGAAGTTCTCCAAACACTGTTGTTTTAACTGTGTACACAGAAAGCATGATAGTCTGTAATACGTAGTAACACAAGTAATGTGTGTATCTCTTCCCATGTGAAATCAGATTCTTGGAACTTACACCAAATTCTTAGCCTGTTGTGGTTGTGCATGCCTATAACCCCAGTCTCTGGGAGGCTGAAGCAGGAAGCTCATGAAGAGTTCAAGGCCAGCCTGGGCTACTTAGCGAGACCTTGTCTTACAACAGCAACAAAGTCTTTCTGTTGGGTATAAATTTAGCTTTCTATTAAAATAAATCCCTTTAATTTATAGAAAATGGATATAAGTAAAACTGTTTTATTATTTCCTAAAAATCTCTGCTTTCAACTTTGGTTACATAACAGAAAGTTGATAGGATTAGAGAAGGAAGATTAGCTTAATCTTGGGAGCATGTAATAGCATTTTCTTTAAATATTTATGGATAGTTCAGTTTTTGTGAAAAATGTCTAGATGCTTAAGTTTTTGTGTTGATTCTGTAGGAATGAAATATTGAATGTGTGACCCAGATAACTTAGTTGAGTAAAATACAGAATTTATGTAGTTAGAAAAGCAGACGTGACCGTCTTGACTAAACTGTTTGTCCCCCTTTTCAGCATGACCTTTGCAAGCCTTTGTTGTATTATAATCCTCTTCCATGAAACTGGAAATCATTTGCTGTTGGCACACTTAAGTCCCTGATAGCTGCATTTCTTTTACTTACAGCAGTGTGTCAGGCCCCTGTAAGGCACTGTCTAGGCTTTAAAAGTCCCCTTTGATGCCCTCCTAACATTCAGTAGTCTTTGCTCCACAGGGCTGCGATCCAGCTCTGCCTACTACAGATTGTTCCCAGGTGGTTCTCAAATTCCAGAACTTTCCCTTCATCTGTCATCCCAGGGGGCCATAAGTAGAAGCCACAGACTGGTTTCTACTCATTTCTTACTAGAACAGATTACCCCTTGACAAAGCTTTTGTCTCCTGTAGTGAGGTCTCTGACAGAAACTCTCTGGCGATGCTCTGTGTATGAAACAGCTGGATCTGCTTGTGTATGCCATTTCAGACACTGACAGGCGAATAAGAGCTAATGGAGTATCACCTGCTCCTCAGCATGCCATCTTCACGGATGCCTCTCTTTCTCTCCAGTGCTGAAATGTATGCATACACAACATGGGCCAGAGTCAGAAGTAGAAACTGGGCTGGGGTTAGCTTCATGTGCAACGTGTGCCTGGTATGACTGGGCCCTGCTTCCGACCCTAGGCCAGGATGGAAATGTGGTGTTTTGTTGTTACAGAGTAAGGAGGTTGAGAGTAGATTGCGGGGGGGGGGGTGGCATTTGAGTGTGATTAAGAGGTAAGATAGTTTTATATTTCATACTTCAGACAGCAGGGCATCTCTTTGTGATCAGATACTATGCTCTGCAGAAACCTCTGTGGCCACTGATACTTTAGGTTCCAAAGATCTCCAGCAAACTCAGTGATAACTGTACATTGGTAACAGATGCACAGGGCTCAGCAAGATCACTTTTCCAACACTTCTGACCAAAGTAGTTGCTGTTGGATCTCCTCTCATGGGTACCCCTACCCCACCCCACACCCTACCAGTGTCTGGCATTACTAAAAGATATTTTACTACTGAACCTGGAAAAGAGTCCTTATTTAAAACCCAGCAGTGAAAACCATGGTGCTTGAGTCTTATCCGATGCAGCTCCTTGTAGCCGTTCAGTATCTCCTCTCCTGACCCCTAACTGGGCTTCTGCTCCTACTCCTACCCTAACTCCTGGGTTCTGGCCCCTTCTTTTGACTCCTGCCCTTACTCTGCTACTCTTTCCCTTATTGCTGATAAGCCTGTGGATTCTCGGCAACCCTATTCCTAGCACTGTGCCAGAGGCTCTCTGCCTGGCTTGCTTAGGATGCCAGGGTTATCAGCAGCTGCACGAGGCTCACAGACACACACCCGATTGCTCTCTTGATCCCATCCCAGAGGAGGAGCTGCAGGAGAGTCACACCTATCCCTGTGACATTTGGGAGATGTCAAAATCCTTTTCAAAAGTGATCAGGCCCCTCTCTAGTCCACTGTCCACAGGATACCCAGACTCACATGAATAACATACTCTTGGTACACAGATACTTGTCCTGGGCTCAGAGGTCACCAGATGACTGACTGGCGTGGGATGAAGAGAAGGACAGCTTGACCCAGTTTCAGCAGGAAATAGCCAAGGTTGAAGTCAGTGCCCATAACTCCTTCCTACCACTATTTCATAAAGCTAGTTTTGTTTTTTAAAGAGAATTTTATTATTTGTTCTTATGTAGGAGCATAAGATGATACTTCTTTAAAAGGCAGGGTATGAAAAAACAATTTGAAGAGAGGAAAAAAGTTCCCAGATCCCATAACCTAGTAGCCCATGAGCATTAACCAACACTAGCTGAACATTACTGTAACATGATAGACTTGTTAGGAAGAAAGTGATTGAAGCAAGAGGACTTATCAGAGGTTACTCCCAACCAGGTGGGAGGTATTAAGAAGAGGCCAGTAAGTATATGCAGGTGAGAGTGGTGTGGAACACTCTCGTAGGCGTGTGGCCCAAGGCTGGGCCCAACAGGGAGTCCCGCGGCCTGTGTGCAGTTTTAAAAGCCAAAAGGAGAAGATAAAGAAAAAAAAAAAAAAAGCTAAAATAAACACTTGAAAAAAACTACTGGGCTAAAAAACAAACAGAAATGTTGGAAATGGCGTGCAAATTTTACTAATATGACTACATCAAACAGAACTGAAAGACGGAGAGTGAAGACTGGGGATGCACTACACCCAGCAGTGAAGGAAAACACAAGCGTGGTCAAGCTGAAAAACTGTGAAATGACAGCTGATGAATATATATATGTATGACCTGACAGGGTCACATGATCAAAAGGATGACGCACCTACTGATGTGTTCTGTACTACATGTCAATCAAGTGAAGGAAGCCAGGCGCAGGCTACACCACGTGAGAACAGTTATCCCTGAATAGGAGAATGGGCCAGAATAAGTAGATTAGTGGTTGCTGCAGGCAGAAGGGAGGAGAGACTGGAGGAAGACAGCTAATGGGTTTCTTTGGAGGATTATGGAAAACTAGGTTGCTCTGATAATATTTTTAAAAATTCAGTCAGCTATACACTTAAGGATGGATTTCAAGCTGTGAGTTTTAGCTCCACAAAGCAATTATAAATACAGAATTCATGTGAATTGACACTCCTTATGGCATGTGGACTGAAAGAGAAAGGATGGAAAAACAGTTTGCCAAATAAGTGGAGCCAAAACTGTCCTACAAGCCAAAATTAGAAGAAATAAAGGTCACTGCATATTAATAGAGGAAAGGATCCCCCACAAAGGTATAATGATTATAAGTGTATTTTAGAAAACAAACACTATTGGACATAAAGGCACAGTCAGATAAAGATAGAATAATAGTGGGTGACTTCAATGCCCCCATTCTCATTGACAGATGGATCACCCCTTTCATAACCTTCACTCAAGCAGATAAATTTAATCCAGGATGATTGATGATAATGCCAGCAAAATGGATGAGAAAATAGAAATAGGGATGAAAAAAATCAACAGCATGGAAGGAAGTACAGCCAGGAAGTTAAGGTTGGGGGCGGGGGTAGAAAATATTGGAAATAAAAAACTTAGTGAATCAAATGAAAAATACAGTGTAAAGCATCACCAATAGTCTCAGCCAAACAGAAGATGGAGTATTAGAAGTTTTTTTTTTTTTTTTAAAAAAAAAAAAGAAGAAGAAGAAGAAAGCACAGCAGGAACAGACAAGGCCAAGGAAATACATCAAACATCAAGTTTAAAAAAATGAATGAGCATGGCAAACCATCTAACGCCCTAGGATGTAATGGAGAAATCAAACCTAATGATTTGTGGGGCAGAAGGGCCTTAGGTAAAAATTAAAAGTGTAGGAATCTACTCAGAAAAATTATAGCAAAAAAACTTAAAGAAATAGATGTCCAAATGTCAGGGACATTTACAACAGCAAACAGACATAAACAGAGAACACCTCTCTGTGGCTCAAGGGGAAAAAACAAAAAACAAAACAAGCAAAACTATTCAAAGCGATAAGAGAAAACACCAACTCACCTACAAATACAGACACATCAGAATTGTATCAGATCTTATCAGCAACACCCAAACCTTGGAAACCTGGAATGATACATTTCAAGCCCTCAAAGAAAATATCTACACAACTATCAATCAAGCTTGTGAGATCCAGCAAGCTAACTTTCAAAATTGACAGAGGGGCTGGAAAGATAGATCAGTTTAAAAACATTTTCTGCTCTTGCCCCTCATGACAGCTCCCAACAGCCTATAAACCCAGTTCCAGGGATCCAGCAGTCTCTGCCAGCCTCCACGGCATCCTGAACAAAAGAGGTACTCATACATAATGCAGGTACATGTCCACATAATATGAATAAGTCTTTTAAAAGACCAAGACTAGAGACAAGATTGGAGATTAACTACACTCAACATGCAGAGTGTAAGACTGGAGTGAGTGCCCAGCTCCAAATGGGACATTGATACCACACCCTCCTGCAAAGCTTGGAGATCTTCAAGAAAAATACGATGTAAAGATTCTAAGAGCCAGAGCTGAACCATAACATTGAGGAAACAGCACTTGCCAGGTACAGCAGAGCAGTTGCACCTTTGAACCCATGACAATCACAAGCACAAGATTTGCACAAGCTCAACCAGACAAAATCCTGGCAGGGCCACTGGGGTGGGTGGCTGGGGACAGAGGGCACAAAACTGTTGGGAAATTTAAGTACTTGTCCCTTACAGCTCTCTTCCTCCCCACCCAGCTGTAGACCTCCGTGCTCTCAAGGTTTATCAGACAAGGTTTTTTTCATAACTTTCCAGTGTGCAGTGCCCATGCCTTGACCCCAGGTGTGGGTGGTGCATGATTTCCTCCTATGTTTAGCCCATCCCCTGGCTTGGGTATATAAGCCCATCACTCTCTGTAATAAAGGGCAGCTTTAAACTTCTTCTTCACTTCTCGTGGTGGTCTGTTAAGTGTTTCAATCCCGACACCCGCTGCCAAGCTCGGTACTCTGGTCATGTGGGCGTGGCACAAAACCATCACTAGTTTAGGAGCTTTTGCCATTTAATAGCTGCTAGGTGTGACCCTTAGTAGGTCTACTGCACTGTGACCCAAAAGTAGCTGGGCAACACAACTTATACTTAATGAGGGGAGAAGAAGGCTGGAGGGCAGAAAAGTGAGGCTGGGTATGGGAGGAATTTGAGGAGGGAAGGTGTGCTAACTAGTCTTGACTGTTAGCTTATTACATCTGGAATTAACTAAAACCCCAGGCAGCTGGGCAAACCTGTAGGGTTTTTTTCTTGACTGAATTATTTGAGGTGGAAGCCCCACCCTAACTCAGGGCCACACCTTCTAGTGGCAACTGATATAAAGGACATAGAAGAAAGAGGCGTTTGCTCTTTGCCTTCTTGCCCTCACTTGCCCTGCAGATGAAGATGTGAAACTCTCAGCTCCTTCTCCAGCACCATGTCTGCCTATGCATGGCCATGCTTCCCACCATGACAATAATGGACTAAACCTCTGAATCTATAAGCCAGCTCCAATTAAATGTTTTCCTTTATAGGAGTTACCATGTTCAAGGTGTCTTTTCTCAGCAATAGAAACACTAACTGAGACAGATACCAAGGTGTGGAAACCACAGCTATAGGTCTTCAGTAAGTAGATGTATCAGTGGCCAACCCACTAAGAGTATGTTCCAAAAGTTCTATCTGATGAAGGATGTGAAGTGAAACACAGTGGCAGATGAGTCACTGCTAAACAGACTAAAGCTAGCCTAAGATCAGCAACATTCTAACTCTCCACAATTGCAACAGACTAATGTTACTAAATTAAGCCTGTCAAAACCTTTGACATGGGCATGGCCTGGGTGGGGGGAGCTTCAGTTTACACCCCCAGAAATCCATCAAAATAGCAGAAAGCTGGTGGGATAGCTCAGCAGGTAAAGGTGCTGTCCCACACTTGCTGACAGCCTGAATCCCAGCCCCAGAACCCACATAAAAGAGAAACTGATAGACTCAGTTCAATCCTTCACAGAACTAGAAAGAAAATTCTAATTTTATATAGATGCACTCACGGGGGCGGGGACCTACATAGCCAAGACTCTCCTAACAAAGGGCAAAGCAGGGGGCATCACATCTCTTGATCTGAGAGTACAAAGCTTTGGCAGCAAGACAGCATGGTTGGGCATAAAACACACAGACTAGCAGGCCAGAGGCCAGAGGTAAACCCACGTCTGCAGTCAACGCAGTTCAGCAAGGTGCAAAGAATCTCAGGGGAGAAAGGGTTCTCTTTTCAACAAATGGTGTTGGAAAAACCAGATCCACACTAGGAAAAATGTAGCCAAACCCTTACTGCTCTTCAGTTACAAAAACCTCAATACATACATCATACATACATACATACATACATACATACATACATACATACACACACACAACTTAAATGTAAATTCTGGAACTGTGAAGCTACTAGAAGCAAGCATAGGAGAAGCCATTCCATCCATTGAAATGTGGAAGGATGGGGATGGGGGAGGCCCCCAAAGCATAAGGAATAAAGGCAAATATACACAAATGAGAAATTCTGCTTGGAAAATCAGCAGGCGTGGTTGTTCCCTATAGGACAGGAGAAAATATTTGCAAACTATACAGCTGATACTCAGAATTCAAAGAATTTAAAAAACTCAATTAGCAAGAAAAACCCAATTTCAAAATTTGGTAGCATGTCTAAGTAGACAGTTTTTAAAAGAATGCATAATTATTTTCTCTATGAATGAAACATTAGCATCAGGACTTATCAGAGAAATGCAAATAAATCTGAAAGTTATCACCTTACTCCAAAAAGATCAAAAATTAGTGCCAGTGAGGATTCAGCAAAAATAGGAGCATTGTACACTGTCGGGACGTAAGTTGCTATAGTATTGGGATTCTTTGAATGTTAAAAACAGAACTGCATTTAAGTTAGCAACTCACCACTGTATGTGTATTCAAAAGAAATAGAATCAGTATATGGGAGAGATGACAGCACTTCGTTGAAGGGTCCTTTACAGTAACCAAGAAATGCTAAAACAAAGTATCAGTCATCAAATGAATGATTTTAAAATGTGGTGCACACACACAGTGGGATATATATTCATTCAAATATAAAGAATGAAATTGGCTGGGTGTAGTGGTGTGTGGCTGTAGTCAAGGGCTGAAATGGCTGGAGAGCTTGTATTCACAAGTTCAAGACCACACTGGGCCACAAGTGGGAGGGAGGGAGAGGGGGAGGGATTCTTTATTTGACAAGGATGGATGGGAAACTCATTGTGTTAAAATGGAATGCATAGGAAGACATGGTCTCACTCACAGAAGGTGAGCACGGGCTATTATTACCAGGTGCTTGGAAGGGAGGTAGGGAGGTGGTAAGGGGGGAAAGGAGAAAGTGAGGCAGGGAAGGAGGGAGGGAGGCTGATCAGTGAACACTGAGTCAATCAGGAGCAGGAATCTCTGCTTTGCTGAACTGTGGGATAGCAATAAATAATAGAGTGAGTGCATTTCTAAAAGCCAGAACAAGGGCTTTTAGGCAAAGGTTTAAGGAGATTTGTTTGGCCTGAGGTGAGCATTACATACATATACTTGTATTGAACATTGCATGGAAGGTGGTACTCCATTAATGTGTATGCCTTTTATGTTTTCATATATCAACTAAAATGTTTTTAAAAACATTATCCAAGTGGCAGCAATGTGTGTAAGTCTCATATTGCATTTACATCACTCGGGAGCTTTCAAAAACTACCTACATTGTGTGAGTAAATCACTGTGTGTGTGTGTGTGTGTGTGTGTGTGTGTGTGTGTGTGTGTGTGTGTGTGTGTGCCTATGTATGTCCAACTTGGACCACATCTCACAAAGATTCTGATAAATTGCTTCCATATAGCTGTAGTGAGCAGCAGGCTGACAGGCACTGTGCAGAATGCTGAACCCAGCTACACACCAGCTCCTAATGCCAATCACGAAACCTTCAAACATAACAACGGTGAATCTCAGGGAAGTAAGTGCAAGCACACCAACTGAACCAGAGACTTCCCTAATGTCCCATGACACTCCTCACCAGCGTCCCCTCAGCTTCCTGCTCCCGGAGCCCTCTTTCCTCTCAAGCACCTCAGGTAGTGAGCCACTGTGATGGGTCAAGGCTTAGCCCTGAGGCCAGCTGTCCTGAGAACACACAGAGAACTACAGTGCTATAAAGCCAGTTTTAAATAGCTGAAACAGGGTCCTGGGTTTGAAATCCTATATTCTCTTATCTTCCCTGGTAGCATTTTCCCACTGCTTGCTGCACAGATTTGATGTAATCCATGAATCTGAATCCAGATGGCTTTTGGCCCTACTTACAACAGAGACCTAATGTTTGGCCCTGAATAGTGTAGCAACAACATTCCCGGAAGCCAGTGTTTGCTCATGGGACAGCAGTTTGACAAGAGAGACGGGTATCAGAACTTCTGTTGTATTTGAGAGGTGCCGGGACAGCATCAGGTAGCCTGACAAAAGGCCTAGGGTGCCTTGGTGGCACTGTCCCACATGTGCTCTATTCTATTCCTCTGTCCCCAAGAGAACAAGCCGCACTCTTTCTAGAGCAGCGGCTCAGTGAGGAAGAGGAGATGGGATCGAGTTTGAGGATCGCACGAGACTTCAGAGTGGGGATTGTAACCCCAGGACTTCATCACTGAATTACTCCGGAGAGTAGACTTGATGAGTGGACTAAGCAAGTCATGGCTTGTTGCCCTCTAAGGGTCAAGTGGAACCGGTTAGAGGCTGGGTTTTGCCTTCCCTTGCCACTAGGAGGCGCTCCAGGACAAGCGCTCTGCGGCCAACCTTGCTGTGCAGCCTCGCATGGGAACTCCTGTTAGTGTTTTGAGTGAGGCAGGTAGTTCAGTGCTTTCCAACCAGTTGTTTTTAACCTGGAAAAAATAGTCCAGCGACTTCCAAGTGAGTTCTTTTGGAAACAGAGCCCTAGGGTAATTCTCGTAGTGTGGTCTCACGGTTTCAATTTTATTTTCTAATTTAACCCAATGGGAAATAGCCAGAGAATTTCATCATTTACAGAAATTGCCATTGAAACTCTTGAGTTATTCCTTGGAAGTGGTGGGGAAACCCTAACAGGCCTTAATTACATTTGGAAGCTACAACCACGAACCAAGAGAAAAACAAAATCTATTGTCATCTTCCTTTAGGACTCAGGCTGGTACATTACAGACTTTTGGTGCAGGAAGAACATAAAAGTCTACAATTTAGGCATAACTTTGAATCGCCAAAAGGATTTTCTCGGGCTGAGGGTGCAGTTAAGTGTAGAACACATATGTGGCACATGTGGAGTGGTTGAGGGACTGATGGGGGAGGGGAAGTTATTTTTTCAGGGGTGGAAATGGTGTGTATGTGTGCAGTTCTCTCGGGGAAGTCTTTTCTCAGAAAGGCTCACAGATCCTAGAGGCAGAATATATATATTCTGCGATAGAATACCGCGTGCTCTTGTGGCTTCCACGCCTGTTGGCGCAGGGCTTGTGCTCGAGCGCCACCTAACGGCAAGGGAAAGGCAAAACCCAATTTTGACAGTCACCTACGTGTGGGTTACAGTAAAGGCAGCCAAGGCACAGAAGAGTTAAGTATGTTGTCCGAACGTGGCGGAAATTAATACTGTGTCATAGTGAGGTTAATATCTCTTTACTCTTTAACTATCTAGAAGCTAGATGTGGTCACAGTTCACTTGAGGCTGGATTCCTGGGGAGCCACAGGTCTTCAGCCCACACAGGAGGGCTGAAGAAGCTAGCCTGCAGTGTCTGAGGAGGACAGTGGCGACAGAAATGATGGAATAGATGAACAGTGGGAAGGCAAGAAGGCAAAAAGCAAAACAAAAGGCAAAGCTTCCCCATCAGACCTAGCATCTGGGCTGACACTGGAAGGTGCTGGCTACATACAGGGCAGGCCCACCTACTTCAGTCACTGTCAAAAATCCCCTGCATGCCCAGGATTAATCTGAGCTAGATAATCCCCTGCAGATGAGCTCACGGGCTTGCCTCGGTGAGTCTAGATACTGCCAAATTGGCAATATGAACTGTCACAATGACATACTTTCTGTATGTTTGATCTCTCCAACACTCCTACTACAGTTCCACCTTTATAGGGGACTTGATCAGAAAGTTAAGTTCTCTACCCAGACTCACATTTAGAAAGGAGTGGCAGGACGCACACACGATGTTAAACCTGTGCCTATCAAGGTCTCTGGGGACTATCACATCCCCCAACCCACCAGTCAGCCCCAGTCATCCTGCCCGGCTGGTCAGCATGTGATGCACTTGATCATACTTCCCCCTGATGCCCCTCCCCTCACCCAGGACCGCTAGGATTTCTCTTGCTCAAGCTTTGACATCTTTCAGAGTTCTCTTTCCCTCTCCATCTTGGTGCCTGAAGGTACCAGAACTCACCCCCTGTATTAAAGCCACTCCAGGCTGTGGCTGTACCCATGGCCTCTATGCTGAGGACTCCTGCCTTTGTAAATCCAGCCAAGATCACTCTCAAAGCTGACTTAAATGCCCACTTGATCTTGTCACTCAAATATTCAGATATTTCAAACTTAACATATCTAAGATGGGGCTCATGATAACCACCCCATCTGTATCCCAAACTATGCCACGTGCAGTCTTATGTAACCCAGCAGACTATAGCTCTCTCCCTTCTGCACTCAAGCTCTATGGGTCATCCTAGAGTCTTTGCTTCCACTCCTAACATCCAATCCTACTGGCTCTCCTTCAAAGCCAATCTGGAATACAGCCCCTCCCTGCCATGATGATCAGCCAACCTTCACTACAAGCTCCTACAATGATACCTCTCTGATGTCATTCCCACAGCCTCCCCCTTGCTCACTGGCCCCTCACATACACAGTGGCCTTTTTGCTGTCCTCCCACCTTTGGCCTTTACCGTAGCTATTCTTCCTCGGGCATGTGTTGGGGTAGGTAAGGAGTTAGGTGACTCAGAGAGGCAGCTTAAATCCTTCAGTTGCTGGCATTTCAACAAGCAATCCTCACACAGTTCATAACCACTCAAGGATGAAGTAGCAGCAAGCCTTCAAACCAAGAGAAGGCAAAGGCAGGGAGGTCGAGAGCTGACCTGGAGCTAAGCGGATAAGTGTGGTAACATTTGTGGTCAGCTGCCTCCTATACATAATAAACAGCCAGAGCCTCAGGCCACAGTGAGCTGGGCCCTCCCATATCAATCCCTAATTAAGAAAATACTCTACAGGCTTGCCTACAACCAATCTATGGAGGCATTTTCCAAACTGGGGTTCTCTTGTCTTAGATGACTTTAGCCTGTGTTACGATGACATAAAATTAGCCAGTACAATCGACCCCTCATCAGCTTGACACACAACACCTTTTAAATCATAACCTGTCCTTTTTTTTTTCATTCATCTTCAAGATCACAGATTAATATCTCAAATATAAAACATTAAACACTTAAAAGTCCCACATTTCTTACTGATTCAAGTACTTCAAAAGTTCAGTCTTTGTAATAAGTAAGTAAGTAAGTAAGTAAATAAATAAATAAATAAAATCTCTTAAAATCCAAAATCTCAGGCATTCCCTGGGAACCCATAGGCCACTCTGGCCAGGGAAGCAAGTAGGCTGACTGCAGATGTTCAGCCCTCCCTCAGCTCCTCCAAACCCAATCCCCCAGTCTCATCGCCAGCTCTGCAGCAGCCACCTCATCCCCACTCTCCAGTGGGTCCCACAGATCTTCCCCTCCAAACTTCCTTCCCCCAATCATTACTTCATCCCACTCTCCAGTGGGTCCCACAGATCTTCCAAACTTCCTTCCCCCAATCATTACTTCATCCCAGCCCCCAGCTCCAGCAGGCACTCCCTGGGTACCTGCAGGCCACTTTGGCCAGCAAGGCAAATGGTAACCTCTCTCTCCTGTCCCATCTCCTAACGTTTCAGCTCCCAATGCCTAGAAATGCATTTTACCTGGAACTCACAGTCTCCCACCATCAGTGTGTGAGAGTCAATATGTGAAGTCTGTTTTGTCAGATACTAAAATGGCTATACCAGCTTGCTTCTTAGATCCATTTACTTGAAGTAATCTCAGAGTAAAAGGAAACTACATATTCAAAGGAAAAAAAATCTATCAAAAAGACATTGTAATTCTTAACATCTACGCCCCAAACAAAGGGCACCCAAGTTCATAAAAGAAACACTACTACAGTGTAAACCTCATATTGACTTTCACACACTGACAGTGAGAGTATTCAATACCTAACTCTCACCAATAGATCATCCAGACAAAAACTAGACAGAGAAATGCTAGAGCTAACAGGTGTTGTAAACCAAATGGACCTAATGAATATTTACAGAACATTTTACCCAAACACAAAAGAATATTCCTTCTTACCAGAACCTCATGGAACTTTATTCAAAACTGACCATATATTCAGATGCAAAGCAAGTCTCAACAGATACAAGAAAATTGAAATAACACCCTGCATCCTATCTAACCATCACAGATTAAAGCTAATATCAGAAACAACAGAATGCTTACAAACACATAAAACTAAAAAACTCTCCAGATCCAAAAAAAGTCAAGACAGAAATTAAGAAATGACTTTCTAGAATGAAATGAAAATGAATATACAGCATACCCAAACTTATGGGCACAGTAAAGTTGATTCTAAGAGGCAAGTCCATAGCACTAAGTACCTACACAAAAAGAAAAACCTGGAGAGATTTCATACTAGTAATTTAATAGCACACCCGAAAGCTCTAGAATAAAAGGAAGAAATCACACCCAAAAAGAGTAGATGGCAAGAAATAATCAAAGTCAGGGCTGAAAAAACAAACAAAAAAGTAAAGCAATACAATGAAACAAATAGTTAACTCTTTGATAAATAATTAATATTGAAAATCCCTTATTTAAATTATCTTTTGAGATAATTTTGGCAGGGGGAGAAATATCCAAATTAACAAAATCAGAAATGTGAAGGGGGATGTAACAATAGGCACAAGGAGATTAAGAGAATCATAAGGACACACTTTAAAACCCTGTACTCCCCTCAAATTGAAAAATCTAACAGAAATGGAGTTTCAGGGTCTTTTGTTTCTGTTTTTGATAGATAGCACCTACCAAAGTTAAATCAAGATCAGATAAGCAATTTTAACAGACCTAGAATTACTAGTGAAATAAAAGCAGTCATTAAAAGTCTCCCAAAAAAGCCCAGGGTCAGATGGCTTTAGTGCAGAATTCTACCAGACTTCCAAAGAAGAGTTAAAGCCAATATTCCTCAATTACTTGACATTATAAGGCCATGGTTACCCTGACACCCATAGCCACATAAAGACCCAACAAAGAAAGATAATTACAGACTAATTTCCTGTAGATGGATTTTCTGTCCACAATTTCCCTTGTGAACATAGATGCAAAAACACTCAATAAAATACTTGCAAACCAAATCCAAGAACACATCAAGAGGATCATCTACCATGATTAAGTAGGCTTCATTCCAGAGATGCAGGGACAGTTCAACATATGGAAATCAGTAAATCACCATATAAACAAACTAAAAAAAAAAAAAACCCAAAAAAAACCATGATCATCTCATTAGATGCTGAAAAGACCTTTAGCAAAATCCAATGGCCCTTCATGATAAAAGTCTTGGAGAGGTTAGGACACTCAATATAATAAAGGCAGCTGGCAGCAAGCTCATAGCCACCCCCTACTTAAAGTGGAGAGAAACACAAAGCAATTCCACTAAAATCAGAAACAAGATTGTCCACTCTCTCCATATCTATTCAATATAGTACTTGAAGTCTTAGCTAGGGCAATAAGACAACTGTAGGAGATCAAGGGGATAAAAAATTGGAAAGGAGGAAGTCAAACTTTCACTATTTGCAGATGATATGATAGTTTACATAAGTGACCTGGAAAACTCTACCAGGGAACTCCTACAGCTGATAAACACCTTCAGCAAAGTGGCAGGATACAAGACTAACTCAAAAAGTCAGTAGCCCTCCTACATAAAAATTTCAAATGGATTTAAAACAAAACAGAGAAACAACACCCTTCTCAATAACCTCAAGACAGTAAAAGTAAGGACTAATAATAGCTTCAAATAATATATATTAAGGTAACTCTTAACTGAGCAAGTGAAAAACTTGTATGTTTAAAACCTTCAAGTTACTGAAGGAAGAACTGAAGATGATATCAGAAAATGAAAAGGTCTCCCATGCTCAAGGATCAGTAGGATTAACATAGTAAAAATGGCCATCCTGCCAAAAGCAATTCACAGATTCAATGAAATCCCCATCAAAATCCCAACACAATTCTTCACAGATCCTGAAAGATAATTTTCTGCTTCATATGGAAACATAAAAATCTCAACAAAGCTAAAACAATTCTGCATAATAAAAGAACATTGGTGGACATACTATCCCAGATTTAAAATTGTACTACAGAGCTATAGTAATTCAAAACAGCATGGTATTGGCATAAAAACAGATTTGTTGGTCTATGGAATCTAATTATAGACCTAGACATAAATCCATGTACCTATGGACACCTGATTTTTTTTTTTTATAAAGAAGCCATAAATACACATTGGAAAAAAGACAGCATCTTCAGCAAATGGTGTTTGCCTAACTGGACAGCTGCATGTATAAGACTCCAAATAGATCCATACTTATCACCCTGAACAAAACTGAACTTCAAATGGATCAAAGAGCTCAGCACAAAACCAGATACACTGAACCTGACAGAAGAGAAAGTGGGGAATAGCCTTGAACTCATTGGCATATGAGAAGACTTTCTGAACAGAACACCAATAGTGCAGGCACTAAGATTGACAATTAATAAATAGTTCTTCAAGAAACTGAGATGCTTCTGTAAGGCAAAGGACACCATCACCCAGACAAAACAGCAGCTAACAGAATAGGAGAAGATTTTTACCAACTATACATCTGATTGGAGGGCTAATAACTAATGTATATAAAGAATTTTTAAAAACTAGATAATAAGAAAACAAATAACCCAGTTTAAATGGGGTACAGCTCTTAATAGCGGATTCTCAAAAGAGGAAACTCAAATGGCTGAGAAATTAAATTTAAAAAAATGTTTAACATCCTTAGCCATCAGGGAAATGAAAATCAAAACTACTTTGAAATTCCATCTTACACCTGTGAGGATGGCTAAGATCAATAATACAAGCAATAGCTCATGCTAGGAAGGATGTGGAGCAAGGGGAACACTCATCCATTGCTGAAGGGAGTGCAAACTTGCACAGCCACTATGGAAATCAGTGTGGCAGTTCCTCAGGAAGTTGAAAGTAGATCTACCTCAAGACCCAGCTATACCACTCGTGGGCATCTACCCAAAGGACAATTCATCCCACCCCAGAGACACCTGCTCAACCATGTTCATTGCTGCTATATTCATACTATCCAGAAGTTGGAAACAACCTAAATGTCCCTCAACAAATGAGAGGATAGAGGAAATGTGGTACATCTACACAATGGAGTGTTACTCAGCCATTAAAAAAAAAATGAAATCATGAAGCTCAAAGGTAAATTGATGGAACTAGAAAATCATCCTGAGTGAGGTAACCCAGAGAAATATGGTATGTATTTGCTTATATGGTATGTATTAGCTGTTAAAGTCATTGATAAGCTACAAGCCCTAGAACCACAGAGGTTAGTTATAGAGTAAGGGACAAAGGGAGACTGACAGATCTCCCTGGGAAAGGGAATAGAGTAGTTGCAGATGGATGGTGGGCTGGGACATGAGGATCAAGTATGAAGGAGGAGGGGGAAATCAAGATGAGGGAGGGAAAATGGGGAAAGATAGCTAAAATTTAGGGTCATTTGAGAGGTAGTATGTAAACCAAATATAGAAGCTTCCTAAAATATATTCATATATGAAGGTGATCTAAATGGGGGAGACAGAGTCCCAAGTAGACCTCTCTTGTCTCTAAATGAAGCTTCCAGTCCCAGTATTGGGTTACATCTAATTGAGTTGTTAGCCAAGGGATCCCATGTGAATGAATCCCCAAACGACCCAGGCTGTTGCCAAGGCTGTAGGTTGCTTTCCTCAAACTGATAGCAATGCCCTATTTCTGAAGACATCACCTACATAGCTCATTGAACATGGAGAAATCAAGTTGGTGCCTCTAGAGTCTTTAGTAGAGGAAGGCACTACCAAAACAGAAAGAGAAGCACTTGTAGCATCCGTGCTACAATCTGCTCCACTAGAGACTGAAATAAGAGACAAGACAGCGGGTCATTTGTTCAACATGAATGCCAGAATTCCAAATGCCTTTTATTGAGGGGATGGGGTGGGCTTATATACTGACTCAGCACAGTGGAAAACAAGAGTCAACCGTGCAAGTTTTCAGGCTTACCTCCTCCCCAGCACATGTGTGTTAGCAAAGCAGGAAGAGTACCAACAACAACTCTGGGGCAAGATGTTCCAGTCAACAGCTTCAGGCTTGCTCAAGGTGTCTCGGGGGTCCATGAGGGCCCTACAGCACAAACCCTTTTCCCTACAATGGTGTTCTGACTGTAAGATACACTATGGCAATGGTGGCACAAAGCTTGTGGGAGTAACCAACCAATTTCTGCTTTGACTCAAGGCCTACTCTACAAGATGGAACCCATACTGGACTCTGCTTGAGTGACAGAGAACCTGAGAGCAGATAGCCCAGGGTCTTGGGGCAAAACCAATTACTACCATTCTAAAAAACAAACAAATGAACTATAATAAAATGACTTCTAATGGCATTCTGTTATACCTATAGATCAGTTCCTTGCTCAGCCATCATCAGAGAAGCTTCTTCCTCATGCAGCAGATGGGAACAAATACAAAGACCCACAGCCAGGCAAGCAGAGAGAGGAAAGAGAAGGAAAGGGAGGGGATGTAACCCAGACCCAGGAAGACAAACATGGTATGTACTCACTCAAGAGTGGATATTAGAGGTAAAGCAAAGGATAACCAGGCTACAGTCTACAGCCCCAGAGAAGCTAGGTAACAGAGAGCACCCTAAGAGGGACACATGGATTGCCCTGGGAAGGGGAAATAGATGAGATCTCTTGGGTAAACTGGGGGTGGGGTGGGGATGGAGTGGAAGGGATGGGGGATGGGAACATGAAGAATGGAAATGGCCATGTTAGGGGAAGGATGGAGAGGAAGAGTAATAAAAGAGATATCTTGATAGAGGGGGCCTTTATGGGGTTATAAGGAGAAACCTAGTACCAGGGAAACAACTAGGAATCCACAAGGATGACCCCAGCTAAGACTCCTAGCAATAGTGGAGAGGGTTCCTGAACCAGCCTTCTCCTATAATCAGATTGGTGACTACCCTAATTGTCATCATAGAGTCTTCATCCAGTAACTGATGGAAGCAGATGCACAGATCCACAGCCAAACACTGGGCCAAGCTCGGGAGTCCAGTTGAAGAGGGAGGAGGGACTATATGAGCAAAGGGGGATCAAGATCATGAGAGGAAAAACCACAGAGACCACTGACCAGAGCTCATGGGAGCTCACAGACACTAGACCAACAGCTGAGGAGCCTCTGCATGTGTGTGAGAGTTGTGTTGCTTGGTCTGTTTGTGGGTGGTGTTGTTTTGCTTGCAGCTGCGGACGATGAAACACGAACCACAAAGCTCAACAAAACGAATGTAGTTTATTGGGGAAAGGGAACAAAGGAAGGGGTAGATGTTGTCTAATCAGGAACAGGGGTGGAAGGGGAAGAGGAAGAGGGGAAAAGAGGGAGAAGGGATAAAAGGGGAAGAAGGGGCAAACAGGTGGGAGGTGCTCCCTTAACAGGGAAAGCTTGCACATTACGCAGCCACGAAACGTGTGATATAGCCAAGCAACACAGGGCATTTGAGCTAAGAATCTGCCTGAATGCCAGTTGTCAGGGGGTGGGGTCAGCATAATGCCTGAATCCTTATAATGGGACCCCTAGCAGTGACACCAGGATCTAGCCTTGGTGCATGAACTCGCATTTTGGAACCTATTCCCTATGGTGGGATGTCTTGCTCAGCCTCCATGCAGGCCTTTGGAGCTTAGTCCTGCCTCAACTTAATAAGCCATGCCTTGTTGACTCCCATGGGAGGCCTTACCCTTTCTGAGGAGTGGATGGGGGTGGGGCATAGAAAGGAGGTGAGGGGAGTGGACGGGAGGAGAGAAGGGAGGGGAAACTGGTTGGTATGTAAAATAAATTAAAATTTTTAATTAAAAATATTCAAAGTCAACTGTGGCCCCTGTAAAATCAAAAATAAGTTTAAAAAAAACTGTCTAATTTCATGAGGAAAGAACCAAGGCACAGTCACAATTTGAACAAAGCAAGACAAAACCATGTAAATAATTCAATGTCCAATAGCTAGGATTCACTCACCATCTCTGGGCTCCTCCAAAGGGCTTGGGTCACTTCTCCAGCTCCGCCCTCGGCAGCACACACAGCTGTCCTCTAGGCTCCAGCTGGCTCCACTCCAATGCTGCTGTGCTTGTCAGTCAACCTGTGCTACCAGCACCTCCAAAAATGCCTGGATCTTCTGTAACTGGACTGCACTTTCACCAATAGCCTCTCCTGGGTTCTCTTCAGGGTACAAAGCCTTAGCTTTTCTCCATGACCTTTTTGATCCTGGGGCCCTTCCACTGCTACTCAGGCTGCCCATCACCAAGGGCCTCTCCCAGCCTCTCACAGTGCCAAGGCTCAACTGCTCTCCATGTCCCTTTCAAAACCAGTACTACCTGGGAGACTCTTCCATGTGCCAAGTTTAGCTACCACACGAGGTACAACCGTGGCTGCCTCTGAACACAGCTTGCACGTGCTGACTCTCAGCACTCTTGTCAGATTTCACCTGGGTGGTGCTGGAATCTTTTTATTCACAGCTGGTTCTCCAACCCCAGCTGACCAGCATCCATTGTTCTAGCAAAGCAGAGGTTTTACCTCATGGTTCTGGTCTGTTAGTCACAGCTGATTCTTTAGCTCCAGCTGACGGGAAACACAGGTTCTTCACATAAATGGCCTAGTACAGTCTTTTTCCTCCCTCTGCACTTCACAAGCCAGGCCTCCATCATCTACACTGCTTTCAACGCTCTTAACTCCCAAGTTCCTGTAGAACAGTCCCTCAATGTTCCAAAGCCCTTCCCCAAACCTCCCAAAAGCAACATGGCCAGTCTGTCACAGCAATACCCCACTATCCTTTAGCAACTAGTCTCAGTTAAGATTACTATGATGGAACACCATGACCAAAAGCAAGTTGGGGAGGAAAGGGTTTATTTAGCTCACACCTCCACATCACAGTGCATCACTGAAGCAAGTCAGGACAGGAGCTCAAGCAGGGCAGGAGTGGAGGCTGATGCAGAGGCCATGGAGAGTGCTGCTTACTGGCTTGCTCCTCCTGCCTTGCTCAGCCAGCCTTCCCACCAACCCAGGAATGGCCCCACCAATCACTAAGAAAATGCTCTATAGGCTTGCCTACAGCCCGTTTTATGGAGACATTTTCTCAATTTGGGTTCCCTCCTCTCAGATGACTCTAGCGTGACATAAAAATCAGCCAGTACAGAGAAAAAGAATGACAACAAATGCCATTCTTATCTTCTTGGTTCCAGCCCGTACACTGAACTTCAGAAGCCAGAGATAATTTCTACATAGAAGGTCCTTATGGTGAGCTTCAGGCTCTTGCCTGTCTGATAAAATTCAGAATCCTCTGCACAGGCCACAATCCTCTCTCTCCTCTAATCTCCCTCTCGGTTATTTCCTACTTTGGTAACCCCCAAGAGGACAGCAACCTGAGTACTAAACAGGATCAGCAAAGAGCACATCTGCTCTAACCTCTGTGTGACCCCGACGCTCAGGAGACAAATTCAAGCAAGGAAGCTGTGGCGTCAGTCTCCTTTGACGCCAGCAGGAAGGTGGAGCCTAGAAGCAGATTTGTGGCTGACGGTCATTTCCCCCAACAAGAAAGTCCCAAGAGGACCAGGAAGCCATTCCAGCTGGAAAAATGTTTACTCAACAGTGCCGTGTTAATTCTTAGCCCATCTTATGTGCGCTATTGCATGTCCCCGAAGCATGATTAAAAATTCCCATCTGCAGTTTGCAGGCACACAGTAGTAACAAGGCTAAAATACATAAAGGCAGATCTTTGAAGTAGGATGCTTACCGAGCTCATCTCTTGTCCCCACTGCCCCCACCCAAATTCCAGATGGGCTCCGAGGTTGGACTAGTCAGTAACTTAGAGGGAGGTCATTTTCCAACTCAAGGAAAATGTATGAGGGACCTGTTGGGGACAGTCTATGTGTCTTCCTGTGTCTATGGTCTGTACTGCTACAACAAAATATCTGAAACTTATAAGTACATTTTTAGAATAATAAAAACACACAGCGGTAAACATCTCTAAACATCTATTTTCAAAATCCCCCGCAAGTTTATTTTAAAGTTATTGCTGGAGAGATGGCTCAGTGGTTTAAAAAAAAAAACAAAACAAAAACAAAAAACGGGGGGGGGGGAGGGGGAGAGGCACAGCCTTTGTGATTGTATTTCCTTGTATCCGCGTGAGCAATTCTCCAGAATAAAAAAAGAAATGCAGAAAAGAGCCTGAGAAGGCCAGAGTTAGGTAACTTCCCTGACAGCCTGTGCTCAATTAGCACAACCCACAGAGTGGAAGAGGAGAATTGATCCCTGTAGGCTGTGCCCTGACCTCCCTGGGTGCTCTGGAGCTGTGTGCACTCATGCACACAAACACACGAATAAATGGAAAAGATAACAAAATAAAATGGTAGTTAATAGCTGGGCATGGTGCACACACCTTTAATCCTAGCACTTGGGAGGCAGAGGCAGGTGGATCTCTTGAGTTCCTGGTCTCCACAGCAAGTACAGGCCAGCTAGGGCTACAAAAAAACAAAAAACAAAAAAACTGTCAAAAAAAAAAAAAAACAAGCAAACAAATAAATAGGCAGTTAATGTCTCATTTGTAGTTGGAAAAAAATCCCCTTTAACTGAAAGAAGCCCACTGAGCTTATTTCTTCCCACCACAGACCTCTGATGTAGGAAGGAGCTGAGTTCAAGTTTTAGTGCCCAAGACACCATCAGACAGCTGCTAGAGTAAGGGCCAGGGAACATCTGTGGCCACGTATCATCTAGAAGTGTAGGAACTTGGTTGTTGCTGTTACTCAGAGCAGAAAGACACAGGCTTGATGGGTTTTCCATGGTTTATCTCAGTGGTCCTGCATTGTGAGGTAAGGTTAGGTTCATGGCTGACCTATGCTGCCACTCAGTAAAGAACATGGCCTTCCTCTCCCACTGGAGATTGGGTGAAAGAAATCACATTCAGGATGCTGAAGGTAGGGAATTCGAGAAATGGAGTTTCTAGAGTTTTCATTCCTATGAGTGTTCAGTAGCCTGTGAGGAGGTGGACTTGAAGGCTGGTTACCAAAATCTCCATGCCTCAGCAAAGAGCCCCAAACAAGCAATGTTTGTCTCATGGGAAAGAAAATCAGGCAATTTTACATTTGTTGACTCTTAGGAATGAGAGCTTCGTGGCTATTTCCCAATATGTAGCAGCTTCTGCAATGAATTACAGTTCTGACTTTTAATTAGTTAATTTTAGTTTTTGAAACAGATGTTACTCTGTAGCCAAGGGACCTAGAGCTCACTTTGAATTAAATATTTAAAAGGAAAAAACAATAGTATAATTATAGTGTCATGCATTAGTGGAAAAAAATATTTTTCCTTAAAATATTAAAAAATAATTAAAAAAATAATGAAGCTGAAGCCATCCAAAAATACCCTCACAGAAACACCCAGAATGTTTGTGTAAACGTCTAGGCGCCTGTGGTGATTTAGTGAGAAATGTCCCCATAGGTTCACACTTTTGAATCCTTGGTCCCCAGTTGGTGCCACTGTTTAGGGAAACTGGAACTTCAAGGGGGTGTGGCCTTGCTGAAGGAAGTTACTGGGGACTGTAAGGGTTCATTGCCCCATCCCACTCCACTTCCTGCTCTCTCTTTTTCCTGATGTGGTTGCGATGTGACCTCAGCTCCCTGCTCCTTCTCGCTATTATGGACACCTAGCCCTCTGGAACAGTAAGCCAAAATAAACTTTAGTTGCCCTTGGTCATGGCATTTTGTCAAAGCAACAGAAAAGTTACTAACACAACATCTGATGTCCCAGGTAAGTTTACACATATTATTAACCACCCTATGACTGAAATTAAACTACACTTGCTAAGTTACTATTTTAACTCCTAAAGCAATCACTAAGACAATAACCCAAAATAATGTAATTGCCTCAATAGATATTAAAAATGCACTTGACAAGAATCTCATACCCTTTGATTACAAATACATACCCACATCAACAAACTAAGAAGAAAAAAAAATATTGCTGTGGGGTATTTATACTGTGTGAAGATGTGTCCTTGTTATTGGTTTAATAAAGAGCTGAAAGACCAAAAGGTAGGCAGGAGAGGTTAGGTGGGACTTCCTGGGAGAGACAGAAACTCAGGGGTTAGAACCTAGGTACATGAGGGAGACTCCAAGGAGACATGGAAGGAGTCAGACATACTGAATGGAGGAGAGGTAAAAAGCCACCTGGCAGAATGTAGAGTAATAGAAACAGGCTAATTTAAGTTATAAGAACTAGTTGGACTGGCCCCCAGACTGATAGCTGGGAATCCAGCATGGGACTGACTCAGACTCCCTGAACATGGGTCTCAGCTAGAAGGACTGAGCAGTCTAAGGGGCCCCAGACAATGGAACCAGGATGTATTCCTGGTGCACAAAAGGACCTTGCGGGCACATCCCCCATGGAGGGATGCCCCCTTAAACTAGAGACAGGAGAGAAGTCTAGTCCCTGCTTCAAATGACTTGACAGATTTACATGACCCCTCCTGGATGGCATCACCCTACATGTGGAGTGGGGGGGGGGAGCAGGGGAGGGCGGTCGGGTGCATGTGAGGGGGTAAGAGAGGGAAAGAGGGAGGGAGCGAGGGTGAGGGAACTGGGATCCATATGTAAAATTAAAAAACAACAACAACAACAACAAAACCTAGTTGGGGAAAAGCCTAAAGGCAAAGCATTCATAAGTAATAAGTCTCCATGTCATTATCTGGGGGCTGGCAGTCCAAAAAATTTGACAAGACTGGCTACACTTCATCAACTAATGAAAATGTGTGTGTGTGTGTGTGTGTGTGTGTGTGTGTGTTGTGTGTGTGTATGTGTGTGTGTTTTGAAATGGCATTGCTCTGTGTAGCCTTGGCTGTCCTGGAACTTGCTCTGTAGACCAGGCTGGCCTTGAACTTATAGATCCACCTCCCTCTGCCTCCCGAGTGCTGTGATGAAAAGAGTGTGCTACCACTGCCCAGCCCCGCTAGTAGTATTTTATTGTGAGTAATGTGAAAGACTGATATTCACTTTCTAAGACCAGCAATAAGGCAAGGGTATACACTTGTGTCACTTATATTCAGCATTATACTGATGGCCCCAAAGAGGACAGTTAGACAACTAAAGGATATAAAAGGCACTCAAACTTGTGGATAAACATGGTCTTGTAAAACAAAAAAATTCTAAGAAATGCACATACACACACACACACACACACACACACCCCATGATAGGCAAAGTTGAGGACTCAAAATTCAAATGTCAGTTGTATCCCTATATACTAAGAAAAGATTATATGAAGATAAGTTCAGAAAAAAATTCCATTTGCAATAACGTCAAGTGAAATGAAACACTTGGGAGTAAGTGTAAGGAGAGACATCTAAGGTATGTGTACCAAAAACAACAAAACATGAGAAATAAGATCCAGATAGAGGCTAGGGAGACAGCTGGGTCAGTACACTGCTTTCCGTGCAAGCACGAGGACCTGTGTGTGAGAGGCCAGGAGCACTTTGCTCTTTTTGTAATCACAGCATGGGGGAGGCAGAGAAAAGCAGATCCCTGGAACTCACCAGCCTGCCAGCCTAGCCAAACCTGTGAGATCCATGTTCAATGAACCCTGTCTCAAAAAATGAACTGAAGGGCTGGAGGGTAGCTAGGTAACACTTGGTACTCTTGCAGAGGACCTGGCTACAGAGTGAAACGCTGCCTCCAAAAACAAAAGAACACAAACAGAAAACAGACAGGTAGACCTCTGTTTGTTAGATGTTTAGTTGTACAATATAACGGGCTTCGTTGAAGCATAGATAGATGTTGCCGTGGTCATATCCGTAGTTCACATTGCCCTTGCATGTGAACTCAGATCTGTAAATACTCCTGGCTTTGCTGTTCAAGACTTCATGGTCAGAAAACCCAAATGTGACTCCAGATAAATCATTTGATACCAAACTTCATCTTCTGGACTCTTGGAACAATAGATTTCCAGCCTTCACATCTCATGAAGAATATTTACAAATCATATTGGTTAATGATCCCTTTTTTCCAGACTTATGCCAGCACCTTGACTGAGTCAGGAATGCAGAGGTGACCTACAAATGTTGTTCAGTTTCCCTTTTCTCTATCAATTTATGCCTGGGGACCTTCACTTTCAAAAATGAGTTGCTTTCCCTCATTTGAAATACATGAGAAAGAAGAATTGTTCATCTACAAATAGCTGTGAAACCCAGTGAACTCCAGAACTCTCCTTTACCAAACAGCATTACGTAAGTCTATTGCTCACAGCCTAAGTCTTGGCAAGAATCATAACATGAGTCTCCAGGGTTGTCCCAAGAATAGTGGGTCCCAGAGAAAGAAGAATGACTTGTGGCAGGAACTCTGAGGAGAGCTCCAATCTGTTCCCATGATTTATGGTCTCCTGCTCTGGGTAATGACTCCCACCTTTTGGTCCATGCCCACAAGGCGTGGGCTGTCTTGGGCTCACATAGCACACAGGGCCCACAAATCACCTCCGTTGCCTGCAAAGTTTTCATCTGCCTTGCTGTAGAAGACAGGTTTGCATCTGTGGCCAGGAACCAGGGCCAGGGGTATAATAAAACCTGATTTGGCTACAACGACAGCCAAAGTCAAGGAATTCCACACACTTTTCCAGGAATACAGATTTGATGGAAAATGTCAGTTTTTGCAAGAAAGACATTTTCAGAGTTGTGAGTGACAATCTAATAAAACAGCTGTGAAATTGTGTCAACTTGGTGCAACTTAGTGTTATTTGGGAAGAAAGAACCTCAGTTTATAAAATTTCCCACCATGTTGGCCTATGGGCAAGCTTGTGGTAAATTTTCTTAATTCGTGGTTGATGTGGAAGTGCCCTGCGCATTGTGGGTGATGCCACTCCCCAAGGCTGGTGGTCCCAAGGTATGTAAGAAAGCAGGCTGTGCAAGCCTTGGGGAGCAAGCCGGTAAGCAGCACTCCTTCATGGCCTCTACTTCAGCCCCTGCCTCCATGTTCCTTCCCTACTTAAATCTCTGCCCTGACTTCCCCCAGTGATAAATAGCCTGAGAGTTAGAAGAAGAAATAAACTCTTTCCTCCCCAAGTTCCTTGTGGACTTGATGTTTTATCAATAGAAACCCATCTCAGATAAATGACTCTCATAGGCCGTTCTCAAGTCTGTCTAGAACAGAGACCACAATCAACTTTATCAAGTGCTTAACAATTTGCGAGGTTCAGATTAAATGATATCCAGCAATGTGATATATGATCCCTGCATGAAAAAGCACTGGGGACCCAAGGTAGAAGGTGGAGATAGAAGCTTGAGCATGGTGTGTGGAAGAAGGGATGGGAAATGAGGTGGTGATAGACAAGCAACTCCACAGCCTTTCCTGTGAGTGGGCAGGACAATGGTGCAGTTGCTGTGCAGGTCCACCAAAATGGCACAGAGAACTTCTAAGCCCAGTGCCTGCCATGCCATGCCACGAGCACACTCAGGAATTCAGATCAGAAGCTACCTTTAGCCAAGACAGACCAAAGTTGTTTTTCCTCAAGGAACTGCAAGTGGAAAGGCTAGATGTTGGGGACCATCACCATCCTCACTACCTCAGGCCTCTGAGATAGAATATTACTGCCTCTTAAGAAATAAACAGAATGTTCTGCAGAGCATTCCTAGATACAGGCTTGCGGTTTTACAACCAGTTAAAGGATAGCTCAGGATATTCCTCCTGTTGTAGCTTTACAACCAGTTAAAGAATAGCTCAGGCTATTCCTCCTGCTACAGCCAGTTAAAGATTAGTTCAGGGCGTTCCTTCTACTGACCCTTTCATCCTGCCCACTTGCGAACCTGTTCACATCCTGCCTATGGCCCTATATAAGCCTCCCCTGAGAAAATAAAATTTGGCAGCTTGATCAGAATACTATCTTGCTGTCATTCTTCTTACCCCTTGTTCCTCGATTCCCCTAGGTGTTTTCTGGTTCGTTGTTGACTGCCCCTCAGGTAGGGGCAGAATTGGCACCCAACATGGGTCTTTTTGTTTTTGTTTTTGTTTGAGACAGGGTTTCTCTGTGTAGTTTTGGCTGTCCTGAAACTTAGTTTGTAGACCAGGCTGGCCTTGAACTCAGAGGTCCACTGCTTCTGCCTCCCATGTGCTGAGATTAAAGATGTACTCCACCACTGCCTGGCTAGTCAGGTGTATTTGCTGCTGGCAAGATGAGGTTAGATGAAGCTCATTTCAGCCTTAAGACTGCTCTGGAGGGTGCTGCCATGGACCAGGTTCCAGGCAGGGCCAGTCTCTCTCCTCTCCGCTGCTTCTGTCCCGTCTTCAGACTTATCATAGGATTCAGGTGAGAGTGCCCAGGGAATTCCTGGTCTCCAGACAGGTTTCTTGGCATTCCCACCCATCCCATGACAACTTGAGAGTGATGCTTGTGTGGTTGTTTACTTCTGCTCTTTTGTCTGTGAGATGTCACTACAGATGAGCACTTAGGTGGCCAAATCTTAGCCACAAGGACAAAATGACAAAGCTGCCAGGATAACTTACAGCTGAGGCCAACTACTTCAGTAGAAGAGGAAGAGGGTTAAATGGTGTTTTTTCTTAAGTCACTATTGTTTCAAGACAAGGTCTTATATTGCAGTATGGAAGACCATCTGAAGAGTCAACTTGGCATGCCAGGCATACTGGTTTATGCCTGAAATCTTGGCACTCATGAGAGCGTGATCGAGCCCAAAGGATTGCAGCGAGTTCTCAGGCAGTCTGGGGCAAAGAGCTAGGCCCTATCTCAAAGCACAAGGCCAAACAGAGCACAGCAGTGAGGTCCTGTCACTCAGTTATCAGCAAATGCACGTGCATGCACAGCTGGCCAGCTGCAGTTCCAGAAGGCCATTCCTTCTCCTTTCCAGGATCCCAGGGCCGGAATGGATCTTGTTTCTCTTCCTGCCAGCAGAAGTCAGCATCTTGACATCCTGAGCTTTCTCTTTCCTGAAATATATTCGTTCCTCAAATCCCTCCTGTGTTCTTTACTAATCGAATGTTCCAAGGTGTGTGTCTGTGTGCAAGTGCGCATGTATTAGATACACATTCCCAGCTCTGAATTGTTTCACGCCAACTGCATTTGGGTCTCCACCCTTAAACTCCCTGAATTTTCTTTAGTTGGGTATGGGATGTGTTCGAATTCATTACTGTGTTTATCATAGGAGCCAATCAGGTGGAAGTGTCCGTTCAATACAGAGGCAAAGTGGTCACAATTTAGGGTCATGCATGCGGTGGGTCCAGGGAGGTGGGGGGGACATTGGGCTGAGGATGTCAACAGAGAGTCACCGGGCTGGACCATTCTGAGAAGGTGTCCTGCTTCCTTTAACATTTGCCACTTGCCATAAAGGAAAAGCCAGTAGCTGCTTTCTGAGCTGGCCTGGTTTCATAGATGGACCTGACCGGCATCATAATACCACTGTCGCTGTCATTTTTTCCTTGCATACTGATATCTCTGCCTCCAACAAGGATTTGTTGCAGACAAGACAAGCTCACAGCCCCCAGAAGTGCCCAGCCAAGTTTTCATCTGTCCTCCACACTTCCATCACTCTTTTCTCCTTCCGACCTCTGTTTCTATGAAAAGATTAATCTTTATGGTTCAGCTCTCTAAAAGAAAGCGCTGATAGCAGGAGAGGCAGTGAGCGGCACTTTCCCACGCCGACTCTGGGTGCTGCACTTCTGCTCTTTAATCTTGCTGCTGTCAAGCTCCATTAGGATGCCTGAGCATCAGCCTCCTACCTTTGGGGCCCGGCCTTCCATCAGGCCCTGCTGAAACAAGGATGGTGTTTGAGATTGGTATAGAAAAGAAGGGCAGGCTTCCAAAGAGCAGGGCTCTGACTCAATACCCTGCTGGCCTGGTCCCCTTACACATCCCAGGAGGCTGTTTGTCCTCCCAGGGGTAAGTGGTGACAACCTCTGGTGGGAGCTATCAGAGTGCCAGGTGCTGGCACGCATACAGTGACTTGAAAACAGCTGAAGACCAGGGCTAAGTGATGAATGTCCTCTTCCTGAGAGCACAGAATGGAGGAGATGGATCCCCACCACCAGAGTGAAGAAGCCAAGACATCAGCTCAGGCAGAAGAGTCAAGGGTGACAGCTGTTCCTGCTGACCTGGCTTCTCCTCTAGCCTCCTGGGTGGCTTGGTTGAGTCAAAAGTAACACTTGGGCCAAGACTGGCAATACCTTCCTCAGAAGGAAGAGGCCCCCTGCCTATGCCTTTGACATAAAGTTGAAACAAGTGTCATAAAGGAAGCTGAAGGAGAGGCTTCTTTCTCTGGCTCAAATTAGAACTTTTGTTGTCACCAGCAGAAAACATTAAGGGCTCAGCTATACAAGCTATTGTGCTGAATCTAAAATCAGAAAGGGGTTTGTGTGTGTGTGTGTGTGTGTGTGTGTGTGTGTGTGTGTGTACATGTGCATGTGCATGTATATATATATATATATGAGTGTGTGTGCATGTATAAGTGTGTGTGTATATATGTGTGTCTGCTTATATATATGCCATATACTCTTAAAGCTCTTGATATTTTTTCATATAAAGTTACTCACTTGTATTAAAAAAATTTAGTGAGCTTTTATTAGTATGACAAAAAATAAAAGCAATGATTCTTATTCAGTCCTTCTTGCTAGTAAAACAGATAGTACTAGGATGGCAACACACAACAAAAGCAGGGAAGGTCAGAAGAGGCCTGACTGGACCTTACTCCACAGGTATTGCTGGAAAAAAATACTTTCCCTCTCAGAGAAGGTCAAATCAAACTCTACATCCTTCTTTGCCAAACTGAGTATTTATTGTAGAACATTCACTTTTGTTATTTGATAACTTTAATTTGGAATTAAAGTGAATTTGCAAATGAAGAGAGTCAACTGCTGTCTTAGTTATGGTTTCTATTGCTGTGAAGAGACACCATGACCACAGCCACCCTTACAAAGGAAAACATTTCATTGGCTTATAGTTAATAGGTTTAGTCCAATGTCAGCATAGTGAGAAGAACGGTGGAGGTAGGTAGACACAGTGCTGGAGAAGGAGCTGAGAGTTCTACATCCGGACCAACAGGAAGCAGGAAGTGAACTGAACCTCTAGGCCTGGTCTGAGCTTCTGCGACCTCAAAGCCCATCCCCAGTGACACACATCCTCCAACAAGGCCACACCTCCTAATACCGCCAGTCCCTATGAGCCTGTGGGGTCATTTTCACTCAAACTGCCACATTTGTGGCACCTAATTGTTTTAGTGACACAAATATGGCATGCTTCTTTTTTGTAAATGATTGTAAGTATCTTCAGGCCAAAGCAAAGATTTTTCTACCTTAAGAAGAAAAATGTTCATTCATAGCAACAGAAAGCAAACTAAGACATCCTGTTTGCGACAGCAACTAGCTCAGTCATGAAAAAGTGAGGCGGGAGCTAAGGGGATGGCTTGTTCAGAAAGTGCTTGCCTCCACACACATGGACCCCAGTTCCATCCCTGGCACCAATATAAGAAAATCCAGGCATGGTAGCACACACGGTAGCTGAAATCCAGCTCTGTGGAGGTTGAGACAAGAGGATCCCTGAGGTTCACTAGCCAGTCTGGCCTAATTAATGAGCCCTGCAGACCCAGTAAGAAATCCTGTTCCAAAACTGAACCGATGACTCCTGAGAAAGACACTTGCATTTGGCTATAGTGTGCTGTGTGCAGTGCGTGCATTTTCACATGTAAGGCACTTAGTGTGTTGTTACGTTGTGTGTGTGTGTGTGTGTGTGTGTGTGTGTGGAGATTGAGATCAGGCATCTTCCTTAATCGCTTCCCCTCTAGTATCCTGTGGCAGGGTCTCTCGCTGAAACTGGAGCATGCCCATTCAGCTAATTTGGCTACCCGGCTTGACCCTGCCATTCCCTATCTCAGAGGCTGCCATGCCCACCAGTTCTTATGTGTATTCTGGGGATCCTAAATTCAGTCCTCAGGCTTGCATGGCAAGTGCTTTATCAGTTAAGCTGTCTCCCCAGCCCTCTAGTTCTCCTGTACAATCAGCAAGACAAATAAACTGTGTGTTGGAATAGGAATGACCTGGACAGAGAGAGGGATCATAGATTTGTGAGGTATATGCCATAAAAACTATGGTGCCTGCGAGTACAACATTGCTACTTGAGGACTGGAGAAACATCCCCGTGTGACAGTGAGCTCATCGTTTCTGTTGTGAAAGCCTTAGAAAGCAACGCTGAGATAGTGACGATGACCCAGGATTCTTCTTTAGATACAGGTGATGCCAGTACTGAGAGTTACTGGAAAGAGGTTTCTAGGGGAGCTCAGACAGCTGGCTGAACAAGACATGGAGTATAAGACAAGCAAACAAACGTATGTGTTACATTTTGTCATTGTTTGAGACAGTCTCACTCTCTCACGCAGGCTGCCATGGTATTTTCTGTTTACCTCAGGCTGGCCTTGAACCCAAGTGCCGAGACTACAGGGATGAACCACCATACCTAACATGTGGGGAATTTTCAGCTATAACTACCTTGTAGTGAGTGCCCATTGCGCAGAACTAACAATGCTGTGGGCATAGGCCTTCCATGGAGGCGAGTATTGCTTAGATTGCAGTGCTAAGAATGGACCTATTGCGGTTTAATAAACAATTAGGCTGAATAGATGTTTATTCAGGGAGAAATAACTCACAACATAGGCAGATGAATGCAGCGGGTTCCACACACATATCCTCCCAGCGTCCACCAGCAAGAGAGAGCCTCCCTCCTCAACCTTCCCCCCCCCCCGCCCCATCACGTCTGGCCATGTCTCCACCCCCCAATGGGCGTGGCCTAAAGGTGAATATCTCACTACATGGGCCCATCATGATTCTAATGCAGTTGCCTAGTAGTGGAAAACAGTCTTCTCCCTTGAGCCTGTTTTCCTATTTGCTAATACAGAATGTAAGGTTGTGTTAGCCAAGGGCAAATAGCGAATCTTTTCAGAGGGCAGATATGATGTCCTTGATAACAAAGCAAGGCCAAAATGCCCTCAGCATAATTCTAGCTCTCTTCAGATATTCTTGCATAATCTTGATGTCAACACATTGCACTCAACTCCCACGAGTAACACAGACGAATAATCCCAGTTCTCATGGACACAGAGATTTCAGACTTGTAAATTAATTGCTGAAGGAGTTTGTACTGAGAAATATAAACATGTTAATGACTTGTCTGTTCCAGGTAGCTAAAAATAGTCTGAAGGTTAGCTAATTTCATTTCTTTAAATAATTCTCCTTTAATTCACAGTGTTACAACAGTCACAGGACCCAAGTACACAGCTTATAAATTTGAACTTAAGAGCGCTCCCTAGTCATTTACTGAATGACCTGTAGCTCTCTTGTGGCTGTCTGTTCAAGAACTGATTCATCCTTAAATACCTTCTGGTGCCCCACGCCAAGAGGAAATCGAAGGTCCGCTGCTTCATATGGAAGCAGACACTTTCGAACCCCTCGTTGCTGGCTGATGCTTTGTTAAATCTGGACCCCGGTGCTACCTGTCCACATAAAGACACATACTTTATGACCTGTGTGGAAGTGCTTGGGACTTTGGAAGAGCTGTCGAATGATGAGTTGTTGTGGGAGTTTGGAAGGTAAGAATGCTGAATCAAGCCAGTAAGCAGCCTCCTTCCATGGTCTCTGCTTCAGTTCCTGCCTTCCGGTTATTAGCCTGTGTTCCTGTCTTAGCTCCTCCCCCCTCCCCCTCCCCCCTCCGATGATGGACTGGGGCCAAGCTGCTTTTGGTGACAGTGTGCTACCGCAGCAACAGAAAGCAAACTAAGACATCCTAATAGCTAATGCTACAGCCATTAGCTCAGTCATGAAAAGGGGTGGCGGGAGCTAAGGAGATGGCTTGTTTGATAAAGTGCTTGCCACACACGTATGGATCTGAGTCCTATCCCTAGCACCAGTGTAAGAAAACTCAGACATGGTAGCTGAAATCCAGCGCTGGGAGGTTGAGACAAGAAAATCTCTGTTGGAGGAATGGGGTTTCACTAGCCAGACTGGCCTACTTAATGGGCCCCAGAGATTCAGTAAGAGATCCAAAAAATGAAGCAGATGACTCTTGAGAAAAGACACCTGAGTTTGCCCCCCTCAGACCAGGCCAGGGAGATGGCTTGAAGGTTCATACTTACTGTGGAAGTGTAAGAACCTGTGCTCCCAGGATCTCATAGTCTGCCCTCTCAAAACACACACTCACACACACACACACACACAAATTTTTAAAAATTTATGGCAGATTAGAAAGACAGGAAAAATTAAGGACACATGAAAAGGAAAAAAGCCATTCACTCTGGAGTTAACGCTAGAGAATTCCTTTTCTTGCTTACTGAAGTGACCAATGGAAATTGCCTACAGACATAATGTGTGTTTCCCCAGGGACACTTCAAATAAGGGTATTAAAACAAAAAACGGCCTGGACTCACTTGCTAGTTACCATGTTATCACTTTTCTCTTATCCCCAAGTCCAAACATGCATGTCATAAAACCACCCTACAATTTCATTTACCAAAGAAAATCTGTAGAATATCAGAAACAAACCATTTCATATATTTTTCCTTAATTTTTAAACTTCCCTTAAATTTTAAGTTTTGCTTAACTGTTGGAACCTCTGAACAAGGTGGCTTAGAAAGCCCTGGGTGGTATAGAAAGCCACTGAGGAACACACACACACACACACACACACACACACACACACATGCACGCACCAAAACCACTGAGCCACCTCTCTAGTCCAATAAATTGTTCTCTGAGAAATAAGAGGAGGTTTTTGTTCTTACCAGGATATGAGAAACAAAGATGGAGAGAGGATAAAAGTGGACACAGACATACAGAAGACCAAGTGGCATACATCCCTTATGAAACCTTCTTCCAAATCTTGAGCAAATTTTCCAAACCGAGGCATTTCTATGAGTGAATTTGTGGGGTGTGGGAGCAGATCAAGAGAGCCACCTTTGAAACTGTTTCCTCTTGTGTCAGAAAAGCAGCAGACCAGGCCAGGGAGATGGCTTGGAGCTTCACACTTGCTGTGGAAGTGTAAGAACCTGTGATCCCAGAATCTCATGCAAATGTCTGGGGAGTGTGGCCACCTGCCAGTAATTCCAGCCTCAGAGACAGAAGCAGGAGACCCCCAGAGTAAACTGAGAACTGATATTATAAGCTTGAGCTACCACAAGTGGTTCAGAGGTGAGTAAATTTGACTACAGTATGAACTTCAGACTCTCACAGAAGTAGCATGCTCCTAACCCTAAAATCATTGAGTACGTCTTACAAAAGTCCTAATTCCAAGGCCTAGTAAGCACAAGACCAGCCTTACAGGCAGGCTTTGGGTTTGATGAGAGACCGCTTTACAGCCAATATTTAACTCCATTCTGACAGCAGTATGAGTGCAATGCGGAGACAGGGTGATCATCAGATAGACAGCATTCATTAGGCACAGACTTGTAAATAATCATTCCAAAGTAAAATGCTTCCACCTTTAAATGTATCATAGTATACAGGGAACAAGTGAGCTCACAGGCATATCAAACCCTATCAGGACCATGCCCAAAAGCTTACAGGACACACTAGACACCTCAGCAGGGATCCATACAGAGAAGAACACTTAACCCGCCAATGGTGGCTGCCCCACTGACCCACACTGATGGTCATGTGACCATCAGCGTGCGTGTCATAGGACTGACAGCAGAGAATTTCTAATTTTTTCCAGGCCTTCTGTTCAATTCAGCACCACTGATGCAGACTACTCAAAGAGCCATTCATCTGTCTGTCCATCCATCTGGACCGTATCTGTATCTCATCCCTATTGCTTTCATGGTCCTGTACTCCACCTCAGCAGCTCAGCTCAAACCTGTGGTGATTTGGCCCTGGAAGTTTCTACAGGGCTCATCTAACCACTACAGCAACTATACAGCAGTGGCAGCCCTCTGAGTCTGCCTTTGAACTCCAGGGTGACCTCTTTAACTCTTTTGTTGCTATCCCATAAGTGTGTGCACTGAATATGTACAAATTGTGTGATATGTAATGTGAAATCTGAGAGTTGATATTAATAATTAAGATCAGAATAAAAGACCCTGCCTGCCAGTGGCCCAGCTAGCAAAGGAAAGAGATGACTTGGCAAATTTCAGCCAACAAAGCTGGCATGGTTTATAGTTTATTGCTATTCAGTAAAATGACATTGTAGAAAAACAAAGATTTACCATCCGTGGTTCTGGTGTAGCATGCTCATGGCAGTGATCCCTTGCCCATCCCACTGTGAGAAAGGTCAGTGTACTCATTGGTTCATCAAGCTAGACCTGGATGGGATTGTTCCTTTGTTCTGTCGCTGATGCCCTGCTGGGGTAAATAGATGTTTGTTCAGGAATTTTTTTTTTCAAGACAAATAATTTGATATCCTAAATTTAAAGAGGTAAGCTCATGTTCTTTCTGTTTATTAGCATAACACACACTGATGGAGCCTGTGATTAAGTATATCAACATTTTGTAGTAAAATAATTAATATTAACATCAAGATAAAGACGTGTGAGGTCTCTCTGTGGTTTAATTTTGTTTCCTAACCAGTTTGGCTCAGGGATTGCACTTGAATAGTGCATCTTTGTACACTTTGACTTTCGGGGACTTTTGAATGTTAAGTTGGGGATAAACGTCTGTGAGCCTACAAAGGAGAAGCCAGGGAGTTGAGCTCTTTAGTCTGGCTTCCCTCTAGAGAAGGACTCGATCTTCATCACCCCTTAAACAGGACTTGACATCTTTAGAAAGGAAACATTGGACCCTAGCTGTGATGTCATGTGGCTTGACAGCCAGATGGCAGAATTGGCTAAATGCAAGAAATTAAATTAAGACACCCTGCCCCTTTTCTCCTTCTCCCCCCCCCACCTTTTCTTTATATCTGTCTGAGTCTGTCCAGGCTGTTGTAACAATATCACAGACTGAAGAGCTTATAAACAACAGAAACTCACTTCCCACTGTTCTGTAGGTTAGGAACTCCTCAGTGGAGATACTGGAGATTGCGTGTGGGAGGCGTCGCTGCTTTCTGGATCACAGATGATGTCATGTTTCTGTTTCTTCACTGGGGAGAGGGGTGGATGAACTCCCTGGGGACTTCATTATAAAGGTACTAATCCTGTTAGGGAAGTCCCACCCCTCCAAAGCCCCTACTCCTGATAGGACCACCTTCAAGGCTGTGATTTTAACCTTTTCCTGGGGATGGGGCATAAGCATTCAGTCCGTGGCAATACTTCAGAATGCTTCCACCAGATGCACCATCTAAATGGAAAACTCTGCCCTCCCAATATGCTCCCAATACACCTGAAACAAAAGAAAGGATCTCAGTGGCTAAGAGCACTTACTGTCCAATCATGAGGACCTGACTTTGGATAGCTGGTACCACAGCCATGAAAGGCCGGGCACAGATGCACTGACACAGACCCCAGCTGTGGCAGGACCACAGACAGACCCAGACATGGCCAGCAGCAGCAGCTTGGGCCTGAATGTCACCATAGCCCAGCATACCAGCACAGGCTTCTCAGTTTGACATGGGCCCAGCAGCAGCCATGGTCCCCAGACTCCAACATGGCTGCCCAGTCCCCAGGCAGTTGCATGGTCTTCAACAGTAGCAGGAGCCATGGACGTCAACACAGACCCTGGCTGTGGTAAGGCCATGAATCCAGACATAGCCTCAGCAGTAGCTTTGACCCAGGTAACACTATGACCACGGGTGGCAGTGCAAGCCACACAAGTAGGCATGGTCCCAATAGCTGTATTCCCTTAGACCCCAACAAGGCCACAGGTGGTGACCCAGAAGCCAGGAATTCTGTGGCCTTTTGAATTAGTAATTTTAAGATATTTTATCCTAAAAAGAAGTCTCTAGGTTCAAACAGTTCTACCAGATATTTCAAGAATTAACATCAGATCCCTTCCAGAAAATAGTAAAGGAAGATGCAATTCCCAATTCATTCCAAGGAAGCAAGTGTTACCAACATATCAAGCTGAAAGGCAGTAAAAACACACACACACACACACACACACACACACACACACACACACACACACACAATTACAAACCTAAATTGACTTTTTTTTTTTTAAAGAAGCTTAACAAATTATCATCAGGTAAAAAGTAGTAAGACTCCAGCTGGAGATGTAGCTCACACTGCTAGCCTAGATTTTGTGAAGCCCTGGGTCTCATCCTCAGGACCCCATGAACCAGATAAGGCAGCAGACGTCCATAATCCCAGTACGGGGGTGGGGGTGTAAAGGCAGGAGGATCATAAATTCAAAGGAACCCTCAGCTATGCATCAAGTCTGAGCCCAGCTTGGGCTGCATAGAACCACATCTCAAGAACTAAAAACTAAAAGAGGTGAATATAGAAAGACTCTAAATAGTCCACAAATAAACCTAATTATTAATAACCAGAATATCTGGTTATTAATAATTATAAAAGTTATAAACAGAATAATTATAAAAGTTGGCATGGTGGTACCCACCTAGCCTATAATCCCACTTGAGAGGTAGAAACAGAGGACCAGGGCTTCAGGCATAGCTTGGGCTATATTAGGTACTGTTTCAAAAATAAAGAAATAAAAATCAATTATGCACATACACGAGGTGGTACAGTCCTGTAATCCTAGTGTTCAGGCTGAAGCAGGAGGATTTCAGCCTGGGTTGCTTAGTGAGTGCCAATAAGATCCTGGATTAAAAGCACACCTTTAATTCCAGCACTCAAGAGTCAGAGGGAAGTGGAGCTCTATGATTTTGAGGACAGACTAGTTTACAGAGTGAGTTCCTAGACAGTCAGGGCTACACAGAGAAATCATGTCTCAAAAACCAAAAACAAAACAAAGCAAAAAAAACAAGAACAACAAAAAGAAAGAAAAAACCAAAAGCACCAAAACTAAAACCTGAAAAAGAAACTAGAAAAACAACTCAAAAACAAAGCAAAATAAAACAAAACAAAAAAACCCATCTATATTTATAATGGCATCAAACCACAAATACTTAGCAACCAAGAAAGGAGGTAAAATGCAAGGTCTGGGAAGAAACACAGTGGCAGGGTACTTCTCTAGCGTGCATGAAACTCAAGAATCAAATTGGAAGACTTAATAGTGTTAAAACACCCAAACTCTCCAATGTGGTCTACAGACTTGATGCTATCTCATCAAAATATCAATGCCGTCTTTTGTAGAAACAGAAAAATGACTTCAATATTTTAGGCAAAAGAATTAAATAAGCATATCTCCAAATCCAGCAGGTATAAGAAAAAGTTATCAACCACACACACACACACACACACACACACACACACTCTCACTCTCTCTCTCTCTCTCTCTCTCACACACACACACACACACACACACACACACACACACGGAATGCGAATCAAAGCTACACTGAGACATTGCCTCACACTAGTTAGGATGTCGATTATCAAAAGATAACACACGCTGGTGGAGAAACTAGCATTTGTAAACTGTGGGCTTTGAATGAGAATGACCTCTATTGGCTCATACATTTGAATACTTGGTCTCCAGTTAATAGAACGGTTGGTAGATGAACAGGAGGACATCATGTTCAGTGAAATGAGACATGCATGTGCTCAAACACTGCCTAACCCAGCTAATGCTGCGGTGCTAACACAGCCACTCACCAAACAATGACTACAACAGTTTCCACAAGCTAGAAAGAATAGAAGATGGAGTGTTAGTGTCCAATGGGCATAGAGGCTTTAACTAAATTTTAAAAGTGTGTGTGTGTGTGTGTGTGTGTGTGTGTGTGTGTGTGTGCGCGCGGCGAGCGTGCACGTGTTTTCCTATACGAGTTTATGTGCACCACACAAACAGAGGCCAGAAGAGCTTGTCAGATACACTGGAGCCAAAGTTACAAATAGTTCTAAGCAGTCATATGGGTCCTGGGAACTGAACCCAGTTCTTCTGAGAGAGCATAAGTACTATTTACTGATGAGCCATCTTTCTAGACCCAAGTATAAAGTTTTAATTATGTAAAATTAGTAGTCAACATGATTCCTATATTTAGTAATTGTTATGAGCAGTTTTCCTGCCAGCCTGGTCCCAGAGCCACATCAGCCCCAAGTAACACACAGAGATGCTGCATTAGATATAAAGCTGTTGGCCTGTTACTAGCGTTTCTTATTGGCTAGCTCTGTCTTAAATATTAACCCATTTCTATTAATCTAAGTGTTTCTACATAGTCTTATCTTACCGGAGAGAGGATCCGGACCCCTTGCCCCTTTCACAGCCTGCATATTGATTCCTCTCTACCACATCTCCCAGAATCATTCTTGTCTCCTAGTACCACCTATCCTGCCTTCCTATTTGCTAATAGTGCTTTATTCATTAACCAATAAGAGAAACATATTTACAGAATGACACCTCCCATCAAGCAATATTATATTGTCCATATAAATTTCTGTTAGGGGGCAAGTCTCGTGTTAAATATTCAAACAACCAAAAGATACACAGAATCCCATGTAAGAGGAAGAGGCACAAGGAAACTTTCTGGGGCCATGTGTGAGTGTCACCTAGATTTGGGCGACAGTTTCATCAGTATTCATCAAATGGTGGCAAGAATGCAAAGTCAGATCAGCCACACTGCTAGTGGAGATAATGATGCAGCTGCTGTGAAAACAGACTGGCCAGTTCTTAAAATAAAGCACCCAGCTACCACATAATCTAGCATTTGCATGGCTAGGCATCCACCCTGAAGATATGAAAATTGGGTTCATGTATAATCCAGTCTGTTGTGGAATACTGATTGAAGATGTATTACATTTATTTATGCTATGGAACATTTGTTTATTGATGCAAAAAAATGTGTTCTGGTCTTTCATGTTGCATTTGCTTAACTCTGTGAAGCTGTGCTATTTTGCCTGCCTAAAACACCTGATTGGTCTAATAAAGAGCTGAATGGCCAATAGCAAGGCAGGAGAAAGGATAGGCAGGGCCGGCAGGTAGAAAGAATAAATAGGAGGGGAAATTTAGGGGGGAAAAAAGATCAAGGAGGGAGAAAAGAAGGGGCCAGCCACCCAGCAACATAGCCAGTGACAGAGTAAGAAGTAAAAGAAAATAAACAGAAAGAGAAAAGGGTAAAAACCCAGAGGCAAAAGGTAGGTAGGATAATTTAAGAAAAGCTGGCAAGAAACAAACCAAGCTAAGGTTGAGCATTTATAAGCAATAAGCCTCCATGTGTTTATTTGGGTGCTGGGCGGCAGCCCCCAAAAGACTAAAAAAATAAAAATAAAAAACAAGAAGTCAGTGGATGTTTGTGGCAACTTCATTTGTAGGAGTCCCAAACTGCAAACAGTTTTCAATGAGAGAACAGCTAAACAAGAGGTGACACGTGCAGGTCATGGAATAATTGCTCAGTAATGAAGAGAAAGGAAACACTGATACAAGAGACAGCATGGAGGAGGATGACTAAACAGCCTCGTTTGTAAAGCATTCTTGAAATCACAAATTTCTGGAAATGAAAACCAATATAGTAAATGGTTTCTAGAAGTTAGATGTAGGAGAGGTGCAGAAGAGAAGTTTATCTACAAAAGGACACTAAGAGGGACTCTTGTGGTATAGACATGTTTTGCATCTTGACTGTGTTGGTGACAATATTCACCTTGAAATCTGATACTGTGATTCTCAAGATGTTATCAATAGGGGAAAGTAGTTAAAGGGTATATGGGTGTTTAAAGTTTCTTTGTATTTTTCATAAATACTATTATTGAGAAAGGGTCTTATGTAGCTCTGATTGACCTCAAACTCAGTATGTAACAGAGAATGACTTTGAATTTTTGATCTTCCTTCCTCCACCTCTCCTGTCTTTTTTTTTGCCAGGGAGGGGACTGGTGGCCTAAAAAAAAAATCCCTCTACCATTACAGGAATACACTGGCACACTGGACTTATACTGTGTTGGGGATGAAGCCCAGAGCATTGCACATGCCAAGAAAGTGCTCTGCCACTTGAGCCACATCCCTATCCTCTTTTGTTCTGTTTTTCCTCCTGTGAGGACCAGAGAGATAGTGCAGTAGTTAAGAGTGCTCTCACAAAGGACAGGAGTAAGATTGACAACACCCATGTCAGGCTGTTCACAATCTCCTATAACACCATATGGAAGCAGTCCTTCTAAAACAAATAACTGAACAGTGATGTGTTCATAGAAAGGAACACCAAGTAGCAGGACAAATGAACAAACAACCACATATAACAAAAAAGGTAGCTCCCACAAACAACAAAATACAAGCAACAGTACAAAAATGTAAATGTATGCTATGCTATTCTGTTCATAGGAAGCTTAAGAGATGTTATTTAGAGATGCATTACAAATAGACAAAACCCTAGACACACACGAGGATATGACAAAATTAGGATGGTTGCTACTTCAGGAGGAGAGACTTCAGAAGTGGATAAATAGTTGTAGAAGAGGTTTTGGGTACCTCTGATGGTAATTACATATATGTTCAACTTATAATGTGGCATTAACCCGTGTGCAGATGTCATCTTGTTTTCCTGTGCCATGAAATTGCAAGATTCTCATATTTTAATGTTTTGCCTTCGAAAAAGAGATGAGAAAGGGATACAGGTGTGAGATCTGATTGTGCCAAGAGGAGATGATACATGTGTACTTTACATTTACAACCCTGAAAGACAAAGTGTTGAAACACAGAAACTCCCCTGCAGTGACCAGGTAGAGGGGGATGCTGGCCTTAGATGGCCATTTCTTTAAAATAACGAATTGAGAATAATGACATAGTCTACCCTAATGACATTTTTCTCGTTCTTTGATGGATCAGATCAAACTGGGAACCTACCATTTTTTGTGTCCAGGGCTTTATTTTTGTTTCTCAGTTCTGTTGTCTTTTCCTCGAACCACCCAGACTACCCTGAGCGTGAAAAGGGAAACATAATTGATGTAGTGTGAAAGCTCCCTCACTGAGCTTATCCTGAGTGACCCGGTTTCTCCCTCCAAATCTTCAGTCCAAACAGGACTGATGCACAATCCTGAGAAAGGAATTCTGGTCTGAGAATCTTTGGCTAGGTTAGCTTCCTTCTTTCTCCTCCCGCCCTGTTCTCTGAGCTGACCTTCCAACAGACTGTTACCACAATTTTCCTGTTTGGGATACAGTTCACAGGCAACTCTCAGCATCTTAAGATATTAAGGAGGGCTGGAGAGGTGGCTCAGAGGGTAAAGGCACTTGTCACTGATCACCTGAGTTCAAGCCCTGGGACCCACATGGTGTAAGGAAAGAACTGATTTCTGTGAGTTGTCTCTGACCTTCACAAAGGGTCCATAGTACACACACCTACACAGACATAAATAAATAAATAAATAAATAAATAAATAAATAAATAAATAAATAAATAAACAAAATCGCTAGCACCACTAACATTTATCTTGTCCCTTTCCTGATAGGTCTGACATCACAGGGCTAGGTAATCACACACTCTAATCCTGCCTCCTCCACAAGGACCTTGTACATCAAAGGCAGGGACCTTGGGTGTTAGGCCTGGTACTTAGCTGTCGAGGCAGTCCCTCTTCAGTGGACAGCGACACACTCTGGTGCCTTAATTCTCATTCTAGATTTGATCTGGACCCCATTTGCAGCTCGCCAAGTCCCCACTACTGAGTTGTCCCTTGGACGCTACGACTCGGGGTTTGCGTTTATTGAGCGAAAAGGCAGCTGACCTAGCTGAGAGTTTTTTTTCTGAACAAACACGCCAGCGGACCCAGTACATCCCTAAGTGCAATCTTTCTTGCGGTTTGGGGATTCTCCCAGGACTCCCGCCAGCGCCAATCAGGTCTCTCGGTACCTGCCCCCATCCCAGGCCACCTGGAGAAGCCAGGAGGTTCTGGGCTGGGTACCCGGCCAGAGCTCAGAGCCGGGGCGGGCAAAGCAGCCTCACGTGGGCCGGCTGGGCTGCTGGCGCCGGGAGGAAGGCGCGCCCAGCCCGGGGCAGTGCCGCGCGGGAGCTACCGAGGAGCGCAGCAGCCTGGGCCTCGGGACCTACGAGGCAATCGCCCACGCAGAGAGAGCGGTGCGGTGCAGCGGCGCAGCAGGCGGATCTCCCGGCTGGGAGCGTGGATGCGCCCTGCGCCGGAGCGCTGTCGAGAGCGTCTGAACACCCAGGTAAGCTCACCCCCGCACCACCTTGCGCCTTGACCCAGCTGAGCGCTCTGCTGCCTCCTGGCTCCTGCTGCGGTAGCTCCCAGGGACGCTGTCGGGCGGCTGCCAGCCCCCGGAGCCCCTCGCCTCCACCGGTCCCTGCCCATCAACCCAGCACCACTTTCCCGGGATACCGCCTGCTTTCACGACTGAACCTTGGCGCTGGCCACCCTCTGGGATTCTTTGCGACCAGCAGCGGGGCAAGCACCACCGAATGCTTCCAGGGATGTCCTAGGCACGGGGACCTAGCGACCGTGGGTGAGGGGGTTGGGGACTGGAGGGCGCTGCCCTGGTCATTGGCAGCTGTCGGTCGGTGCGTTCAGGTTCCAGTAAGCTTGCTAGGAATTTTCCTGAAGTTTTACAAAATAATGAGGGCAGAGCTGCTTTTGTGGCTTCAAGGGGCGGGGTGTGTGGGCGCGACAACCGGAGGGAGTTCGGGGACAGGTGTCTTTGCCAGCGACTCTGGGTCCAGGGCAGCTAGAGGTTTCCTGGCTAAGAGATCCGGTTCGGTGGCAGGTCTACTGCCCGCTTGCTCCTGAGCCAGGGCCCCACCTCCTGAGCCCGCATCCCGGACCCTGCATGGGCCACAAGGAAGCTTCTGCTAACAGCACCAAGACTTGACCCAAATAGAGACAGGGATGGAGGGACAAGGGCTTGGAGTGAGTCTGATGTCTGATCTGGTCACCTGGCACTCTGCTAGCCCATGTTGGTGCTCCAGAAGAATCCCTAGATGGGTGGTGTCCACAGAGGCGAGGAAAAAAGGCAGCAATGAGACCTAAGAGCTCTCTGACCCCAGGACTTCCTTCAGCTACTTTGATTTTGGTTGCTGGTGGGGGTGGGAGGGTTGGGTTTTTTTTGTTGTTGTGTTTGTTTGTTTGTTTGTTTGTTTGTTTTGGTCTCACCCGGACCTTTTCTCGGCCTGGAGCTGTGTGGGGCCCTGGACTTCTAACAAGTTTGATGTAGGAGACGTCCACCCTGCAAACTGAGAAATTCTCTGGGCTTTTTCAGTCTGTGAGGACAGCAGACCCTCTTCCAGTCCAGGACTACATTGCTGGCCTGGTTTCGGGAGAACAGGAAGTGGGGTTCACCCAAGCAGGCCAAGGGGCTGATTCCAGGGAAGCAGCCGTGTGATTGGCAGGGATTGATGTATGCAGTGGGATCTCTGTGTCCTGCCTGTGACTGAGCCAGTCCCAGGAGAGACAATTCCAGACACAATAGTAGACAGTGCAAGGGACAATGATGGAAGACAAGATTCAGTGCATTGATGTTGCTGAAGATTCCCTGGGGTTTGCAGCCTTCAGAGGGAAGAACCAGTCCCTTTTCCGTACTAAGGAAGTTTTTGGAAGCCACACATATTTCGATCCTGTCCCTTTCAGAGCAGACAGAGGTGAACCAAAGGAAAGGAGGGCAGAGGCACACTCTGATAACAGTCACAATTTCTCAGCCTCCTCTCCCAGCTGCCATGTGGGAGAGGCTCTGAGCCAGCATAGTCACATCAGTGTCCAGAGAGAAACCAAGTGTGGTTTTCTGATGGCAAGTGAGCGGCAGCTCTCCTTCGAGATCCCCACTCACTCCAGGAACATGCTCATAATTTCCACCATCCTACGGAGCGAAAGGAGGTGCTGTCTGCCTGAATGGAAAACTTCGGAGTCCTCTGAGGAGATGGTTATTGGCACAAACAGAAACAGTAGCTGTAGGCATTCCTGTCAGACCTCCTCAGAAATAATACCCTGAAAAGACAGACACCAGAGTATGGTGCTGATGAAAGTCCCTGTGTTCTTTCTTGCTTGCCCATCTGTAATTGAAAAGGAGCGCTTTCCAATTACAGCCTCCGCGATCTACTTGAGGCTGTGGAAGAGGCTAAGGGACTCAGAGGAGGAGCTGGTAATGGTCTGGCTGGCCACTTGAGGGAAAAGCCATTTGATCCTGGCTAGGGAGTGAGAGTGTCCTTTGTGAAAAGTATTCTGGGGGTTAACCCTGACTTTTGATTATTAACTCCGAGGAAAGCTGCTACCATTTAAGTACCATTATTAAGTATCTTTCATGTGACAGATGCAAGGTGTTGCAAAAAGTCAACATTAATTTCATTTTTAATGTGAGGAGACTGAACTTGGAAGATGAAAAATTATTTGTGAAGATCAAAAACCTAGTAAGTGGCAGAGCTGTGCCTATCGCCCAGTCCCTCAGATTCCAATATCCCCCACCCTGCTACAAGACCACTCTTCTCTCTGTATGAAGCAACACCTGTGATGGATGCCCCAAATCCAGAACCATCATAAATACAGATGGATGTTTGCAGACAGATATTTGTGATTCCATCAGACTTCAGGGAAAGTGCTGGTCTAGAAGAGCCAGATACTGTTCACTGGCCTTGATATGCATAGGACAGTAACATAGACACCCCCTTCAATTAGCAAACAGTGAAGAGACTGGTAGCTACTCATGAGATTCTGGGCAGACAGGCTCTCTCCTGAGTTGCTGGCAGGGAAGTTGAGTAATAAAACCAGACATTTTAATGCCCATCCAAATCAGAAGTTCCTGGCCCATCTGCCCCACAGATTCCATTTTTAGGGATCTAACTTGCACTCGCTATACTTGCACATACACAAAGACATGAGTATGCCATAGCATTATTTGAACTATGGAAGGAAGCTATGTATTCATCAAAAGGGAGCTTGCTGGGTATTTAGTCCTACTTCTAAACAGTCAAATACACTCCTACTCATCTATTGGGAAAACATTGGGAAGTTCCTATATAACTGATGGTAATGTTTCCCAAGGTATAAAAGGTATACTATATTTATAAAAGAGTAGGATAAAAAAGAGAGACAGTCTAACAGTATCTGTTGACCCCAGGATTGATGGACCTGTAAACCCTTTGTGTCTTTCAAATTTTGAACCAGGTGAAGTCTCAAAAATCCTCCTCCCCTGCCCTATGCCTGCCATGCTCTCTCAAATATGTCTTTGGCTGAACAGTGTTGGTGATGCCATCACTTTCTTTGTGGTGCTCAAGAGGATTCCTTTGTATTAAAGCCAAAGGACAGTGAGCCATAATATCAGGGCCATCCAGAAGTCCTTTGAAATAGGCATGGTTGTTTTAGAAAGCCAGGAAGAAGAATGACTTTAGACAGGAGGCTGTCTGAGCTGGGTACAGAAGGTATGCTTGGCTAGCCTTGAAAACAATCCTAATAAGCAGGACCATGTCTCTTCTCATCGTCTCACTGTTATCAAAGGATAGGCGATTGCATACCAATTCTTGGTAAAGGACCGAGAGGAACACAGTGACATCAGGAGATATTCAGGTCTGTTTCTGGGGGTTGCGTTTGGACCCCAGGGAGGAGGGGGGCATATTTGAAAGAACAGGTGTCTTAGTCAATGTTCTACTGCTGAGTTCTCCAGTTTTCATAAGGGGCTTCCCAGGTCCCAGCCACTCTGTGAAGCACAGTGCTTAGCCTGTGTCATTTGCCCTCTTGAACTTGAATGTGTGAGAGTTCAGACTCTTTCCCCCATGAAGCAACAAGTCTTTCTCCGGCCCCTTCACAGGCCTCTTGTTCTTTGTACAGTAACTTGCAAGCCAGGGCCACCAGCATTGCCTGGCACATACAGCTTTGAATTATAACCAGATGGGGCTGGGAGTCACATGCTTTGATGGTTGGAACCACTGTGATATGTGTAAGTATCACATCACAGGGCAGGGGCAAAACTGTCTGTATTCTTAGATTCCCATCTCTCTTCTATCTGTGTGTATATATAAAGGATAGAACTGAAACATCCTGTGATGTCACCCAGGGAATGGTGATTGCCATTGCTTTTGCCCAGATACTAGTGACATGGAAATCTGTGTCTGTACCAAGTATGAAGGTGAACAAGGATGTCCCTTGGTCTCAGGTCTTGGCTGGGAATCTGTCTGGTGTTTAGACAAAAGAGCCAAAGACCTCTAAGAGCCTTGCTCTGTAAGGACTCACCTCTGACTTCCTTTCCAGTTCAGAAAGAAATAGCCTGAGTTTTCTCCCAAAATAAATTCTGGAGCACACAAGGCAGTTGCTTTTTTAATGTCCTGTGGTTACCCACAGAGGTGGAAGCAAGAAGCTAGCCTGGGCTGTTGGCCTAGCCATTGAGGGGAAAGCCAGAACACCCACTAATTTAAAAAAAAAAAAATAGAAAAAGACATTTATATAGCATACTGGTAGTGAATGGTCAGATCAATTCACTTGAATTCAGAAAACACATATTGCTCAAGGCAGTGTGGGAAAGGACTGTTCACAGAAGCAGCAGAAATGCTAAGTAGAGAAACTGGTGACACTGTCAGGGGCTGGCCAGTTGACTCGGATAGATTGTTAAGGTCCCTTGGAAGTGACCCTTGAACTAGACCTAGGTGATAGAGTAAGGAAACATTAATGTAATCTCATTATTTACCTAGCTTCTGCCACAGGCATAATATATGGCCCATTTCTTTCCCTTCTCTTCTTTCCTTTTCTCTCTTTCCTCTCCTCTCTTCTTTTCTCCCCTTCCTTATCCCTTTCTTCCCTCTCTCCCTCTCTCTTCCTTCCTTCCTTCCTTTTTTCCTTCCGTCCATTGCTGCCTATCCTAGTAAAGCACCCCACTACCAAGCTATAGCTGCAGCTTATAGCATTTTAAAATGTTTATAGGGTGAAACTGTTTATGTCCCCACAAATCATTCACTATATGTGTGTACATATATGTGGGGTGTCTGCATTAAAAACAATGTCTTAGCTGGGTAGTGGAGATGCACATCTTTAGTCCCAGCACTTGGGATGCAGAGGCTGAGGTGGCAGATCTCTGTGAGTTCGAGGCCAGCCTGGTCTACAGAGCTAGGGGATAGCCAAGGCTACACAGAGAAACCCTGTCTCAAAAACCAAAAGAACCAACAAATCAAAAGCAATGTATTGGTGATGGCTTATAAATATTAGAAGTGAAATGTCCCAGACTTGTCAGATTATCATAATTTATATCAAGTCAGCTTTAGTTGGATAAAAGCAGAAGGTATTTTATATAGCATATGTGAAGACCACCATTTCTGTTGTCCCAAATTTCTGTGTCTCAGTAGCTTCTTCACTGGGGATACAGGGCACAGGAACAAGATAAAGTCCATTTCATCATTTTGTTCATTTCTTCATTCACTCATTCATTTACCCAGGTGTCAACAAAATAATTTTTATATTTGGCCCAAGTGGTAGTCTGATTATGGAGGGAAAGAAAGAGGGGATAAGGAAGGTCATGGTCTCTGTACTATCCAAGGCCACACAGGGCATGGACAAGATCACAGGAGATACTAAATGACACAGTAGAATCGGGGACAAAGGGCTGCCTGAAAACATCATATGTGCTTAGTGATTACTGATTGCTATAAATGAATGAACAATGTGATAAACAGCACCAGACACTGCAAAGAGAACAAATTAGAGGACAGAAATATTCCTTTGGATTTGGCCAGTGTGGCTCAAAAATTGTTCATATGATGGAACCCAGGGAAACCATGGTTCTTCTTGGAGAACAACTATGAAATATTCATGGGTTACAATTACTGACAACATAATTTGGAGCTAACTAGGAGAACATGTTATGCTAGGTTCTACTATAGGTACCAACTGTCAAGAAAACTTACAGAACAAAAACATTAAGTTAAAAATATTCTATCAACCCACTCTTTTCCTATGAGTTGGGGGGAAGACTACCCGAATTCTATTTTAACACAGGAAACCCTCTCACCAGCTGGTAGAACACCAGGATTCCAGGAAGTATTGGCATTTGATGACTGGTGATGGTTTTAGCAAGGATAATTTCAGCAAAGTAATGAGGCTAGAAACCAGATGGTATTGGACTGAAAAGTGAGCATTGCATTTCCAAGACACCAGCAAGTATTTATCAAATGTCCCCGGGTGCACTGTTGAAAAGGAAGGAAAACATCAAACATCCCAATTCTCATGAAGCTTGAAGTTGTTTAGAAGAAACAAACTATCACTAAAGAAACATACAGAGATGCTGTGGTTAAAGTTATAGAATGCCACATGATACCATAAGCATTTACTATTGATAGCATATCTGGGACCCTTCAGGGAGAAGCTGGGAAATCATCCAAGGAACTGTAGTTGAGCTGAAACCTGAGGATAGGGAAGAGTTTAGTAGGGAGAAGAGATCAGAAGCTGGAAGAGGACATTCTAGGAAGAAACAAAGGTCATCCTTGGAAAGAACATGGTGTCTGAGATTCTAAAGGCCAGTGGATGTTGAGTTCAGAGACTGAGGGAGCGCTACACAAAATGAGCAGAAGAGTTCAAGAGGAGAGGAACACACAGAGTCTTAGTCATGGTAAGCTTTTGATTGATAGTCTCTGAAGGACTAAGCTTTTGATGAGCATCTCTGAGGACTAAGCAGTAGGGTACTATAATGATTGACCCTGAAGATCAACCTCACCATATTGAGAAGCACCTAGGATTAACAATGCCTACCCAGGGTATGAGAAGGAGGGCATCTCCAGAGAGTCTGAACCACCCTGAGGGCTTGGATGGGCCTGCTCTCTCCTCCCCAACCCTTCCCTCTCCCTCCCTCTTTCTCTCTGCTTCCCAGCTTGATGAGGTGAGCTGCTCTGCTGTCACACACACACACACACACACACACACACACAGCCGCAGATGGCCCAAGACCTCTGAAATCTGAGCCCAAATGAACTTTTCTTCCTTTTAAGTTGAATTTCTCAGGTATTTGTCACAGCACACAGTCTATCAAACAGTGACACAATCAGAATTTCTATTTTTAGAGGATCATTTCGTGAAGCACTTGCTGTGCAAAATGTGAGAACCTGGGTTCAGATCCCCAGAATACATGAAGCTGCACTGGATAGGAGTCTGTAATTCTAACACTCCTATGGCAAGGTTTCCGGAATGCAGAGGCAGGCCAGCAACCCTGGCTTACACACTGGCAGACAGATACACACACACGAGAATACATATACACATATGTGCAAAACCCTTCCCTCTCCCTCCCTCTTTCTCTCTGCTTCCCAGCTTGATGAGGTGAGCTGCTCTGCTGTCACACACACACACACACACACACACACACACACACACAGCCGTAGATGCCCGAGACCTGAAATCTGAGCCCAAATGAACTTTAAAATAAAATAAAATGAAAGCCAGTGGTAAGCCCATAGATAAAACCATACCCAATGTTGAAAATCTGAATACTTTTCTTCTAATATCAGGAAAAAAAAAAAAAAAGGCAAGAGTGGCCATTCTCTCCAGTTTTATTCAACAGAACAGCACATGTCCTGGCCAGAGCCTTTAGGGGAGAAAAAGAAACAGGGCATTCAAGTAGGGATGAAAGGAGTATAACCGTCCCTATCTACAGAAAACCCTCACAGTGCCACACAAATTTTAGAGTTAACCAGAGAATTTGCTAAATACAAGTTCCAATTCAACACTGCATTTCCTCCAGGTCTGTCTGTGTGTGTGTGTGTGTGTGTGTGTGTGTGTGTGTGTGTGTGTGTGTGTGTGTGTGTGTAGGGGGCGTATATGAGTATGTATGATGTTCATATAGACATGATCACCTCTGTATGAATGTGTGGAGGCCAGTAGTCAATGTCAGATGTCCCCTATTACTCTCCAGCTATTTTAAAAAGACTCTCTCACTGAACCTTCTCACTGGATCTTCATAATTGGGCAACTGAATGGCCAACAGCACCCCATGCTCTTCCTGCCTCCTTACTAGCCCAGTGCTGGAGCTGCAGACTTCAACCTCTGTGCCTCACCTTTCCGGCATTGCTGGGAAGCTGAACTGTGGTCTTCATGGTTATACAGCAAGCACTTCTCCCCATCTCCCCAGATCTCCCCAGCCCAGGTACATTTCTGTACATCCACCATCTAGTCATCAGATTAGGACAACAGCCACACTATACACACACACACACACACACACACACACACACACACACACACACACACACACACACAGCCCAAGAGTACATAAAATTAACAAAGGAAAGGGAAATTTTGTACACTAGAACCTTCAAAACATCAATTAAAATGGAAGGCTATCCCTTAGTCACAGATTGGAAGGTTTAATGTCGCTAAAATACCACTCAGTATTGCTGATTTTGTAACCAGTGTCATGGGTGAATTAATTGATTAGTTCTAACATTTTTTTTCTGTGAAGTCTTTAAGGATATCGTGTCATCTATAAATAGGGATAGTTTTTCTCCTTTCTTTCTCTGTCAAAAATCTCCATAGCATTTTTATAGAAATACAAAACAGGGGCCAGTGAGATGGCTCAGCGGGGGAAAACACTTGCCATTGAGGCCGGAGACTTAAGCTTGATACCTGGGATCCATACAGTGAAAGAGAGAGCCAGTTCCTGAAGGCTGTCTTCTGACCTCCACACGTGTGCCATGCTATGCACCCACTGACACAGAATAAATAAACATGTAAATAATAATGTGATTTAAATTTTTTAAAATACACAATATAATCTCAAAATCTGTGTAAAACCATAAAATTCCTCAAATATACAAATGGTCCTGAAAAGCCCAAAGCTGGGGACACCACACATCCTACCATCAAACTGTATTACAAATCTACACTAATTAAAATAGACTGGAGCTGGGTGTTGTGGTACACGCCTTTAATCCCAGTACTCAGGAGGCAGAGGCAGGCAGATCTCTGAGAGTTCCAGGCCAGCCTGGTCTACAAAGATAGTTCTGGGACAGCCAGGGCCACACAGAGAAATCCTATCTCAAAAAAAAAAAACAGGAATGGAGTAAAGACAGATATAAATCATGACCATGAGAGCAGAATTGAAAGGCTCCTAAATATACCCATTTATGTATGTTTAACTAATCTTCACCAAAAGTACCACAACGGGCAAAGGGCAGTCTCTTCAATATGCTGGGTGAGAAAAATCTATGCTCACAAAAAAGGGAAGACTCAACCCATGTCTGATTCCACACATAAGAAAACCCAACTCAGAGTGGATCACAGACTTATATATGAGGGTGGACCTCGTGGTTAACATTCTTGTCATGGTGTTTTAAAAAGACAGCAGGAAGGATCCAATTTAATGGGAAGGGAAGGTTGTAGGTGAAAGAGTCATAGCATATGATTCCTGAAAAGATGGTGGCTAGCATGGAATGTGACAGAGAATGCTTTCAGAAGGAAGGGGGTGTCTTCTTTCCCTGTGCTGGCACAAGAACTGGGGGAAGAGCATCCTTCATCCCTGGGTAGTAAGAAAAAAGGAGCAGATGAAATCGCTGGGTGGTTTTGTTGTCTGATGAAGAGAAGGAAGTCAAAGAGGAGGCAAGATAGGGGAAAGGGTTTGTTTTTAGAACAGGTGTAAGTGGGGTTCAGCAAAGAGAAAATGGATGAGCTGAACGATGCGGATAGCACTGTTGCACATGTTAGCTATGTGACATTGGGCCTGTTTCCTAATCTGTAAAATAAGATTGGTAACCATGAACACCCTGCCCCACACACCCCCATAGAATTATGGCTGACACAGAGGAGGTGACCAACCAATGTAGGCTGTCACTTTCACCCCCACTGTCTGCTAGCACAGTGCCGAGCATATAATTAGTTTTAGTTTAAAATACTCACTAACTCTCCCAGGTACTTAGTATCTTAGAAGTAGTCAGACATCACTGAAGCACCAAGCTCTTTCTTCTCTAAGCACTTGGAAGCCTTTCTTCTACTTAATGCCGAGGGACTTGTATGTGCTGCTTAGCTGATTCTATTAGGAGATTTAATCATATGGGCAGGGCACTGAGCCAGGGTAAAGAGAAACGAGATTCAATTAATTCCAGTGCCCTCACATGAATAGAGGGCAGGGCATCTTTGGAACTCATTCCTTTATTCCTTTTATGTTTATTGAAGGCACTTTGAGCCAGGCCTGTACTTGGGGCTGAGACACAGAGATAAATAGGAGTGATTCTCGCCTTCATGCTATGAATCTGATAAGCTAAATGGCTGCTTCACAAACTTCTAGGGCAGCAGGGAGAAAGAGTCCCTAGCTCCACCTAGACTAGGCAGAAAAAGCTTCTGGGGCAGGGCGGGGAAATTGGTGTATGAACTGTAACTAAAGATGAATATCTTTATCAGTAGGCAGGAAAATAGCCCTTCTGGGCAGAGAGGCACCCTGGAGCTTAGTGGCTGACAGGGGATGCCAGGAACTGTACATAGTCCAGTCATGTCAGAGAATGAAATGTCCACTTATAGAGATATGAGAGTAGACAGCAGTGTGCTGACTGCCTGTTGGGTTAAGGACTCTGACTTCTCAATCTTGTAGGGGATGTGGGGCCACTGTAAATTTCTGAGCAGAGACATAACACCCCCAAGTTTATATGTTAGAAAGCTGTCTAACAGACATTGGAGGGGTAGTTTGGGTATAGGAGTTGTGTAGGATGGGGGTGGAGGGGGGGATACCACAGTCACTATGCTCTGAGGCAGAATGATTGTCAGGAAACTGCAATGGTAGTTCAGCTGTGGACTACTAACCAGAGGACAGTTCTGGAGAAATTGACCCTAAATATGGCCAGGGTGATGGGTGAGTAAAATGCAAGTGGTAGAGCCATTGGCATCAAGGAGATAGTGGAATCAGAAGCTAGGGTGTTAAGGAAGTCATTTCTCTCTGGGTTAATGTTTTCCATGATGGAGGGAAGAATTACAGCAATGGATATCAAGTAGCATGCACCTCAAGATAATGGAATTAGAACAGTCTTGACTTTAATTCTGAAAAACAGAAGTGATTCATTTAAGATTTAAACTGTTGTCTCTTGTTTCCAAGATGAAGCAACCATTACAAAACAGTTAGACCATAGACCCAAGGTTCCATGACCCTGAGCATTGCTTTAGGACCACATAAAATTTTACAGATAGTTGCCCTCAAATTTCAGATCTTTAAAGTAGAGCTAGGCATGGTGGCACACACCTTTAGTCCCAGAACTTGGGAGGCAGAGGCAAGATCTCTGTGTTTGAGGCCAGCTTGATCAAAATAATGTGTTTTAAGACAACAAGGGCCAGTACAGAGACCCTGTCTCAACAAAGAAACAAACAAAAAGATCTCCAAAGTTATCTGAGTCCTTGTGGTACCACCTCAGCCCATGATAAGGTCTTAGTGGAGTACATTTCTCAGGATCCTCAGAAAACAGTTACCAGCTTCTTTGCTGGGGTTGTGCTGACACACAGCACATCTTGTAACTAAGGTAGCAGAATTAAGTGAATGGCATCCTTCATCCCAGAATACAGCCTATCTCTTAGTAGATGAGTTTCATATCTTGTGAGGGTATTTAGTCTATGGTCACTGCTGTTCTGGGAACATTGGAGGATTCTAGAATACTACACACAGCCCATGCTCTCAAAGAACTCATAGAATAATTATAAAATCCAAAGGATACAACTGGAACAATAAAGGACAGTAGAAGCCTTGTATAGGTTAATGGGCAGAGTTGGATATGGATAGTTTATAAAAGGAATAAGTAGATTGTAATTATAGTAGTCATGAGTTAATGAGCTAAGTGAAGACAATGGAATTAAAGAACAGAGAATAAAGGGTCTGTTCCACCCACGTGTTAAAGAGTTGGTTTCCAAGGAGGGCATTATTGGGAGTTGATAAAACCTGCAGGACATAAGATAATATGAAGTCCTTATGTTATTAGGAATGTACCATTCAAGGGAGTTTTAGGAACAGTGATCCATTTTTCTCTTGGCTTTTTGCCATAGAGTAAACAGTTTACTACTATTCCCTGCCATTACTTTCAGACATCACTCCCCAAGGCCCAAAGTAATAGATTGCCCTGGTCTTGGGCTTCAGACCAGTAAAATAAGTTCTGATGCTTTGTAAATCTCATGTATTTCATTATAGTACTGTGAGTCTGAGTGATGTGCTCTAAAAAATGAGAAGATGTGTAGAACATGGTGATTTGACTTTAGAGACGGAATAAAGAAGGGATGACCCATGGATTACTGGACTTCAAGGCCTTGGGTGGTGAGGAGGAAAAACAAAAATAGATTTACATTGGAAAAGAGAACAGGTTTTTTTAACCATTTGTATCAGTGATTTCCTGTGAGAAATCTAAGGATATAATGTTTTGAAAGTCACAAGTTGGGAACTCAGGGATGAGCCATGATCATATATGCGCCTGAGGTAGACATGCTGGATCAAGGGCAGAAACCTGGGAAGGACCCATATGTATGAGTGCAATGGTGGGGTCACAGGGAACAAGGTGTTAATAAAGTGTAAGTAGAGTCAGGAGAGGTAGTGCTGTGACAGGTTGAAGAGAAAAATTAAGGGTAAGTTTGGAGGAGGAGTGACTGGTCAATAACAGAGTGTTTGGGAGAGACAGCATGGAGGTCACTGAAGTCGTGTTGGAGATGTTTGGCTGTGAATGGGCAGAGAAATGCAGCAGCAGATGGGTGCCTGCTACAAGGCTGTGGGGACTTCAAGTGTAGACTTCATTCCTCCTGGCTTTGCCCTGGAGGAGAAGAGAGATTGCTGGGCAGTAGCAGTGTGTGAGAGCAATGAGTTATTTCTGAGAGTGACAGAAACTTGATGGTATCCAAGAGCTGAAAGGTCAGAGCCAAGAGGGAGAAGGGGCAGAGGTAACAGTCAAAGAAATGTAGACTGCAGGAGGGGTAGAATATAGGCCTAGACCACAAGTGGGAGGCTGGGGACCAGGAGAACCTTTCAGCCTTTATATGGGAAGTGAAGAGGAGGAGGGTTGGGGTGATCCTGGACCAGTTAGGTAAGCAATGGGACAGCAAGCCCAGGCTCTTGATACTGTTATTCTCCTCCATGTCATAGACAGTGTTGTTTGCTAAGGATAAAGAGAACTGAGTGACATGAGGGATGAGAAACAAGGCAAAGGTTTGGAACGGTCCCTAGGGAGTATAAAAGTATTATACGCTCAAGTTTTCAGGGCTACACTTTGAACAAGGATGATTGTGTTGACAGAAATGGGAGCTGTTACTTTAGGGAAAAAAGTGTTAGTTCTGTTTTAAGCCTGTTAAGTTCAGGATAGTGGCAGGAAATCTATGTGAACGACTCCTATCGGTATCAAGAACATCTCAAGGGAACATGGCTGCTAAAAGCCAGCATCTTCCCCAGTCACCAGCCTCACTAACAGATTTTCGTCAGGACTGCCATCAGCTCTGTTCTGCCAGGCACTTCCCAAATAACCACTCAGAGACTTACTATTGATTATAAATGCTTGGCTGATAGCTTAGGCTTATTACTAACTAGCTCTTACAACCCATTTCTATTAATTCATGTGCTGCCCCAAGGCTCCAGGGTTTTACCTCTCCTGCATGTCCTGCTTCCTCTTTGTCTGAGGACGCCTCTGACTCACCCTCATTCTTCCCAGCATTCTTCTGCCCCTAAATCCTGCCTAGCCATTGGCCAATCAGCTATGCATTAACAATGAGGGTAACACATATGTCTACTATTCAAAGATTATTCCACAGAAAGCCCAGCTAATAAAACTCAGGATCCCTTCTCCACACAGAGGGCGAGGAAACCAGCTAGGTGCTTGGTAGCATGCTGTCTCTATACACAGACTGTCACAGGCTTAGATATGAGACTTTTGAATTCCTGAAGCTTTGTTGGAAAGACCCTGTAGGATAGGAAGCTCTAATCTCTGTACTTTTTTGTAACATAGCCTTGCTCAGAAAGCATGCTGATGTGCTGTGGGGAGAGATGGCATTTATTAGATTTCAGGCTTTCTTCAATCCCCAGCAGCTTCCTAAATGTTTCCTTTCTGGAAGACAAATATCTGGGATTTCCAAATACAAATGAAGTTTTATATATATATATATATATTTACTTCAAGTAGATAAATTTTTGCCTTGCATGCATATATGTCTGTCAATCACAAGTGTACCTAGACCCTGTGAAAATCAGAAGAAGATATCACATTCCCTAAAACAAGAGTTATAGGCAGCTGTGAACCACTGTGTGGGTGCAGTGCTGGGAATCAAACTCAGGTCCTTTGCTAGAGAAGTCAGTATTCTTAGCCACTGGGCCATCTCTGCAGTCCCACAAATGAAGGGTTTTTGTTTTTTGTTTTGTTTTGTTTTTTAATCTAACAAGATATTTTACTACACTATTTGAGAGGAGATTGTATTATTTTAGAAACTGGTCTGTTTTAGTTAGGGCTGTGATGAAAAACCATGACCAAAGGAACTCAGGTAGAAAAGGGTTTATTTGGTTCCTGCTTCTACACTGTAGTCTATCACTGGACTATCAGGAAATCAGGACAGGAATCTGGAGGCAGGAGCTGATGCAGAGACCATGGCTGGTGCTGCTTACTGACTTGCTCCTCATGGCTTGCTGAGCCTGCTTTCTTATAGAACCCAGGACCACCAGTCCAGAAGTAGACCCACCAACAATGAGTTGAGCCCTTCTCCATCAATCACAAAAAAAAAATAAAAAAAAAAAATGCCCCAGGTTTGCCTATAGCCTGATCTTATGGGGGCATTCTCTCAATTGAGGCTCCCACCTCCCTGACAACTCTAGTTTGTGTCAAGTTGGTGTGAAACTAGCCAGGACACAGCCTTTTATGGCCTAAGAGAAAAACAACAGGAAAGACAAAAAGAAAATAATCTACAGCTGCCCCACTCATCTCCCTTTTTCTTTGTTCTTTGTATCTGCTCAAGCATCTACCATTCTTCCTAGGCTCTCTGTGTGGTCCATGAGTGTAGGTGTGGCAGGCTAGCACTTCTCTAGCACACATGCACTAGACCCCACTCTTTCCTGCTTTCCTGGTCTCTATCTGTCCACCCATCTTCCCGGGACTGACTGTAAGCAAGTAGGGCCATGCAAATTGAAAACAGTTCTTAAGTACTTCCCTCTTAGGAAGACTTCTTCCTAGAGTTCCTGGAGTCCTCCACTCCTCAGGCTGCCTCACTTTCAAACTTAGAGTGCCCAGAATTCCCCCAAAGTCCAGCAACTATGAGTGATGCCTGGTACAGCAGGTACTGATGGGGGATGTCCTTCTGTATACTGTGAATACATGTTTCTCTTATTGGTTGATGGATAAAGCTGTTTTGGCCTATGGACAGGCAGGATCTAACCAGGTAGAAAATATAGTCAGGGCTACCAGACTAGGAGAATGCTGGGAAGAGAAACGCAGAGAGTCTCAAGGGAGATGCCATGTAGCTGTCAAAGGAGTAACATACCAGAGCATTATGGGTAAGCCACAGCCTTATGGTAATACATAGTTTAATAGAAACAGGTTGATAATTAAGAGAGCTTTAGCCATTAAGAAGCATGAGCCATCAGCCAAATAGTTTATTAATTAGTATAAGCCTCTGTGTGTGTTTATTTGGGACTAAAGAACTGTGGGTCTGGGCTGTACAGAAACTCTATCTACAGGGTATCTTCTCCCAGCCCTAGCACTGTGGTTGGCATCAGCTCTGATTGAGAAATGACTTGGTAAATATTTGTCATCTAGTCTACCCAGCTACGTAGCAAGCATTCACTGTGTGTCAGTCACTGGCCCAGGTGCTGGAGACACAGTGGTGGACAAGGAAGGAACTCATTGTCTAGAGCTGGGTCCTCCCTCTTGTCACTGTTCATGGCTGATCACTCATAGATGCACTGTAGAATGTTTAACAGAATCTTTGACCTAATCCCTGATCTGCAGTGTGTACCCCAGTTGACAACCAGAACTGGCTTCCAATTGACAATTATCTCTGTTGGCCAGGTGTCGATCACTGCCCCATAGTTAAGAGGATAGAAATGATCAAACATAATCTGAACTAAAACAAAATTATTTAGCATAAAGATGCTGTGATGAAACAAACAAGTACCATGACTGTGAAACAAGACCTCATAGATGAAAGTAACCCTGAAGCAGAAACGTGAGGGATGAGAAAGAGTCAGTTACCTGGGGAGTGAGGTGTTCCCAAGGCAAGAAAGGGCTTCAGCTGTGTGGAGATCAGAAAGATAGATCATGGCTGGGCCACAAAAACCGCATAGAAAAATGGTACAGTTGTTAGAAAACTTGTCTAGCATACACAAGGCCCTGGGTTTGATCCCCTAGAACCACATAAATTGCACGTGGTAGCCTATGTCTGACTAGTAGAATTTGGAAGGTAGCAGCAGGTAGATCAGGAGTTCAGGGAGATCGTTGGCTACACAGAGAGTTTGAGGCCAACTTTAGCAACCCTGTCTCCAAAAGAAAGAGCATGGGGGAACAGGTAGAGCAAAATGAAACTGACTAGATATACAAGGGCTACATTATAGTCCATGGTATTATTCTAAGAGTAATCCAGACAGCTGTGTAATAGGAAAGCAATGGACACAGAATATGTTGTTGTATGGTCATGTACGTGTACACATGTGGGTGTGCACACATATGTGTGCACATATATGTAGACACCAGAGGACAAGCTTGAATGTTGCTTTCCAGGTGCCATCCATCTGGTTTTTGAGATAGGAATGCTTGCCAAGTAGGTAAGGCTGGATGGACAGTGAGCCCTAGGGATCCTCTTGCCTCCACCTCCAACATGCACTGCTATTCATGATTCTAACACCTGTACAACAAGCTCTTTATTGGCTAAATACAGCCATGGATTAACGTTTATAGAAGCTCATCTGAAAACTGAGTGGCAACCAGTGGGTCAGTGATAATCATGGTCTAGGCAAGACCATGACGCAATGATGACGGAGACTGGGATAGATTTGAGGTCTAGATCTGCCCTGTTTGCTTGTCATGACTCATGTATCTTGATAACTCCTAAGAGTTCCCAGAAACTCTGAGACCACCTTTACTGTATTGTAATACTGATTGAGCACCCATTGTGTGTACAGTATCTAAAACGCTAACCCAAGAAACCAGAAGAGAGATGGACACAAAGGTATCAGAATAGAGGGTCTGGGATTCTAATAATATGAGGTGTTGAAGGCAGGAGGCACTAATCCAGCCCGGGGGGGGGTGCGGAAGGATCAGGGACTGACTCTGATCTTCAAAACCCCTTGAACCTGATAAATGGACATGCCAGGCTCAGCACAGCCTCTCAAAGCCTCGGAGGATGTGAACAGAAGCTGAGCACCAGAGCAGGGACAAGGGGAGCAGAGAGAGCAACATCTGAAGAGGTTGGCAAGGGCCATAGCGGGACAGTGAAGGCAACATTAGGGCTCTGGGAACAGCTCACATGCAGGTGGTAGTGGGGACAGACAACAGGAGCAGGGGTTCCAGTGCCAGGAGCTCCCCACAGGGTCTAAATGCACACACAGCCTCTCCAAAGCTCCCCCTTTGTATTCCCTATAAGGGTCCCCTTTCTATTCCTAGCATATCTAGTAACATTTACTCCTGCAAACCTCCCATGTTCTTCCATGCCTCGTTCCTTCTCTCCTGCTGCTGTCTAAATCCTAAGGGGGAAGGGGACACAAGTTTGTACATTCACTTTAAGAAATCCTCAAGTAGTGTCTATTTTCCATGTCATAACAAAAATGCCCAAGGTCAGGTACTTGTGAAAAGAGGTTTATTTAACTCACAGCTTTAGAGGCCTTCTGTCTAAGCAACATGGCGCTGCCTGTGATGGGGGTCCTCTCTCCCTTGACTGAGCAGCATGGTTGGAAAACATACAAAAAAGGAGATCACATGGTGGAACAGAAAGCCAGAGAGCAACCCTAAAGAGACCACGGTATCATTTTCATATTGCTATGACAAGATATCTGACAAAAGCTGCTTAAAGAAGGAGGGGCTCACAGTTCGGAGATGCAGACAGGCATGGTAGGAAAGTCATGGAGGGGGGACTTAAGGCAGCTGGTCACAGTAGGAAGCAGAAAGCAGCCCAGACTGGGCATGCTAGGGGTGTGCTGGGGGTGTTTCTGGGGGTTTTCTGGGGGTGTTGCTGGGGGTGTGCTGGGGGTTTTCTGGGGGTATTACGGGGATGTGCTGAGGGTGTGGTAGGGGTGTGCTGGGGGTGTGCTGGGGGTGTGGTAGGGGTGTGCTGGGAGTGTGCTGGGGGTGTGCTGGGGGTGTGGTAGGGGTGTGCCGGGGGTGTGCTGGGGGTGTGGTAGGGGTGTGCTGGGGGTGTGCTGGGGGTGTGGTAGGGGTGTGCCGGGGGTGTGCTTGGGGGTGTGCAGAAAGTGTTCAGAGGCTTGCTAAGGGGCTTGCTCTGGTGATTTTTCACCCTGTCAACAGTCAGTATCAATCATCACAGTCACCTTTGTTCAATTTGTTTTATTTGTTTTGAGATGGGATCTTATGTAGCTCAACATGACTTTAAGCTTGCTATATAGCAGATGTCCTTGAACTTTCCTGATCTTGCATCCTCTACCCTCTAGGTGAGTTACAGTTGTGCACCACCACACTTGGCTTATGTGGTGTTGGGGATTAAACCTAAGTCTAGCTACCAAGCTACATCACCAACCAGTTACTCTTCAGTAAAAACCCTCTTTTGAGAAAAAAAACCAATGTCTCAAAGAACTACTTATTAGTTTCTGATACAGGACCTCATGTAGCCCAGGCTGGTTTTGAACCTGCTGTGTAACTGAGGATGACCTTCAACTCCTGCCTCCACCTTCTGGGAGTTACAGTGTGTACCATCATGGCTACTCTTTAATTTCTCTTGAAGGCCAAGTCCACAATAATCAAATTACTTCCTGCTAACCCATAACTCCTTAAAGCTCCCAACATTCCCACCCTCAGGGAAAGTCAAACTTCTAATACATGAAGTTTTTAGAGGCACACCCAAGCCAAATATAAACCATGCAAGTATCAGTAGAAATGCTTGATAATAGAAGGTTTCTATAGTAAGCTAGCCACCACTTAAAATGATGTAGAGACAGTTTACATGATGTGTTATTAAATATTAAAACAGCACACGGTGTAACCTAAGTGGGCATAGGTGTGGTATGTCTGTGTGGAAATAGAATAAAATAGCTGCCACACTTATCTCCCTGGACAGATTTCTAGGGGGTTTTAGACTTAAGTTTTTGACTTATGTCATTTCAATTAGCTAACACACAGTTGGTACTTTTATGATCTGAAACAAACCCCCAAAGACGCTGTTCTATACAGATCTGCTTGTCAGAGTGCAGAGACGTACTTGACCCCTGGCTGGTTACCGTGACTGCAGGCTGTTGACACAGCAGTATTTCTGCCCAGGAGGACTGCAAGCGAGACTAATTCATTAAGTGCTTCCAGTCCCGAAAATGACAAGAGCCAGGAAAACATAAAGTCTTGTTACTCTGACAGCCGGTAGCCTTGATGTCTGCGCGTTTATTTATTAACTGGACGTCATGGGTCCATTCTCCCACAAGCTCTGGGCTTTGCAGCTGACCTTGACACAGATCTCATTCTCACAGAGGATTAAAACTCCAAGAACACTGCCCTAGGAAGCGACATGAACTTGAACGACAGTGTAGAGCAGGCCTATAAGGTAGTAAGAAAATGTTGAGGAGGTTGGATCTCTCTCTCTCTCTCTCTCTCTCTCTCTCTCTCTCTCTCTCTCTCTCTCTCTCTCTCTCCCTCTCCTTTCTCCCTCTCTCCTCCTTTCTCTCCTCTCTTTCTCTCTCTCTCTCTCTCTACACACACACACACACACACACACACACACACACACACACATAAATATATGCCATGAAGTACAAAATGTTTTATATACACTTCCCCCATTAAATCATAACAATTCTGTGGGGAATTCTTCCCATTTTAGAGCTGTTGAAACTTGGATTTGGAGAGAATGAATAATTAGCAAACAGCAGAAGTTAGATTTTAGTATGGCTATTTCTGAATTCAGCCCACCCTTCTGCTTCTCTTTTTAATAGGCTGCTGTTACAAGCAGGGAATTTTTAAGCTTGGGAAACATTCTATTGATTTTGGCTTTGAAGGTTGCCAGCCGGAAGTAGATGCCAGATGCTCTTTGTTCAATGGATGGATGGATGAATGAACAAAAGAAAGAAAATCCTAAAAGGTCGTGTAATCAGATCAAGGCAGGGAGAAATAATCACGTTAGAAACCCATCTCATAAATAGATGCTACGAATGAATGCAGGAAAGGTCCTGCAGTTGTTTCCCAGCTCAGATTTACAAGTGCATGCCTGCAATAGAGTAAACATCAGGAGGGTCACTCTGCTGGGGCTTAGAAAACTGGATCCTGCTGGGTATGTGGGTCAGTCAGGCCTGCCCGCAGCAGTTTGGGGGAAAGGGATGCTGGCCTAGTTGGGTTCCTGGGCACCAAGCTAGATATCCTCTGCTGCTGCTTGCTAATCGATCACCCAAGCCCTGCTGGGTCCTAGCTGTTTGCCCGAATCACTTATGGTCTGGGGACACAGAGAAAAGGAATTCCAAACACAGAAGCTTCCCAGACTACTTGTGAGAGATGCTTTCTTTTCCTTTTCCTGTGATGTATCAAACTGACAGGCTTCCCTTGGCTCGGATGAAGAGCTGTTTTCCTCCATGTGTGTGCTGTCAGCTCTCGGAATGCTCAACACTGGTTATTGGGTCGGCAAGTAGAAACCGGGGGAAGCTTTGTTCACCTCCCTTTCTTTAGTCATCTTCCCGGCTGTGCACAGAAAGCCTCACATGCACCGTCTTCCCGGCTTAGAACAGGGGTGAGGTCATTGTACCCAGACTGCTATGGGAACACAACAGAAATTCTCCAAGTATTTATCTCCCAGGAGTTCAGCATGTAGCTCTTCACTAGCACAAAACAGTTTAGCAAAGAAAAACAGAAACTTATTTACACACACATGATATATATATGGGAAAAACCAAAGGCAACAAAGCCTAAATCTCAAGTTCTGGTACCATCTTCAGCTAAAGACAAAGAGAAGCATATAGGGGGAGCTACTTTTGGAGGAAGTACTGGCATAAGGTGTGTGTGTGTGTGTGTGTGTGTGTGTGTGTGTGTGTGTGTGTTGTAGACACACATGTGTGTACATGTATGGACACATGTGCAGAAGACTGAGGAGGTTTCTGGATGTCCTGTTATTTCATTCTCTGATTTACTCATTTGAGACAGAGTTTCTCACTGAATCAGAAGATAGGCTGGCAGCAGGCAAACCCCAGTGATCCTACTCTGTCTACCCCCCAGAAACACCGTGGCTTCAGGTGTGTGCCGTGCCACAACTAACTTTTTACATGGCTGCAAGGACTTGAACCCAGGTCCCCATGCTTGTACAGCAAGTCCTTCTGCCACCAAGCCATTTCCCCCACAGCTCATAACCCTTATTAAGTGAATTTAAATGGAAGCTTTCTCAGTTGATAAAACTTTTTTTCCTTTCGGCAGTACTGTGGACCAAATGCAAGGCTTTATGCTTGCTAAGCAAGTGCCCTCCGCTGAGCTGCATTCTCAGCCCTTCCCAAGATAAGACTCAACTGAGATTTATTTGAGTTCTTCTCCAAGTGCAGAAGGAAGATGCGCTTACATAGGATAAAATGTACATTCCCCTCAGATGAGTCATTTATAGGGTGTTCTCACAGCCTTGTGTCTGTTGTATCTCAAAATAATCAGCTCAAAACATCCCTTGTGCCAAAGAGGCACATTTTACAGTGAATATCCTGGTCTATAACAGCGTCCCAGAAGACAGTAGAACAGAAAAAAACAACTTTGCAGCTACACAGCAATGCCATTGAAATAATTGTGATTGAGGAGGCTTTGGGAGAACTGTCCTGGCTGGTTTCATTTCCTAGAAAACTGGGGAAGGGACAGGTGCCTCTGTTTCTATATCCCTTTCGCTCTAACAATGTGTAATTCATTAATTATAGGCCTGATTAGGTTAATTTACAAAGATCCAAAGGAGCCACTTTCTGCCAAAGGCTAAAGAACCCCTTAGAGAGTCTTATGTAGCAGGAGAGGCAGGGTGTGGTCTCTAGCGCTGGGCTGTAAGTCCTACTACAGACAAGGCGATTGCTACCCTATCCTACCAAAATAAACAGACCAATGGCAAGCAGGGAAATCTGAAGCTTTGGGCTTGAACTTGAAGATTGTTGTCCTCCCTTGTCCAGGAGGGATACTATCCCAGGTGTGCAGAAAGATTTAAATTCCTCCACCTTTTTCCTAGCCAGGAGAATCCAATTTGTATTGAGGAACTACTTTTTAAAATGATTTCTGAGGCATTACACACATGCACACATACATACTGGGTGGGCTCTCTGAATTTAACCTGGGAAGTCCTAATCACTCTCAGGCTAAATAGAACCCTGCCCCAATCTAATAATCAGCCCATATGTAAGAAAATGTGATTCACACAGCTGGCTGGTAGCCCTAAGTCTGCTTCCCATCTCACATCAGGCATGCTAACATTACAGATGCACGCCACTGTGTTTGGTCTTTTTATGTACATTCCAGGGTTTGACCTCACATCCTGAGGGTTTGCACAACCATTGTTGTTCCACCCACTGAGCCATCTTTCTGGTCCGGTCCTCAAGAGTCATTCTGAAGCTTAGAGCATGACTCGTAGGGCTCAGGTCGGGCAGGTACTGCTACATACGCTGCGAGGTGTGGAGACTGAAGAGAGGTGCTCAAGGAGCAGAGAAGCCTGAAGGCCCCAGCACTCCAGGCCGGTGTGAAAGTCTGTGTGGAGGCCTGTGGCAGGCAGCTAATGACAGCGGGTAAGGACCTGAGCTGGGGGGGGGGGCGGTGTTGTTGCTCATTTTCCACATTCTAACTGGCTCAAAAACTGTGGCTTTAATCACACCCTTAAAGGTGGCATGCACCTTTAATCCCAGCACTCAGGGGCCAAAGGCAGGTGGATCTCTGAGTTCGAGACCAGCCTGGTCTACAGAGCGAGTTTCAGGAAAGCCAAAGCTACATAGGGAAATCTGGTCTTGAAAAACCAAAAACCAAAACAAACAACAGCAACAACAAAACCAACCCCACACCCTTCTTGCTCTCCCATGTCACAGATTTGTTCTTTTAAAATGATAGGCAAAGGTGTGGTGGCCTAATGACCAGGACATATGCATACAGTGAATGTCAGCTGGTAAGGTTCAGAAAAAACACAAGTGCTCAAAGCCAGGGCTAGTCCCCCACTAATGCTGCTTCCCAGAGAATGGCCTCAAATGGGTACAATGGATGCTTCCTCAGGCCTCAGAAGCTAATCTGGTTCTTATACTGTCATGGTAGGTGGACCACTTATGCTCTCTCAATTTGAGTTCCAACAAACAGGAACAGCAGGACCTCACATAAGGAGAGCAGTTTCCCTCTGGTTTCCAAGTCTGGATAGGAAGCCTCTCCTGCCACCCTTCTGCCAGGGTGCTCTCTCAAAAGCTCTGTCTAGCACCAGAACCATATTACCATGGAAGGCAGAGAAACTGAGCTCTTCTCCAGGCCATGAACAGATCGCAGGGAAACTTTCCCAGGAGATGTTCTGGAGGAAGGCATGGCAGGCTGGAGTCCAGTTCTGTCCACTGCTGCCTGAGTTCCCTGGACCAAGCTTGCACTCTGTTGAAAAGTGGCCCCACACTAATAAGCTTCAAAAAAACTCCACAGTCCCTGGTGCCCCAGCAAGGGATTCATGGATTCAGCCCACCCTGCCAGCTCTAAGCACCAGTGAGCTTTTAATCTCCTGCAAGACTGCCTGCTGGAGTGTGCTACACATTTGTATCTGTCACTCCACATCGCCTGTGCGTCACTGCTCTTGGCAAACAGGAAGCCTTCTCCTTTCTTCCTAGAATGCTCCCCAAGGACAGCCCAGCCCTTGACAAAGGCTTTTACAGTTTTTCTTTCTCTTACTGGTGACACCCCAACACACACACACACACACACACACACAGAGCACACACACACAGAGAGAGAGAGAGAGAGAGAGAGAGAGAGAGAGAGAGAGAGGAGAGAGACATACACAGACACACACAGACACACACACAGACAGACACACTCACACACAGACACACTCACAGACAGACAGACAGACATCCTATTCCTACTTTCCCTAGTGTATCCAGTCCCCTAACATTTTATCCCTGCAGCCTTGTGGGATAGTCATTTGCTTCCTGACTGATAAACAAAAGCTAAGGAGCTTTCAGCCTCATTTGCCTAAGGGGCTCCCCAAAAGGAGAGTGGGTGTACCCCAGTGCCCTCCCAACCAGACAAAAGGATAGCATCCCAGAAGTCTACGATGTCCTTCCAACACTTACAGCTGAAAAAAACCTAACTACTAAAGTTATGGCAGAGGGACTGTCGGGGTAGAGAAGGGGCACCAGTGACAGTGGGAGGAGGGTGAAGGAGTGTAATGGGGGACGTGAATATGAGCAAAGTACAATGATACACACATGCAGAGGCTATTAAACCCATTATCTTATATGATAGCTTTTAAGTTAACTCTTAAGGTTGTTGTTGTTGGTTTTTTTTTTTTTCAAGACAGGGTTTCTGTGTGTAACAGTCCTGGCTGTCCTGGAACTCACTGTAGACCAGGCCTCAAACTCAGAGATCTGCCAGCCTCTGCCTCCCAAATGCTAGGATTAAAGGCATGTGCCACCCACAACCTGCTTAAATTATTTTTTTTTAAAAAAAAACACTGAAATTTTAAAAAGGAGGCTGGACAGATGGCTCAGCAGCTAAGAGTACTCTCTGCTCTTACTGGGGACTCAGGTTTGGTTCCCAACACACACATCAGGGTTTACAAATGCCTTGAATTCCTGTTCCAGGAGACCCAATTCCCTCTTCTGGCTTCTGTGGGACCCTGCACACACAAGGCACACATAAAATCACAGAGTTCACTATCCTTATCTATCAAGGAAATGCAAATTAAAACTACTGTGAGATATCCCCTTATACCAATTAGAATGGTTAAGATTTAAAAGAAAACTAATAAATACTGGCATGTATATAAGTAAGGAAAGAGGAACAGGTATGCGCTGTTAGTGGGAGTGCAAGCCAGTGCAGCCGCTATGGGAATCAGTATGGAGATTCCTCAAAAGCTGGAAATCAGTCAGACATATGATCTGACTATACCACGCCTGGGTATATTCCCAAAGAACCCCATAGCCCACTACAGAGAAAGTTGTTCATCCTGTGTTTCATTGCTGCTCTACTCACATAACCAGGAAATGGAAACAGCCTAAATGTCCATCATTTGATAAGTGGATGATGAAAATGTGGTATACAATGGAATATTATTTAACTACAAAGAAAAATGAAATTATAAAATTTGAAGGAAAATGGGTGGGGCTGGAGATAATTGTTCTAAATAAGATAACCCAGACCCAGACGACAAAACACTTCTCTTTTGTATGTGAATATTAGCCTTAAATCTCTAGATATGTGTTTCGTTTGGAATATCCTCAAAGGTTAGGAAACCATTAAGGGGCCATTGTATGTGGGTAAGGTGTGCACCTCAAGGGAAGAGGATAGAACACAGGTTTTTCAGTTTGTTTGTTTATTTATTTTGTTTTTATTTTTGTTTTGTTTTGTTTTTGAGACAGGACTTCTCTGTGTAGCTTTGGAGCCTGTCCTGAAACTAGCTCTTATAGACCAGGCTGGTCTCAAACTCACCTGCTTCTGCCTCCCAAGTGCTGGGTCTGAAGACATGCACCACCATGGCCTGGCCATAGAACACAGATTTTATGGAGAGGGAATAACAATACAGGAAGGATTAAATGGGGGTGGTGGAAAAAACAGTAGAGGGGACAGTGTAGGGAGGGATAATAAACACTAAAGACCTTCGAAAATGTTTATATGGAAACCTACTACTGTAGAAGCTTCCTGAATATACGCATATATAAAAGGATTTTAAATAGAGTTACCCTTTAGTACAGGGGGACAATGCCTTTCTTAGACACCACAGGCTATCAAACAAAACATACCAAGTGTGGATTGCCTCGTTTCTAGTTGGTCAGCGGAGTCCCACTGACCCTCAAACATTACAAGCTATTGTCACTGCTCTTGGTTACCCTCCAGAAACTGATGGTTGAACCCTAGCTTTCATAGTGCCAGAAGTTTCTATCTATGCCACTTGGGGAGAAGCAGCCAGTGACCTGTCAAGATTGGTCAGTGCAATAGCAGCATGAATGTTACGGCAATAACCATCCACTTTCTGATTGGATTTAAAGGCGGCTCCCACAAGACTGTATTCTTGCCTGGCACTATGAACCGAGCCAAAACTATTAGTTTTGACTATTAGTTCATAGGCATTAGGGGTGACTGCAATACTTTTTTTTTTCTGGACACAGTATTTAAATTGCCTCCTACGTTCTTATTTTTATATCCATAGATTAGCGAGTGTCTCAACACTCATCAGGGAAGCTTTATAAGCAGTAGATGGCAATTAATACAGACACCTACAACTAGGCCATGTGCAGAGAATAAGAGACTGTGGGACATTCAGTTCTAAATAAGCATTTATATCACCTTTCCCTCCTGCAAGGCTCAAAGATCCTTGTAAGTGGCAGAAGCAGTGAGTGTCTGCAGTGAAACAATATCGGCTGGACATGACAGTGTCATTTCGTACATGGACTCACACTGGCTGTGACTGCATGTATGAGACCAAGTCAACTAAGTCCTTGTCATTGGTTGTGCTTTTACTGTAGTCCCACGTTGGTATGCCAAATGTTGTTGCTGATTTTACTCTTTACTCTTTTGGGGGCCCACCACCCAGCTCCCAAATAAATGCAAAGAGACTTATTTATAAATGCCTGGCTTTAACTTGGCTTGTTTTTTGACAGCTGTTTTGAATCATTTTATCCCAACTACCTTTTGCCACAGGGCTTTTATCTTTCTCTTACTTCTGTATTATCTTACTTACTGAGTAAGTACGCCTCTTACTCAGTGGCTTCCTGGGTGGTTGACCCTCCTCTCCTTTCTGTTTCTCTGTCTCTGTCTCTGTCTCTCTGTCTCTCTCTCTCGTTACTTCTTCTCTCTCGGATTTTTCCTCCTATTTATTCTCTCTGCCTGCCAGCCCTGCCTATCCTTTTCCCTACCTTGCTATTGGCCATTCAGGTCTTTATTCGACCATCAGATGTTTTAGACAGGCAAAGAATCACAGCTTCGCACAGTTAAACAAAAGCAGCATAAACAAAAGCAACACATCTTTACATCCTTAAACAAATGTTCCAGTGCATAAACAAATATAACACACCTTGAAATAATACTCTACAACAAATCCTAGCATAGATGGCAACTAGCTCATGAAATCCCACCCCAGCTGAAAAGTTATTGACAGGCGATGGATTCTGTTGAAAGAAGAGTACGCTTTCTTCAGGGATACAGCCCCTCCCTGAAAAACTGCCCATGCTCCAGTAGATGGTTCTGCACCTGTGCACATACAGGCAGCACTAAGTAGACTCAGTGGGTTTAAAAATAGGAGAGAAGTAGGTGGTGGCAGTGCATGCCTTTAATCCCAGCACTTGAGAGGCAGACACGTAGATCTCTGTGAGTTCGAGGCCAGCCAGGTCTATAGAGTGAATTCTAGGACAGGCTCCAAAGCAATACAGAGAAACCCTGTCTCGAAAAAAAAAAGAAGAAGAAGTAAAAATAAGAAGGAGAGCATAATAAAGTTGGGAGGGGAAGTGGCAGAGAAGACTGGGGAGGAATTAGAGAGGAAGGAATGGGGGCATGGAATTGATCAAAACACATTTTATGCATTATGAAATTGTCAACAAATGACTTTTTTTAAAGCTGATATCACACACCTTTAAAAAGCTAAAAGTATACAAGAGGTATCATCAATGAAAACAAAATAAGGAAATTCTAAAGAAAAAACCCAGGTATGTTGGCAGAGACTTGTAATCCCAGCACTCAAAAGGCTGAGGCAAGAGGTTCATGAGTTCTAGGCTAACCTAGGCAATATGGTAAGATGCTACTGCAGAAATAAAAACAATAGCCAAACCTAGCATGGCGCCTGTGTCTAAGTGCACAGTTAAGCAGTGTTGATGTGTCCACATTGCTATGTAACGGATCTCTCAAATCATTTTCATCTTGCAAAACTGAAACTCTACATTAGTGGTTCTCAACCTTCCTACTGCTGTGACCCTTTAATACAGTTCCTCATGTTGGGGTGACCCCCAACCATAATATTATTGTCATTGCTACTTCATAACTGTAATTTTGCTACTGTTATGAACAATAAATAACTGATATGCAGAATATTTGATATGTAACTCCTATGAAAATGTCATTTGGCCCTAAAGCAGTCTTGACCCAGAGGTGGAAAACCACTGCTCCATACCCACTAAATGCTAATTACTCTCTATTCTTCCCATAGTCCCTGACAACTCACTTTCTCCTTTCAGTTTCTATGGTTTTGATGACTTTTAGTCCATATGAGCAAACTCAAACAGGATTTGCCCTTTAGTGAATGGCCTATTTTCACTTAGCACAATGTCCTTGAAGTTCATTCATATTGTAGCATTTGACATGATTTCCTCTTTAAGACTGCATAATATTCTATAGCACATACATCGGCCTTTTATCCATTCCTTTGTTGATGGAAATTTGTATTGCTTCTTCAATTTATTGACGCCATATTTTGCATCTGATTACCCCCATAAACCAAGAAGTTGCCAAATGCCATATGACCAGTAAAATATGTTTATTCAGATTTTAGTCATTGTCTTCTGAATCAACATTTAGGGGTTTCTAGTCCTGGGATAATCCTAGATAGACCCTTTGAGAACACTATAGGCTGTGGGCATGGGTAATAGCAAATGGCATTGATAGTACCAACATCTATGTGCCCATAAGGACACCTGACCAACCTTGGCTTTGGCATGGTCAAATGTTTTGTGTACATGGACACTGGAAATTTTAATATTTATTCATTTTAGGTCATCCAATCTCACTACAGATGGTTGTGAGCCACCATGTGGTTGCTAGGAATTGAACTCAGGATCTTTGGAAGAGCAGCCAGTGCTCTTAACCTCTGAGCCATCTGCCCAGCCCCCAGACATTGGATTTTTTTAATGATACTAAGAGAGAATTTATTTGTGTTAATGATATATTCTTTTTTTCTTCTTTAATTTTCTTATGTGTATGATGTGCATATGTGGTGGTAGGCAGTGACTGTCCATATATGATCATGAGGTTGATGTTGGGAATCACCCTCCATTGCTCTTCTACCTTATTCAGAGAAGCGGGGTCTTTTAATCAGTGATCCACTGTCTCTGCTTTCTAAGGCTGGGTTATAGACAAGCCATTGCCTGCCTGGTATTTACATGACTTTGGGGGATCCAAAGTCTGCAAATCACTTATACAACACCTTCTCAGCCTTTATGTTTCTAAAGAGACTTTTAAAAAGCTGTTACGTTTATTTAGTTCAAGTGCTGTGTGGCGGGGGGGGGGGGGGGGGGGGGAGAGATGGATATATGTGGAGGTTAGAAGACAACTTTTGGGGCTGGATTTGGGTCACTTCGCGGCTCTCTACATTTCCTCCCACCCAGTGAATTCAGGTCATCAGGGTTGGAGACAAGTGCCTTTCTCCACTGAGCCATCTCAAAGGCCCCTTTTAAGAGACTTAGCCAGGTGGTAGCGGCACACACCTTTAATCCCAGCACTTGGGAGGCAGAGGCAGTTGGATTTCTGTGATCTCGAGGCCAATCTGGTATAGAAAGTGAGTTCTAGAACTGTTACATAGAGAAGCCCTGTCTAGAAAAACAAAATGGAGGGGCTGGAGAGATGGCTTGGTGGTTAAGAGCACTGGCTGTTCTTCCATAGGACTGGAGTTCAATTCCTAGCACCCACATGGCAGCTCAAATTTGCCTGTAATTCTAGTTTCAGGGGACCCAACAACTTTACACAGACATGCATGCAGGCAAAACAGGAATGCACATGACATAAATTAAAGAAATCATTTAAAAAAAAAACTCAGAGAGACTTTTAAAGGCAACACATTGACTTGTTTATTAATTGCATATGTGTAGGACTTGCTTTAGAATCATCAGGAGATTTGCTGAGGCAAGGAGGGCTCCTCATACCAATTTCTCTACCCCTGCCCATGCTTCAAGCATCCTAAAACAAAAGGGGCTCATCTTAGAATATGTTTTAATCTTGTTTGGATAACTCCACGCTTGCTTCCTGCTCTATTGGAACTGTAAATTGTTGCTGAAATTGGAGTAATTTTTACTATTAATTGCTTCTCTCTATGCTTCAACACTCTGCCCCCTCTTCACTCATTCTGAAGAATAAAAATGTCACCACCGTCGGACAGACCACGAAAATGCACAGAAGGATGGGAGTGGCACATAGGTAGAGGTGTCCATGGCCTGAAGACTCAGGTGTGTCCATGGAAAATCCCATCTCGGGGCCTGGGCCTTCCTTTCCAAACTTCAAGTACTTCTCCACCAGACATTTCTATTTAAAAATTATAATTTATTTTACTATTTATTTTTGTGGTAGGGTCTTGTGTAGGCTAGGCTGGCTCTGAACTCACTATATAGCTGAGGATGATCTTAAACATCCGATCCTCTGCCCCTACATTCCAGGTACTGATTACATGTGTGTAACCACTACACCCACCTTCCCAACAGACTGTCCAACCTTCCTACTTCTAATGAATTTGGATACAGCATGAAGTAATGCTAGTGTTTGTTCATATCTCTATTTCTCCTTTTTCTAAGCACCCACATCCAACCACCCTGATGATTGAATTTGCTTCCTTATTATCTCGTGTTTGTGTGTATAAACCCAAGGTCTTGACCCCTACCTGAGTTCCAGCCATATTGTCTTATGAGCTTATTCTAGCGCATCCTAATCGGTCCCTTCATCACTCTTACATTGTCCTTCATCCCATCCATCCTTGTGTCACTCATGCCCACGCAGTTAACACCTGGGCTTCCCACTGTCCCTGGATGAAATACAGGCTCCAGCAATGACTCCCAGAGGTCTGTGTATCTGGCTACTCCTTGTCTTTCTAGTCTCACCCTTCATACCATTCTTCTCCTTGCTGCTCCCTGCCAACCTGGAATCGTTTGTGTTCTTCAAAAACGCCATGTTTGAGGGATGGAGAGACAGCCCAGCAATGAAGGGTACGTGCTGCTCCTCCAGAAGACACAGGTTGAATTCCCAGATACCACATGGTGACTCACAACCATCCATAATGAGATCTGGTGTCCTCTTCTGGCCTACAGGGATGCATGCAGGCAGAACACTGTATACATAATAAATAAATCTTAAAAAAGAAAAAAGGAATACCATACCCTTCCTCATTCCCCAGCATTGGTACATGCTGTTCCTCTGTCTAGTACACTCCCTTCTTCCCTCCTTTCTCCTTTTTCCCCAATATCAGCTGGATCACAACTCCTTTTAGAAGAAATCTGCCTCGACCTCTCTGAGAGTCAGCTGGTGCCCCTGCCCTGCTCACTCGGAAACCCCATCATCAGGACACTTCACCCTCTTTCTTATTATAGCCCTTCCATAAATTTTTTTTTAATTAAAAGAGTATATCTCACTTGACAGAAAGAAGAGATTATAGTAATATATATTTCACAAGAAAGCTCTAGTATCCTTGGTTGTCCCTAGATAGCCCCACATTTTCACAGTTTCCTAGTCCCATGGCCACTGAAGGGGGTTTCACCTTGCTGATCCATGATGAGGACCTCAACTGGAGTGCTGCGTGTTCCAGTGTGGTCTCAGACAGCTTCAGCTGCTAGACCTTTCCACGATGTCATTACCATCTCAGCCCAGGCATCAAAGCAGTGGCCTCAGAGATGTCCTCTTTTGTCATTGGCGTTAACCAATGATCTCACAGCTACTGCCATGATGAATCTCCCAAGAGTCCCTTCCCCAGTGTACCCCCATTTGACTCTCTCCCTTCTTTGCACCCATAGAACCTCACCTGACACTGGGCTCCAAGCCCAGTCTCACATACTCACTATCCATCAGCCTTAAATCTCTTTACCTCGCAGAGGTAACACTGTGAGAGCCTTGGCTACTTCTGTTCTCTTCCAACCAAATTTCTGCCCTTCCCTTGTTCTCTCCTTTTGAGTCTAAAGTGGCCTTCTGTCCTGTGGCTCTACTTAACCTTCTTTACTCATTGTTCTGGCTAGTTTTTATGTCAACTTGACACAGGGAGAGTCATTTTGGAAGAAAAACAAAACAAAACCTCCCAGCATATGTGGGTCTGCCTTGGTCTCTGTCCTTGTGCACTCTCTTACTCAACTGCTGACTTATCCCATCTGTTTAACTCTCTATGTAAGTTTTGGTGAGATCCTGTCCTCTGCCCACACATCTGCGCAGCTGCTCCAGTGACAGCCTTGCATAAGCATTTCACAACTCACAGCCTGCAGCCCAACCACCTCGTCTGTTCTTATTTTCCACGTTGATTCTGCCAAATAGCACACTTCTCCTATCGAAGCAGCAAGCCCTCTGGACTCGCCCTCTGTGTCAGCAGAGGGCTTCATCCTCCCATCCCACCATCTTTGGTACCTACATATGTCCAACTGGCCATCCCATAGGTCCTGCCACTCTGTTGTTCCCGGAATCCTCATTGGTCTCCTTTGAATTTCCCCTACTCCCCCCTACTTTCGGTCTCATTCCCAACAAGTCATTTGGTGGCCTTCTCTGTCCAGACATGGTTTCTCCTATTCAATCTTTAAGCCACCCGGTCAATCTCCACTCTGCCAAGTCTGTGCATTCAACAAGTAGTTCTCAAGATACAGCCCCGATCCAGCATCCATATCACCTAAGACCTTGTTAGAAATGCACACTCCTGGGTCAGCCAACTCTACTGTTTCAGAAGCTCTCTTAGCTGGTGCCCAACAATCTGTGTTGAGGAACTCGGGCACATACCCAAATTTTAGAACCATTGTTCTGAAACCTGGCCCAGGACATCTCTCCTCTGCTTTAAATCCTGAAAATACCCTGTGTAAGTTCAGTTCAGATGCAGCCAGATTTAACAATATGAGAATGTATTTCTCTTGCACTTTGAAGAAGTCTGACCATGGATAGTACACAGCTAATACAGTGGCTCCATGGTGTCATTAGAGGACCAGGGTCATAGTTTGTTGTTTTGTTTTTTGTTTTTCCTACTTCCAGAGCATAGATCCTTTCATCATCAAAGTTACCTCATTGTTCAAAAGAGATGCTATAGCCCTAGCCATCACATCCTAATACCCACTAGGAGCAAAGAGCATGAAAGTCAAAGTGGGGAGTCTTCAGGTTGTATCCGTTCTTAATAAACAATCTTCCAAGACATCCAGAGAACACTCTCACCTAGAAGCAGTGCATCCGGATTTGGTCACATGGTAGCACCAGACATGTACCAGGAAGCTGGGAAACACTGTTTGTTGTTTTGGTTGGCAATGTGCCCAGCTAAAAATTAAGTTTCTCTCAAAAGGTTACATGCCATATGATTTAATTTCTGTAACATTGTAAAATGACAAAATTATAGAAAGGAGCAGCAGATCAATGAAGGGGGTGTATGACTATGGCTATCAAAGAGTGGCAGGAAGGAAAACGGAGTGTGGTAACCAGGAAAGTCAGGAGTTTGCAGTCATCCTTGGCTATGTGGTGGGTTTGAGACCAGCTTGGGCTACATAAGAACCTGCACCCAAACAACAAAAGAATAGCATGACAGATTCTTGTTGTGAATATATATGCCAAAACTGCATAAAGCTAAATACATGCATGTTCCTATTCATGTAAAATTAGAATGTTAATGGATGGGGTTAGTATCAGTGTTCTGGCATGATCCTGAATGTTAGTTTATAAGACACCGTTGGAAACAACTGGATGAAGAATCTTTATGTATTGCTCCTTATAACTGTGTGTAAATTTATAATTATCTCAAAATGAGAAAGGAAACAAATGAAAACAAGACTGAGGTCCTATCACTGGTGAGGAAGGGGAACCATTAGAAGGAGCAGTGTACTTCCCCAGAGCCCTAGCTCATCCTGCCATCGGCAGACATTTCCTGACACAGCATCAGGGTACCTCCTGAGCAACCTATACCATTACAGGCTGCCACTGTTGGCATGAGGGCATTGCAGCCTGAAGGATGGGCCATTAGAACTCAGGGCTCACAGATCTCTTCATCTGAAGTTTACCTCTGAGAAAGTGCCAGTGTTCCCAGCGGAGCTCACCTAACAGTGAAGATGGCCTTCATCTCACTGAAAGGGGCAAGAGCAGAGGGAACTGCTGAGCCCCAGATGTTTCTGTAGCAACTGCAGCGACAGCAGACAATCTTGAAACACTTAGGGGCAACTATTAAAGAATTCTGCCCTGTCATCTTTCTCCATGTTCTGTTCCTTGAGGCATTCCCTCATACCAGCTGCTTCCTCATCCCTGGGCAGCTTTGCTGAACTTGACTGTGCCCCAGGGAAAGAAGCACACTGCTGTCAGGAACGATGCTCGGACAGAACCGTATCCACAAGTTCTTCTACAGCAGCTTGGAGCAGTTTGCTCTCTGAGGCAGGGTCTCCCTTGTCCAGCCCTGACCCCCACACTGTCCTGGAACTCACTATGTAAAACCAGGCTGGATTCAAATGGATTGCAGTCCTCCTGGGTCCACCATGGAGTGCTGGGATGACAGATGTGTCACCATGCACCTGACCTCAAAGGGTGCGGAGGAAGGGTGGCTGGGGATATATGGAAAAATCGCTCTGAAATGATGAAAGGATTCTGAGGGGAAGAAAGGAAGAAAGGAAAGAAGGAAGGGAGGGAGGAAGGGAGGAAGAGAGGGAAGGAGAGAGAAAGAGAGAAAGGAGGAAAGAAAGGAAGAAAGGGGGAAGGAAAGAAAGAAAGGAAGGAAGAAAGGAAGAAGAAAGGAAGGGGTGAGATTACAAAGAGGGTTAGGGGAAGGGAGGAGAAGATGTCCAAAACACAGGCAAGTAGAGGAAGAATGGTACAGGCACAGACCTAGGGACCAAGGTACAGAACCAGCATCAAAGGGCATAGAAAGACCACATCCCAGCTTCCTGACAGAGCATCACTGCGAGCAGAGAACTGAGCCCTAAGGCAGGACATGCCCATGGAGGACAGGTGCTACCAGTCTATGGGCACTCTGGCTGGCAGGCCTGGTGGAATGCAAGAGGCCTCCTGGTCCTTTGGCCCTAAGCCCATGGAAGGAGGCAGGAAGGGCAGGGATGGGTGTTTGGGATTTGGTGAGTTCTCTGGACTTATAGGCAGAATTCTATGAACAAGTGTGTGTTTCTTACAGGACGTCTTACTGTGACTTTCATCAGATTCTCAAAGAGCTTCCATAGCCCTAAACAGCTAGTGATTTGAGAAAAAAGGCCTGGATGGGAAGTAAATGGGGAGGGGAAACGGGGTAAGGAGCGGGGGTACAGGGAACTAACTAGGTCTCAAGAGGAAGTACTTAGCTTTGGTTGGTGAGCTGAGCTGGTCCATGCAGCACTGAGCCTCCCAGACCCCTGTGGGTATGGGTGACTTGGCTTGCTCTCAGCCAGGGCAGAGGACATGGCCAGGGAAGTCTGCACTCCTCCTAGCTCTGGAGGATCCTGCCCTGTGTGGATTCCTGCTAACCTAACCCCTTAGCTTAACTTAGTGACTCCCCCAAGCTCAGGGTGGCCTTCCCTATACCTCTAGACTACCCATCCTTCTAGAAAGTGCTTCCACAGTACACTGTGGATTCCCTATTGCAGATCCAATGCCTGTGTTACTGGGGCTGGCATCTGTCTTGACACAGTTATCCTAGTGATAACCTGGCATGTAGCAGACACTCAGTATTCAATGACTATTGATAGATTGGATAAAAAAAAAAAACACGCAAAAGAATATGTTGTCATTGGGTAACAGCATAGGCTGCTTACAGTCCTGCTTGAGTACTGTCAGAAAATGAGTTGAGGAAGGTCATTAATCCAGCAGGAAAGAAGATGAAAATGTCCCCAGGTTTGTGAAGTAACTCCAGGAAAGTTAGGTCTAGTTTCCTCCACAGAATATCTCAGAGGGTCCTTGACAGGGAAGGGTCAACCTTTTAATTCTTTGCTATAAATACAAAAGCAGATGAAGCCGAGTAAATTCATCAGATAGGGAGAGAGCATTATGGAAATGTTCATATGTAAATATTTGTAAAATAGATGAGCCATGAGTAGACAATAGCAAAGGCCTATGTTTGTGGTTTAGTCCATAGACCAATATTCTACTTAAGAAATATTTATTCAGGTCCAGTGCTAGCAAGATGAGAGATGTGTGAATCCTGGATAGTAATCACATGAAAGAGAAAAACACCTCTAGCTTTACTAGACTAACACTTACTTGAGGTCACTGTCCCCTCCTCCCCTAGTATATAGGAGGTGTAGGGTGTGTGTGTGTGTGTGTGTGTGTGTGTGTGTGTGTGTGTGTGTGTGTGTGTGTGTGTGTGTGTTGGCCCTGATGGAGTGAGTCCTTTGTTTCCATAATGATATCATTCCTACCCTCTGCCTGGCTAATTGTCAAATTGTAAGATGGCTTTTCATTAGCAATGCTGATGGCCATTCCTTCAGAGTTGGTTCCTTGCCCCAATTAATAACATAAAATTACCATTGTGAAGTATACAACTTGGGAGCACTTAGCACATTCATGTTGCTGGACAACCACTCTCTACCATCACTCTTATATAAACCCCATGTCCATTAAGCAGTTGTCCTACCCTCTCTATGAATTTGTCCATTATGGAAACATCGTGCAAATGTAATCATATAATACATGAAATCTTACATCTGATCCAGTCTCTCAGAATAATGTATGGGGGATTTATGCCTGTCAGAGCATATATCATAATGTCTGTCACTTATGAGATAATATTCCATTCATCTACTGATGAATATTTGAACCTAGTTCCATCTTAGGGTTATTTATGAGTAAGTTCTGTCCTAAACATGTATATAAATAGCTTTTCTTTATATTTACCTAGGAATACAAACCACCTAAAATTTTGCCCCAAAAATTAAATATGAATTTAAATTCTCTCAGAAAAGATTACTTGTGGTAAGATTAGAGGTTTCTCCTTTTTTTGTGACAATGTAAAACCCTTTTCATCAGTCAGCTGACCCCAATCTCTAAGTCATTAAAGGTAGAAAAGTAGAGATGGGCTGGGATGGTCACAAAGGCCAGGAGCTGAGTGACATCAGCCCCCTCTCCCATCCTCCCCACCTCCACTGAAGACCCTACAGCAGTGGTCCCCAGCCTCCCTAATGCTACAACCCTTTAATACAGTTCCTCATGGTGTGGTGACCCTCAACCATAAAATTATTTTTGTTGCAACTTCATAACTGTAATTTTGCTAGTGTTAGGAATCAAAATGTAAATATCTGATATGCAGGGTATCTCATATGTGACCCTTCCCAGGGGTGTCATGACCCACAGGTTGAGAACTACTGCCCTAGAGCCTTGCAAACCTCCTGGGCAGACCCTGGGGAGCCGAACAGTAGAGCAGCTACCCCAGAGGCCCTGAGCTCCACCTCATGCCCACATGCAGAGAGCTTCCTGTGACTGCTGCCCCTGTCCAGGACACTGCTTCCCAGCAGGATGCACTTGGGTGTTAGCCCTTGGATCATTGAGTGACACACTAAAAAGCTGCTCTTGAGATGGATATAGTGGCACACATTTAATCTCAGCACTAGAAGGTAGAGGCAGGCAGATCTTTGTAAGTGTGAGGTTAGCACTGTCTACATAGCAAGTTCCAAGCCAGCCAAACTGTCTCAAAAGCAAAAACCAAACAATAGCAAAAATCTGGTGTTGTTTTGTTTTTTGTTTGTTTGTTTTGTTTTGTTTGTTGCCTGGACATGGTGGTACATGCCTGTACACACAGTACTCTAGCAGCTCAGGTAAGAGGACTTGGAGTTTGTGACTAGCCTGGGCTACATAGCAAAGCTCAGCAAAGGGAGGGGCTTTGGGGGGATGAGTACTGACAAGATAGCTTGGTTCATGAAGTACTTGCCACGCAAGCACGAAAATGTGAGTTTGATCAACCATCTGAAGTATATGGCCAGAACCCTACATAAAAAATGCCAGGCTTGGTGCCATGTACTTGTAATCCCAACACTGAGGGGCTGAAACCAATTCCTGTGGATACTGACCTATCAAGCCTACTTGTCAAGTTCCAGGGCAGTGGGAGACCCTGCCTCAAAACAGAAAGATGGACAGTGCCTGAGGATGATACCCAAGGTTGTTTTCTGGCCTCTACAATGCAAGTATATAAATGTCTGTGCACCTGCTGTATGCCCATGGTGTACACACACACACACACACACACACACACACACACACACACACACACACACACACACAGAAATGAAGTTTTGATCCAGGTTTATGTTTTTGTGTTTGCGGGGGTGTTTTGTTTGTTTTGATTTTTATTTCTTTGTTTTAGATTGGTTTAGTTTTTTCAAGACAGGGGTTCTCTGTGTGGCAGCTCTGGCTTTGTAGAACTTGCTTTGTAGAACTGGCCTCAACCTCACATAGATCTGCTTGCCCCTGCCTCCTGAGTGCTGGGATTACAGGTGTATGCCACCACCACCCAGCTTGATCTGGGTTTTCTAATGGTAGGAAGGATAGCATTCTGGGTAAGGCTTGAGGGAAGGCTAAGGTGAGTGTGGGCAAAGGTGCAGGGATCAGTGTAGCTGGTCACACAGGCCACAAAGCTCAAAGGTACAGACAGTATGAGGCATGGGAGAGGGTAGTGAGCCAGGCTCTGCGTTCAATTCCTGTTGGTGGGAGTGGGATAACTTTTCTCTATGCAGAATGGTGTAGCACTGAATCTCACAGAGCTCTCAACCTGTTCCTTTGAGGAGATGCTTCTCAAAGCTGGGAAAGAAGAGTTGGCTTTTCCTCTTTCTGGTTGGTCTTGGCTGTATTTCTCTTCTGCTTGGGTTGCTGAGGACCTCAGAGGCAATTAGAAGCCACATCCAGTGGTCCTATACATGGACCTGACTGTCTGTGCACTCTCTTCTGACCTGCCTGCTGCCTTATCTAACTTTTATCCTATACTGAAGTATATAAAAATCCCTTCAGTAGTGTAAGGTAACAGGAAGCATTTTCTCCTCTTGCTGTCATGATTATGTCTAACTACAGTCTTCCCACCATTAACTCTCAGCCTGGAACCAGAAAAAGCTCAAGTCAGATCAGAGCCTTTCTCTCCCTGCTATCGGTCTTGGCTCTAGGAAGAAACCACTCCAGAACAGACCAGAGGAAAGTAGAGAGCCCATGCGTAGCTTAGCAGAGCCATTATCAGCCCTTTATGGGGTGAAGGATATAATAAGCATGCCCTCCAGCCATGAGGTCTTGCAGAGGACAGGAGGGCATGGATGGTGATGGGGGCACTGAGTCATTCTTCAGTTTCATTCAGGAGTGGAGCATTGCGTGCCCACAAGCAGAGAAGAGGAAGAAAGTTTCCTAACCAGAGGATCTGGAAAAAGCCCAAGCCTTTCTTCTGGGCTTTCTGACAAATGGAGGCAAGAAAGACAGCAGTGTTCTGGGCAGGGAAGATGGCTTGAGGGAAGGCTGGGGTGAATGTTTGAAAGGAGCAGGGAACTGTTGCTGGACGCACAGGCCACAAGATCAAATGTCGGCAAGGGTGAGTGCTACACATCTGTGTATTAGGCATGGGAGAGGATAATAAGACAGGAACCCCCAGGGGCTTGTAGTAAGGACCAGTATAGCCCATGCCACCTATTAACACTGTCCTTGTGGAGCCAGTGGGATATAATCTAGCCAGCCAGGCACAAGCTTGATACGGGCTCCGAGGCAGAGTCTCGGTGCTAAGGACAAGGAACGCTGACTCAATGGTTAAGTATCATCCTCGTAGCTTAAAAAAAAAAAAAAAAAAAAAAAAAGTCTTTAAAAGACTTAAGCAAGGAAGCACATAGTTAAACTTGGAAAAGTTATTGAACTGAATATGTCCTATGCACTCCTATATTGAAAAGATAACAAAATACCAACAGTGATTATCTCGAGTACTAAGAATTTGGGTGAAGCTATTGTTGCTGCTTTTGGGTATTAGCATTTTGAAATTGTCTTGCTATGTAGCCCTGGCTGGCATGGTTTTCACTATGTAGCTAGGCTAGAACTGAACTCATAACAATCCTCTTGCATCTGCACCATAAGTGCTGGGATTACAGGAGTCTGCCACCATGGCTATCTCTGAGTATTTTTAAATTTTCATTGTGTTTTACTTTTACTGTTGTTGTTTTGTCGTTGTTGTTGTTACCACCAGAGTCAATGAAAGACAAAAAACAAACAGCACTTGTTATCCTGGCTAGTCTATGGAGGAGTAGTAAGACACCAAGGCACCAGCACTGGAAGAGGAGTCATCCTCGGCTGCTGGGGAGGGGGAGATGAATGAAGAGGAGTGAACAGGCTGGAGCAGTCAGAATACCCATTGCCTGTGGTCAAAGCAACCCTTGGAGAGGCCGAGTGCCCCCCACACATCCCCACTCCTGCTCCCTTGGTACTGTAATAAGGGCTGGTGAGGCGAGTGACTTGGATGGCTTTTCAATGGCACAGAGAGCCGAGTTCTCCCACAGAGTCCCAGTGGGACATGATTAGTGTATCTCAGAGGAGCCCAGGCAGTGACAAGAAGGTGTTTCAGCCAAATGAACAGGCTGATATGTCCCAGGGAGCATGGTTTGACTTCTGGACATTTAAGGCTGAAAACTGAATGGTACCAGACATTCCTATTTCCTGCTCATCTGCCCCCAGTGGCTTCTGCTGTCTTGCTGTACATAGCTGATAGGTTTCTGTTGTTTTCAAGAAGAGGTCACAAGCCCTCCAAAATGACAAGTGGAAATTATAAGTCTAGACATTCAAGGGAGAGTTTATAAAGCAATGGGTGGATGTATGGTCAAAGCCTTAGTTGGAGACCTGGTTTGACCATTAGCTGAACAACTCTTGTGAAAATCAACTCTGTGTACTGCTGTTTTAAATAGATTTGTAATACAATAGACAATGTGGTGTGTAGAGTTGCTTGGAGCATTTATTCCATAACATGAAAGTACTCTAACATATGGCGAGTCATATATAACTATGTCATTCCTGATATGATGATACTGTTTATTTCTAGAAGTTACCAATTGTTTTCACCAAAAAAAAAAAATGTTCCAAGGAATGTTCTGGCTGTGAGCCAATGCCTGACATGTGGCTCAGCAACTGGAGCACAGACTTAGGGGGTCAGGGCCAGGCATGTTGGCGTGAATATAAGACATGTCACAAGTTCAAAGCAGAGTCCACATGATGGGCCAAATAGATACAGATCTTTGCAAATTTGTTATGGGCAAAAATCTCAAGGGTGCCCATAACAAGAAGGAGAAAATAATCTGTAAATTCAGTCTCACTTCTGTTCAGAAATTGTGTGATTTGATTATGCCCTGTTATGAGCATATTAAAGAGCTGTGGCCAGGCGGTGGTGGCACACTCCTTTAATCCAGCACTCAGGAGGCAGAGCCAGGCAGATCTCTGTGAGTTCAAGACCAGCCTGGTCTACAAGAGCTAGTTCCAGGACAGCCTCCAAAGCCACCGAGAAACCCTGTCTCAAAAAAGAAAGAAAGAAAGAGAGAGAGAGAGAGAGAGAGAGAGAGAGAGAGAGAGAGAGAGAGAGAGAGAGAGAGAGAGAATTGTGGACCTTGGCTCCCAAGTGTGAAGTGGGAAATTTAAATATAAAACATACTTGTGGAAATATACGCAGTGTTATTTACCAGTGCCTGTAATCAAGACAAGATCTCCACCTAAATCCATCAGATTTAAGTTAAGGAGTGAAATATAAACTAGGTGCATCCTAATAATGTCAGCACTTGGAAGGCCAGCTTGGGATCAATAGTGAGTTCAGGCTATCCTGGGCTACAAGTGGGAGTATGTAGGGCCAAGTGCATAAATGCATAGAGATGTCAGCCCTGCCTTGCTGTGGCCATCAGACAGTATAAAGGAGGTGCTACCCATGAATATTCTGTACATACACTTCTGTGTGTGTGATCCCACACAGAGGTGTGATGTGATCAGCATCATTAGCATTTGAGAACTGAGAAATACAGAACCTCAAGCCCACTCCAGCCTGAAAGAGACTAGACCCTCCAGAGCTTGGCTCTACGTCTACCAGGTGATCCTGGTGCTTGTTGGAGGTTGTGCAACTCCTATGCTGGTGTTGTGCCTGCCCCAGGTGGGTGCCTGCCCCAGGTGAGTGCCTGACCAGGATGGCACCTGCCCCTGATGGTTTGCACTGACTGTCTTTATGGTTTCCTAGGTTTGCTGAAATGCCTCACCCTTCATGCCAAATCAACCCAGCTTCTTAACATTGATTAAATTCCTAACACTGCTTAGTTATATCACCTAGACCAGGGCTGTATTCCCCGATTTACACCAAAGGACGTCAATGTTCTCAGCATCTTGGCAATGAGAAAACAGAGGGAACTTCTTAGTTCTATGTGTGGCAAAAACCCAGGAAGTTGTAACAAGTTTTGGTGTTTGGACATCTCAGAAGAAAGAGCATCTTGTGTGCAATCATGCAATGGTCTTTTAGTAACCAAAGAGCAAAGCATATACACAGGATGGCTCTTCAAAACAGTGATTTCACAGACATGGAAGATAGGTTGGTGTTGTAGCTGTGTCCAGGGCGGGGGTGGGGGCGGAGGGTAGATAGGATACCTGCTTCTCGGATGTGGAGTTCATTTGAAGGTGATCAAAATATATTTGGGAAAAGAGATGATGATGTGCAACCCCATGAGTATCCTAAAACCACTACATCCCGGTCTAGTTTTGGTACAGACAATGATACATGCTCTTGATTGGTTGACCACTCTGGCCCCTGAGAAAGGAGTTCATATGAACAGGCTCCTGGGAATTGGTGTGTGGTTGGACTGTGGAACCTCAGGACAGCTTCCTGAGGCAAGAGTACCTTTTCTTGGTGTGAATCCTTAACTCCAGCTTGCCAGATTCCTCTGGGATTTGTGGAAGGGGGAATTGAATGCAGGGAAGAGAAAAATGACTTCTTGCCTTGAGCATGAGTTGTTTCCAGCTCCCTGTGATGCGCACAAATTTGTTTATGCCATCAGAGAAGCTGGGAGCCAGCTGCTGCTCCTTCACGCAGGGAAGGCACCTCTCCGGAGCTGACTCTGGCGCTGCCCCAGGGAACGTGGGATGAGCTCAGGGCAGGGCGAAACGCACATCCTGGACGAGGACCAGGCCCCTCTGCTCACGGATATAATCAGCTTTGATGGGCAGAAGCTGCGGCTGTTTTTCCAATTAGAGCTGTTAGAGGATTCTGGCAGGGACAGCAGTGGGCTTAATTCAACAGACCCGGGACTCATTGAATTATCGAATGGAGAAGGGATGAGAAGGGCACTAATGGGAGGGAACCTGGGGTAGTACAGGGTAGGGGGGAAGGGAGCCCAGAAGGGGTTGGTCAGGAAGGACACAGTGAGGCCTGGCAGTGTGATTAGGGTCACAGGGCAGGCCAGGTGAGGCAAACATCTTTGGATACTTGCAAAGTAAAGCCGGTGGACATTGTGAGCATCTGGACTCTCAAAGGCCATTGCCCGGGCTTCTGGACAGTTTTGTGTGCCCTTCTTCCTTCGCAGCAATCTGGCAGTTGCTGCCATCTCCTCCTCTTTCCAGAGCTCACAGTTCTAGTTCGCCCCAATGGGAAGCCTTTTGGCTTGAAAATAAAGAACAGTCCACATCTTCACTTTGCAGGAGAGAAAGCCATTGCTCGGAAAGTTAAGAAACTTGCCTGAGACCACCTAATAACCCTTTAGAGGCACTACCAACGTTACAATTGAGCCTCCCGACCCCTATGTGGTGCTGTCTCACCATGCTCACAGTGACTGTCTTCAGACCCAGCCACTCATAGCACATCCCCATTCCCCTGAAAACCATTGATTGAAAAAGCAGAATACCAAACTCATGCCCACACAGTGTCAACTGCTTGTAGAAGAAATATAAGGAAATGGTTATTGTTTCTGGCCACTGAGATAATTACTGTGAATAATATTGTTAATGATCCATCCTAGCAATGACTTTATGTTGATCAAATTGTGAGTCAGTGTCTGTGTTGCCAAGTGACTGTGACATTTTGTAAAACCCTTTGGGAAAATACCTTGACAATATTTGATTTTTAAATGTACATTAAAAGCTAGGCAGGGTGGCTCATACATAGAGGCTGAGGCAGAAGGATCACTGTTAGTTTGAGACCAGCTATGGGTGCATGCTTCATTTCAGTACAGAATGACAGTCTTCCTAAAAAAAAGAAAAATGTACATAAAAGAGTTGCAAGGAACCTGAGGAGATGGCTTGGTGGCTGAAGCACTTACCACATAATCATGAAGCTCTGAGTTTGAATCCCAAGAACTCATCTAAAATCCAGGGCCAGGAGCATGTATCCATAATCCCAGTGATCCAGCAGCAAGATGGAGAGGTGGAGACAGGAAAACCCCCAGAAGTCTAACTTATACTGTGATGAACATCAAAGAGAGCTTGGCCCCAAACAAAGTAGAAACAAGGACAGACATCTGAGGTTGTTCTCCAGCCTATGTACACACATACACTGTGGCATATGTGCATGAATGAACACACATACTCATACAAAACTAATATTAAGTAAATAAGATTGCTAGAGATGTAGTTCAGTGGTATCTGCCTAACTGGGGAGAGAGAGAGAATTCTGATCCCAAAATAGTTGGTCAAATAGTCAAACACTTACAATGATCTTTCCAACCCCTCTCAACATCCTGTTGAAATAATAGAAGGATTTTAAAAGATATATTTTAATTATTTGTCTAGGAAAATATCAAGACAGACTTTAAAGCTTACCCATGGAGGTCACATTAAATAACAGACCCTGAAACTGGTCCCGTGGTCAGTCACTATGGGAACTGTTGTTTGTTTCTTTTATTCTTGGCTCTTTGAGGAGCTACCACCCAGTTCCCAAATAATCACAAGATGACCTTAACTTGGCTTATTTCTAGCCAGCTTTTCTTAAATTGTCCCATCTACCTTTTGGCTCTGGGCTTTTATCTTTCTGGTTCTATAGACCTTTCCTTACTTCTTACTCTGTGGCTGGCTGTGTGGCTGTGTAGCTGGACCCTGGAGTCCTCTCTCCTCTGTCTCATTGCTTGCTCTTCTCCCAGGTTTCTCCTCCTTTTTATTCTCTCTGCCTGCCAGCCATGCCTATCCTTTCTCCTCCCTAGCTATTGGCCATTCAGCTCTTTATTGGGCCAATCAGGTGTTTCAGACAGGCAAAGTAACACAGCTTCATAGAGTTAAACACATGCAACATAAAGAAATGCAACACATCTTTGCACCATTAGACAAATGTCCCACAGCATCAACAAATGTGACACATCTTCAGCTAATATTCCACAACAGGGGACTGCCATATGCTTTACACTTTTTAGCTCTTTATTGTACTTTCCAATTTTCCTGCAATGGAGCATGTCAAAACTATAACACAAATTGAACTTTGTGAAGGACTAGTGGATGTAAACAACACTTCCTGGTCACACCTACTTTGCTCAAGTACTATTTTTACCCTGAGGACATATTTGAAATGAAATCCTGTAAGAAGAGGTGCTCAGGTGAGAGTCCTGATGCCTCTGAAGCCACCGTAAGTTTAGTCTTTCTGTGTGGGATGTGAAAGTTGCCCCTGGTTGACAGCAAACAGCTACAGGGTTTCTAGGCAGCCAAGGTACTTAAAACTGCACAATTGGTTACATTTGAGGAGAAGCATGCCTTTCACACATGAGAACCTTGAACCTCCCAGAACCCACTGTCTTCTCCAAGTATGAACCAGCTGTAGCTAAACTTGCCTGTGTCCTCACCTCGAGGCATTCCATCTTCTCTTCACAATTGGTGGAGAAGGCAAAAGGGTAGACTCACTCAACACCCCAGCACTATTGTTTCTTGGTAGGATGTCCTTGGTCGGCTTAATCTTTGAACCTGAAAATGGAAGCAATTCTCCATGGTAGAGTTTGTTATATAGATGAGCCAATTCAACCAGGCATAGTGGCTCATGCCTGCTCACCCATCACTCCAGAGCCTGAGTCAGAAGGATTATCATGAGTTTGAAGTTAGCCTGATATACCTAGTGAAAACCAGGCCAGCCAAGGTTACAAGCAAGACATTGTCATTAGAGTTGTGGGGAGAAGGGCAGGGAGGGGAGAAAAGAGAAAGAAGAACTAGATCCTAATTAACACGGTACAAGTGCATCTTCCCCCACTACAATCCCAATGTCACCTTGAGTAGCTCCCTTTCCACTCTGTCTAGCATGGCCCTGGATATTTACACACCTAGACATAGAGAAAACATGACTTACAGGATAAGACCCTGTCTCAAAAGGAAATTACTGACCCAGACTTCCCATGCCCTTCCCCAGGGTCTAGCTTGATAAGTGTAGGCTTCACCCCTCTTTGCAATAGTCAGACACCATTATAGAAAACCACAACCCATCAAAATGCAGAGTTGTGGAGCCCAATCCCAATGGACTGGACACCATCTACAAAACTCCCACACTGAGGGCTCAAGGAACTTTGGGAAGTTGTTGGGGTTGTAAGAGCCAAGTAATAGGGAGTTTGCTGTGTGAGATTAGGACTTCTAGTAGTAGTAGTAGTAGAAGAAGAAGAAGCTATACCTCAGCTTGGTCAGCACATTTAGTTCCAGGACATCTAGGGCTACACAGAGAAACCCTGTCTTGAAAACAAAAAAAAAGAAGTTATACCAATAAAATCTCACCAACATGACTGCCCAAACGTGTGCTGAACAAAGACAACACCAATGGGCATGCCAAGGTGGATGGGGACAAACCCATGAGGCCTCCACAGAACTACAGGCAACCGAGGAAAGCTGGGAACAGGAGAAGTGGCCTGCTTCAGGAAGAGCACACCAGCAGGTTGTCGGGTGTCCAATGGTCAGCCCTGAAAACAGGCATACAGTAACATTTTACAGACTGAACAGGATACACTCAGGAATGTATGTGTATACACATATATGCATGCAATCACAATGAAAAATGTTATGGATTTGAAGGTAATCAGGGAGGGCTTGAAAAGAAGAAAGGGAGAAGTGAAATTATTTTAGTCTCAAAGAGAACCTTGACTTTTGAAGAAAACACAAAATCAGAAGGAAAACTAGAAAAACATTGCCTAGGTTGTTTTTTACATGCCAGAGAAAGGGAAAGGACACCAGATTCCGTCCTCAAGAAGATGGGCCACAGCGAGAGGACATGTCACAGTGTGCGTCCTGGAGGGTGCATGCTTGGGTTTCCCTCCCAGGCCCTTTCTTGTGACTGTATAAGAAGTGACTTCCATTCTCTCCATCTTATCCCTTCAATTCTGTCAAACAAACTGGATTCTTCTGCTGCCTGACCACCAGGCAGGTGGTCCCAAATGTCAAAGAAAAACCTGCCCAGCCTTAGAAATTGTCCATGGATGCCACTGTGGGAGGACACATAAATATAGACCATCAAGAGATTACTCATTTCCAGCCCAGCCTCTCCACCGTCTCCTCAGTGTGACTCTCAGACCAATTAAAGGTACAGACAGCAATTCAGCAAGTCAGGGATGCTGTGGAGAGGGAATGGCCCCACCCACTCCACCCCCTCCCCGACTGGCACCCTGATGGGATTCGGGCCTCCCCTGCTGGTGCGAGTTAACAACTGCTTGTTTCAAGAAAACCAATTAAGGAACCATAAATTGTAATCAACTAGAAAGGTCACTGTGCAGGCTATAAATACAAGCATTTCTAAGCCAGCGTGGATGTCTGTACTGCATTCTCTCCTCCGCCTACATCCTCCAACGGAGGCTTCCTTTGATAAACCAAGAGAACATCCAGGCCAGGATCAAAAGGCATTCCCTGGCTTTCCATTTTTTGCAGTCGTCCCTCTCACATGACCCTACCTGGTTTGTCTTGATCTGCCCAGCCCCGACTTCAGCAAACATTTTCTTCCCAATGCAAAAACGCAGAAAATACTGGTAACCACCACAAAGAAATTATAATGTACAATCCCACCCTTCAAAAACAACAGTATGCAGCATCAGGGTTGTGCACACTTTTAATCCCACACTCGGGAAGCTGAGGCAGAAGGATCACCAGCCTAAGGCCAGTTGGGGTAGGTACATGGTGAGAGCCTTTCTAAAGAAAAACGGGGGCGGGGGGAGTTAACATTTGGATATATTGCTTTAACTGCATGAGTACATACTTGCTCCTCTTCGGGAACGCATTTCAGGAGGGTTATTTAGGAGTTAGCACTGCTTTGTAGCCTGCTTGCTCAGCTCCTACACCATTGCTTTTCTGCAATGGTCTACATGTATGGTGATTAATTAGTTACTGTCTCCTGTTGATAACATTAGGTAACTTCTGAACTTGCCCTCACATAGAAAACAACAGGGAATATTGCTGACCTGAAGTTTTCCTCTGGTCATGATTGTTTCCTTGTGACCAACACTTGAGATGAAATTGCTAAACTTTTCATCTCTGAGACTGGTTTATGTTGCCAAATTGCCTTCCAGAGGGGTTGGCCCTGTTTACTCCTTATACAACAGTGTGCTTATGACCATTTCCCATGCTCTTGTCAAAAACTATTATATACATTTCTAAGTCTCAACCAACTTATTGTATTAAAAAATCATCATTTTAATCTAAAAAGCCAGGGTGGCTGAGATGGCTCAGTGGGTGGCCAGGACTGAAGACCTGGGTTTGATTTCCGGAACCTATAGGGAGAGAACACAATTGTCCACAAATTGTCCACTGACCTTCACATGCATGCTGTGACATGTACACCCACATGTATACACACAATGAAATTATTCAAAGTCTGGGGAGCAATAGAAGTCACCCAATGTCAACTCTCCACACATGTGCACACATACACAAGCATATATACAACACACACACACACACACACACACACACACACACACACACACAAAATTTTTATTTCAGGTGTTTTCTAACTTCCTAAGCCTCACAAAAAAGTTCCTGAATCTAACCTGATGTGTGTCCCCTGCTTAGCATCTCTCTAGAGTGTGACAGAATCAGAATCCCATATTTGCTTAGGTAGATCCAGAGTCAGGCTTAAATCTGCAAAAGTTTCCCAACACCTCAACCCACCTGGGCTGCCAGCCTGAAAGTTTTCACAAATCTGAATGTGAGCCTAACCCAGCACTTAGGTTAGGAGCAGAACACTTAGCTCTGGAAGCAGAGCAGCTCTTGTGGTTCCCAACAAAGCCCTGCTCTCCGTAGCAAAGAGAGATCCCTAGGCTCAGTCTCTCCCAATCTTAGCTACACATGTGTATAAACTGCCTGTGCCCTTTGGCATAACTGTGTCATTTGATCCTTTAGAAAACTTATAAAAATGTAAGAGAAACCTCCCCAAGGTTAGATATAGAACTAGGAATTAAATCCTTCCTTCAAGCCCCAATTCTTGAGCATTTCCAGTAGGTCCTGTGGGCCTGGCATTTCTCAACCCCAAATCTCTTGCCATACTCACACATATGTGTGTCAGAACCCATAAGATCCATTCTCAGGGCTCTAGTAGTGGAAGTTGCTGGCTGGAACAACAGGGTGTTGAAGTGCTATCTGTACTGTGCCAACATCAGACCTGCTGCAAGGAAGAGGTCATTGTGGGGGGATGAACCTGACAATGTTCATTTGGTGAACTTTAGCATCCTATGACATACAAACCTGAATTATCAATGTTTGAAATGAGATTATTTCAAAAGCATTATGTGGTCATGGAACAAGTGGAAGCAAACCCAACTGAAGGGGGATGTCCTTCTGTATATATGTTTCTCTTATTGGTTGGTGAATAAACACTGTTGGCCAGTAAGGCAGGAAGATAGGCGGGACTAGGAGAAGAGGAGAATCCTGGGAAAGATAAGGAGACCCAGTTGCCATGCAGCCACCGAAAGGAGAAACAGGCCCAGACATTCTCCAGTAAGCCAAGACCACATGGGAATACTTAGAATTATAGAAATTGGTTAATAATTAAGACAGAACTAGTCAATAAGAAGCCCTAGTCATCAACCAACAGCTTCATAATTAATATTTGTCCCTGTGTGTTTATTGTGGGGCTCAAGGGCAGTGGGACCTGCTGGAACCTCCTGTAACAACCAACTAGATTCTTCCAATCCCTGAGCAATCTCTTTAGCTCAGGGCTCTTAATTTACAGTGAATAGAGTAAGCTATTTAGCTGAGTTATTAGGTCTTTGAGCACAGAGAGTTCATCCCAAACACATCTATTTTGAGACTTGCTTGATCTAAAATTGACATAAATAACAGGTCACGGTACCAGAATGCATTTGTTCATTCAGCTAGTATTTTCAGAGCTGTTATCATGTGCTGGTCTCTGAACCCAACACCAAAGACATAGAAATAAAAGAGAGCATAGACCCTGCCCCCCAGCCTTCTTCACAACTGTTTGGTGCAGCCAAATGAGTTTGCAATGAAATAAGCTGTAACCTTGAGAGCAGTGCCAATAAAGGACAGTGGACAGCTGTTACACTGGCAGGATGAGGTTAGGATATACTCAGAGCTTTGCATAAAATGGCATAGCTATGGGCATGAGAATGAGGTCTAGGTCCAGTAGAGTCCAACCTGCAGCCCACAGGACATGTGCATCCCAGGATAGTGGTGAATGGGGTCCAACGTATAAGCAGATGACAATGTCATATCACAGTAACAAAAGATTGGATGTGGAGGGGGACATATTGAGGGGAAGAAGTTTTTCAGAGAGGGAGGAGGATCAGACAGAGAAATGGAGGGTAAGTATGATCATATATATATATATATATATATATATATATATATATACATATATATATATATGAAACTGTCAACAATAAATACCAAAAAAGTCAAGAAAATTGAACAATCTTTCACTCCATAGCTGCCCTATAGTGCCAGGCTTTGTCCTGGGAAGGAGGGGAAACAGGAGAAGGGCTTGATCGGATGTCTTTTAGGGAATTTCATTGGGTGGCAGAGTGGAAGAGGAAAGGACCCAGGGAGGAACTCATTGCAGGGCCCAGGTGAGAGGCAGTGGGAAGTGGTAAAAGTTGTCTTAACAGAGACCAGCGATCTCTCAGGGACCACTGTGTGTGTGTGTGTGTGTGTGTGTGTGTGTGTGTGTGTGTGTTCATCTAACCATACAGCCTGCTTCCTGTGGAGATGGATCTGGGTGGAGTATGGAGACCTGGATGGTTACAGAGTCTCTGACATGGCTCTCATGTCCTCCAGCTCAGAGACTGCAAAGAAGAGTGACAACGAGCTTTGTTCCCTAGAAAATCCTCTGCAGGTGACAGATGTGTCTCTCCCTAGAAGTAAATTCTCCAGGCACCGTGAAGTCACCTTTTCTTATAGCGGGAGTGTTGACCCTTCAGTCTCCTGACCAGCTCCCCCTGCCCACCCAGCCCTTGACCACTCAAGGGAGGGAGAAAAAGAAAACACCTCTATCCAAAAGGAACTAGTTCAAAAGGTTTTTTTGGTTTGGTTTGGTTTGGTTTATTTTTTTGAGACAGGGTTTCTCTGTATTGCTTTGGAGCCTGTCCTGGAACTTGCTCAGGCTGGCCTCAAACGCAAAGTCCAGCTGCCTCTGCCTCCCAGTGCTGGAATTAAAGGCATGGGCTACCAATGCCCAGCTAGTTCAAAAGTTCTTAATCCTTCATTGTTCCCACCACCCTTAGGCCTGTTCATTTGGAAAATCCAAATTGTATTATTTTTGGTTGAGACCATTGTTACTTTCATGCCATGTATGCTGACTATCTAGAGTCCATTACTTCTTCCCAAAGGAGCATCCTCAACCTGACCCTCACAGGAAAGCCTGTTCCTCCACTGACCTACCATTTACTTGTATGTACTGCAAGTATCATTGTACATCTCTATGGCCAGGAAAACACAACATGGCCTGAGCAATGGGGGCAGAGAGACTTAGCTGGTTTTCCTTGTTTCATGCTCAGGTTTCGGTCCTAGCCCTGCTTCTTAACCAGTTGTGTAATTTGGATGATATCTTAGTTTCTTTTCCTACTGCTGTGTTTAAAATACTTTGACAAATACTCGGGGGACAAAGGGCTTATTCTGGCTCCAGGAATACAGTCCATCATGAAAGGAAGGTCAAGGCAGCAGGAACTCAAGGCAGCCAGTCATAGCACGTTCACAATCCAGAAACAGAGAGCAACAAATGTTCGTTCTCAGCTCAGTTTTCTTATTTCATACCATCCAGAATCCCTGCCTTGGGAACCATTGCCTACAGTTAAGATGGGTCCCTCCTTGTTGATTAGCCTAATCAAGGTCAACCCTGGTAGATTTTTCTTGAGAGACCAACCTTGATCTAGAGCCTAGATCTAGAGTCTAGACGATCTCTCACACAGGTATGCTAGAGACGTGCCTCTTAGGTGAGTCCAGATTCTGCCAAGTTGACAATACTAACCATAACAAACTAGTAGTTGAAATTTCTCATCCTCTGTTTCTCTATATCTACATTGGCAGACATAGCAATCAATGGATCTTGCAAGGCTGAAATGAATTGATGTATGTATCTGATTTGGTAATGTGCAGTAATACATAAAGGAAGGGCTAGAGAGTGGAGAGGAGAGGTGTCCAAAGAAAGGGAGGCCAAACATCTGCCATCAAGTCACTCTGATTCTGACTGCTTTCCAGTGGAAGGCCCTGCTCTCACCTGCCTCACTCATTGGCAGTGTGTCCAGCTGGCAGAGAAAACTGTGCTCTGTGTCCACGATGGCACTATATTAGGGATCAGCTCTTAATGCCTTAATGTCTTAATGTCTTCCCAGCACAGACAGCCTCCATCCTCCAGCCCCAACACAGAGAACCCAATCTCTTGGTGACCTTTCTGCCACAAGAACTTTTCCACAAGCCTCTACTTGTCAACTTGACACAGACTAGAGTTATGTGGGGACAGGGGACCTTGATTGAGAAAATGCCTCCTTCAAATTGCCTGTTGGCAGGTCTGTGGCACGTTTCCTCAATGTGTGATTGATGTGGGAAGACCCTGCCCACTGTGGGCAGTGCACCCTCTGAGTAGATGGTCCTGGGTAGTGTAAAAAAACAGAATGAGGCCTGGGGAGATGGCTCGGTGGTTAAGAGTACTTGCTGCTTTTCCAGAGGATCAGGGTTCGGTTTCCATCAGGTGACTCACTACTGCCTTTAACTCCAGCTCCAGGGGACCTGACACCCTCTGGCCTTCAAGGACACCTACATGAGTGTAATGCACACAAACTCCCCCAGGCACACACACACACACATATAAATAAAAATACTTTGGTTTTTTTAAGCAGGCTGAGCAAGCCATGGAAACACGTCAATAAGCAGTATTCCTCCAAGGTCACTGCTTCAGTGCCTGATTCCCTCCTCGAGTCCCTGCCCTGACAAAGTTCCCCATATCTCAATGTTGGGCTCAGTGTTTAATCATTTCAATAGAAAGCTAACTAGGACATGTAGCCATAGACAGGTCAAACCCAATGCCAAGGCTGCCACCAGAAAGCAGAAGGGAGAGTAGGGACTGCTAACAGTAGTAGCTAGCTGTGTTGTTATTTGTTGAGACAAGGTCTCATGTAGACCAGGCTGGCCCTCAACTCACTGTGTTGCTAGTGATCACCTTGAACCCCTGGTCCTCCCGCCTCCACCTCTCAAGTGTTGGGATCACAGGCATAAGCCACCATACACATCAAGCTGGCTCTTTCCTCCCCCCACCCCACAACTGTCACATGTTTCCTGCTGAAAGCATTAATGTTTTCAGCAGCCTCTTAATGATCTGTGACTCAGTTATTCTTATCCCCATTTTAGAGACCTTAGAGGGGAAAACTGAGGTCCAAAATGGCTGAGCAGTTTGCCCAGATTGCACAGCCAATAAGCTACAGATCCAATACCTCAACCAAAGTCTAACTGATGGTCTTCGGAATCCACACTGTCAACCCCGTACTGAGTAAACTCCTCCAGTCCCCCCTACAGAAACAAGATGGCTAAAGGAAGGCTTGGGTGGGTGAGCCAGACAGATGGGCTCTGTACCTTCCTCCCCTAAGAGATCGAATTTCCCCCTTCTACAGATTCAAGTGGGTAATAGTCAGCAACCACTTGGGTTTCGATTTATTTCTCTAGGAAAAGTTCACTGTAGGCACTCCTGTTGCGATTCAGCAGGCCTGCAAATGGTAACCTTCAGGATGTCAGAGAATGGGGAAAGAGGAGAGAGAGGTGGGAGAGTGGATCCCAGGGCATTCTTAGGAAGGAAAGATATGTGAGCAGGCAGCCAGTGAGGAATGATGAACAGACACAAAAGGCCTGAATTGGAAGTCCAGCCAGTCAGTAGGCCTCCCTAATAGTGTCTGTTCCCCTTTAAGTTATTGCACTCACAGTCTAAAGCCCAGGAAAGCCTTCAAAGCTCCACTAATACTCAACCAGCCTAGACATCGAGGATTTAAGTCTTAAATTCAGATAACACATTATCTTTACAAAACAGAGACCTGCAAAAGAAAGGAGAAGCCGAAGGGACCCAATATCCTGGGACAGTGTTAGAAGTAGCACTGTCCTTAGACCCTGGCAAAGGAGACCCTTGTGATACATCTCAGGACATAACCCTCTCCATGTGGAGGACACACCTCTTGTGTCATGGAGCTGCCGGTGTGTCTTTCTTACCCTGGCCTTGTAGTGAGACTCTGTTTCCAGGACCCCTTCAGTCTATCACCTACAGCACACGTACCCTTGAGACTTCTGGAGCTCAGAGAGGTAACGCTTCAGTGCATGGAACCTGGATTGGGTCACACTTCATGCATATGAGGGCCCTCGTGGCTGCATGGCCCAGTCCTGGAAAGACAGAGAAGGGGAAACATTGCAAATTGACAACTGGGCCAACTGTCCCCATGCTGTGACATTTCAGCATGAAGCTCTGGGGAGGTGTTATAGTATGCTAAAGTTGAACTTGCTCTTCCAAGTGTTACATTTATCAAGATGATATAAGTATTAATACGTTTTTTTGTCCTCCAATAATAGGTTTCTCTGCCAACACAGTAAAGCAGATCAAGCTGAATTGAAAATGTAAGAACAGGTTTATTTGAGCAAAGCAACTCCTGGGTGGGTTCTCCAGTCACATCAAGGCTAAAGAAACCATTTGGCCCAAACTAAACAGGGAGATTATATAGCTTGTAGGCAAGGAGAGATGACAAGTCTGCCACAAGCTGGGTATGTGCCCAAATATGGTCAGAAGTGGAATGCTTAAGTGGGGACTTGAGCTGCTGGGGGGCAACAGGGAGGAAGTTACAATAATCTCCAAGAATGCTGAACTGGGCTTTTTGGTGCCTTTTCTTCGTTGGAGATTCTCTGAGAAGGTGGGGCTTTCTGGGTCAAGCAGAAGTGAGCTGGATTTCCCAACTGAACAAGTATGATAACTTTTTCTAATGTACAGTTCCTAGCTTGCAGTATGTGAGGGGAGGGCAGTTGAGAGCTCAAGCCCTGGGACCTGAACAGGTAGGCAAGCACTGTGCTGATGAACTACATCCCCAAACGCCTTTAAGATCATGTCCCTATATTGTTTAGGTTGGCCTTGAACTCACTGTGTAGCCCAGGATATCTTGACACTTGCGACCCTCCTGCTTCAGCAACAAGTATTAGGAGCAAGACTTTAACCAGGAGAAACTATAAACATCACTCACTCCAATCACTCAGTCAAAGCCCAGTTCCTCAGCTGTTCTCACAGCTGTGTGCAGCTTCCCCACTGCTAAACATCGCCCTTCTTATTTGAAGTCCAAGTCAGTCTTCCTGGTTTGGAAACAGCATTTGTTAGTGATAAGGAAGATTATTCAGCAGAGTGATGCAAAAGCCAATGACCTTTGACCTCCTGGTGGTTTGAATAGTGTGTCCCCCCCATAGACTCATATATTTGAATGCTTAGCCACCAGGGAGTGGCACTGTTTGAGAAGAATTAGAAGGATTAGGAAGCTTGGCGTTTTGGGGGGGAAGTGTGTCCTTAGGAATGGACTTTGAGGTTTCAGAAGCCCACACTAGGCTCTGTGTAGCTCTCTCTGCCTGTGGATCAGGATGTCACTCTGTCCAGAGCCTTGAGTGCTGGCTGCCCTGCCCCTGCCTGCCTTGGTGATAATGGACTGACTTTCTGGAACTGTAAGAAAGCCCCCAATTAAATTGTTACTTCTGTAAGAGTTGCTGTGGTCACTGTGTCTCTTCACAGCAACAGAAGAGTCCAAATCCTGACTGAGACAGCTTACCAAACTGATGCGCAGTGTGTGTGACAAGATCATGGAGCATTGAAACAAGACACAGAATGTGTGTGTGCTCACACAGTCTGTGGCCTGCTGGCTTAGTGCTAATTATGGCGCTGTGAAACCCCAGGTCTTGACACTGTCTTGTCAAGTCTCAAGGGGTCTTGGTGAGAAAGGTCTGGGACTATTAGCTCAAATTTCATAGCTCAAAATGGTTCAGAGTTCTCAGAATTGGCTTTGATGGAACTAGGTGCTTTCTCATGCTTGTAAATTAAAAGGAATAGCAAACTGAGCCAAAGCTAAGTTCTCTAGAAAGAAGCAGGAATCCAGCCACAGGCATGGGGATCCTGCTACTGTGTTAATGATGCCCTGGGCATCCAGTCAGACTACAGGATGCTGTCACACACTAGGTGGCTATGGTAAGTATCAGGAATAATTTACGTGATCAGTGGTTGGGCATTATTTAAGGCCCATCAATGAGTGGAAAAAAGCCAAGATCTTGAAAGATAGGTAAAGGGACACCAGCATGATATCCTTGAAGCATCATTAACGTTAGCCATTGCCAGCAGCCCCAGGAAGGACTTGGCAGGAACCCAGGCTGTGGCCCTTACTCTCTTGAGAACCTTCTGCCCAGCCCTCCGTTCAGAGCTGTGTCTCTGATGTAAGTTTAGGGAATTAAAAGTGGAAATGACACCTGGTTCCCAACATCGAGGGAGACTCAGGCAGCAGCTCTTAAACTTTGTTCTCCAAAGAAGCCCTTGAAATAAGGATGGCTACTACGGCCATACCACCCTAAACGCGCCCGATCTCATCTGAAATAAGGATGGCTGGATTGTGCTCATTTTCCCAGCATAATCTCCACCACCCCCCTTTTTTAAAAATGATTTTTTAAAATTTAGTTGCATTGGTGTTTTGCTTACAGGTCATGTCTGTGTGAGGGCATTGGGTCCCTCAGAACTGGAATAATAGACAGTTGTGAGCTGCTATGTGGGTATGGGGAATGGGACCCAGGTCTTCTGGAAGTACAGCTAGTGCTTTTAAGCACTGAGCCATCTCTCCACCTCCCCACGTGCACACACACACACACAGAATTCTTCTTACTAGCACCCTCTGGGTGGGTAATCTTCAGTGTCGACCTGATGGAATTTAGAATCACCATGGAAACGTGCCTCTGGGTGTGTCTTTGATGACATTTCCAGAAAAGTTTAACGGTGTAAAGAAGACCCACCCTGAATGTGAGTGGTGCCATCCCATGGGTGAATAAAAATAACACAGGGCTGGAGAGATGGCTCAGAGGTTAAGAGCACTGGCTGCTCTTTCAGAGGACCTGGGTTCAATTCCCAGCAATCACATGACAGCTCCCAACTGTTTGTAACTCCAGTTCCAGGGGATCTGACACCTTTACACCAATAAACATAAAATAAAGTTAAATAAATTATTTTTAAAAAATGAGAAAACCGGGCTGGAGAGATGGCTCAGCCATTAAATGAGGCTAGGCTCACAACCAAAAATATAACAATGAGAAAACAGCACTGGGGGTGGGGTGGCTCAGTAGGTTATGCACTTGCCAGGCAAGCCTGAGGCCGGAAGTTTGGATCTGAAGGACCCTCATAAAAGCCAGGTGGGTGTGACAGCCCACTTGTAATCCCAGTGCACAGGGCTTCACCCAAAGTCTCAGAACTATGACTCTAACCTGGGCTTCCCAACTCCAAAGCCTGGGCCCCTTCCTCACTCATAGAAATGTGAGCTGTCACCAGCCGGCAACAAATAAGTACACGAGAAATGCGTGCTAAGGTGGCATGAAGGGTGGGTGACAGAAGGGGGCCACAGTGCCTAGAGTAACTAAAAACAAGGAGTGAAGCGAAGAGGGTTCATGGGACAAAGGGTGAATTTATAAAACCTGAGCATGAAACAAGGAAAACCAGCTAAGTCTCACACCACGCCCAGCCCCACCAAGCGTGGCAGAGTCCATTGCCGAATTCTCTCGCCATTTTTTACATGACGGCCATCATCCTTTATATAGGTGTATGTCCAATTCTGCCCATGTAAACACTTTCTTCACTTTATCATAAAGTCCTGAAGTTGTAACTTAATAATTATACATGTCACTGCATGCCTGTGCAAACAAATGACTTCCCTGTTGTTTAGATGTTTATAGTTTATATCTGTATTTCTGACTATAAATATTAATGATCCCCCCTGCTGCAGACTGCTCAGTGGGGAACGGGTCTGCGTGGAGAACAAGACTCAGATGACCAAGTCAGGAGTGGCTTCAGCGTGACAGACAGACACAAACACACTTGAGGAGGTTTGCGAACTGCGGCCATTTTTACTTCAGAGCATCAGGATTTTATGCAGAAAGTTCAAGGAACAGATCTTTGGCCACAATTTAAAGATTTACAGACATTCTATAAAGATGTCAGCAATTCCCTTTGAAGTATGAAATTGTAAATACATCTAAGCAAGTACATAGCCAGGAGCCTCTGTTTATCTTGGCCTGCTGTGGTCAGCGTACCAGAGATTTGATTTACTGAGGTTAGAGAAAAGTCATTGTCTCTGATCAGTAAACTTTTAATAGCATTGATTTAGGGGCCCTAAGATCCCAAGTTAGAGTTTTGTAGTAACTCCCACAGCATCTTTGCTGCGGGTAGGCTAATTACAGGCAGGGTCACATTGCAGGCAAATTCCTACAGCTTCAACCCTAATAATTTATCAGGCCTTGGGCTGACATCTGGAGTCACACCTGGCACCATGGGTTTTATAATTGGGGGCACAGAGGTCAACATCCATCTGCTGATTGCTGGTCTGCATCTCTTTCAGTTCCTGAAACTATAAGTGTTCTCTAGGCTTCTTTTAACTAACAGTGGAGCTACAGGCCAAAACACCCATGATCAAAAGCATTATCATTATCATAGCACAAAATACATCTAGCACCCATTCCAATCAGCCAGCCAAGCAAGCACCTGCAGGGACCTGGACCACTTTTCCCCAGGTGTAACCATGTGTGGTGCGAACCTCTGGACAGGTAGCTATTGAGATTTCTCTCAGCCATTGCTACACTGTCTCCACTGGGGCTGGTGTGGCACCCCCTCCTAATTCTAGGCTTTTTCCTACTTGGGGTCATTTCCTGAATGTATTTCTATAAATAGAAATATTGAGTCAAACATCATGAGTGTTATTTTAGGTATGTGCTAACCTCATACACACAGTGTTGTAAACAGTCTTACTCTTCATTCTAACAGTGCGCTATTCCATAGAAGAACTGTGATTCATTGACTCATTTAGTGATTCCTTCAGTCACACTTTTTGGGGGGGAGGTCAATATAGGGTTTTTCCTAGCTTTGGCACCTGTTCTGGAACTCTATGTATAGACCAGGCTGGCATCAAACTCACAGAGATCCACCTGCCTCTACCTCCCTAGTGCTGGGATTAAAGGTGTGTCCACCACCATTCACCTGGCTTCAGTCACACTTATTTATGGCATAGCAGCCAGCATTCCAGCCATCAGTTGACCCCTTTTACAATGGTAGTCCCACAGGATTATAAAGAAGCTGAAGTTTCCTAGTGGCATTCAGCCATCCTGCCAGAGCGCATGCTCATGCCAATATTGCAATAAACAAAGAGTTACCATATAAAGGCACAGCATGTGGGGCTGGCTCAGGGCTTACACACTAAGACTTGGTGATGCCCAGAGTTCAGATCCACAGGATCCACTTAAGATGCCAGTTGGGCACGGTGGTGTTGTGAGACTCTTTCTGGAATAAGCACTTTGACATCAATGGGAGTGGAAGAGAGATGTCACTGGTGAGCCAATGCCAGGATGGCTCCTGGAAGGCCCCCGTGTCAGCTCCAGTTTGCATTCTCATTTTGTGCTCCACAATCACAAGTGAGCTTTTACAGAAACACAGCAACGGTCAGCAGGTTAAGGGCAACCTATTGTTTCTGCTTTTTCTCCAGGTCATTCTGTTCCTGGTAGTAAGTGAAGCCATGTTTAGCAAATAGGCAGTCAAAGCTTTAAGCAAATCACCAAATAAACCAATAGGTCAGTATCTAATAGTGGGTCTTTTCTGCCTTTTTCTGTTTCAGTGGCCCCTATAATTCCAACCCTACAAGGGAGAAATAAGATTCCCCGGATCAAGCTGGCTGGCAAGACTGGCCACAACAGTAAGTTTGGGGTTTGATTGAGAGACTCTGCATCAATGAAAAAGATGGAAAAGAAATGGGACATGGTCCCTGACATCAGCCTCTGGCTTATACATGAATGTGTGTGTGAGCACACTGCACTCTCTCTCTCTCTCTCTCTCTCTCTCTCTCTCTCTCTCTCTCTCTCTCTCTCTCTCTCTCTCTCTCTCGCATATACATACACATACACACACACATACACACACATACACACACACACACACACACACACACCTACATACAAGCATGGATATATACACATATTCAAACAACACACACACAAATGGAAAAGGAAAGAATAAAATACAGTACATATATACATTTGTACACACACATAATACTTGATGACAACGAACAGTGGGCACTAGTGTATATTACTATTCTTATAATCATTATTTTAAATTTTTGGTGTGTATACATGTGCAGTCTAGACTCTTCCAGATGTCTCTGGCTGTTCTCTCCTTGATGTCTACAATAAAAAACCTTTCTCTTCAACCTTACCTAGGAGCAATCACATCCTCATTTTCATACAAGAACCATCTTTAAGTCCAGTCCCAGGGTGTTTAATGTCCTCTGCTGGCCTCTTCAGGCATTACACACATATGGTGTACAGGCAAACATGCAGAGGAAATTCCCCTACACATAAAAATAACTTTTTAAAACCCCCTTTTCTCATCTCCGTGTCTCCCACTGTCTATCACAGTGGGCAGCTATCACAAGACTCCTCTGAGTGGTTCCTTCAGGCTTTCCTAAAATTCCTGTACCCTGGCTCTTGGAGACCGTCTCTAATTATATTCCAGTTGCTCACTTGGGCCCTTCTAACTTACATCAATTCAAACAGCAGGGTGCCTCCCAGTTTGCCTTCTTCCCCAAGTCTGCAGAGTGCAGAAGAGGAGCCAGAAATGAAGTTGAGCAGAAAGCAGAAGGAAGCAAAGGTCAGAAGCACAAAGTTCAAGGTCATGAAGATCGTGATCAGCATCATCAGGGACATGTTCTGATAAGAGAAAAAGCAAAAGCAGACTGATTCACAGGCATGTCCTCCAGCATAATTAGCTAGGAGCTGACCATACATTTTTCAGATCTAGACAGGACTTGCCTAAATTACCATTACAAAACTCACAGATATGAAAAAAAAATTGTTCAAGGGCCACTGTCTTCATGGTCACCTCTAGCTCCAAATTTCAATGTTTTCTAAGATGGTTCTTGCTGTCAGTATGGTCCATGTACCACAGATGCAAACTCAGGTTTGAGCTTGACTCTGTCATTTCATTGCATAAGTAAACACAGTACCACTCACATTTGGAGAGACAGCACCATCAAAACTTGTAGTGCTAAGAGCCTTGAGTGCTGCCTACTTGCCAGGGTATTTAAATGGCTGCAGCTGAGTAAATTTATTGCTTTTGTAGACCCACCAAACGTACACCTAACAATCAGTAGGCTATCTGCTGACTCGCCTGTTCCCCTAAATCTGCACAGTTCAAAAGATGTTTCCTGTCCTATCAAAGAACCAATTCTTTCATTGATCTTTGGTGTTGTGTTTGTCTCCATTTTATCTGTATCTCCTCTGATCTTCACTATTTGTTTACTTCTACTAATTTTCAGTTTAATTTGTGTTTGCTTTTCTAGTTCCCTGAGATGCACTAATAGTTTATCTCATATCTTTCCGTCTTTTTAAAAGTTTATTTGATGTGTGTGAGTGTCTTGTCAGCATATATGTCTCTGTACTTCGTGTGTGCAGTGCCCAGAAGGCTACAAAATGGTGTTGGATCCTCTAGAACTAGAATCATGGGTGACTGTCAGCCATGACATGTGTGCCTGGGACCAGAACCCAGGTCCTCTTCAAGAGCAGTAAATGCTCTTAACCACTGACTCATCTCTTCAGTCCCTGATAACTCCTTACCTTTTTGATGGGGCCACTGATTGCTATAAACTTCCCTCCTCCAAGTGTTTATGGTATATTTGATTCAGTTCAATATGATGTTGCCATTTCTACTTGTCTCAAGACAAGTAGAAATTTTTAAATTTCGTTCCTTGATTTCTTCCTTGACTCATTGGTTTTTTCAAAAGTAAATTATTTCCCATATTTGATATCATTGCCAATGGTTTTCCCATTATTGGTTTCTAATTTAATTGTATGATGACATGAAACGGCTTATTTTGTTTTTTGTTTTTCGAGACAGGGTTTCTCTGTGGCTTTGGAGGCTGCCCTAGAACTAGCTCTAGGCAAGTTGGTCTCTAACTCACAGAGATCCGCCTGCCTCTGCTTCCCAAGTACTGGGATTAAAAGTGGGTGCCACCACTGCCCATTGAAAATGCTTTAACTTTTAAATTTTGGTGAGACTTGTTTTGCAGTGTGTCATATCATCTATCATGGAGAATGTTCCATGTACTGATGACAAAAGATGTATTTGGTAGTGGTTGGACGGAATGCTCTGTGGATATCTGTTAGGTACATTTGACTTCAGGTGCAATTCACCTCTGCTGTTCCTCTGTTGATTTTGACCTCAGGGATCTATCTGTCCACTGCTAAAGTAAGGTGTGCAAGTCCTGTGATAGCTGGTTTTGATTGTCAACTTGATCAGATTAGTAAACACTACATCATTAATAAAGCATAAGTTTGTTTGTGTCTATGAAGGGGTTTCCAGAGAGGACTAAGGGAGACAAAGACCCACACTAAATGCAGAGAGCATCATTGTAATTAGGGACAATGAGACCCCTCTTTTGTAGAGGAGTTTCTTAGTCTCATTGATAAAGGAATTTTTAAAAAGTACTTGAGGGCTAGAGAGATGACTCAATGACTACAAGTGCCGGCTATTCTTCCAGAGGACCTGTGTTCAATTCCCAGGCCCCACATGGTGGCTCAAAACCATCTATGACTTCAGTTGCAGGCCACCTTCTGTCTGTGTCCTGAGAACTTGAGTGAAGCTGGATTCAAATGTAATGGACTAATTTCCAGCCAGGGTCATTCAGAACCTACAGTAAGAAGGAGAAATGGCAGAGCAAAAAGATGTGAGAAATGTGCTGTTTGGCAAGGAAAGGAGTGTGGGCAAGTTTAAAGTTGAAGACCAGGCAGGTGTGAAAGCAACTATTATCCTTAGACAGGCTACAGCTGGGGCTGGGGAGGGGCTAACATAGTTGGTAGGCAGGTGTGAGGCTCAGCTGGGAAGCATGGGGGCCCACCTCCAGCCATAAGAGGCAGAGGCAAGGAACCCCTGGAGCAAGCTGACATGCCAAAGCAACTGAAATGGAGAGCTCGATTTTGGTGACAAAACTTCAATATATAATAAGGTTTGCAACAATGGAAGAAAACTCCTACCAGTGTCCACCTCAGGCTTCTATACACACACATACCAGCACACGTGCACACACAAAGACACACACACACACACACACACACACACACACACACACACAGGGGAAACCCTGGCCTGCATGCTCCAGCCCCTACCCTACTGCACCCTTCACACAAGCAGAAAAAAAAAAAAAAAAGACAGCCTTGATTCTGAGAAGTGACTTTGGATTTTTAAGTAGTGTCAGACTTTTAAAAGCCTTGTGAACTTGCAAAGGTGGATGAAACACATTTGCATTATGAGATGAAAATGAGACTTTAGGGGCCCAGGGTTGGATATTATGACTTAAAACAGCGTTTGGGTGACAAGAGGTGGAGTTATAATGGTCAGTCTTCACTGTCAACCTTACTGTATTTAGAATCATCATACACTCTGCCCCTTATTCTTTGTCTTGTAGTGTTGAAGCTGTGCCTGAGTCAGCCACAAGGGCCTGCACAGTCTTAGTTAGCTGATATCAAGGCCAAGGTGAGGTGATGGAGGTCCCTTATTATGTTCATGTCTTTTATTCTTCTTGATAATTTGCAGGCACTGTTTTTTAAATAGCACACATCTCTGGGAGCTTGTAGTTACCTACCTGGGGCAAAAGGGACTCTTCAGACCCTCATTCAACAGGCAGAATCTGGTAATGGGCATCAGCATCAGCATCAGCATAATCAAAGCAGCAGGCCCTTGTGCCTCATCATCCTCTCAGAGCCACACCCATCACACACACACACACACACACACACACACACACACACACACACACACACACACACACCCCAGCCTTGCCTGAGCTTGCAGTTCCAGACAAGGTTACAAGGAGACAACAGTTCCTCTCCTCGAGATGCTAACCTGCTGTGTCGACTTCAGCAGTTAATAAATGGCTGGAATAGGCTTAATTGCATTGGAAGAAATTAACATCAGGAGTTTAGGACCCACTCAATTAACTTGTATTGCTAAGCAGGTGAAGGGGGAGCAACAGCCATTAATTCCATGCCTGCATTCTGTATTTTTCTTTAGTTATCCAGAGAGTGAGTGAGGTAATCCTGCTAATAGGAGTTTGGGGTCAGGGGACCCTCTGAGAGCAGAGACTCCTGGTCTAATGGAAAGTGGCTTTTAGTGTCTCTCCCCATCTCTGCTAGAAGAATGTCATCTTCTAAGACCCCATTCTGACTTCTTCACTGACTATGCTCCACTCCCCGGCAAATGTGCCTGTGGCTCTTCTGACTGCCCACCTCCAAGCTGCTAATGTACGTAGCCCCAAAGACACAGAGCCCAGAACCAGTCTTGATGTGCCACCAGATGATGCCACCAACTCTGCAAGGTCACCCCTCCTACACACTTCCCATGCCACCCCTGCTGCCTCCAGACTAAAACCTCCCAAAGACCTCCCTCCCCAAAAGGGCCAGATGGTAAGAGACAAGCCTGGTAAAATACAGACTCTTGTGACCATCCACCCACTATGGATGTAGCTCTGGGAGATTCGAGTCTCTGTTTCTTAACCTGTGGTTCAGTTGTTACTATCAATCTGCTTCAAGAAAATACTCCAGGGGACACCTCAGCTCCTGGTGAAATACGTGTAGACGGAGCTGAGCATTGGTGGCACATGCCTTTAATCCCAGCACTTGGGAGGCAGAGGCAGGTGGATCTCTGTGATCCTTCACTGACTTACTGATTCATCTTGTTTGTGTGGAGTGTGGGGCTGGATGCCGAAAGCAACTCAAGTTCCTCTGTAGATTTAACACAGATTGGAACCTGAACACTCTGGTCTTCTGACTTCTGTTAATATGCTTTGAAATCTCACTCAGAATTCAGTAGGAGGATCCCAGAAGGCCTTAGCTCCCAGCTTGAGTTTGGACAAATGGGGCTCCGAACATACCAGTTTGCTGCAAAAAAAAAAAAAAAAAAAAAAACCAACAACAAAAACAAAACAAAACAAAACAAAAAACCAAAACAAAACCAGCCAGGGAGGGGGTTTAGCTTGCAAAAGGAGTCCGAATCCTGAATCTGTCCTTAGAAGTGACCTCCTACTATCTTTGCAGCTGGCGTTACAATTCATACCTGACTTTCCTCTCAGAGTAAAGACAACTTTGAGAATGCCTGCTTGTCTGTGGTAGTTTGAAAAAAAAGAGTGGCACTATTAAGAGGTGGCCTTTTTGAAGGAAGTGTGTTACTATGAGGGCAGGCTTTGAGGTCTCTTTTGCTCAAGCTTCCTTCAGTGTGACTTTCAGTTGACTTCCTGTTGCCGGTAAGATGTAGCACTCTCAGCCCCAGCACCATGTCTGCCTGCATGCTGCCATGCTCAAGGGGCCTGGTGATAAAGGACTGAACCTCTGAAACTGTAATTGAGCTACCAAATTAAATGTTTTTGCCGCACCATCGTGGCCAGAGTACTGAGTTTGGTTGAGAGTGTCGGGATTGAAACACTTAACAGACCACCAGGAGAAGTGAAGAGGAAGCTGCTGCCATTTATTACAGAGAGTAATGGGCTTATATACCCAAGCCAGGGGATGGGCTAAGCATAGGGATAAGTTATGCACCACCCACACCTGGGGTCAAGGCACGGCACTACACACCAGAAAGTTATGAGAACAACCTTTTTTGATAAACCTACAGCTGGGTGGGGAGGAAGAGAGCTATAACGGACAAGTACTTAAATTTCCCAACATTTTTTTTTTTTAGAAGAGTTGCTGTGGTCATGGTGTCTCTTCACAGCAGAGAATCCTAACTAAGCAGTATCTGTGGCATTATGGGCAGGAAGTACCCTGATCAAAGAGGAAGATGATGTGTTGCCAGGGTCACTCTAAAGGTCCACACATCATCTTTCACCCTTTCCCAAGCTCTGCTCCCAAGTCTTGCCAGTTATGCAGCTATCCTTGAGCTCTGGCTCGGGGTTGAGAAGCCAAGGGTCCTCAATGCTGTCCTTTAAGAAAGTGGTTTTGTAGCTGTCACTAATGACTGGACTCCTTCCCAGGACACCTGAATGGAGGCTGAGCATTGTACACTGAGCGCACACTTGAGTTCCCTGGTGGAGTTTGAAAGATGTAGATGGGATCCTGGCCCCACTGAGTTTCTTGCCCTAGGCATTCTTGCCCAGTGTTATGCTGCTGCATTGCACAGAGGAATAAAGAAAACAGTGCTAAAAGAAGAAAATGGGGATGGGCTGGAATTGAATATGATCTTCCAAGGCTTGAAGACCTTCAGTTTGTCTGATCATGCAACTCCCACTAACCAGTCCCCCATCTTCTCTAGCAGGAACTGATGATGCCCTTGGCCACAATACACCCCCAGCTGCTATCTGCTCATGTTCAGCCTGCATGATTGAGCCATTGCTGCTCCAGATGTTTCCTGTGAGTATAAGGCACAGGCCAAAGCTTTTTCCCCAGAAATATTTGGTCTCCAGGTAGGAAGATGGGTGTAGAGGGAGTGTCATAAAACCCTGGACTCAGAGAGTAGACCCTCAGAATCTTTTAGTGGATAACAAGTTTCCCTCTTGGGTGACTCCTGTCCCTTGAGTTAACCACCACAGAGTTGTTCTGCTCTAAATCTGATAGGACTTGGAAATATGGGAACTTTGTTCCCACAAAACTACTCACGATGCAAATGTTTTGATAGAAATCCACAACACTAGTCCTGAAGTCCTGGCTTGGACACTTCTTACCCTGTGACTTCAGATAGGTGTCTGAGAAGTCCAGCCTCTCCAAGGTGTTGTAGGACATTTTGGTGAGGTCCAAGAAGGTATGTTATTTACTTTTTTCTGTGGAAAAACAAAAACCCAAAAATCTTAACAACTTAAAACAACACACACAGAACATCCCAGAGTCTCTGTGAGTCAGGAATCCTGTTGCAGAGAACTGAGTCCACTGCTTTAGCATGTGTGTTAAGAAGCTACATCCGAGTTGCAGGCTGGGGTTGAGGTTTCATCTGAAAGCGGGACTGGGTGGATGGGAAACAGACTTGCTTCTGATCGTATTCGTGTGGCACTGTTACTTCTGGGCCATTGACTAAGGACCTCGGTTTCCAGCTTGCTTTTGACCATAGTTCACCTGCAATGTTTGTCACTTGCTCTCCCAACATAGTGGCTCATTGTATCAAAGCCAGCAACAGGAAGGGTTACCTCATGAAGAAGAAACATGAACCCTGAACCTGTCCACAGACGTGACCTCTCATTACCTTTGCTGCTTTGTGGCTGGTTAGAAACAAGTCATGGGTTACATTTGCACAGGCAGGGAGAGCAGTATGCAAGGTGTGGGTGACAGGTATTGGGATTACTGGGGGCCATCTTTAATTCTGCTCAGAATAAGAGGAAATATAAATGGAAATGTGTAGTAAAGCTGTGCCATGCTATTTATAAGGATTTACTGCTATCATTTGGATCTAATTGCACAAAGGGAATTAACCCTGCCTGAAATAATAGGGAACCAGTTAATGTAGGAATTTAAGGGCCAGATTGTACTGTTAGACCAGGTCCTCACGGAAATGCACTGGGCCTGCTCAGCTCATTTTACACATTCTACACATGCCTTCCTGGCTCGCAAAGGCACATTTAAGTAGCCAGAAAATGTCTGAGCCTTCTTCCCCCCCTCCCCCACATAACCATCCTGGGTAGGATCTTTAAAAACATAGAAGAGTGTCAGGCATGGTGGCACACACCAGCACTCAGGAGGCAGAAGCAGGTGGATCTCTGTGAGTTTGAGGCCAGCCTGGTCTACAGAGTGAGTTCCAGGATAGACAGAGCAACACAGTGTGACCCTGCCTCAAACAAACAAACAAACAAACAAACGTGTGTGTGTGTGTGTGTGTGTGTGTGTGTGTGTGTGTGTGTATATATATATATATATATATATATATATATATATATATATATAGAGAGAGAGAGAGAGAGAGAGAGAGAGAGAGAGAGAGAAAGCCAGGTGTGATGTTTCACACCTGCAACCCTAGTACTTAGGAGACGGAGACAGGAGAATTGCTAAGAGTTTGAAGCCATTCTCTGCTACATGGTAAGTTCTGAGAAAGCCTGGATGACAGGATGAGACCCTGTGTATAAAAATAAAAACAAAAAGCAAAACCAACAAACTTGTATGAAAGACATGAATCTCACTTTCTTCTCACAATCATTTGCAAGGGTGTGTGTGTGTGTGTGTGTGTGTGTGTGTGTGTGTGTGTGTGTGTCAGTTGTTCAAGGCAGAAAGGTGAATGTCCAAGATGGGGTAGCTGTGTAGGACACAGGTGGGCTCAAACCCAAGCCATCAGGTGGTTGCTTCTTCCTGTAGTACTAGCCCATTTTAAGACACTGCTACTGTACAGCTCCCTAAAACTGAAAGAGGGGAGACACTGTTCTCACAAGGCTTTCCCACAAGCCTTTGTCCTCTGAAACATTCCAGCAGAGTGGGTTAAGGCTTCCAAAGCCAGTGTGGTGGCTTCACACCTGCCAGCCCAAGACTCAGTGGGGTGGGTCGCCGCTCTGTCCCTGCAGTCACATGGTAAGCTTCTGTCTTGCTAGCAGGGGAGGCTTCACTAATGTGCTGGCACCATATAAATCCGCTCCAGCGTGAGTCCCCCCCCCCACCTACCCATCAAGTGCTTCAGGAACCCCCAGAAACATGGCCTACCATACATCTGGGCAAAGTCAAATCTTCAATGGGATGCTCAGTTTTGTGGAGGAAATTAAAAGTTGCAACTTGCTGTCCCCTAGTGGTCAGTTGAAGTAATAACTGTTAGCCTGTGACATGTTACACAGAAACAATTACCCAACTTTTATTAAAGCACATAACACCTGCCTGTTGTGTACCACAGCGTGGTGTATAATATTGGGAGCAGCAGGTGTAAGAAGCCTATAACACAATACTTGGTTGCAAAGGGTTTACAGCTTAGTAGAAGACTCAAGATTTTTCCGAATCAAAAATAGACTAGCAGGGCTGAAAATGGCTCAGCAATTAAAAGGACTTGTTTTTTGTTTTTGTTTTTTGCAGAGGCCCCTGATTCAATTCCCAGCATCCAAATTGCAGCTCACAGCCATCTGTAACTCCAACTCTATGGAATGCAAAACCCTATTCTGGCTTCCTCAGGTACCAGGTACACATGTAGTGCTCACACATACATACAGGAAAAACGGTCATATACATAAAATAAATAAATATATTATTTGTTCTGAGACAGGGTTTCTCTGCCTAATAGCCATAGCTGAACTGGAACTCACTTTGTAGACCAGGCTGGCCTCCAACTCACAGAGATCTGCTGGCCTCTTCCTCCTGAGTACTGGGATTAAAGGCCTGTGCCACCATGCCTGGCTTAAATACATATTTTAAAGTTGACTAGCACCCACCAAGAGTAGAATATGGAAAGGCATTGCAGTAGGATCTCTGTTAGTCATCTGTCCTAAAGCTTATTTGCTTGATGCCTTCCCCTAGTGTGTTGTTGCCTTTCCAGACCCCTTTAAATTCTCAGAGCCTTGTTCACCAACCCCACCCCACCCCCATGTCCTTCTACTCCTGGATGGTTTCACTCTCTTAGCTTGGAGGATTCATCTCAGATCTTGCAGGGGGCATCTTCCTTAGTAACCACACCCTCTCCACCATTGCCTGCATTCCTGGTCTATGATCAATATCATAGGGTGTCTAAGTTCCTTTCTATCACTAAACTCTAAGCTTCCTAAGGATCAGGATTGCCACTTGGGGCAGGGGCTTCGTCTGGGGGAACAATGGAGGTGAGGAGGAGAAGTTAAATGGTGGTGAGCATGCAGGACAGTTGGGGAGGGTGAAGGCTTTGAAGCGTTGTCCAGATGAGTGAATCTTCCACTCTTTTGAAGGTGATGGGAAGTCCTGAGTGGCTTTTAGTGTACACAATCATATTTCTCCACTTATTTAAATCTTACACATCCTTCAAGGCACCAAAAATCCTTTCTTGGGTGCCCCATTTCTGAGCCCTTGCCTCATCTCTGGATCCTACTTGAATGCTTTTCCATATCCTACTCTTCAAGTTTTATTTTGGTGGATGCTGGTCAACTTTAAAATACATATTTATTTTTTCAGGCAGTGCTAGAAAGATATTGGAGTCACAGGCAGGGATGGAAGGAATGGGCTGATGTATGACCAAACTACAGAAACAGGAACAGGGCTCAGACACAAACCCAAGAATGTTAGTTATGAAGCCAGTACACTGGTTCAGCCTGAACTAGCACGGGGAACAGAAGATGGAAGTACATCAATAGAATTTGAGAGATTTCAGTCAGAATACCTGGGCATAGCCTATAATCTGATCAAAGTAATCTGCCAGCAAGTCACCTAAGAGCTTATTAAAATGCAGACTGCTGCTCCTCGGGCCCTTTGTAGGCAGGAGAGACTTTGTAGCTAGCACATGCCCACACTGCTGACCCACAGACTGGCCAGTAGCAGCAAGGCTTCTTCCTCTAAATGAAGTAGAAGCAGACATTTTAGGAGTGCCTGGTGGGCAAGTGGTACCTTTGGGTGAAGGGATGGATACCCTTCATCCAGGTGAGCACACAGGATGTACATCCATCTGGAAAGCAAAATAATGCCTTCATCCTGTGTATACTGAGTTTGAGATAACAGTGGGACATCCAAGAATAATGTCGAGATGAGAGTGGATGGAGATTAGGGAATATACTAACCCCAGGCACCTTTTTTAGGGAGTAACATTCTTTTCCCAATATCTCTGTCCTTTTTGTTGTCTTACAGGTCATCGTTCCCTTCACTGAGTGTAAGTCCATGAAGTCCTCCAGCTATCAAGCCCCCACTGTCCTGCAGGGGTGGGGATGGGGGCCCCATATGCCTGGGAGGCTCAGAAACCATCACATACTGGCCTGCCAAAGGCCTGGATGGCCTCAACCAGAATTTGTTTCATTTGGCCCAAGAACCAGGACCAGGGGGCCTAGTCTGACCATGGCCTTCTGGGAGCCAGGATGCTGCCTGCGAGCTCACTCTGGGCTCATGTCTCCAAATGTTCAGAAGCCATTGATATTTGTGCCCAACAGAGAAGTGATAGACAGCTCCACTTTTAGGGGGAGCCAGGCTAGGTGGAATTCCAGGCTTCAGTGCAGAGCCTAGTGTGTAGAACATGGATAATGAGTAGCTGTCTCGAAAGATTAAAGTGAGGATTTCTGAGCCATTTCAGTGTAGGGAGAAAACAGCATAATGCCTCACAGACAAAGCCCTGCTAGTATTCCCTATTGAAGCCATAAGAACAGGGAGTCAAGAAGAAGGCAAGAGGAATCTCTCAATCAGCACAGTCTTGCAAGCATGAGGACCCAAGTTCAGTCCCCAAAGAGAACCTGAGTTTGATCCCTAGAACCCACATTTTAAAAGTCAGGTGTGATGGTCATTTGTAAGCCAAGTGAGTCAGAGATGGCTAAATTCCTGGGCTCCATGGCCTAACCTACTCTACTGGGCAAGTTCCAGGCCAGTGAGAGACTGTGTCAAAAAGAATGGCACCTGAGGAACAATACCTAATGTCCTCTGGGCTCTACAGGCAGGCACACACACACACACACACACACACACACACACACACACACACACACACACACACACACATGCACAGACTACACACAGACATGCATCTATAAATAATAATAATAGGAGTAGGGAAAGAGAAAGAACAAAAGACTACAGGAGAAACAGAGCAGCCAGCATTCTGCCTGCCTTTTTCTCCAGCAGCCGCACCCCCCACCCCACCCATTTTGAGTTAAGCATAGCAAGTCCTCTGCCTTCAGGAAGTCATTGTGGGCCTGGGTCCATTCAGCTCCTGTCCTCCTACCTACTTCTGTGCAGAGAATGTGGATCAACTATTCCTCACTTACCAGCATGCGTCTTTGCAGAGTTTGATGGGGCGCCGGGCGGATGACAGCGGGAACAGTTGTGATCACTGGTGGAATCCTAGCTACAGTGATCCTCCTCTGCATCATTGCTGTCCTGTGCTACTGTAGGCTCCAGGTTAGTCCCATGGGCCTATAGTCAGAGGCTGGGAAGCCACCAGCAAACCACTTCTCCATGATTGAGGGCAGGAACTGGAGGTCCACTTTGGAGGCATTAAAACCCAAAGCCATAAAATACAAGAGCACAAGTCAAAGACACTGAAAATCGAGCATCTTCAGAAGAGAGCTGTGTACTTAACCTCCCCCCTCCCCGTATCCAAACACACACACACACACACACACACACACACACACACACACACACACACACACACACTCCCTACACTCTACAGAGGAACCAGAGTGTCCTAGAAAGATGCAGGGCTCTCACATTCACTTCTCCGGTTAATAGGCATTGGTGGGAAAGTCACCATCCTGGGAAACTCTGGAAGCTACTGCAGCAGCCTCCAGCCTTGCCTTTGCATTCATGTATGTGCCTCCCTCTCTGCTTCCGTGACCACCAGGATACACTAAGAAAAAGGGAGAAGTATTGGCCTGATAAAGATGGGAGTAAATGGGATGTGAGCCTCTAGTGCCAGAGTATATTTCCCTTCACCAACCAAGTGGCTGGCATGAGGTATTCAGTGGAAGGTGGAGGAGGGTTATTCTCACTAGTGATGGGAGGCGGGGGCTAGACTGCTTCTTAAGCGTCCCTCTTCCTTCTCCCCAGTATTATTGCTGCAAGAAGAACACAGATGACGAGGATGCTGAGGAGGAGGAGGAAGAGGAGGAACACAACCTTCCCATCCATCCCCGAGCCCCCACCTGCAATGCCTGCAGTTCCCAAGTCCTGGACGGCAGAGGCAGCCTGCTACCTCTCACCAGCGAGCCCTGCAGCCAGCCATGTGGGGTGGCCAGCCACTGTACCACTTGCTCCCCATATGGCTCCCCCTTTTACATACGGACAGCTGACATGGTGCCCAATGGGGGTGGAGGCGAGAGGCTCTCCTTTGCCCCTATACATTACAAAGAGGGGGGAACCCCTTCCCTCAAATTGGCAGCACCCCAGAGTTACCCGGTGACCTGGCCAAGTTCTGGGCATGAGGCCTTCACTAATCCAAGGGCTATTAGTACAGATGTGTAATCCTTTCACCCCAATCCGCACACACCCAACACTGTCCCAGCAGGAGCAATGAAGTGGAAGGGACCCTCCAGTAGCCCCACAGGGAACCATCTCAGTTTCTCTGACTTCCATAGCAGAGGGGGCAATAGTATGTGAGCTATAAAATGCATCGAGGACCAGGGCAGGAACTATGGCCTGGAAGTGACGCCCGATAAATCTGCAGTGTCACCATGTTCTCTCTGGAGATTACCCTGTAACAGTAGAGCTCTACCACAACCCCTTCCAATCAGCCCAAACCCTTTGCTTTGCTGGGCTGTGCAAAGGAACACCAGCGAAGGCTAAGCAAGACTCTGGAGGCTTCCAGAGACCTTGGGAAATGAAGTGGGCATGCCTGGAAGAAATGGACACAAAGGGAAAGGTGACAACTAGACATTCCAGAATTTGAGAGGAGAGAGAAAAAAACATGTTAAAGGAACCCTCTCAGCTCTGCTTGTTGGAATGCACCCATGGGCTAACATATATTTTATTTTTCTAACTTTGTTTGCCTGCTCTGACAGATACATGAATTTTGGAACCACTATATCGGCTATCTCGCCCCTCACCATGAAACACATCAAATTGACAAAGTGCCATGGCACAGGGCTGTTTATGGGGACCATAGCAAGAAGAGTCTATACAACCTTGCCTCTCCTTCAAGTCCTTTCTTTTGCCTGCTGTTAGAGAAACTTCCTCAGATTTTAATCACTGCAGTTCTAGAAGCCTGGTGAGGGGATCTCACTGATTACCTCCATGCTTAGCCACTGATGTAGATTCAGCTGTGTGAGGGTGTGTGTATGCCTATTCCTGGCAGGAGGGGTACCCTCTCATGTACTCATCACCAGCAGCAGCAATTTGACTTTGCCTCCTTTAAGAGCTGCAGAGAAGAAAGATCCAGGGTCCCAATAAGAAAGAAAATTCTGGTCTTCTAGCAGCTGGACCAAAAGGCAATGAAAGTGGCCAGTCTCCATGGCAACCAAAAGGAGGGATCTGAGCTGGTGCTGCAGCAGCATGCACCTGTACAAGCTCCACTAGAGGCTGGTGTACCCCCTGACCATCCATCTGTGATGTGACTTTAAGAACAGGACCATTTTATCCAATCAACAGATATAGCCTTCTCTTCCCTGAGTTCTGAAGTGGGCCAGTGGGGGTCCTCCTGAAGGTTGGCTATGTCTTAGTAACTAGACTTCATGCTTGCACGCCTTCCGTGGCCCAACTCTCCAGTCTCTTGATGATGAGCTATTTTTCCGTCTTCCTCTAGTCCCAAATCCCCCATACCTCCCACACCTAGCAGTGGCCTTGACTTTTTGTTGTTTGTTTTGCTTAGATATTTTTGTTTTGTTTTAGTAAATATGCCTGATAAGTTCTCCAGTTACCTCTATGGCTCAAGGGTCACTGTCCTTACTTCTTAGGGTGTAGTTAATGCCTGTGCATTCCTGACTCATAGAATTCTGGGAGGGTGGACCAGGAGAAGGCCTGGTCTTTCTCTTGAACTCTTATTTGGTTGGCTGGTTGGTTGGACAAAGAGTAGGCTACACCTCACATCTCCAACTGTAAATAATTAACACTTGGTTAAGAAGCAGAAGACAATCTCTGGCCATAATTTGTTCACTCCTTAGGCCTGTGGCCAGTCAGGTATTTTCACTGAGACTTCCATTTCTCTCCAGGTAAAAAATGCCTAGATGGACTAGCCTAAATTGCCTAGACAGACTCTAAAATGTCCCTTAATGCTTCATATATCCAAGACATCTTAAAAAGATCTGCTAGTCATCTCTTTCCTCTCACCCTCTCCCTGGCAAGGGCTGGATGGACTCTTCAGCTGTCCTTGGTACAGGGTTATTTGTTGTGGGCTGGAAACCACAAAAGATGGGAGAAAGCCCACAGGGTTAGAAGGGAACATTATTTCAATTGCTGGTGAAAGGCAAACAAGGCAGGCTGTAGCTCAGTTGGTTGAGTTCTTGACCAGTCTGCACAAAGCCCAGGTTCCCATCTCCAACACCATAGAAACCCAGCATGGTGGGGCACATCTCTAAGTCTACCAATGAGGAGGTAGAGGAAGGAAGATGGTTGTTGTTCAAGTTCAACCTGTGCTCCCTGGGACCCTGTCTCAACCCCTTACCAAACAACCTCAACTAGCAAGCACTGCTGCAGGAAGGCACAGCAGGAGTGTTGATGAAAACTGTCTCCCAATGCAAAGGGACAGCTCAAAGCTCCAGTGCAATCAATCCTGACATCTCCAGCCTGGGCCATGTGCAACCCCAGGCCTAGCAGCTCTCCCTGCTTCCTCACCACCAGCCCAATGCCCTGGTCTCCTGCGGTTCCACAGCTATAATTTCCTTCACCCCAAGTCACAACATTGTACCAATGCCTGTGGGTAAAGCAGGGCAACCCAGCCAACTGTAACCCACCTTTGTATTCAGGGTCTCTGGGTAAAAAGCACCATTTAACTTTGCGTCTGCTGTAGCTTTCTCAGCTTTATCCACAAGTCAAAAAGGGAGGAGAGACACACCCTTTCCCTCAGGTCACATCATTCAAAGCACAGGCTCCACTGTGGGCTGCTGGTCACCTGCCCACCTGTCTCTTCACTGTTGCATCCTGGGATCCATCCTGGAGAAGAGAAAACTCACCCAATTCAGCTGTGCTGTCCTTTTAGCTGTGGAGTCTGACCCATGAGACACAATTTGTACGCTCCAAACAGAACCCTAAACAGGAAGAGGAGGAGGAGGGGCCGGGGAATAGCCAGTCCTCTCCACCAACCTTCTCCAAATCACTCCACTACTCCTGCTGCAGATTTCTTGTCTTGCATCTTTGATAACTTGGAACACAACCAAGTGAATGTCAAAATAAAGGAGAAATTTTAAATAGAAAAATCCCAGAGGGTCTTCCGTTCTTCACCCGTGGAGGGCAAGCTTATTTGAACACCCAAATGAATACTCATATGAAACCCAAAAGATCCTTTTGGAACACTTCAATCTACTGGCTTCCTCTATTCTGCTCACACATTAGCAAAGCACTCACATTCTTGCAAGGTCACCTTCTGCTGAGTCAGCATCCACAACCATCAAGGATTTCCTGTTTCTTGGGAAAGGGGCTTTAAATGAGTTAGAGGTAAGTTGTAGGTTGCAAAGAAAAAGACCGCAATTTCAGCTGAAGTGCCAGGACATGGCAAACTTTATTACTGATCAAAACTTCACTACACCTATGGGGAATCCTCTCAACCTCCAAGGAAGTGATTCCCGACTGCAAAAGCAAAAGGTTTTTATTGCTAAGAACCAAACCAGCTGGGACCTTTACAATTACGAAGCATTTTTAAAGGGAAAGGGAGGCTTGAGACTGCTAGTGTCAGCTCACAAGGTTTCCAAGGTTACAGAGATTTCATAGAGTACAGAGTTTTTACAAGGCAGGATTGTTTAGCACACCTGTAGGGTGGTTGGTTTTTTGTTTTGTTTTGTTTTGTTTTGTTTTTTCTCTAGGACAAGCAGGCTCAGTGGCCTTGTCCTCAAGATAATAAGGTAAGGGAGGCTGCCTGCACAGTTGGTGGTGAGCTCCTGCTTTCTTCTTTATCTCCTAGAAACAGCATGTGGGCTCTGTATCTGCAGTCAGGGAGTTATCTACTGTCAGAAATTCTTGTTCTCTCTAGTTTTCCCTTCTTGACATAAGCCCTAATTTTATTTCTTTTAATTATTAATTTTTCCATCACAACCGAAGAGCGAACACACATGGACAGGAAGTGTTTGGTTTTTATCTTCACTCAATTGTCTTTTCCCCATTGTCTGGGATCCTCACAGTTGTATTGAACTGGATAGGCTGAAAAGAATTAGTGCTCAGGAACTGAAGGAGGAAAGGGAGGGGCCATTGAGCCAAGGTGTCAGGGATCACTGTTCCAGGCCTTCACGTTCCTAGAACACAGCAGGGCCTCTGTGCAAACAAATATTTTACTGGGTGGAAAGGTTAGTAAAATGTTTGCATAAAAGTTTGCTTGGTGGGGGAGGTAAGAAGTTGTGAATTTCTTGTCCTGAACACAAGTATTTATTTGACAGTTCTCACAGGTGCCTTAGCCAGGATGATGAATTCACTAGGGAGCAGTGCAGACTTCTGCCCCCCTCACTTTCTAGGCCTGCAGCTTCCCCCACCTCTCTACTTTGGGGTCAAATCGTTGTTTCTCAAAGACTTAACAGTGTTATGTCCTGTGTGGTATGGGAAGGGAGAGATGGGAGAGAGACTGCAAAAACAAGAGGGATGGAATGGAGGTTAGAGAGGAGAGAACTATGTATGTGAAGCAGAAACAAGGATGAAGGAAGCCGGAAGAGGTACGTGCCTTTAGTCCCAGCGTAGGGCAGGCGGGTGCAACCAGATCTCTGAGTTCAAGGTAGCTTGGTCTACAGAACGACTTCTACACAAGAAAAACAAAACAAACAAAACAAAACAAAAAAAAAACAACAACAACAACAAAAGGTGAGAGAGGAAGTCAGTGTGTCTGTTATTTGTGTTACACAGGAGAGTAAGAGTAGTTCCTCCCCCCACCACCTCAAAGGCCATGACTGCAGCTGGGTGACCAAGACAATTCTGTGCTAAGACCTCTGACCCAGGCAAGGCTGAAGTGCAGTTTCGCCTCAGGGAGCAGCTGGCCCCGCTGTTCTGCTAACATGGTTCACTTCTGAGAGCCAGAGCCAGAGCCTGAAGCACCTTTCTTTGGCGCCTTACCACCCCTCATCCTCCCACTCCATCCCCCTGGAACGCCCTGAAAGGCAGAACTGCCTTTAGTTTATCAGTTTGGCCTCAGGCGTGTGGTAGAGCCACCATCTGGGTTCAGCCCTTTTCCATGATAGCCTTTGACCTTTCGAAGAGTCAGGCCACCGCTCAATCCAGACCCAAGTGGGAAGAAAGGGGAAAAGAGAAGCACTGCTCCTTATCACAGGTAGGAGGGACGCGTGGGAGGGCAGGACCTCGTGAGAGGGCAGGACGCCTCTGAGAACAGAAACCCACGGTCTAAGTGCTGGATTTCTGAGGCAGCTTAGAGACAGGAGGAAAAGAGAGGCCTGTCTGACCAGAGGGAGAGGGGGTGTTTGCCCATGGGGAAGAAGAAACTTGGAGTTCATATAGAAGGTTTGGGAAGTTAAATGCAACTTCCAGGGCTATGTGCAGCCGGCAGTTTCTCCCTCCTGGAATTGTTTATCCAGATGCAGCTGTTTTATCTTTAGAATCTCGCTTTTTCAGGCTATCAGGATGCGGGTGATACTGGGAGACAGTTCAAAATGGCAGTGAGGGGGTAAAGGGCTGGAGTTTAGACTCAGGGATTTCAACAAGTGCCTTGCCTGGGCAAATAGAGTACCAAGCTTGGCGGAGGGTGTCAGGATTGAAACACTTAACAGACCACTTAACAAAGACGAAGCTGCTGCCGTTTATTACAGACAGTAACGGGCTTATAAACCCGCGCCAGGGGATGGGCTAAGCATAGGAGGAAGTCATGCACCACCCACACCTGGGATCAAGGCACACCGGAAAGTTCTGAGAACAACCTTGTTTGATCAACCTTGAGAGCACGGAAGTTCTACAGCTGGATGGAGAGAAGAGCACTGTGAGGGACAAGTACTTAAATTTCCCAACAAACAAGCTTTAGGCCCTAAGGCTTAGGGGAACTGAGAGTTACTTGATCAGGGTCTAGCAGTTCCAGGTTTATTGCAACCCTGTGGAGTGCCCGTTCCTCTGTATATCTGTGGCATCATTATTCAGGAAGCATCTTGATGTATTTAGGGAAAAAAAAAATTCTGATGATTTCTGATGATTAAGGGGGATAGTTTCTCACGGACTCCTCTTTTTAGTAGCCCTGACCTGTTCTAGAAATGTAAGCAATGAATATCCTGCCAAGATCCTTGCCCCAACCAAGGAGGAAGTCACATCTCCTTCCCTAAGACTCCACCCCACAATCCCAGGTGTACCAGCTCCCAAAAGGGCCCTTACCAAACACAAGCAGTCCCAGAGGGACACTTGACCCAGGCTTCGAAACATTTGGCCACCACACTCCTCTCTACCTTATCACTGTCCCATATACCAGCCACATCAAGGTGGGAAATGAAGAGCACCATCTTGGAAAGTCCAAATAGGTGTGACAGTTCCCATCCCCATAGGGATGAACATCAGATGCTTGGTGGCTGAGTCACCTTGAGTACTTGAGATCCTTCCCTTCTGGGTTTGACCATAAAGTGACACATGCCTGAGTAGGGGCATCTCAGGCTCCCGCTGAAGCCCTTTGGCATAAATCACACCTGTGTCCACACCCTGCTCATCCACGTAGGGGCAGTTCAGGGCTGACCCAAGGTTCTTTGATATATTGGGAATTGTATTCTTGCTCCTAAAGCCAACAAAAGAGCTGTCTCCTTGAGACAGTCAAATAAACATTTTAAAACTAAACTAGAACACTCGCCTTCTCTTAAGGTCCTCCAATCTCCATCCCCCAAACCAAAAGAGTGATTAATAAGACCCAAGTCTTAGTCCTCTGGCTACTGAGACTCTCACTGCCCTATTCTTCCTTGCCCTGAATCGCTCTTCCTGTCCTCTCTGCCCTACCCCTAAGGAGAAGGAGTCAAGGACTGGGAACAGTGGGGGAGGAGCCTGAAAGGAAAACAATTAAAAATTTTAAAATATATGAAAGTTATACCATAAAACGTGCCTGAGATAAGAAAATGTCAAGGTTGCACACTCCAATACGAACACAGTCTCCTGTTGTGGACTGGAGAGAGATTCAGGGGTTGAGATGGCTCTTGCAGAGAACTCACATTCAATTTTCAGCACACATATGGGAGTCCACCACTGTCTATAACTTCCTAGGGGATCTAATGATCTCTTCTGGCCTTTGTAGGCACGTACAAACATGGTACAAAGATATACTTGAAGGCAAAATGTTCACACCCAAAAATAAAATAAAAATAAACCATTTTTATAGTCTTCTGTGGGGGCCTGGAGAGATGGCTCAGCAGGTAAGAATGCTTGCTGTGCAAGCATGAGTACCTGAGTTCAAATCCCCAACAACCATGTAAAAAGCCTCAAGTACATGTACTTGTAACCTTAGCACTCAAGGGGAAGTTAGAAATTCCTGAGGGAGAGTGATAGAGCAATGTAACCAACATCCTCCTCCTACCTCTATGTACATAGATAGGCACACAAAAAGGTACATATATAACCCATAACAGAGAGAAAGGGGGAAGGAAGGAGGGGTAGAGACAGAGAGAGAGAGATTGAGAAAGAATAGGGAATGAAAAGGGGACAGAAATGAAACCTTTCCAATTTATTCCTTAGTATGTCATTTTGATTTTGGTGCTGTTGTTTTGAGACAGGATCAAATGTAGCCCAGGTGGCCAGGCTGGATGGTGCACACCTTTAATCCCAGCACTTGGGAGGCAAAGACAGGTGGATCTCTGTGAGTTCAAGGCCAGTCTGGTCTACATATCCAGGACTACATAGAAAGACTGTCCCCCAAACAAAGACAACCCTTGTAGCTAAACATAACCTTTGAACTCCTGACCCTTTGCCAAGTGCTATAATTGCAGAAATACACCTTCATGTTCTGCTGTTTGGGTTTTGTTTTTTGTTGTTGTTTGTCAATTTACATTCCAGAAGATTTTTCCAAGTAAACTTATATGGAAACCATCCCTGAAAAGTGGGAGTGTGTGCTGGGTCATCTGACACAGATCCATGTGGGAAAGTCTGTCTGGTGTGTAGAGTGAGCCAAGTGTAGCCTCGTGGGCACATTAGTGGCTTCTGAGAAACTGCGGTGCTTCACCACTCCAAATCTGGAGCAGGAGCTTGGCTGATACTAAGACTCTCTGTCACCTCTAAACAAGGAAAGAGCAGAAGACAAGGCTGAAAAAAACGGGGTCAAACAGCAAAGGTCTTTACTGTATGAATTTGAAAGTATTTCTTGTAGCAGCAAAAGAAAATCACACAAAACATGAGTACTGAACCATTTTGAAGTGTACATAGGATTCCATGCCATGGATTTACTCAAATATTGAGCATCACCACTACCCTTCCAAAGCTACTTAAAACTCCCAAAACTCTCAAGCCATTCGTGTTAGAATTACCTTACTTATGGGTTGGAGAGGTGGCTCTGAGGTTAAGAGAATTGGCTGCTCTTCCAGAAGCCCTGCGTTCAATTTCCAACACCCACATGGTGGCTCACAACCATCTATAGTGAGATCTGAGATCTGATGCTTTCTTCTGGTGGGAAGAAATACATGCACACAGAACACTGCATATATGTAAGTAAATATACCTTGAAAAAAAATTACCTTATTTAGGTCTACTTCCCTAGCTTAAAAGTTTTAAGCTTGGCTCATTCTGCCTGTCCTGGCAGAATGGGACTCTACAACTTCAGAAGAAGGCAGAATGACACCGGTCATTTATCTCTACTCCCCACATGAAATCTGGCTTCAAGTACAGAAGGAAGGGCTTGGAAGAGTTCTACAGCCTACCCAGAGGGACACAGTGGGGAGATGAAACAGGAGAGGGAGTTAACAATGGCAAGACTCAGCTATAGATATAGGATGGAGAAGTGCTCAGAAGACAAGCTGGAGTGTAAGGCTCAGTTTGCCAGGCAGTGGTGGGATGTGACCTTCCTCCTAGCTTGTGGGTATCCTGAGGTCCTGGGCTGTGAGATGGATGGCAGAGGACTCAGGCAGGACAGAACTTACAGCTCCCCAGGAAAAGCCACCCATTAATGTCCATATACCACCACTTCCCCCTACCCCCACAGCCTTCTCTCTAGAAATCTGTCCCAGACCCACTCTGTGTAGTTCCTAGACTGATAGTGGATAACCAACCACATGTGTGCTGGGAAGCAAACCTAGATCCTCTGCAAGATCAGCAAATGTTCCTAGGCCTCGGGCTTATTTTTGTTGTTGCAGATTTGGTATCAACTCAAATGAGAACCTGAAATTACATCTCTGGAAATAATCTCATAGCATTATTATATTGACAGTTCATCTGTGTTTTCAAAATTATTGTGTGTGTGTGTGTGAATGTGAGCGCATGCACGCTCGTGCACATGAGGTTATCAGGTTCCCTGCAGCTGGAGTTAGATGGCTATGAGATACCAGATGCAGTTGCTAGGACTTGAACTCCCATCCTCTATAAGAGCAGAAAGTGATCTTAACCACTGCAGCTCTGACAGTTCACACCTCCACTAGGGATATCTGAATAGGAGGGCTTAGTTTTGCTCTCCATTTTGAATATATTGCCTAGGAACTCGACTACTACCCAGTTTGTGTTTGGGGTAGATATGTAATTTTCTAGCCTCTTAACCTAAACACTTAAAAATAAAACCACCACCATGCTACACATTCACTGTAGCTATTTGGACCACGTTTAAGGAGCCCCATTCTCAGAGGCAGGAGGATTTCTGGGGCCAGGCTGGTTTACACAGTGAGTTCCAGGACAGGCTCTAAAGTTACAGAGACCCTGTCTCTAAAGAAAAAAAAAAAAAAAAAGACGCTGCATTCTCTGCGAGCGGGCTCATCTGTACTCTGATTAGCCAAACGTTCTTAAGATAGGCTAACTCCTGGGAAAACATATTTCGTAAACTGCAAGAATCAAATAATAAGTCAAGAAACGCCTTGGTCTGAGCTGAGGGTAGACAGCAGGGCCCAGTACCAGCAGGGAGGGGCCAGAAGCATGGAACCCAGAACCCGGGGCTTATACTCATTAATTCCAGTGGTTTGGCAACATTCTCAGAGTGAATTTTTCTTTTTTTCTGGTGTGTGCATGTCCTTCCTCAGGCTCAGTCCATCTTGTTATCTGAGACAGGCCTGGAGAGTGACAAGTAGACTAGACTGGCTGGCTCTTAAGCCCCAAGGATTTGGGTCTCTTGCTTCTCCAGTACTGGGCTAACAAGCCTGTGCCACTACATCCAGCCTTTCCTTTTAAACTGTAGAGATTGACTGGAGGTCATTGTGCTTCCAAGGCAAGCATTTTACCAACTGAGCTACCACTCCAGCCCCTAGGTTGGAGTACTGGAGAGAGAGAGAGAGAGAGAGAGAGAGAGAGAGAGAGAGAGAGAGAGAGAGAGAGAGAGAGTGTGTGTTTGTATCAGAGATGGATGTTTAATGTCTTCCTCATTTGCACTCCCTTTTTAAAGGTCTCTCATTCAATCTAGAATTTACAGATGCAGCTGGGCTGCTTGGTCAGGGAGCCCCAGAAGTTTCTATCTTTCCAGGAACTAAATCTACAGATATGTGCTGCCATGCAGTTTTTTGCTTTAGTTTTATTTGCATGTGTGTATGTTAGTGTAAGCCTGTGTCCAAGCAGACTGCAGATGCCAGGTGTCAGATCCCATGGTGTCAAGAATCAGTCATCTGCAGGAAGCCCAATTTGTCATGTATATGCTGGGATCTCACGTTCGCACAGCAAGCACTTTACTCAACCATCTTCCCCTGGCCTCTAAGTTTGAATTTTTTACATAACCCACCTCCCTACTTCCAACATATAAGATGTTCACACACACACACACACACACACACACACACACACACACACACACATTTACTACATCCCCAGATGGAACACCCCACATTTGGAACACCTCCCAAGCCTGTGTTTACTATTTCACTGTTCCCCAGATCAAGAGAGTGCCAGGTACAGAAGGAATGAAATGCAGTATAAACACTGCTAAGTGTTCCAGGCATGCTACCTGCACTGTACCCCGTCACTGACAGCCACCAACACTACTTGATGTTTCCAGAATACTTTTGACTCTTCTACCACTGATGACCACATGTCCATTTCTATAACTCTTTATTTTGAAAATTTTAGTCAAAAATAAGTCAACTAGGAAAAATTAAGGTTTGTTTGTATATTAATCAGCAATTGATCTGAATAAGGCACATTCAATGTCATCAATATGGAAACAAATGCAAATAGCAGTCATGGTGACATGAGCAAGTCAGATATCAATACTGTCAAAGCCATTAAATTTGTAAATACATAAAGGCAAAATTGGTGGTTAAGGAATTTTGATTAAACAGAAAAGTAAGGTGTTGGTGAAAACCACCTGGCTACATTTGTCTGTTACATCCTAACAGTGGCGCTCACAGTGCTCCTGTCTTCTAACAAGGACAAGCCAAAGGCTAAGAGAAAATGCTCCATCACCAGACAGCTGTTAGAGTAGGCCACCGGCTGAGCTCACTACCCCAAGCCTGAGGGCTTCCAGATGAAATTTACTAGGATTATTTCAGTGTTAAAATCTCTCTAGAACTCTTTGCTGATCTTCTGAAAGTTAATTTAAAAATCTGAATTTTACCTAAAATTCTGAATTTTACCTCAAAGGGAAAAACCTAAGTCCAAAGACAGTTTCTAATTCCCTTGCTTGCTTCTTGGTATTACTCAAGAAGAGATTCCCATTAAAAAAAAAAAACAAATAATATATATATATATATGTGTGTGTGTATGTATATGTGTGTGTATGTATATATGCATATACACATATACATACACACACATATACACACACATATATATTATTTCTGTTCTCTAGTATTAATTAAACTGTGATGTTCAAAAATAATGTTTGTTATCATGTAGCCACAAATAATTTTTCTAAGTCAAGAAAATGATCACAAATAAAGAATTACTACACACACAAAAGGCTGAAAAACTGCCGGGTGGTGGTGCACACCTTTAATCCCAGCACTCAGGAGGCAGAAGCAGGCAAATCTCTGTGAAATTGAGGCCAGCCTGGTCTACAGAGCAAGTTCCAGGTCAAGCTCCAAAGCTACAGAGAAAGCCTGTCTTGAAAAATCAAAAAAGGAGGAAAAAAATAAGGTTGAAAAGTGTGAAAAAAAATGGACTAGAAGACAACACATCAGATAATTTTAATTATGTGTACATTTTAAAATATAGTTTTGTTTAAAGAGTAATTGCATTAAGATGGTGCAGTAGTAATCCTATAATCCCACTAATAGGATTTGAAGGCCTGAGAATCTCTAGTTTAGGTTATGTGACTCTGCATCAAAAACAGAAAATCATTTGTTCTGACCCCAAACTGATATATACTTCTTTTCACAATGATTTTTAAGAAGTCTGGGGATGTAGCTTAGTGGTAGGGCACTTTCCTAAAATGTCAAGGCCCAGTACTGAAAACAAGAATTAAAACAAGAATTAAATTAAATTAAAAAAGGGGTTTTGAAATAGTGGATGAAAAACAAACTAGTCTCAGTTGACTGCACTTTTGTATTGAAGGAAAAGTGTATTTTAACAAAATCAGTAAAAAAAAAATTCAAAATTAATTTTAGAGATGTATTATATCCTAAATTTATGTTGATAGCAATTATGTAAAATTATATTCAACTGAATGAGGAAACTTGTTTCACCCGTGATCTGAGCCACTGACATAGACTGTTCAATTACAGTTCCTCTGCAGTCTGAGAAAGCACAGGCCGAAGGCCAACCGAACAGCTCTGCAAGGCACCTTTGGTTTTATGTGATGTGATGCTAGTAGCTAAGAAAGCTGGGTGTGATGGTATACACCTAAACCCCAGCACTCCAAGAACTGAGGCAGGAGAAACTATTGTAAGTTCAAAGTCAGCCTTGGCTACAGAGTGAGGACCACACCAGCCAGGGCTACGTGACAAGCCGTTAACATTCAAAACAAATGAATAGAAGTCTAGGGAAAAAAAAAAAATCAAATATGGCATACAGATTTTTTTTCATGTAAAACCTCTGTTTTACATTGAGTTGACACTCAAATGCCATTCACTATGCTTAAACTTTGTGTTTAGGGTCTTCTCTCAAATCTGTTACAAGATTCCCTCAAAATCCCAAATGCAGACTGCTTCTTCCTGTGTACCTCCATAACTGAGCACATCAAAGGCTCTGGCCAAAGCCAACCTGTGTCCTTTCTGTGGCAAATGTTTTCAGATCACTCCCCACCCCAGGTCTTTGTGACCCCCTCTTAACTACCAATAGAGACCTTTTTAGTGTTCCCTAAAATCCCTACAGACTCATTTAACTTAACTTCTTAATTATATAGCAGCAGACCCTGTGAACCCGAGTGCCAAAGTCCAGGGCTATTCCCATCCACTCAATGGAAGAGACCTTTTGTGGGTCAGGATCATTTTACTAGAGTTTTACTTTAGAGTTCATGTGCTGATGGACAGCTATTGGCCCCAGTCTAACAATCACAGGTTGTAGCTTAACAACTGATATTGGCCATGATTTCTCTTTCTCTTTCCTATGTAGAAAGAACATCCTCTTGCATTTCTCCAATTCCTTTCCTAATGGCATTGTTAACTAGCTGTCAAGAAACAAATGTCCCATATTGCACAGCAAATCCCATTTGGTAAAGTTATGCCGGCTGCTGATACTGGTGTCTCTTCTGAAATGGCACTCTCACCACAGATTGTGACATTCCAGCCAGCAATGGCAGAAGTGATCAACAGAAACGAGCCAAAGTCAGAGGCCATGCCTCTCCGCCCGCCCCACAGCAGCCCATCTGCAGGCCTCCTCTATGACCCTGTCCAACAGACCTCACTTCACCTCCGTACTCCTAAGCTTTAACACTTTCGTCTCTTCCTATCTGAGTTTGCACCTTCTAGAATGTGCTTTCACTTCATCAATGGTTTTCAAACTTCCTTCTCAGTTAAACTTTGTTCTGCTGAAATCTTAACAGAGAATCCCAAACACAGCAGGCAAGAGCACAGATATTCTCACATGAGGAGGGGCTACTGGTAGGCACAGAGAAATAATACAGCCAGTTGGGATTTCTTCATTTCCAGTGATTACTAATACTTTCTACATTGATTCCAATACTTGGGAACATTTTTAAAAAATGATTTATCTTTATTTTTATGTGCATTGGTATTTTGCCTGCATGTATATCTGTGTGAGGGTGTCAGATCTTGGAGTTAAACAGTTGTGATCTACCATGTAGGTGCTGGGAATTAAACCCTGATCCTTTGGAAAAGCAACCAGTGCTCTTAATCACTGAGCCATTTCTCTAGCCACCAACATTTTTTTTTTTTTTAATGAAGCAGTTTTTAACTCAACTCATTAGTGGAATAAAAGCATACATGCACCAAGTTCTTAGGTAGGATTTGCAGGAATGAATTCTAATTTCCTGTTTTCATCTACCCAAAGTGCAAATCCATGTAAGACACAACCCCACAACTGCATTATTAAAGTGAGTCTTAAAAACACTCAGTATGGCTGGGTGTTGGTGGTGCATGCCTTTAATCCCAGCAATTGGGAGGCAGAGGCAGGCGGATCTCTGTGAGTTCGAGACCAGCCTGGTCTACAGAGTGAGTTCCAGGACAGCCTCCAAAACCACAGAGAAACCCTGTCTTGAAAAAAACCAAAACCAAAACAAAACAAAACAAAGAATCAAACAAACAAACAAACAAAAAACCCACTTAGAATGGTAGAAGAGTTCCCTGAAATCACTAGAATTATTAGTCTGAGCCCAAACAATGCCCACGAAGCCCTGTGGAGCCCTTGAAAGGCAGAATTTCCTCTGAAATCAGATCTTCCTGTGCAATGACTCTGCCCCATGTACTAGAGATATAAACAATCCCTCAGTTTTATGTGTCATGCTGTATTTTAAACCTGATCTCCTTAAAAAGGCAAAGAAACCATTAGGCCAACTGCTAGCTTTATCGACGTTTAGACTAGAAAGTTTTTTGAAAAAAAAAAAAAAAAAAAAGAAAGAAAGAAAGCAAGCTTCTTTTCTAAAATAAGGCCCTGTGCCGTTCAGCTGTTTCCTCCCACCTGCTAACTAACCACCTTCTCCCAGGGGCATGGAGCCCTCAGACCTGGCTTCAATACCACCTCTGTGCCTGGCCTCACAAAAGGCAGCCACGCTCTTCTATGTTCTTGACGGGCTGGACGGGCAGCACCAGGTGTGAAATGCGGCTCCACAGCCCACTCAGTTTGTCTGAGTCCATGTGGCTGAAGGAGCTGGGAGCCTCAGAGTTGGTGAATTTAGCCCAGAGTAAATCCCTCACTTTTTCTTCTGTCTCCCTGGGGCCTACGTTTGCTTCTAGTGATTCTTCCTCCAGCAGGACAGTCAGGACAAAGGCCACATCCTTAAAGGCAGCATTCTCGTGGTCACAATACTTGTAGAAGATCAGGGTGGAACCTGCAGGAAGGGATTCGAAGTGGTGGACTACAGCAGCCTTACTGCCGTTCTCGAATCCACTACTGAGCTCCAAGTCAACCCACAGCTTGACTGTGTCACTGTCCTGCAGCGCTCTTTTGGCTCCATCTATGGAGACTGCTAACACTTTCTGGGAAGAGGTGTAGGCATTGGCCACATGGTGGCTCAAGCACTTGAGGGTCTCCTTTCCCTCTCGAGCAGCTGTAAAGATGATGGTGGCAGGCTCGGTGGGCTTTGAGGCATTGAGGTGCTTCTGGAGAAACTTACGACCTCGCTGCCACAGAAAGGAACTTTGACCTGGAAATTTATCCTTCAGTTCGCTAAACTGAGCCAGGAAAGCCTCCAAAGCTGGGTTCTGGGGCACTTGCTGGGCTGGGGAGGAATAGTAGCTATTGACGGAAGTTAGCACAAGAGCAACAATCAGGCAGCCAAGGAACACAGGACCTGCCAAAAGAGAAGATAACAGAAGATGAGAAGGGCATGAGTCAGACACAAAGCTTGTGAGAAACAGAGGAAACACAGGTTTCTATCAAGTCTTCTGGCAACATTACGTTCCCTTTGCCTGACTCTCCTATATGTTCACACTTAGTGTCTAACAGAAACTGAGGCAGGAGGATCGTCATGAATTTGAGACCACTGTAGTTCACACAGAAAGAAATAAAACAAATAGTCTGACAGAAATACCTTCTTTAATCTCTCGAAACTATTTGAAGATATACTATCTATGTCAACGTTGTTCATATACTTTGTTATAGTCAGTGATGCTTTTGAAAGGTAGTCATGACAACTCTCTTCCACTTTCTAAAAGTACACATTGGCTAAAGCAGACAGCCCTGCAATCAAAACTTAAAAAACGATCCAGACTGGGTGGCACAGCTTGTATGTCTCAGCACGTGGGAGGACGGGTTCCTGAGCTACACATCCTCAAAGGGGAGTGCAAACAACTTCAGGGTACAATCTGAGATGTTAGCAGCCTCTGACTGAAGAGGCAGAATACTGCCATGTGTCTGAGGCTAGCCCGGGCTGCAAATGAGTCCCAGAGTCAGGACTACATGGCAAAGCCCTTCCTCAGTAAAACAAAAGAAAAGAAAAGGAAGTTTCAGTTTCTTGTATTCTATACAGTGTTTTCTGCCTCTAGCAAGGTAGCTCAGTGGTAGGGCATTTGCCAGGACCCTAATTCAGTCCTCCACTGGGGGTCAGGGGCAGGGGTGCAGGAGGAGCAGCAGATTCTGACGACTGTGAGGATTTCTATTTGTTAAACGAACAGTAGCCCTGGAAGAAAAAACTTTAGGCTGTTGCTCCATTTTATTGAATTTATCAATAACTAAAGTTAAAATTGCTAAGTGCCTGTGAATGTAAACCAACTGTAGCAAAATCAGATTTGTTCTCACCATAGTTCCAGAGACTCTTTGTATCAATCTTTCTCAGTGACTTCTGTGCAGCCCATTCCTTTCCCTTCACTAACTGCGTCTCTTCCTCAGGACTTCCAGCCCCTAGGGTTACAAGGAACATTGTTTGTACACAGCATACTCTAAGAGTGGGTACCTCTTACCCAGTTACATGACAGAATTCTTACACTTTGCAAATTTTCCTTTTATACAAGCCTAAATTGCCATTTAGTTCATTTTACTGCATTAGGTTCTCATCCACACACACACACTACATTCAAAACATTGTTTTATTTTTCTACCCATGGTGAACATCTACAATGGTAAAATCATAATTGTAGATAATGGTCCATTCAATAGCATTCATCATTCACTCATTCATTCATTCATTCACTCATTTTCTCACTCAAAAACTACTCATAAAGTTGTACCTATGTGTTGGATGTCAGAGAAATACAATGAAAGAAGTAAGGGATGATATTCTGATGAAAACACATGAGACATATTAGGTATCAGGGATTGTAGTGGGACAGTCAAGTCCTTGATGAATGCCACACATTGATACTAGAACATGGGCATTTCAATGAGCTCTCCAGAGGCCTCCTCAAAGTACTAGACACAGTGTTGCAAGTCTGCGATCCTGGATCACAGAAGTGAGGCCAGTGTAGGCTACAGAGTGAGGTACTATCTCAAACCAAGAATAACAAAAACCAACCAAACATCTACATGGGTTGTTTTTATGTTGATTTATACACATTCAGCTGCTGATTCACACAATATTTCCTTTTTCAAAGGACAAGAAAACTGAAACTTTAAAATTAAATATCCTAAGAAATAAAAGTAGGAATTTTTAAAAATTGTGTTCTTTTTTGTCATATTGCATGAATATAAACAGTAAACAAAAACAATATTTAAAGATGTAGTTTATGGAGCTGAAGAGATGGCTCAGTTGTTAAGAGCACTTGCTGCTCTCCCTTCCAGAGGACCAGGTTCAATTCTTACATGACTCACAACTGTCTGTAATTGCAGTTTCAGGGGAACGGACATCCTCTTCTATAACCTTGAATACATGGCATGCACATGGTACACAGACATACTTCCAGGTCAAACAGCTATATGCATTTAAAAAAAAGAAATTTTGTGCCATCAAGACAGCTGTGTGGGTAACAGTGACAAGACTGGTGATCTGAGTTCAATTTCTAGGACCCACATGTGAAAGACCTGAAATGATCCATGCAAGTTGTCCTTTGACCTTCGTAAGTTCACTGTGGTACCTGCCCACACACAAATAGAAACTCACTCACCCAGACACACAAAGAAACTAGAGAAGATGTAAATGTATAGGTAGCAAGTAAATACAGTGACTAAGCTAGTCTGGGAGACTGAAAATCTCATTCCAGCACACTACTGGTTTGAATGACTCCCGCCACATTCCCAGAGAAACCTAAGGCAGGTTGATGGCAGTTCAGAGGGGTCTCACCTGATGCAGGTGCAGGCAGTCGTCTCCTCAGTAAATCCTGGCTTCCTGGCGCTGCACTGGGATGACTGGGACTTGGGGCATCGGTGGAGTCTGCAGCAAATGGCTCCTGAGCAGCCTCACATGTGTCACCTGCTCCCTCTGGGGGATCTGCGGAACTGCTCCCCAGATGTGTATCTGCTTTTCCTCCCTTGCTGCTCTGAGGGCAGTTAGGATCCAGATGCAAGGCCTCTCTACCCACATGTTCCAAGGGAAGGTGATGCCCCTGCTCTGTGTCCTGAGAACTGGGGCTGCCCTGGTGTTCAGCTTTATCCACGAGATGCTTTCCTAAAGCCGTTTCCTCGGAACTTTCTGGCTTGTCACCTGTGTCTGCATGCTCTTGACCTTTGGTCTCTACCTCATGATGGTCATCCTTGAGTTCTGATGCAGGAGGTGGGGTCTGGACTTCTTCCGTGTGGCTGGAGGTGACTGTGGTGCCCTGTGCTTGAGAGTTGACTGAGGAATCATTTTTTAAATCCTTTTGGGAGTCTAGTGAGATAAAAATGTCTTACTTTAAATGTTTCACCCATAGTTTTGTACTCTAACAAGGCCTGCAATTACATACATACATACATACATACATACATACAAACATACATACATACATACATACAACTCAGTTTGATCCCTGAGGCCTACATGGTAGGAGCTAATCAACTGCAAATCGTCCTCTGACCTTCACATATACTCACACACATACATAAATAAGATATATAAAAACAAAAACACTGATATCCTTTTTCTCTTCTGAAAAAGCTATTTCACACTTGCCACACACACACATACAAGAAGCAGGATGAAGACTTCATTTTATGCACGTTCCCCTCTAAATCACAGGTTATTTTCATTAAATAAACAGAATTCTAAAGATGAATCTACCATCTTCTTAAAAGATGCATAGCATTTTGCCAAAATGACCATCCCTAATACTGGAATCTAAAACATTTAACTTTCTTATAATTAGATTTGATATTATGTAAACATCAGTAAATATGAAAAAAAGTAAAAATAATAACAAATTAACCCACTGAATTGTAAGTTTTTACTTCAGAACCGGATGTTTTGGTTATCAGAGATGTTCTTTAACACAGCCCATTTCCTACAGCACACATTCAGTGCTGTAAGGACTAGTCTCACCTCGAACGGGGTCACTGCAGCCACTGTCCATCATGTCCGTGTCCTGGCTTTCCAGAATCTGGGACATCTTTTTAGTATCTGGGTTTTGTTGTAGAGATATCTTGTTTTCTTCTTGTCCCAAGTTCCAATAGACTCATGCTTCTCATGGAAGGGAGAAACAAGGAATATATATGGTGACTAAAATAAAACGAAAAACAAACAAATGACTTCATCCACTCAGGGGCAAAACATCAATTTCAGCTCTGAATAAAATCTCTTTCTTAAACCCTTAAGAAAGGCTGCTTTCTGGCTTTCAGAAGCATCATACCCCAAGCCCAGCCTGGGCTATGTAGCAAGTTCTAGGCTGGACATGACCTTGCAGCAGTCCTCCTGCTGAGAGCTGGGATCACAAGCACGTGCTACCATGCCCAGCTTCCTAGTAATAAATACAATGGCATAATTACAAACTTCAGAGAAGACAATTTTCTAGTATATTAATTATAACTGAAAAACCAAAAAGAGTTATTTGTTAAAGCTATAGCTCAGTGGTAGACTTCTTTAGCATGTGCAGTTTAATCATCAGTACCACATTACAAAATTATAACAAAAATATGTCAAATGACTCCATTTACAGGAAATTTCAGACTAGGCAAATGATTAAAATCTACAGTGAAAGAAAAACAAGTTAGTGGTTGCTAAAGGGTATGGACTAGCAAAGAGCCTTCGGAAAACAAGGGTAATAGACAAGCTCCATTCGTAGTCAAATTTAAAGCCTGTGTGTTTACTGTATGTCTTTTATTCTTAACACCATGACAAATAGGATGCCCTGAAATGTTTTATCTAGCTACAGTGCAGTAAAAAGCAGTGGCAAAGGAACTCCACTCAACATACACTTCTCCTCTCACGTACATACCAGCCCGGCAGCTACTCTCTAACCCTTTGTAAGCCCTCACCTCTGTACAGGGTTCAAACAGCATTCCCTCAAAAAAAAAAAGTGGGACAAACATGTTTTTTACCTTAACTCACAAAGTCACATGGTCTGCTATCTGAGACATCTGGAGGCTGCTGTTTCAGTATCAGGCAAATGTTTTGAGCAGTGACTAGTAGTCCATATTAGGAAGCTACGTTTTGTGGTGAGCCTGCAATCCCAGCACTTGGGAGGTGGGGCAGGAAGATCATGAGTTTAAGGTCATCTAGGCTACATGACAAGTTCCAGATCAGTCTAAGCTACATAAAAAAAAGAAAAAAGTGAGGTCTTGCCTCATAGATTTAAAAAACAAAAAAAACAAAAAGCAAGTACTGTTGGAGACTTTCTGTAACCAGAAAAACTGATCCTTAGCTGTCTAAAAAAGGTATTTGATAGTTATCTTCCCCACAAGGCATAGGAATGTCTCGAATGACACAAACACATTTTCTTTCAATCTCTTCCAAATTCAATTGTAAAATGTTGGTTTTCAGTGTCCCATAGTAACTCATTTTTCTACTTAAATAAAACTTAGCTTAATTCTCTATGGATCATGTTCACTTTAACCCTAACGCTGTAACCCTGAAACCTATAGCAAACCTTGACCATTCTGCTCTATCTTTTCCAAGGGCTTGGAAGTGGTTAGAGTTCTAAGATTTAATCTCCACTCATGGAGTCTACACTAAATGGTAGCCTACATTTTTCTGACAAATGTGCTAAATGTCTTTTAGATCAGGTGCAAATGTTACATCTTGCAATTTTCTCAGTGTTTAAGATAATTAGTAACTTTTTAAAAATGAATAAGGGGCCAGGTGTGGTGGCTCATGCTTTTAATCCCAACACTTGGTAGGCAGAGGCAAGTGGATCTGAGTTTGAGACCAGCCTGGATTATGGAGTGAGTTTTGGGACAGCCAGGGCTACATAGGGAAACTGTCTCGAAAAAACAAAACAAACAAAAAACAAACCAAAATAATGGATAAGGAGATGCTGTAAGGGGCAAGAACATCTGATTTACAAATATGAAGACCTGAGTTTGAATCCTTAAGGTTGGGTGGCAGAGATAGGTGGACCTTGGAAGACTGCTGGTTAGCCGGTGTAGCCACAATAGTAGGTATAGAGTTGAAGACTAATAGAGGAAAACTGGTATGTCCTCTGCTGGCTTCTATATATGCATGCTTGGGTACAAATACACATGCAATGACCACACACCCACACATACTACTAGGAAAAAAAAAAAAAGAGTAACAAAATATATTTGCCTTTGTACAGAAAGTACAAAGGGCCTATAATGACAACTAGGAGTGCACATGAAACTTAAACCACAGCCTCCTACAAATTTTATATGAACCTGGAAAGACGACAGGGCAAGGAAAAGCTGTGTGGAGAAAACTCAGGGCTGGCAGGGCAGTAGGACCTTGCTTATCCTTCTTGTCCTGCAAGCCTCAAGTATGGTCAAAGGGACACATGGGAAACAAGGAAACACAGCGATCTGGGTAAGACAAAAAGGAAAGGGTAGGTATTGGGAAGCAAAAAGGAGGAAGTGGGATAAAGTTCAGTACAAATAGAGCAAAGAACCATTTGTGTCTCCGGGACAGAAGTCTGGACGTCATGACAGTAGGGTCTGTTTAAGCATATCTTTTTAAGTAAACTATGCCATTTTAGGCTCTCAGAACAAAAGGAACAGGTATCTTAGACATAAGCAATTTTCCATCCTTCTCTGGCATCAAAGACCACAGCATACCTAACATGATCATTAACATTTTTTAAATGCTGTTCTCGATCATTGAGAGTCCCTTCAAGATGCCAGGCAGCCAAACGTATTAACTCAATCTTTGTAACACTGCACAAAGTAGAAACTACTCTAATATTCTTACTACTTTCCAAACCAAGATGTGGGTTAAGAACCTTACTCAAGAATACATAACTCAGGGAAAAGTCAGGATCCAAAGTGAGATGGTCTGCCTGTAACACCCAGTGTTTTAACTGAGACCCTAAAAAAAGGCTTAAACACTGCACGTCTTTGACTCTGCCACAGTTGATCTAAGTTTGTTTGATCTAGTATATACAGCTTGAGTTAATCTTCAGATTCTTCAATACTCCTCCATTCCCAAGGAGGCTGGCTGGCTGGTCTGGAGCTCACTATGTATATCAGGCTGGCTTTGAAGGCACAGGAATCTGCCTGCTTCCCTGGTGCCAGGATTAAAGGCCTGGACCACCATGCCCAACTCAGACCCATAACATTTTTCAAAATGTTTATTTCAATATTGTAGAAAATCTCTAGTAACACCAATTTATATCACATTGATATCTACTAGTTAAGATACAAAAGACATTATATCCACTATGGGTCATTTGTCCCTCCTGGCCTCACAACCTTCATACCTGAGACCGCATGACTCCCAATTCCCAATTGGGAGTCCCTCATGACTCACATCCCAATTATGTCCTGCCATCAGATTTAAGTTTTTGATAATCCAAGCATCAAGTTCTAGCTGGCTCTACTTGTTACTACGATTTTGTCCTTTTCCCTAATTCTAGTTTCTGCTTCATTGTCCCTAAACATTTTCTGTCATGTGATTGGTAAAGAGCCTAACAGTCTAAGGCAGGTACTGCCTCCCACAGGAAGAGTTACAGTGTCCAAGGCCCTTTAATAGAATTAGAATATAAACCCAGAAGCTGTAAAGCTATTATTTTTCTCTCATAAAAAGCAGTTTTTACTTGGCTTGATGGTGCACACCTGTAATCTCAGCTCTGGGGCAGAGGCGGGCAGATCTCTGTGAGTTTGAGACCAGACTGGTCTTGAATAAGACTTTGTCTCAAAACAAAATATGAAAGGCAGTTTTCAAGCTGTCATCAAAAATTCAAGGAGACTCAAGGGTAAACTGGGAGACCAGAGACTCAAAAGAGGTGGCTGACCTCACTTTTTCAGATGACTATGATAAACAGACTGACACATTCTTTGGATGCCATAGCCTTGGACATGATTTGGCTGAGGCTTTCCCTGTAACTTGAGAGACTATAACCCCAGTCACCACATTTCATAAAAGCAGTCTCTCTGGTGACTGTATTTTTCTTCCAGTCTACCCCAATGTTTCTACTCCCAAACCTTACAGAAAAAAATGGGAAGTTATGATGATCATATTAAAAATGTTATTATATATATTTTTATCAACTCTTCCACACTATGAAAAGACTGTAGCATACACAAAACATTATCTCAGGTCATTTTGATTTTAATCATTAGAATTTAATCAAATTAATCATATATTGGTAAAATCCACTATTCATATTTAACCATTTTAATCTACAATATTTTAAAAGCTTTTCGCCAAGTAGCACTTGGTAGGCAGAGGCAGGTGTGTCTGAGTTTGAGGCCAGCAGGGTCTATAGAGCAAGTTCCAGGACAGGCCCCAAAGCTACAGAGAAACTGTTTGAATGTATATATATTTATATTTATATATATATTTTTTTTAATTCCAAAGACCTAAGCTACAAAGGCTTCCTTCTCTGCTCAATTTTAGTTCCTCCACATGACATTGACTTCTGGAAGCCTCTTATATCTGGGCATTTTTTGTTCCATGTGAAGGCAGTGACTACAGACCTTTCTCTGGCCCTTATGTATATGGATGTCGTTTTACAATGTCATCCCCAGAGCTACTGGTGAAGTGCAGAACAGCTCTGATTAACTGCTCAATTTGTATTTGCAGTATCGAGAGCTCACCAAGCTCCCCTTTTAAGCCAAGTACATACTATGGAGGTATGGGTGCAGTTTGCAATATGTGATTGGTCCACAGACCTCTCACAATAGTTTACAGACTAAGAAATTTTTAGTTTAAAAGCTCTTCCAGTTACAGCTTGTTTAAGAGAATTCAATGGTATAAATTCTCTGTATGTTGATAGTACTAGTTAAAAAGTTGGTTCAAACAAAAAATTTGTATCTTTCCAATGTTTAAATTTCACACATAAAATTTTAGTATATGTCCTTACTCTTAACTAAAGAAATGAAGAGGCAATAATAGCCTTTTAAAAAGGCTGTCTTGAGAAGAGCTTTAGAATAAACAGTGAGGGAGTGTCTTCAAGTTAACAGTCCACAGAGTTTCATTCAGCAGTGTATAAGGAAAGAATCTCCACCATGATGATGGACATAGGCACACACAGGAGTGGCTCACTAAAATAGTCTTTATAGAAACAAACAAAAACCATGGAAAGCAAGATTTGTTGCATTATCAATAGCTACTCATTCTTCCACTTCCACCCTTTAAAAGATCAGTTTTATCAGTGGAGGCAGTGTGCCATATCTGGGCAGGGCCAATCTTCTCCTTTGCCAAGTTTACCTCAGACTAGTGTGTGAACCAGTACCTGCTAATGAGATTAAAAAAAAAAAAATCTGCCGAGACGGTTCAGAAAGATTTTATTTCCAAATTAAGACTCGTAAAAAAGAAAGTAATGTGCCCCCTGCTGTCTGGCACAATAAACCATACTGAAGTCATTTAAGAAACAACTATGAGAACAAAAGACAACCATAAGGATGGAGGATGGGGGAACCTGGGTCTCTGACAACATTCCCTCAGCTACATAAACTCTGGATCACTAGAATCTCAAGTGAGATTTTAATAATTGTTCAGTAGCTTCTCAGATATTCCTGGGAGCTTTTTCTAAGTTGCTTAACTCCAAATCTGATTCCATGATTTCCATGAACAGGAGAACCCCAGAATGTGGCCAATACTCAGTAACACATTCTTATGTCTACTAGACTAGCCTTAAAAATTGTATGAAGTGTTATCATTTGTTATAAATTTTACAGCGTGCAGGTATTTTTCCACTTCCATGGGAGGACATTAAATTCAGTCACCACAAGACAGAAAGTCTTTGGTTACATAGAGACAAGTATAAACTGGCAGCATTCTCAACCCTTTTGTGTTAACCTATTTGGTATTGACAATTAGAATGTGAAAAGACCAGTTATCAACACTGTAGCTGAGGATAAAGTGTCAAAAATGGTTATATATATTTATATGTGAAAAAATTTTGTATATATATACACACATCTATTGATCAGTATATAAGGAAAATTTTAGAACAATGTAGTGTATTAAAATTTACTAGAATAATCTAGAATCCAGCTACAAGAATGTGTCCTCATAAAAGTTACTGTTAGAAAAGTTAATGGGGCATACAACATAGGGCATCCCTCCAGACTACATTATCAATACTTAGGAGGGGCAATCTAGTTCTAAAGCATTTGTATGGACTATAGGTTAGTCTGGTTTTAGGTAAATAGTCTGCAATACTGGCTAAATTTATGCTAAAAAAAATAATAATAAAATGCATAGATCACAGTTAAGCAGTTGGCAAAGTAGTGACGGTCTGAGTCAGATTTAGAAAGGAGGGCCTTGGGTCAAACTCAGTGGAAGAGCACTTGCCTAGCATGCACGAGGGCACCCAGATTCAATCCCTAGCACCTTTAAAAAGAGAGAGGAAAAGAAAGAGAGGAAGAAAACAGAAACAAGTTACTATTCATCTCCCCAGGCTATGGACACAGCCCTACAGAGTCTTCATGATTCTGTTACAGAATTCATTTGCTTTGGCCAAGCTTTTTGTTTAAGGTTTTATCTGTTCTGGTCAAGATTAATTGTAATGCAGGATTAAAACCAGCTACTCTGGAGTCATGTATCCTTTTTCTAACCAGTGGAGGACCCAGAAGAAATGGATGACAAGCTTTCTCAAAGGTCCACCTGGTGAGATTTTGAGGTGCCCACTCAAGTGGGAAAGACCAAGGCAGAACAAGGCTTCTATTAGCAGGATTGTCAGGATAACATTCAGGGCAATAATCAGCTCTGTTAATTCGGTCTAAGAACACTTGGTAACATTCATTTTCAACAAGTTCAGTTTGGTATAACCAATGCCCTAGCTCTAAACTAGGGAACCACTGCTGCCCACAATCAGGGCAGTGTGAATTATCGGAGAACATCTGGGCTGAGAAAGACAACACAAGCAATGTAACAGCAAAAGGCAACAATGACAGAGAGAGAGAGAGAGAGAGAGAGAGAGAGAGAAGAGAGAGAGAAAGGCAGTAAGCAACAAGCAGTCCTATTACAGGCTTCCTTTAGCAACTTCTCAGTTCAACAACACTTGAGTGGTAACTCTGGCTTGCACCTCAATGCAGTTCTTCAAGATCTTGTAGTCTACTTTTCACTTAATTGAAACTCAGTCTCTGTATTCAGGGACCAGTCCAGTCTAGAATACTATCAGTCACTTACTAGCAGCACAGATCATAGAATAGCTCCTTCAAATCCCAGCGTCTTAAGGAAAGCCAGACCTCTAGTCTGAACTTTTTCAGCAGTATCAGCTAGTGATGGTATCACACAAGAGTACTCTGCTCTGCCGGTAAGATTATAATGCTTAGTGAAACAGGCGCTGATAGATCCAGTGAGTCTTCTGTTGGTTGATGCTGGTACTCTTGCCTGATGGCTCTTAACAGTGCTGTAGTAGGGTCAGGAAAACCTGATGGAGTCCCCTTCAGTGGATCCAATGAAGTCAGTCTTGAAAGGACCTTTATCTGGATCCAGTCACAGAGGAGTAGCTGATGTTGAGTGTGTAGGATGGTCTGGGAATGCGTCACACACCTGCAAATGATAAAACTTCAGACGACTTATATGGGCTTTGCAGTTGCTCACAATACTAAAAACATGCATCTGAGAATTATGTGCATCAGTCAAGGGAGATGACAACAGTCTTGTGGGTTTCCCCACAATTTAATTTCCGTCAAACCAACCCAACCATTTGGGAACTACTTTTCTGGGCACAGGGATGGGTTTTGAATCACTTAGGATTTATACATAGATTGGATTGGTGTACCCCCCCTTTGGGGGGGGGCTATATTTGTTGTTTTTTCTTCTTCTACTTCTTTCGTATTTTAAGACAAAAAGATCTATATACCACTTCTGTGAAACAGGTACCATGTGGCATTCCCTTAACATGTATGTACCAATAACTACAACAGCCTTTCCAAACCAGGCTTCAATCTAACCATGAAAAATCTTAAACTATTAGACAATTTTTTTTTTTTTTTGAGACAGGATTTCTTTGTGTAACAGCCCTGGCTGTCCTGGAATTCACTCTGTAGTCCAGGCTGGCCTTGAACTTACAGAGATCAGCCTGCCTCTGTCTCCCTAGTGTTGGGATTAAAGACGTGCACCATACCACCCAACTAGACAATATTCTTAAGTAGCTAACCATAAAAAGTTAAAAACTCTTTTTGAAAGCTGAAAAAGGGTAAGCGGGGAGCATCTTACTGTCTAGTTTTTCTGTACAGGTTGACACATACTGTCAGTTTGAGATGACACGTAAAATACCTCGATGAGCAACAACCAAGCTACTCTCATGACCCTGAATGTAATACAAGGTAGGGAAGTGGGACACACTGATCAAGATGGCTACAAAGAAAGCAGCAATTTATCAGGTTACAGTGTGCATCCTCCAGTAGTTTTCATAAATCCTGGGGCTCAATCATGTGAGAACAGGGACACCGAAAACAATGTAACAGGAGTCTCAAAAGCAGGACGAACTACAGGGCTGGCCTGTAGGGTCCTGCATGGACTCGGAGGCACCTTGAGCAAGCCTGAAGCTGTTGGCTGTTAACACCTTGCCCTGCCCCCCCCACCACCACCCAGAGTTGTTATTGGTACTTTTCCTGTTTTCTTGTCCCAGAGTTGTTGTTGGTACTCTTCCTGTTTTGCTAACACACATCTTCGGGGGAGGAGCTAAGCCTGAAAACTTGTTCTTTTGACCCTGTTGTTTTCCACTGTGCTGTGAGTCAGTATATAAGCCCACTCCAACACTCAATAATAGGGGGCTAGACTCTGGTCCTACTCAGCCAGAGAAGCTCTTGAATGACTTTACAATGACAAAGGCAAGTGAGCCCCTGACAGTATAAAAGCAGGGCCACATTCTGTCTTTTTTTTTTTTTTTTTTCAAGACAGGGTTTCTCTGTATTGCTTTGGAGCCTGTCCTGGAACTAACTCTGTAGACCAGGCTGGCCAAGAACTCAAGAGCCACCTGCCTCTGCTTCCCCAAGTGCTAGGATAAAAGGCCTGTGCCACCACTGCCTGGCTATGGCCACATTTTGATAGGAGACAGAGGCAGCACATAGGTAGTCATGTGCTTTTTGAGGTTAGGAAACTGGGTACCAGCTACCACTTCTGGTCCTGAGTTTCTGGAAATATTCCTAAGGAAATAGCTGCAAGTCAAACCAGGAATAGATTTCATTGACCTGCTGACAACAGTCTTCATGACAAAAATTTGCTGCTAGATTAGTCTTGGGTTATGATACAGATAATAAACAAGCCTTCCATAATCTTGAACTCATTAAACATAAAGCAATGAAAGTGAAGTTATGTAAGTCTGGCGCTTAAAAGGTTGAGAACTTTGGATTTTTAGAGCAAAACACAATTAAAATCAAAATAACTACTTCTTATCCATGGAACTGGCCAAAACCAGGGAGACTAATGAACCTGTGGGGGCTCCAAATAATCTAAGCAAACCCACTTCTCCGTGCTCACAATCAAGAAGCAGGCCCTAGGGCTCAGAATAGCTCTAGCCTTCCCTCTACATACATTCCATCCCTCCAACTTCACTGTCAAACAAACCATACCTCAAGTACTCATGAGTAAGACCATGGTTGTTGCTTGTTTAGACAAGCCACCCTGGTCCTTCAAACTATTACATCAAGAATCCAAAAGTGGTTCCAATCTCCAACCACCACTCACCACCAGCCTCTTCACTCATTCTTTATATTTAACAAATTATAGAGTAGGAATGAAGAGGGAACCAAGAAATGCTCATGGAAAGACCCAACCTTAATATTAATAACTTCACTACCACTATTTGCTTAAAAGCCAACTCCATACCATTCATGCTATTCCTGAGAATCTCAGGCCTTCCTCGTGCTTCAGACTTTAATCGTTATATAGCTGAAAGGGTATGAGAAAATACCCAATACCTGGCTTTATATGCAAATTTGCTTTTGATGTTTTGTCACTAAAACATAAACAGCCTGAGAGCTGGGATTTGTGTGTTTTCACTCTATTACAAGAATCTCACCTATCACACATATCTCTTTAAAATACGTTTATTTTCCATTTATTTTGTGTATGTGTATGAGCATGGACATGCCACAGCATACACATGGAGGTTCGAGAACTAGGGTGTGAATCCTAAATAGGTTGTCGTTGGACTTGATGACAAGTACCAATACCCCTGAGGATTGGTACTTTCCAGTCTTAAGGAAGTAAGTGAAAATAAAGGATAGCTTGAATCCTGACACTAATGATAAAAGAGTGTAAATTAATACAACTACTTTGGAAATTAACTTGACAGTATCCAATAAGTTAACAAACAAAACTCCACCAAAATACAAAACAAAACAAAAAAGTGATACAGTGGGGCCAAACCCAAAGCTTAAAACCATTCATATAACCCAAATACTGTACAAAACACAAATCTGCTTTATTTTTGTTTGAGAACACGAGCACTTACGAGGCAGAAGCTCTAGGACTGCAAGCTCCAGACAGCCAGGAGTAGGTATAGATGTTCTCCCTGAAAAACAAAAAATTGAATTGTATTTAAATCTACTGAAACCTATACATCAATTAACAGTAATGGCTTTAAACAAATTAATTATTCTGATTTCTTTTCATTCTCCTTAACAAATGTTAGTATGAACCCCAAATCTACCTGTTTATATTTTATGTATGTAGATGGGTGTTTCCTTTCTTCTATGTATGTATGTGTAAGATATATACTCTTGGTGCCCACAACGGAGGCCAGAAAAGGGCATCAGATCCCATGGAACTGTGTATTGACATTTGTGAGCTGCCACAAGTGTTGGGACTCAAAACTGGGTCCTCTAGAAGAACACCCAATGTTCTTAACCACTAAGTCATCTCTCCAGAACCACACAACCTGATCTGTTTGTTTTTAGACATGATCTCATGTAGTCCAAGCTGGCCTCAAACTCAATATAACTGACCTGATCCTCCTATCTTGGCATTCAACAGTGGTAGGATTACAGGCATATCCGCCACTTCTGGTTTATGTGGCACTACAGATAGAATCCGTAGCCTGTTCATGCTAGGTAAGCACTCTACCAACTGATACTAAACCTGCCTTATTTGTCTGCTTGCTTGCTTGAGGCAGGGTCTCACTGTAGCCTGATTGACCTAGAGTTCCCCATGAGACCAGGCTGGCCTCAAATTAACTAAGATTATTAAGTGTGTGCCATCACACCCCAGTCCAAATCTGCCATTGATACTATTGACCTATATTTTATGTATAAAATTTAAAAATCTTTGGGGGGCTGGAGAGGTGGCTCAGTGCTTATGAGCACTTGCTGGTCTTATAGGGCTGGGTTCCACACCCAGCACCCACAAGGTGCTTACAGTCATCAGTTGTTCCAGTGGACCCAATGCCCTCTTCTGACCTCCATAGGCACCAAGTATGAATGCAGTGCAGGCAGACAGACAAGCAAAACACTCATACATAAACATAATTAAAAAACAAGAAGTAAATGGGATTATCATTTTAAGTATTTTTCCCCTGGGAGATTCTCAAGTTAATAAATAATAACTGTCTACATCTTTTATAGAGTAGTTTTATCAGGTTTATGGAGACAGAGTTTATTTGTGTTGTCCTGGCTGTCTTGGAACTAGCTCAATAGACCAAGCTGGCCTTGAACTCAGATTAGCCTTCCTCTGCCTCTGATCCAAGGCATGTGCCACTACCACCCAGGTAAGCTCACTAATTTATACATATCCCACACCTAGTTCTGAATCTAGATGGGATAGTGAGGATTTATTGTATTTACTACAGAGCACATATGTTTCTCCACAATAGAGGACAACTGAAAGTGTGCTGTGCTAGAAAACAGCTGCAAATGTTCTCTCACACTCCAGGAATTGACAAGTCTAACAGGTGTGGTCATGCATATGTCCAAGTAAGCGTGCATGTGCACATACACATTGCACGCATACTTATGGGGGGGTGGAGGGGAGAATAAAGAACTATTTTAGACTTTTACTGGCACAGCTCCATCTTCTCTGCCCTGCCTGATTTAACTTCATGGCTCATTTTCTGTCTGCACAGTAGGCTTAAAACACCAACAGCCAAACCTTTAAAGCTAAAGTACAGCTTGACCTGATGCCGAACTTTTATTTCTTTTTTGTACTAGGTAATTGCATCTAAGTCTGTTAGTATCTGTCTATTATTGCAATATCCTGGGTATATTACCTTAACTAACTGGCAACAAGTGTTTAAACAAGTGTGAAAGAGGAAGTTTATACTAGGGGAAAATACTCCTTAGAGAAGTTTTTAACATAGAAACTAGATGCCTGGAGCAGTTCAAATACTATTCATACTTATATGTTTTTCTAACATACTTTGTTTTCCTACTTCCCACTTCCTTCCCAGTTATTTTGATGACTATTACACTCTAGGATAATCAAATATTGGGAAACAGCAGTGCACAAAGGATCCACAAGTTTGCTAAGAAATCTAATACTGAGAGACATAAATGACTTTTTGTTTTAATGACAGGCTTCCACTCCCTCGTAGCCCAACCTGGCCTCAATTATTCCTCTCATCTCAGCCTCCTGAGGGCCTAAAATATACAGTGAGACTTGATTATGACCCCCAATTTTACCTAAGCTTGAACTCAGTCCTCCAGTCTCAGCCCTCTTACTATCATGATTACAGATGCTCTCTCCACACCTTATTATTTACTCACTTGTTTCATAGTTGTTTTTTGGTTTGGTTTGGTTTGGTTTTTCGAGACAGGGTTTCTGTGCGGCCCTAGCTATCCTGGAACTCTCTCTGTATGTAGACCTGGCTGGCCTGGAACTCTGTGATCAGCCTGCCTTGGCCTCCCCAATGCTGCGATTAAAGGTGTGTGCCACCAAACCTAGCTTGTTTACTCGTACCTACTCTTTTAAAACTTTGTCCTTATGTATCTTTACATAACTTTGTTGAACCTCAACCTCAGATCTGCTTGGACTGCCTCAGCCTCCCAATACTGGGGCTAAAGATGTACACTACACAGCCTGCTATCCCATGCCTCCTACTCATAAGGGCTGGGGTTACGGACAGGACAGCTATAACTAGCTATGTAGACCAAGCTGCCTTGAACACATACTACCATACCTGTTACTACCAACATAAAGAAAAGTTTCAGAAACGATGCAGTCTCCTCACATGCTTCATTTACTATCTTATATAAGGTGAAATTATTAAAACAAATTTAACATTGATGTCTATTAAGTCACATTACAATTTCACCAGTTTTCCCATTAATGGTTCTTTTTCTGTTCTATGTTTCAAAACCAAGATCCTGTTAGATCAAAGAGGCTATCCTTGTAGAGGGAATCACTGACATCTCTATTCTATCTCTCCTAAACTGCTAAGCAGCTCCTAGCATGTAATACCCACAAGGCATGATGAAAAGTAGGGTTAACTTCCTAAATTAAGGCCTCACATCCTATCTAGCACCTTCTCTAAGCTGCTAACTCTATAAATGTAAGGGTTTGCGGTGCTCTACAGTTTGCTGTTGGGTTTTCTATCTTGCTTCCCCCAACATCCCACAACCAGTTTTATGTTAAAGGGCCTGATTATCTGAATGAAGTCTGTTATCAACAAATCTTTCCAAGAACTTGGGTAAAAAATCTTCACAGTTAAAAAGAATCCCACATTACATTTTGTTTTTATCTCTCCTCAGTCTCTACTATGTAAGTTTCTCAGTTTTACCTTGTGCTTTGTGACAAAGTCTGTCAGTTTAAGTTTGTGTATTATTTTATTGTTAGAAGGCAAAGTTTATAGAATAACCAAAGTGGAAGAAGCAACGTGTCCTCAGCCATTATATTACTTACGTTCATGCTATGCCTATGTCTTACAGAATATAAACCTTGACCACCACTAGGTTTGCACACTATCTCCACTGTCAGGTTACTGTTTTCTTTTGAAGTTAATAAATATCTTGGGAGAGATACTTTAAGACTATGCAGTTAACCTGATTCTCCTTTAACCACCATTACATTACAGGCAGACGTTACATGAAATAATTACTACAGTACTGCCTATTTTTTAAGGGTGACTTCCTATTACACTTCTTTTTTTTTTGAGACAGGGTTTCTCTGTGTAGCTTTGGAGCCTGTCCAGGAACTAGCTCTGTAGACCAGGCTGGCTTCAAACCACCTTCCTCTGCCCCCTGAGTACTGGGATTAAAGGCAAACATTAGTTCCACCCAGCCATTTCTTTCTTTATTGTATTTAATATCATTTGAGAATCATTAGCATTTCATGGCATTCAACTACAAATTCATAGACAGATTATCCTTCAACCTCTGAAAACCCAAGGAACTCATGCCAAAATTTAATAGGTTTGCCAGATGATCCTTTTAGACAGAGTATCCCGCTGAACCTGGAGTTAGGCTGAGGTTAGAGACCAACACTGGCCACACCTAACTTTTTACTTGCATACTGGGATAGTAACTGGGGTCCTATAAAGCTTAACATTTAAATTTAAGGAATACCTCTCTAAAGAAAAAAGTTAACTCCCTTTATTATAAAATCCTGTTTATCACTCATTTTCAAAAGATAATTAAATATGAATTGTGTTTTCTCAGTCACCACTAATAAAACCACAGGTGACTGGCTTCTCTTCTAAGGTCCTAGTGACATTACTATTTTCAGTATTTCCCTATAAAACAGTGGGTCTTTTAGTTATAAAACACACACACACACTGCAACTTTTATGCAAACAAGTGGCAAGTCGATTCCTAGGTTAACTCCTGTCTACAGACATGACCCACATCCACAAACACAAAACCTACCAGCAATTCCCCTCTGGGCCTGGACCTGAATGACTGCCCCTGTGCTGACTTGAGTCCCCTCCTTATGCTACGGGTTCTTAACCACAGTGGGATACCACCACCCAGGTAGATGAGGCAGAGACAGCAGCATGTACACTACTAAGATACAAAAAGGTCTCAGAAGCTGCAGCCATTAACTAGAAACTGCACTAAATAAAATGCTGCTGCTTTCCTCTGGTAAATTAAAGGTAAAGCAAATCTAGGTGGCTCTATTAGAGCTATCTACACCTTCAGAAGGCAAATCTAGTATTTTAAGTTTGGTTTTGTCAAGTACTGAATGAAGCAAAGCAACCAAGAAGCAATAGGGGGGGAGGCGGGTGCGCTAGGAAGAGAGGAGGTAGGGGGAACTGTGATCAGGATGTAAAATAAATTTTAAAAAGCAATATAATTTGGTCTGTAGAAATAATGAAATTACAGATGAACTTTCTTCATTTCTATTTGGATTACCAAAATCATGTACTATAATCTTTCTAACATTGGTATACGTAAAAGAAACCCAATTAGTAATATTAGTAACTATTCTAAACAGCCCTACAGCTTCCCACTTTACTAATAAGGAAATAGACTCAGAAGTAGCGTTATCTGCCAAGTCCTAAGATCTTCAGGCCAGCAATGGGAGCCGGACAGACCAGGAAGGGCCATCAGCTATGACTCCAAAGTCCCTTTGTATAACCACACTGTTCAGGACACCCTATTGACAGATGTTTGTCTTACTGCACAAAATTCATGATAAAGGCACAATGGAAACACAGCCAAGCATGGAGCCACAACTCTTTAATCCCAGCACTTGGGAGGCAGAGAGTCTGGTGGATCTCTGAGTTCAAGGCTAAAATGGTCTCATAGTGGGGTGGTCCAGATAAACCAGGGTAGCCTCAGAAAAATAAATTAAAACACCACAAAACAAACAAAAACTCCTACTGTATTTCCCAAGTAACCATCTTAATTCTGGTTACTTGTTTATTAAAGAAGCTCTCAATGTGGTATCTCTACATTAGGAGGGAAACTTGATCTAAAAAAAAAAAAAAAAAAAAGCTTGAGTCAGGCAAGGTCACATGATAACTGCAGCAAAACTGGTTATCTAGTTGTGGACTCTGCACCCAGATCAATCAACATTACTTAATAGCCTCAAAAAGTGTCCGTAATGACCCCTCAGGCTGTTTGGTTGAAGCTATCACAACCCAAAAGGCTTCCTAGAACATTTAAAACTGGTAGTTCTGGGACTCTGCGGCAGTCTTTAAAAACAAAATCTCTCATATACTTAAAACACACAGGCACGTGGGGTGTGGTGGGCACACCTTTTAATCCCAGCACTCCAGAGGCAAACGCCAGGGATCTCTTGAGCTTGAGGTCAGCGAGAGCTACAAACAGAAATCCTGTTGTTGAGGAATAAAAACAGGAAACACAAACCGGTCATACTCAACTAGAAAAGTTAACTCATCCCTGAATCTACGAAAACAAGCGTAAAATCTGACAAGGCAAAGAGCACGGCAGATTTTGTTCAAAGAAAGAAAAAGCAAACTTTAAAAAATGGGCACTGAACACAGCTGAGTACATAAATAGGTAAACAAAATACTTATAGGTTTTATTAAAACTTCAAAGTTAGCCGGGCAGTAGTGGTGCACCCCTTTTAATCCCAGCACTAGGAAAGCAGAGGCAGGAGGATCTGTGAGTTCCAGGCCAGGCTTCAGCGAGAAACCCTGTCTCTAAAAACAAGACCAAAAAATCCCAAGATTGTCTCTTTCAGCACTATCAGTACTTAAAAATGCAAAAGTTCTATCTTTTAGGGGTTAGAATGACCAGCAGGACCCTGGAATGCAGAGATAAAAAAAGAAACGAACACCTACAGTAAGAATTCTCCTTTACATTTCAAAACTTAAAAGTAATTCTACTTATCAGAAGTCCCAACCAAAAATCTACTGAGCTCATTTCGTTTTATGCTTGAAAGATTCCAGGTATATCTTCAGCACCCTCCCGGAAAATATATACCCATCCCAACCTACCTCGATTTCTGTTTGTGCCGCAGGGAGGTGGGGGTGGGGAGGGATCCTTTCTCAAAGACCTTTTGAGAGGAGAAAATAGCAGTTCAGACACTAAAACATGTTAAAGTTGCTTATTCATTTTGCTTACTTACAAATTCCAGCCAAGTTTTAAATCATGGGTCGGTCAGGATCAGCGGCGACAAGGCTGTTCCTCCTGCTCCACAGCGCTGGCCTGCTACCCCCAGCCGCCACGGCAGAATGTCGCCTGTCCCGCCCACGTGACGTGAGCTCCGCAGGGAGGAGACCGCGGAATGCTGGGATAGGTAGTCCCTTGGCCCCACCTACCCCAGCTCCTTCCGCTAGGCTTCCCGGAATCTCAGTGCTGGCCTCTGCTGTCCAGCTGCAGCCTACTTAGCCTCCCAAGGCTGAAAGTGACTGTAAACACGTCGCGAGACTCTGACCACCTAGGCCTTTAAAATAACCTGAAATTCACAGCCTAAAAAAAAAACCTATGAAGTCAGTACAGTAAGAGATAGGACCTACAAATAATGGCGAACACCATTCAGTCATGACTTTGAGCCCAGTTTATCCTAACTATAGGCTATCCTCAAACTGATTGCTTAGTCGAAATCTCAGTTTGCTCGTGTGTCAATGGGGACAAGTCTTCATACCCACATGAGGTTGTGACCGAAGTAACTTGTCTGCTAATGGGTAGACTAGGAATCAAAACTAGCTATTATTTTGGGGCACAGTGGTAGAAGCCTTTAATCCCAGCGTTCAGAAGACAGAGGTAGGCAGATATCCATGAGTTTTTACTTTAAGACAGGGTTGGAGTAGCCCAGAGTTACCTGGAACTCAGGCTAAGACTCAGACTCCTTCTTGTATAGAGGTTAACAGGCCTGTGCAACCAGGCCAGGCTCCAGTTAGTTTTTTTTTTTTAAGTGAGATTGAGTGGAGCCAACTACCATGTCTTTATTTTACTTACAGTATTTACCAATTTTCCTTTTATTTACTTACTTACAGTATTTATCAATTTTCCTTTTATTTACTTTGGTTTTTTAAAACAGGGCCTTACCATGTAACTGACTGGCCTGGAGCTAACTAACTATGTAGGCCAGGTTAGCCTAGAATTCAGTGTCTGTATCTATCTTCCATGTGCTGGGACTCCAGGTGTACTATTAAGTCTATCTTTTGTTATTTGTTTTTCAAGACAGGGTTTCTCTGTGTAGCCCTGGCTGTTCTGGAACCTGCTTTGAACTCACATAGATCTGCCTGCCCCTGCCTTCCCAGTTCAGAGACTAAAGGCATATACCACCATGCTCAGCACTGGTTTGCTTTTTGTTTTTTTTTTTTTTTTCTAAACAAACAACAGCAAAAATCCCAGCATTCAAGAAGTAATTTCTATGAGTCCAAGTCCAGCCCGGTCTACAGAGATTCATCTTCTTCTGTCTTCCAAGAGCTTCAATTAAAGGTGTGGCCACCACTACCTGTCCTCTATGGCTAACTAGTAGCTTAGGTGTGTGACTAACTAGTTGGCTTAGCCCTTAACTAGGTGTGTTGTTAACTGGTGGCTTACCTCCACATTCTGATCTTCAGGCAAGCTTTATTAGATCATTAGATCATAAACAAAATATCACCACACCTCAGCTTTACAGTGAGTTCTAGGCCAGACTAGGCTACATCATACCCTGTTTCAAAAAGCCCTCCTCAATGAAATACTTTCATTTAAAACAGTTGAAGAACACTGCTTGCTCTTCCAGAGGATGGAGATTTGATTTTCAGCATCCACATGGTGGCTATCAACTGCTAACTCTTAACTTCAGAAGATCAAATGCCCTCCTCTGGCCTCCATAGGCACCAGGCACAAACCTGGTACACAGGAATACATGCAGGCAAAATACCAATGTATAATTTTTTTTTTTTTTTACTTAAAAGTTGCTTAAATTAAAAAGCCAACATGCCAAGTGGGGGTGGTGCATGCCTTTAATCCCAGCACTTGGGAGGAGGCAAGTGTATCTTTTTGAGTTTGCAGCCAGCCTGATCTTCAGAGAGTTCTAGGACAGCAAGAACTGTTTCACAGAGAAACCCTGTCTCAAAAAACAAAACAAAACAACAAAAAACAAAAGCCAACATGAAGAGCACATGATTTCTAGGTGCAGCTCTATTAGCTAGATATGAGTTAATGCCAGTTATTAATTCATTTTTTGTGTATCTTCCTTCTCTAACATATGACAAATTCTCTCAGTAAAGTTATTCATCATTTTACATTTCTCAAATACCTGAAGGAATATTTAAAGTTCAAAGCTCAAAGTGCTACACTGATGGCCCAGAATTTTTTTTTTTTTAATACTGGAAATGAGTCTACTGTCTATGTTACCTCTTATAGCATGAAAGAGTGGCCCAAAAGAGATTGGAAAACATATACAGTAGAATATCTGGTTTGACAAGAAGTTGGCTTTAACTCACAGTAATCAATGTTTTGTGTTTGCAAGGTTGCTAAGTGTAGGTGGCAGCTGCCAGATTTAATATGATGAATTCCTATAACTTAGATAAGAGGGAATAGTCTAAGCAAGTATGTGTTAAAGTTACCTGCCTCTAAACTTTAACATTCTTATCATTTTTTTTGAAAAAGCCATTCATTTCCTTGTCACAGCTTTATTTTTAAAAAAAGCCATTCATAAGCCTTTTATAAGCAGTTTTTATTACAAAACAACATACATGCCAATTATCTAATAATCTCCATAACCTCTCATTTTTCTTTGACTGACCAATCATGATAGAACCTCTTCACTTTCTTTTTTAATTCATCCTCCAAGCCAGAGTTTTAAAAGCCAGCACCCAGGTTTCTTTAGTCATCTGTTGTAGTAAATGTTTTAAAGAGGCTCTTTATACACACACCATAATGAGTTTAGAATATTAACACAATAAAATTTACATCCTTTCAATGCTGTAAATCTATTAAAGAATTTTTATGATTTTTAATTGTGTATATAGCCACTTTACAAAGACAGCATTACTGAAAAACACACAAGCCAGATATTAGGGGGAAAAAAAATCTCACAAATTTTCCAGGCTGTCATGAATGAGTATCACTTTCATTTTCCTTAAACAGATTTTAAAAAGAGCAGTGGAGCCAGGTATGGTGTCCACATCTTTAGTCCTAGCACTTGGGGGGGGGGGGGGGGAAAGGCAAAGGCAAGTGGATCTCTGTGAGTTTGGGGCCAGTCTGGTCTACATAGTGAGTTCCAGGACAGGCAGAGATACATAATGGGACACAAACCGTCTCAAAAAAAAAAAAAAAAAAACACACACACACACACACATAGCAATGTGTGTGTGTGTGTGTGTGTGTGTTTCTTTGTGTATAATAAACAGAACTAAGCGAAGCTCCAAATAGGATATATCCTGCTTGACTCTAAATCATCCAATTCTTTGTGTTGGTGAACAAATTTATGAAGAATTCGTGAAAATTTCAGGAACTGGGAATTTGTGTAAGTTTGAGCAACAACTTAAAATCAATAGTTACAATACAGTAAAACACAGTATTTTTCCAAACCATTGTTAACTGGCTTCCATATAAAAACTTAAAATTGATTCTTTTAGGGCTAGGGGTATAGCTTATTGGTAAACCACTTGCCTAGTAAGCTTGAGACCCTCGGTTCAGTCCCCAGTATTCATTTATATCATAGAAAGTTCTCCGAGGCGACATGCTATGCACTTCAATGTAGCAGGTTTTTTTCTCAATGGTAACTCAGACTTTACAATTGACCTTCCTTCAGTTTGTCTAAACTTATACACTTCAACACGATTTTAAGGGGCCCATGGGTGAATTAAAACTTTAAACTGGGTAAGCGCCTTCGGAGATTAAAACTATAATTTTCGCTATAAGATGACGTGCAAAAAAATATCTCTGATCATTCGAAAAGGAGGGGCCAAAGTATCAGGAAAACTACGCAACAGCTTGGAATCAAGAACTGAAACTCGCCCTTTGCCAGAGCCTCTGGGACCCGGGCCCAGCGAGCGCCTCCTGTGGTGGGCAACTGGACACCAGCAGCTGGCACAGGCCATCTGTTCTACCACCTTTGCCTCCCTCAAGGCCAAGGACAGCGACATCCTCCTCCCCCTTCTCCTCCTCTTTGGTGCCTCCAGCCAGGAGGCGGGGGTGACCCAGAGCAGCTGACCCAACTCGGGCACTGCCTCTTCCACAGCCCTCCGGACACACCATGGGCCCAGAGGCTGATTTGTGGCACACTAGCGACGACGCAGGCGGCGGCCCCGGCGACTCTCAAGTGCCTCCCTGACCACAACAACTTCCCGGAAGCCATCGCCGCCACCTGCAGGGGAATCTGACCGCGGCAAAGCCATCTCCACTTCGGGATAACAGCTACGTAAACAACTATGGAGGGAGAGAGGCGGCGGACCCAGGCGCTGAGAGAAGGACGGGCCATCGACGTCACGCCCAGAGCCCCCATCCGGGAACCGAGACAGAGGCTCGCCCCTCAAAATGGCGACAGCAGTGACGTGCCTGCGTACGGAACTCATCCGTCGCGCCACGGACGACGGGAAGTGAGGTTTTCAGAAGAGCCGCCAGAAGTGTACGGCGACTTCAAGCCCCGGGTGACCAAAGAAAGGTCCCCGGGGGGAAGACGAACCCCGCCAGAAAAGTTCCGGCCGGATTTTGCGAAAGAGGAAGTGAGAGAAAGCGCTTACAACCTTCGTTCTCGGCCACGGAGGCGGCGGAGACCCCTGGAAGCCGAGGAGATGAAGACGCGAAGGTCTGCCCGGATTGAGCAGACCTCACAGCAGCCTCAGCCGCAGCCGTCTCCAGCTACGAGCAGGCGAGGGTTACGGGACTCTCAGTCCTCAGGTGAGGACGGCGGAGGTAACAGTCTCAGCTGCCCGCTTCCGGGCGCGCAGTGGCGGACACGGGCGCAGGCGGCGGGCGGAGCGCCCCTGTGGAGTCCGGCCACTCTTCCGCGGCCCTTTGGGTGTGCACTCCCGACCTGAGTCCACCCGGACCCTCAGGAGGGAAGGACGCACCGGCCCACGGAAAGATGGTGGTGCCAAGTGACCCGAGCGGATGCGGGGAGCTCTGCCTATCTCTGGGCATCAGTTTTGGGCAGTCTAGGTCGCCTCTTTTGCAGGCTTTTGCTAGCGTCGACGGTTCAGCCACTGTCGGGACTCCAAAATTACTCTAGGTTTTATTTCCGTCCCCTTTGCGAAGGCTTCTACTGAAGCCACTTTCGTTTCCTTTTTTGTTTGTTTTTTATTTAAAATCTCGGGGCCACCAAGTCCCCAGCTGAGAATCATGGTTTTGTGTTAATTATCTAGGCGATTTCTCTTCCCACCAAAACTGGGGGAAAGATGTTTTCTAGACGGATGCTACCAAGAATAGCAGACTTTAATGAACTGGCTTGTGACCTTACTCCAACTGCATAAAGTGTGTGGTGTCTGCCCAACTTTTCCCCTGGTTGAAGGCCGTCTCTGTAACCTCAAGTACCTATACAAATCAAGGCTGACAAAATACCAAAATACCAAAACAAGGGTCTGTTCTTTAGGAAAGCTTCTAAATGAACCCCCAACTGCCGACCATGTGTGTACTATAGTTTTAGTTAAGTGACAAATTTCTTTAGAGACATCCTCCCACCCCCTGATCTGGGATATAACTGAGTCACAAATGGTTTCCAGTAAGCCCCATTGTAAATCACCTGTGAGGTAAAATTTGGAGGGTTTGGGTCACAATGGAATGACATCGCTAATGTTAGACATTGATACATCTGAAAAAGGAGTGGATGTTCAGCTTGGAGCACAATAAAAAGCTTTCGGGTTTACCTGCTTGCGCCTAAAATCCTGAGACTCGTTGATTTTGGAAACTCTACCAGGGATGTGCACCTTCTTTTGAATACAACAAAACAAGTTTGTTCTGTATATATGTTAGTAGTATTTCTTGTGAGATGATAAACTTTTTGAAAATCAGGAGCCTGTCACATATGCCTGGTAGTAGTTTAGATACTTTGTTTAATTCTATCTCAGACTCTATAAGACAGTGCTTTGCATACGGGAGACAATGTAACGGTGTTACTTTTTATTGACTGCCACAGAGATTCCTGAACTTAAATCAATCTTACCTTTTGGAACTTTTTTATAAAGGATTCTCAGCACTAGTGAGGCAGAGGCAGGTGGATCTCTGTGAGTTCGAGGCCTACAGAGTTAGTTCCAGGACAGGCTCCAAAGCAATACAGATGAACTCGAAAAACCAAAAAGAAAAAAAGAGGATTTAAACATTTCTTTTACCTACTTAATCTGAATCTATTTTGAATCTTGAACCCATCTCCTTTTGTTGATTTTCTAAAGTGACTTTTTTTGTTGTAAAGCAACAATTTATAATTTATATTTTATTTTACTTATATGTGTGTCTGTGCAGTTGCATATATCTGTGTGAGCATATGCACATGTGTGAACAGGTAACTCTTAGAAGCCAAATGATACCAGGTTCCCTGGAGCTGAAGTTACAGGCTACTTACTGTGAGCAACTTGGACGGATATGCTGGGATCCCCCAGTCTTTTGAAAGAGCAGCAGATGCTCTTAATCACTGAATCCTCTCTCCAGATCTCATTATACTATGTCTTAATAAGAATTCTGACTGGTTTAATTCCCTAGTTGTGCTCCTAGAGAAATTGAGTACTTGCATCTCTGTTTATAGATTACTGCTGAATATTCATGCTGTGTGCCTTAATTTCTCCCAGATCATCTAACTTAAGTTTTATCTCTCGTCCCTTCTGTAGAGGATGAACCTTCTTCCCAAGCTGTTACAAGCCGAACAGCCTCAAAGAAAACTGTCAGAACAACAGAGGCTTCAAGTAAGAATATCTTGGATTTTTTTTTTTTTTTTTTTTTTTTGGTTGGTTTTTCTCTGTACCTGCCCAGGGCTCATCAAGAATCACAATTCAGAGTCTTATGAGTCTTCTTTATCAGGTCACTAAATTAAACCATGTGGGTACTTCCAAGAACATGCAAGGGTGAACCATCTAGTGAGTTCAACTATCAGCTACTATGTATTTGTTAATCTTTATAACCTTTGAGGGAAGTAAGTACTCTGCCCCCCTTAATAGATGAGAAAACTGGAGCTCAGAGTACCTAAGATTCTTCTCTAAAATCACATGATACATGACTAAACAAAAATTCAGACTCATGTTTGTCTGTCTATCTAAAATCTTTTCATTTTCCCCAAACCTTCACTTTCACTCTCAGGTAATCACTCATAAAGTGTCAAGTGGTTATGTCACAGTACTTTCTACTTAGTTGTTTCTGCATACTAAAACCCTGTCACAGTGAGTTGCAAATCTGTCAGCTTAGTACCATGTTAAATCCAAGGTATCATTAAATGCCTTGTACCGCCTAGAAGAAAAAAAATACTGCCAATTTCCTGGTAATTTATGGTAATGTGCCATGATTATATAATAGATGATTTCAGAGGTGTTTAAAATTTAATAAAGAAAATTTGTTCTATAATTACTATAAAAGGGAAGTGGATTACATTTAATAGTTCACTGAAGTGTTTTTTTTTTTTTTAATTCTTGCGTGCCACTGTACATTTATGGAAGTCAGAGGAAAACCTTGTGAAGTAGATTCGCTTCTATCCTTATGTGGATTATGGGTATTGAACTCAGATAGTCAGATTTAGCAGCAAGTGCCTTTACCCATGGAGCCATCACATTGGCCTGAGAAAATACATCTTCATACATAATTTTCTTGACTAAAAGCCAGTGTGTTTTAAATGGCTTTATTACAAACCCTATACCTTTGAACTTGGATCATTTGACATGAAACATGGGTAGCATTAATATTTTGCTTAAAATTAGTCTTTTTATTTTCTGGACATATATATGATTAAATAGTTGAAGAGAGTATGTTAACTCTAAAAGTATATCTCAAGTATATATCACAGAGTGTGATAGCACATATCTATGGCCTCAGCACTTGAAAGGCCGAGGCAGAATTCCTTCAGTGTAAGGCCTGCCTATGCTATGAAGTAAAACCTTTCTCAAAAATAAGCAAAGGCCAATTTCACACTTACAGTAGTCAGTTAGGTTGATGATACAGTGCATATTTTGGTTCCTACCCCACCCTGCTTTGGCATACTGAGAATTAAACCAAGGGTCTAATGCTGGCTGGAGAGACATCATCTCTGGTCCCAGAATTTGGTTACTAATAGTTTTCAGGTTTCAGGGCCAGGGTTTCATGTAGTCTTAACCTGGTACTCAGACCCACTGGGTGGCAGAGGGTAACCTGGTGACAAACTCCTGATCCTCCTACCTCTGCCTCCCATATGTTAGAATTGTAGGCATATACACACACCATCATGCCTTGCTTGAATAATTTAGAAGAGTTTTATTAACTAATCCTCTTTGAACAATATGGTCTACTGAGAAAAATTTCAGGTTTCTTCAAGACTATACATTCTGTAGAGCAGGTAAGTTCACTCTAGTTTACTGTTGTTAGCAATTCGCAAGAGGCCATCCCCTAGAGAAATTTGCCTTTACTTCTCGATCATAATCAGTTTGGGAAACTTCCTTGACCAAATGAAGATGATTGTGTACTAAATCTTATGTTTCACATATTCTCTTCCTGTACCAGTGATGAGTGAAGACCTTATAAGTAACTTATGCAGACCCCCACTAAGAAGCCCAAGAGCTGGTAAGAGATTGCTCTGTTAATTTAACTCTTTCTTATAAATACAGTGATACTTCTGGAGGAGACATGTATTCATATGGATCAAAACTTAGCCCAGCATGGTGGTGTATACTTTAATCCTAGAATTTTGAAAGCAGGGGTGATCAGGAGACCAGGGTCATCTTGGCTACAGAGAATTTAAGGCCATCCTGAGCTACGTGAGACTAATGAAATCTTTCTGCATCCATTATCTTCTGTCCACCCTGCCTTAACATCAGGAGTGACCAGTGTCAGCTTATTTTTCTAGAGATACTTGTTTTCCACCTGCATCTTTTTGACAGTGCTGAGGCTTGAACCCATAGCCCTGCACATACTTGGCAAGCTTTCTACCAGAGTCATATCTGCTGTTGCTCTCCCTTTTTAAACAAAGCTTGGATCAGTGAATATTGTTCTTCACCTCCTTGTTGTTTGTTTCCACTTCATTTCACCTGTATCAAGAGATCTTCCCTATTGGTGAATACAAAAGGCTTCTACATCGTTCTTAAAAGATTATTCCTTACATGGTGCTGTGGTTCTTTTGTGCTTGAGTGGTGCTTTCAAATTAAGTTTGGGGACTTTTTAGTCTTCTCAGTAAAGCTTTGTGGCATGGAGCTATAAAATGTTGCTGCCTCAACTAATTTCCTTTTGACTAAAACTTTGAAAGTCCTTAAATTGGTTTGACTACTATGAAAGAAAACTCCATACAATCTACTTGCACTTTTTTTTCTGCTTATTGGTCCTTTCTATTAGGTCTCTTTCATCTCAGCCACTCCCTTTCAGATGATAAAATCTCGTAAGTATCTGAGCAAGTGGTTAAAGGACTGTATGCTGTATCCTTTTCAGTTCTAATCATTTTCTTGCTGTCTCTCTTACAGATTCAACATACAAAACAAATGGAAATACTAAAATGAATGAAATAGGTTTGTTTTTCTCTAATTCTTAGATGTTCTTATTGAGGATTCTTAGCAACAAAATATCAAAGTGTGTGTTTTGTGGTTGGTTTGAGACAATTACTTTTGTTCATTATCTCAGCTTATGGGGTGGTGTCCCTGGAATTCCTTAGGTTTTATTCTGTTTAAAATTGTCTTGTTTATTGCTTGAATTCATGTGAAAACACATAGCAATAAGGTCCATTTTGTGTGGTGCTCAAGGTTGAACCATGGTCTCACCCATGCTTGTCAAGCATCCTACCATTGAGCCTCATCCTCTCAACCTTCCTTGTTGTCTTGTTATGGTTTTGTTGTATTGTTTTTGTTTTGTTTATGTAACGAGGTTTCATGTATTGTGATGGTCTCAGCTATAAAGCTGAGGATGACCATGAACTCTTGATCTTCCTGCCTCTACCTCCCAAGTGTGAGGATTACAGATGTGTGCCACCAAATCTGACAAAGGAAGGCACTTTTTATTAGCTTTTGTTCAATTTATGCCACGAGGAGAATTAGGGTGTATTTTTCCCTAGATTCAGAAACTCTGTTTTTGTTTCATAAAAGCCATGCCCTTTGCCTTTTTGTTGTTGTTTCACTAATTTAACTTCTTTTTAGTATTTGTCTTGACATAGAACATGAGATTTCAACATCTGGTTTTAGGGATTTCAACACCTGGCTTTAGGGATCTAGGGTCATGGTTTTGGGGGTAAGCAAGATTGCTTTGCATATATAAAATGTGGGGTTCAATCTCCCAGCACCTCAGTAAAAGATAGGCATGGCTTCAGTGCCTGTAACCCTAACTGCTGAGTATTGGAGACAGGTGGCTCTTAGGTGCTCCATGACTAGCTATGGTAGCTGAAGTGACAAATTCAGGTTCAGGAAAAGACCGTCTGATGGAAGTAAGGCAGAGGACAACAGAGGAAGACAGCATTGTTTTCCTCTGGTTTTCACATGATCGTGTGTGGGCACACACCTGTACACACATATACAAGTAAGGAAGATGTATATATAAAACAATAAAATCTGTAGCTCCAACTGGGCCTGTTGTCTCATTCCTTAGCCCCCAGTACTTGGAAAGGGAAGGCAATAGGACCAGGTGTTCAAAGCCATCTTAACTGTGCGTGGAACTGCGCTGGATGTGTTTGGAATTGATTTAAAATTTTAAGAGAAATTTTGAATTTTTTTTTTTAAGTACATAGTTACAAATTCCTCTATTAAACATAGTTTTACCTAGGCCTGGGCTAAGTTTTACAAAGGCTTCAGGATCTATAGTTTCTGGATACTAAGATGAACTTTGCAATATATTCCTTATCCTTTTTGATTTTTTTGTTTTATTTTGTTTTGTAGAGTTTGAGCCTTATTTAGCCCAGGCTGCCCTCAAGTTCACTATGTAGCTGAGAATGACTTTGAACTTCTGATCCTCTTCACTCCATTCTCCAAGTCTGGGATTAATAGACTTTTGCCACCAAATGAATGAATGAATGAATGAATGAATGAATGAATGAATGAATGAAGGCAGCTGAATAAGAGGGAAATGAAATCAAAGCAGGAAGTCATAGATGCTACTGATTCATCATCAGTTTGTGTCTAATTAGTCTATATAGTCTTTGAAGATTTATTTACTTCTATTTTATGCATAAATGTTTGCCAGCATGTATATGTATGTGTCTGGTGCCCATGGAGGTCACAAGAAGGCATCAGATCTCCTAGAACTTGAGTGACATGTGGTTGAGACTCACCATGTGGGGGCTAGGAATTGAACCCAGGTCCTCTAGAAGAGTCCACTGAGAAATCTCTGTAATTCAGGCTGTATATCCTTGTAGCCTCCATTAAAAGATGAAAACAAGCCACACACACAGAGTCTTAGCACTTCAGAGGCTTAATAGAGGAGGATCAGAAGTGGGAGGACAGCAAGACCCTACATAATCCTGTCTAAATAAGTGTTTAAAACCTTACATGAACCCTTAATTAGTGAGAACTAGTCTCAGGCTGTTTTTCTTATGTTGCTATGTATGAACAAACTTCTTTTTAACCACTTCCTATGTCAATGACTGACCTAAATGCTAGGACCATAAAGAGCTATGAGTTGGTGTGTGTGTGTGTGTGATTAAAAAAGAAAAACATGATTAAAAATCAGGAAGTTGGTGAGGGTTTGAGTATGAGGCCAGCCTGGGCTACCTACCCAAATGGAAGAGTTGTAACTTTGTAAGTTGCTGTAACAGTTTGTGTAGAATATGGAAGAAAAGTGCCCTGATGGAGAGGCTCAGCTTTTTTAATCAGAAAGGCATTTGAAATTTGAAGTACAAATAGCAGGCAAGGCAGGGAAGAAGACTTGCAAATACTACAATCTGCCTTGGGACAGTTGTCATTTTCACTTTAGAGGCCATGTGGTGAAGGAGCTACAACTCAGTGTTGGTGACAGCACAATGTTAGTGGTCTTTTTATTGGAGGCCTTGAAAAATGTATAGAATAATGTTCTCAGTCAACATAAGGATTGCTGTGTATATGTGTGTGGCAGAGGGGGGAGGGGCAGGACACGACCAGAAGACAACTTGTGAGAGTCTCTCTCTCCCTCCCACCCCCTTCCATCATATGGGTTACAGGAAAGGAATCCAGGTCCTGGTACTTGGTGGCAACTGAGCCATCTTACCAGCCCAATACTTTCTTTCCTTTTTTTTTTTTTTTTTTTTTTTTTTTTGGTTTTGGTTTTGGTTTTCTGAAATGGGGTTTCTCTGTGTAGTCCTGGCTGTCCTTGAACTAACTGAGATCCCCCTGCCTCTGCCTCCCAAGTGCTAGGATTAAAGGGATGCGCAACCACTGCCTGGCCACCAGTACTGGATTTCTTCAAGTGATGAGATCATAATAACCTTGTATAGCCAATTATCAATTGTTTCTTGAATGCTGTTGATAAATATTTAAGAATGTTAATGATGTTAATAGAGTTCTAAAGAAAAGCTCTTTACACAGACAGTAGGTAAACAATTTTCAACTTTTTTTTTTTTTTTAAGCCTGGGTTGGTGGCTTCTACCTGTAATCAAGGAAGAAAGAGACAAGATAATAATGAGTTTGAAGCCACTCTGGGATATATAGCCAGAATCTGTCATGAAAAAAACTGAAAAGAAAAATAAGACTAAATATTCAGTGTACCCATTTTTTTTAATTCATTCAATCTATAAAAAGTCAGTCTGGTTACTTTGTTTTGTTTTGTTTTTTTGTGACACAGCCTCTATCACCCAGATTGACTTAGAACTTGTAATACTCCTGCCTCTGCCTCCAAATTATGGGATTACAGACATGTATCACCATACCTGGTTTCAACTCAATCTTTTATAAATGTTTTTATATAGTAAATAGTTTATAAGGAGTAAGCCAGGCATGGAGGCTCATGTGTGCTATCGGAATAATAATGTAAATTAAAATTGCTATACAAAGAATAAAATACTGTAATAGTCTAGTAATTTGAAAACGAAATTTGAAAGTTGAGCATGCTAGTACATGCCTTTAATCCTAGCACTCAGGAATCAGAAGCAGGAAGATCTTTATGAGTTGACTCAAAGAAAAAAAAAGATAGGGAAAGTGGTCAGAGGTGCTGGTACTTGCTGCCAGCGCTAACAACCTGAGTTCAGTTGCTGGGTCCCAGACAATGGGTTCTTCTGCAGCTTGTCCTCCAATCACAGCACAAACATACTCAACAAATATAATGTCATTTAAAATTTTAAACAACAACAAAAAAGCTTAAAGGATAAAAGACTTCCTGTAATTCAGATTGGAAGTAAAATTTTAATGGTTTTCCCAACGTGTGTGTGTGTGTGTGTGTGTGTGTGTGTGTGTGTGTGTGTGTGTGTGTGAGAGAGAGAGAGAGAGGGGGGGGGGGGGGGGAAGGGGGAGATTATTTTGAGTTAGAGTCTTAACTATGTAGCCTAGTCTAGGTCAACCTCCCTGGTGAGTCTTCTGCCTTAGCCACCCCTGAATGCTGGAATCATAGTTGTACAGTACCACACCCAGCAACTTTGCATTTTACTTCTTTAAAAACAAAGGAGCAATGATGGGGTACCTGGTCCACAGCGTGTACTGTGTCAGCTTTTAGCTCTCTGAGAGAACTATGATGTTATTGGCAAGTTTCTCAAAGTGATTGGTTGTCTGTTTTTTAGCAAAAATGTTGATACATTTTAGACACTGATTTATACCTGCCACTGTTTACAGTAGAACTCAAACTTTGACTAATATTATACTAACCTAATACATTTGTGTGAAAAAAATTCCAAACTCATAATGTTTAGACTCACATTGTGGCCAGGCAGTGGTGGTGCACACCTTTGATCCCAGCACTCAAGAGGCAGAGGCAGGCAGATCTCTGTGAGTTCGAGGCCAGCCTGGTCTACAGAGTAAGTTTCAGAACAACTAGAGCTGTTACACAGAGAACCCCTGTCTTAAAAAAAACAAAAAACAAACAAAACTACTTTCTGAAATCATACTTCACCTGTCAGCCTAAAATGAGTAATATGAAAACCAACTCTCCAAAACTGTTCATTGGAGAAAAGAGCCATACATCATGGTAGGTCCATATATCCAAGGTAAAAAGCAAAAAGCAAATTAAAGAAAGACAAGTTCACCAAAGCTGTTTTGAAATAAACGACACTGACTACAGGAAGTATTGCAGGAGTCAGTGGTTACTTTATAGAAAGTATCTAGTTGAAAGCTTGAGGCAGGAGTGCAGGTATGCATTATATGTAGAGTGTTTTGCCTAGCTATGTGCTAGACCTTAGCTTCAATCCACAGCACCACAAAAAAGGAAGAAAAAAATGACTAATCTGAACGTTTGTGTCTTCAGACTCATTGCTATGGTATTAATCATAATCACACATTTGAGGAGCCTTCTCATGGCTATCAGTCTACTTTGCTTACGTTTGGCACAAATGACTGTTGTGATGCTGAAAGCTTTTGTGCCTTTTCAAAAACCAGATGGAGGTAAAAGCTGAAAAGATAGTCTCCCAGCTCTGCTAAAGTTGGAGTCATCCTAACCCTGTATACTTTTACTCAGTATTTTCACCCAGCTATGCTGATATTTGGGTGTCACTTCCTATATTGAAAAAGACAAACTGTCTCAAAGGAAAAAGAAACCACTTATAACAAAAGTCTTTCATAATAGGCCACGTGCAAATCCTGAGTTTTAAGTTTGGTTGATAATGTTTGGTTGTTTATCTTTCTCTTCTCCATTTCTGAACAACAGTAGGGTGATGCCTGTTCATACTTCCTTCTTTGTCACACTAGTGTACCAAGGACTTGTTTGCTCCTTCAGCTTGTTAGGCTTTTGAAGAAAGCAGAGGAGTCTGGCAAATAGAATTAAAACGTGTAAACCTGTGTGACCTGTAGGAACCTAGAATATTTGTCAATATACAATTTAATGTTTTCTGTACACATTAATTTAGAGTACAAACAGGTCTATGACAGGTTTAATAGTAGCATTCAAGAGAGTTCACAGTCAACCTTCGCTACATAGTAAATTTGAAGTTATCCTGGGCTATTTTAAATTCTGTCACAAAAATTAAAGCCTCGGGACTGGAGAGATTGGCTCTGAAGTTGAGTGCTTGCTCTTCCAGTAGACCTGAATTCACTAGCATCCATGTCAGGCATGTCTCAACTCTGGGGGCTGTGGTACTCTCTTCTGTCCTCTCAGGCACTTACTTATACACATACACATCAGTAAAAAGAAATCTTTTTAAAAGTACATGTTTTATAAAGCTAAAAACCTACCAGGAATGGTGGTATACATTTGAATCCTAGCACTTCAGAGACAAGAGGCAAGTGGATCATTGTGAGTTCAAACCTACCCTGGACTACATAGTAAGTCCTAGGCCAGTTAGCACTGTACAGTAAAACCCTATCTCAAAAACATAAAATGAATGCCCAAATAATGGGGCTGGTTAGAAACGATTACTGCTCTTGCAGAAAGCCTGAGTTTACTTCCCAGCACTCATGTCAGGTGGCTTACAAATACCAGCTCCATGGGAACCAGCTCACTTGGTTTTTGCACATATGTGACACAAATACATATGATTTGGTATTAATAAAAGCATTTGTTTCTAACATGAGCTTATGTCATTTATTTCTGAAACAGTCAAAAGGAAATGATAGATCCTTAGTCATTTTACGGGAAAAAGGGTTTTTTTGTATTTTGTTGATTTTTCCTTAGTCATGTGCTCTTATTATTCCTAAGCTTTAGTTTCTGATGGTACATTATGTCTTTCTCTTCTAGAAGCTGCCAGTAACCAACCAGCCCATTTCTCTGAAGAAGGTAATTTCTTTTTAACTATCATGTAATATTTTGCCGTTCTGTATATTAGAAGCAGTTTTGATAGGTATTTAAGTGGAAGAGCAGAAAACTTTTTTTTTTAAAACAATGAATGAATAAATCAATCAATCAATCAATCAATCAATCAATCAAGATAAACCAGGATAGGTAGTTTGGATAGAATGAGTAAGGAAAGTCCTTACGTACTTTAAGCATCTTTATCTGTTCAATTTTAAGAAAGGCTAGTATTTTCCACTTCTAGCTTATGTTTGTCTTTGAGTGTGATAGTAAAACAATCACTTTCTAAATTTGTATGAAAAATACAAACAGAAATTTTTTCTTGTTTGTTTTTTTTGAGACAGGATTTCTCTGTGTAACAGTTTATGGTGTTCTGGAACTCACTCTGTAGACCAGGCTGGTCTTGAACTCACAGAAATTCATCTGCCTCTACCTCCCAACTGCTGGGATTAAAGGCATGTGCCACCCCAACCCATCTAATTTAATTCATTTTTATGCTAATATAATGTGAAATTAGTAGTTTGGAGAATGAAATGTTTGTGAGTATAGGAACATTACCCATGGGGAAAAAATAAAAAACACACTAGTCAGTCATGTCTTTACACAGTCAGTTTACTGTGTAGTTTCTTCCTATAAGCTAAAACATCTCTGATTATTTCCTGATCACCTATTTATTTTGGACTCTTCATTGAACCCTCAGTGTATAGTTTTCAGACATTTGTTTAAGAAATTTGGTGCTGAATACATGAGCCAACTGTGGCTCATTTAGAACTTTGTTATTTTAAATGGGAAGTGCAGTAAACAGATTGCAGCTGTGTACTGGAAACTCAGATGCTTTACCTGTAACCTGTGTTTAATGCAGATCTTTTGAACATTAGCATAAGACTGTACTACTGCATTGTCCATTTCCTTCTAGGAGAAACTGAAGATGATCTAGAAAGCTCTTACAGTGACACCACTATCAAGGTCAGATCCAGGGATTCTGTTGAGTCTAGAGGTAACGTTGCCTTATATACATGTAACTCTTCTCACAGAGCCGTCTTTTAATTCAAACCTAGTTTTAAATATTTTTTTAAGCCTTTGAAATTTTTAAAAAATCATTTTTTAAAGTTACAATTTTAAAAGTACATTGTAATTAATTCCTTCCATTGTATACATGTTATTAGTAATGTATCATGTAATATGTAGCTGAATAGAGCACTTTTAGCCTGATTGAATATTTGGGGAAAGATATGTTTATTCTCAAGAACTACTGCCTGTTTTTGAATTTTGAAAATTGATCACATTGGTATTCAACAGCCTGAGAAGTATTGCTCAGTTTTAGGAACTTCTGGTATTCTTAGATAATTACTTTGTCTTTAGGTCAGATTCTTAACTATGTTAGACATCACAGGGGCTTTAGTAGTTTTAAGTATGATAGTCTTTAATTGTTCATGCGAACTTGCATTTAAGTATACTTTATCAAAGAGCATACTAGAGAAAATTAGTAACTTAAGTTGCTGCACTAATTTGTAAACTCTAAATGGTTAACTTTTTTAGTCCTACAGAAATACTGTCTCATGGAAATCTTTAAATTCTCATTTATTGCATCATCTTCTTTTTTTACATTAAAAATAAGCTCTCAGGACTGAGTGTAGTGGCATACACATTTAATCCTAGCACTCACTTGAGGCAGAGGCAAGTAGGTCTCTGAGTTCCAAGCCAGCCTGGTCTAGATAGCAAGTTCCAGTCCAGTCAAGAATTCTATGGGGTTTATATGGTAAGACCCTATCTCAAAAATTAAGATAAGGTCACAGGACTGAGGACAGCCTTGGTGGTAGAGTGCTTGCCTAGCATTTGAGTGGGAAACCCTGATTTAAAGCTCAAAAGCTGGTTTATAAGCATTTGTTTTGTTCTATATAACCTCCCCTATTTTTCCTCCAGTCTTTTTTTATCCTGTTTTTACTTAGAGAGATTTATTTTTACTTTATTAGATAGGAAGTACTGTATAACACAGTTGTTCTTAAATCATTGATCCTCCTGCTCCAGTCCTACCCTTGTCCACAGTAGTGATGGCACTAAAAAGATGTACGTACTATAGTGCCCAGTTTCTATCATTATTACTATTTTTGTTTTTATATGCTAGCATACAAACTAATAGATTTCTTTTTTTGATACTTTCACACATATACATCTTTACAGTTTCTTTGTTCTTGCCTCTTTCACCCGTCATCTTTATAAAACATGTAATATTTTTATTCTTTCACAATTTCATACGTATGTGATGTTCTTTAATCGTATTCTCCTCAATATCCTCTTTCATCTTCCTCTGCCTCCTGTTAAACTTCTGCTTTTCCCAACAAGTCCCCTTCATACCTTTTTTGTGTATGAGTGTAGGGTTGCCTGCATGAGCAGGGGTGGATGAGAGGTTATTTATTTGGGCAAGAGTAACTTACCAGAGGCTACACCACTGAGGAATATGACTTTCCTTCCCCGGCAACTGTTAACTGCCTACTAGGTCCTTCTTCAGGGTGGTGTCAGGACCCCTCCCCCATCTGATGGAATGTTGATTGCCCAGTTCTTTGCAGGTCCTGTGCACTTCCACTTTACCTTGATCCTTTCCTCCTTGCAAACAGTCCTTCCTTCTGCTTTCATGTTACAGAAAAGAAGGTGTGTGTAGTGATACACTCTTCAGGCCGAGAACTTTTTAAAAACAAAGTAGTTTATCTGTTTTTCTCTTTTGATTAAATGCTTATTGTTCTCCTGCAGAATGAACGAGGATAGGCTCACAACCAAAGATATAAAAATGATGTATCAGACACTTTGTTTTTTAGATGAAGCCACCAGATCCTCTAATTACCATCAAGAATCATCTTGGAGGTTACCACAGAGTGAGTAGTCTACAAGTTTAACAGTCTCTGTGGGAAGACAAACCTTCTGCTTTCTGTAGTTTGTCTTCTGTTTTTGCCTACATTATAACATCAGTTGCTTTTAGTTTGTTCGTTGATAGAGTAGTGTGAGTCTTAGAACTTTGAAACCTTTTATATTTGTTGTTGAGATGATAGGATATAAAATATTGGAAGTAGTATTTTAAGGTTCAGGTAAGTGTGGTCATTAATGACATTTGACTTTGATTCTTTTAGGGGTACTGAGGTAAAACCAGGTTTTTTTAGTGCTTTTTAGGCAAGCATTTTATCACTTTGCTATACCCAGCTCAACAATTTTCTTAGTTGTTACTATTTTCTATTGCAGATAATCTATAATGAATATGTCTCTTAGGTTAAGCAAAATAATAGTATTTTTCTTTGTTTATTTTTAAATCAAATCCCAGTATTTAATCAACTCATGATACACTTGTGTGTAAGTAGTCAAGAACTTCTTTTCCCTTCTACATTTTCTTATTGAAAATATGCATTGAATCTAAGTTTCCATTTTTTAACATATCAATAAAATGAAAACCATCCACTTAAACTGTATTATTAGATATGGCCTTAAGCACATTTTTCTGAAAAATGCTTCTTAGTATTTGATGAAAGAAAGTGTGTGTATATGCGGTGTATACACACATATGTCCTTTATTTCACACATGCACACACCTACTTTTACTTTGTTTTGAGACATGGTCTCACTGAGTTGCCTAAGTAAACCTTAAACCTGCAATCGTCTTGTATCAGTTTCCTAGGTAGTTGGGATTATAGATCTGTGTCACCAGTTCCAGAGGGGAATAGCTCAGAGCTTACGTCTCAGACTTCAAGCTGAGGCCATGAGAGCACACACCAAATGTCACACCGTTTTTTGAAACCTCAAAACCTGCTCCAGTGGCACACCTTCTCCAACAAAGCCATACCTCCTAAGCCTCCTTAGCTAGGGCTACCAACTGAGAACTGAGCATTAAATGTCACCTGAGGCTTATGGGGGACAGAGCGTTCAGACTACCACAGCCTCACACGCACTAATGTATTGTCATTATCTAGTTCTGAGTACTTTAAAGTTTAGAAAAAGGGGAAAATGCTGGCCAGTGGTGACGCATGCCTTTAATCCCAGCACTTGGGAGGCAGAGGCAGTTGGATCTCTGTGAGTTCAAGGCCATCCTGGTCTACAGGTTCCAAAGCTACAGAGAAACCCTGTCTCCAAAAACCAAAAAAAAAAAAAAAGGAAGAAAGAAAATGGGAAAGGTGACTCAGTGGTTAAATGTACTTGCTGCTCTTGCAGAGGACCAGACTGCAGCCCCCAGCACCACAATGCACAGCTCACAACCATCTGTAACTAACATTGTCTGGGTTCTTTAGGCACCAGCACACTTGCACATATATACACATGCATGCACATAAACACACAAAGATTTTTAAAGGGAAAAACATTTTTATTGTATATTTGACTGGTCTAAAGGTAGGATTGGATTTTTTTATAGCATTCTTGATAGATAAGTGAAACGCCTATATAACATCTTTTTATTTTTGTTTCCCAGTGTTCTCTGACCTTACTCCTATTTTCTGTTTTAGGCCAGGACTTCACAGCTCATGAGAACCAGCCTTCAGTGCTGAGTAAGTTGTTGATAATATAGTATCTATTTCAGTCAGCCCTGCTCCTTATTCAACTAATAAAAAGTTCTTACACGGCCAAGTATGGTGACACATGCCTTTAATCCTAGCAGAGGCAGGTAGATAAGTTCAAGGTTAGTCTGAGTTACAGAGCAAGTTCTAAGACAGCCAGGGCTGCATAAAGAAACATTGTCTCAAGAAACCAAATAAATAAGTAAATAAAGTTCTAATATGATTTTAAATCATTTCACCTCAGCTTTAAATTTATCACACAGAAGTACTATATGTAATAATTACTCTGTGATGTGGCACTCTGTTCAGGACTGTTTTAGCCTCAGTGGTTTACTTATAGGGTAAATGTAATTAGAATCCAATATAGTAGTTTTGAACTCAGTCATAGAGACCAGAGTAAAAACATACAGCATAGTTTGGTGTGGTGAGTAATTATTTTGTTACGGGAAGGCTTTTGTCTTTACTGATCTGACCCTATGAATTACTTATTACTTTTGATGTTTTCCTTCCTACCCTCCCCCCTCCTGTTACATTTATTATATAATGTTGAACTATGGTGTAAACTTAAAAAGTATATGAAATGATGTTTTTATATATGTGTTTGCTTCAGGCTCAAGATGTTATAAAAACGCTCAGGAGTGGGTTGAACAAGTCATAAGAATGAGGAATCGACTGCCACGTAAGTAGATACCCCTCTTTTCTGCTGTGCTTTTGTGAATACCTAACATAGCAAATACTGACTTCTTCAGATCAGTGATAAAGGTCAGCTGTGCTGTGGCTCCTGGATTGCCATCTGCAGTGCCAGTGCAGTATAGAAAGTGGCTTGGGAAAACCAGTGGGTGGTACTCTCAGACCTCACAAGCCACCAGCTCTAGGAGCAGCAGTTTGTGCATGGCAATGAAGGTGTACTCTTCTAATAATTTGTGTGTGTGTGTGTGTGTGTGTGTGTGTGTGTGTATGTGTTTAGCAGATTCCATGTAGATAAACACTCTACTGCAGCCTTCTTTGCCCATTATTTCATGTCATAAAGGCTGAAATTCACAAATAGTGTTTCATGGTCATGTTTAGAGTAGGGTAATGTCACTGATGTAAGAAATTCCTGTAAGTTGATGTGAAGAAATGACCATACTTTGACAGGTGTAGTTTAGTGGTAGAGTACTTGGCTAGCATGCATAAAGCACTGAGTTTAATCACTAGTACGAGCAACAACAACAACAACAAAAGTAAGTCAAGCTAGGTGCAGCAAACCCTGTAGTCCCAGGGAAGCTGAGAGGTCAGTCTGGGCTTTAGTGCAAAACCCATGGCCACAAACAAAACAAGAAAGCATTGGCTGTAAAAAAATGTCGGTCTGTTTTCTGCCTTGAATGATACTTAGCTCTTGTTCCTTTCCACACCACACCATTTGTTTTTTGGTGGTTTGAGACGGCATTTCGCTATATGGCCCACATTGCCTGGAACTCCATCATCCAGCCTCAGCTACTCAAGTATCAGGATTATAGGCATGTGATACTATACTGGGATTCTGTCCCATTTTGTTTTCCATCCAACCACAGTTCCTCTTGCCCCCCTTTATTTAGATTGTATAAAAATCTCTATTTGTCTTTTGCTCATAGAATGACCGACAATAATTGCTCAAAGTAATCTCTAATGATTCCAATTCACTTTAGCTTACCAATAAGCTGTATTCCACACTTAAATGAGTTATTTAGCTGCTTAAAACAGAAATGCCCTTTTCTTTTGCCTTATGGTTGGCTATTATTTTTTAATATTGTATATGTATGATATTAGGAGACATTTCCTGTTGTAATTTGTTCTTCATTGCCTGTTATACTTAGGAAACCAAGCACTAATTATTCAGCTTATTAGAATTATGTGTAACTACAATAAAAAATGAAAATTTTTTTTTTTTCTTTCAAATAATTTAAGAGATACTATCTCTGTGCCACTCACCCTGGCTGTCCTGGAACTCTGTAGGGCCAGGCTGACCTCAAATTCAGAGAGACCTAGGATTAATGGTGTATACTATCACACTTGATTGAAAATGTAAATTTTAAGAAATAACTCTTGAAAGTAAAAATGCAATAATTGCAGTCTATATTCCACAAAAAAAAAAAATCAGAGTTTCTCAGATTATTTCTTAATTCTTAATATTCAAGGAACTAAATAAACAGCAAAGAAAAGACATTTGTACACATTGGTAGCAGAAAACATTTTTAAACCTTTTTTAGATTAAAATTTGTTTTAAACATTTTGTGTGTATGTGTGTACCTGCTTATCCATATGACCCAGGAGAAGATTGGGTTCTCTTGGAACTGGAGTTATTGGCAGTCCTAGGAACCAAATTCAGGTTCTTTTTTTTTTCTTTTCCAAATTCAGGTTCTTTGCAAAAGTACCAAGTGCTCCTAACAGCTAAATCATCACTCCAGCTCTGGAATTATTTTTAAAATTGTGTGTGAGCTATATTTTCACACATTAGTACAGTACCTCCAGAGGTTATAGAAGAGGGTGACAGATCCCTTGGAGCTAGAGTTGCAGGTGATTATGAGCCAGCCACTTGATGTGGGATTTGAACTCTGGTCCTCTGGAAGAGCAGTATATGCTATCTTAACCTCAGTGTCACTTCTCCACACTCTTTTAAGGTTTTATTTTCTCTGTGACATTGCTCATTGCAAAAGGAAAATTAATTGTATTGAACATCAGTTTGAAATGCAGATGTAGTGCTGCTGTGTTGGTTCTTTGTGGATAGCTCTGGGTGGCCTGGATTTGGATATATAGAGCATGTTGGCCTGCAACTCACAGAGATCCACATGCTTTTGCCTACCAAGTACTGTAGTAAAAAGTCACGATGACTAGCTTAGCATTTTTTTGTCACCAAATTTGTAACTTTCAGCATTTTATGTTTACACTCCTACTTCATCTAACATTAGTGTATTTATTATGACTTAAGTATTTGTAACTGGGTATTGTATTGAACTTAGAGAGTATTGTAGAAAGATGGCATACAAGAAACTTGCATACATTAAGCTGAGCATAGTGGTACTTGCCTATAATCAAGTCTCCTGAAGGTTTGAAGATAGGCTAGGCTCTACATACCTAGACCGATTGGAGAAGGAAGATTATTAGTCCTTTAACAATGAAAAGGAAGAAAATATTTCTAACAGTGAAAGAAGTCTATAGTGATTTTGCAACAGCCTTTTTACATGGATATCTCTTCAGGCCAAGATAATTGTTTAAACTTTTTTCCTGGGTGTTTTTCTGGGTGCTTGTTTGTTTGTTTGTTTGTTTGTTTGTTTGTTTTTGGATGCTACCTTTTGGTTTTTGGACAGGGTCTCATGTAGCCAACACTGGCCTTCTCCTTTTCCTCTTGCCACCTCTTGAGTGCTGGGATCATAAGTGTGTACTATCATGCTTGGCTGATTCTCTTTCATATTTCTCTAGCATTCTAAATGTCACATGCTTCTGTTATGCATTTCTGTCTGCTGTGGTGGGGTATTTTAAACACAAGTGTTTTAGAACCTGGAGCTTTGATTTCTTTTTGTCATCTCATGTTAGCACCAGTTCCTTGGTTGTAATTAGTTCCAGTTGAGGTTCTATCTGCATCACTTGTCTATACTTCTTTCTGCTTACCTTGTAATAAAGTAGTTTAAAGGTTGTCTAGAGAGATCAGATCTTTAAAACATGTTTTGAGGCCTCTCAAAAATGGGAATGCAGACACAGAGCTTATCATTAGAGCTCTTTGTTCTAATTCCCACTTCTTGCACTTTACTTTTTTACCTTTACAGACAGTTGTGCTCAGTTTACTGTGATGAGTCTTCTACATTAAACACTAGTTTTAAGTCTGATCACATAACTGTTAATGTTTATTTGTGTTATGTACATATCAGTAACTGGTGGGTTTGTGCCCTCTAGTCTTTATGGAGTGAGTGATTGCTGCTGTAATCTTCAGACTTGAGAATGTCTATAGATCTTCAAGATTTTACTGACTCTAGTGATTTACTCAGCTCTGATAATTACTGCATCTAGTAAGAAAGATAAAATTGAACTATACTTATTTGTTGTATCCATCATAAAGTAGACCATCACACCACTGCTCTGTATCCCATTTGATCTTTGCAACCATGTAATAAGGTATTTAAGATGAACATGATGTGCTTGGGACTTTTTTATTGCTTGGTTTTTAGTAATGCAATTGTAACTTCATGCCATAATTTAGAAGTTTCTAATAAAGTTTCTTCAGCAGAATTAGTAATTGAAAAGCAGTATTGCTCTTGTAGTTAGCATGATGTCATTTTGTCTTACTTGGTTGTTGAGTGTTTCAGATTTGTTTCTGGTTTTGGTCATATGACTCAAGGCAATTTCTGTATCTTAGCGGTGCTAACTTTATTCCTTGGTCTAATCCAGTGTTTCTCAAGTAGAAACTGTTAATAAACACAAGGAAAACCATTCAAAAGTTGTCCATGCAAAAGTTACTTCAGACAAGTGGTAGATGGGTAAAATGGCAAATGGAGGCCATTTCAGTGAGGTTGCTGGGCCTCCTGCAACAATTTTGTTTTGTTTCATTTTATAAGATTTTAAAACATTACTAAAGACTTAAACAGTCAGAACCTCCAGAGGAAATAGATATTCAGTCATTCTAAGAGAAAATAAGAGGATTTAAGATTCAATTTTATATGGAAATACCTAATTCCAAGCACGCTAGGTAATCCAGTCTATATTTTCTTCCTCTTTACAGCATCTTCACCAGGCAACAGTTAGTAAATGGTCATTTTCCAGTGATTTTGTGCTGTTGTTATGGTGTCTTTTTTTTTTTTTTTTTTTTTTTTTCTTTTTACCTTTGTCCCAGAGGTTACCATTCCTATTAAATAAGCTGCAAGGCTTTCTCTCAACACCAAGTTTTTAATGTTCACTCTGTGCTAGGTCTGTGCTGCTGGGATTAACTGCAAAAGGGCCTTCAGTGTAACAGGTGTTTGGATATTTTGCCTCACCTACTACTGATGCTGCCTTTTGGTAGAATTTGCATTTTTTTCTTTCTCTAATGGAAATAAGTGGACAAATCATAAAATTGATGGTCTTTTGAAATTATTTTTTATTTTAGATAACAACATTCAGGAATCAGAGTTTGGAAACCAATCTCCATCAACCTCCAGCCAAAGTAAGTTTATCTATTTGTTAAGTGAATTCAAACTTGGTGACCATACTTGTTTTAAAACATTTTTTTGACAGTTGTGTGATCTACTGATATTTAAGGCATCATATAAGAACTTCTATGGAAAAAGTACATGTTTTATCAGCAGTGAAATTCTATGTAGGCAAACTATAAGAAATGTGTAGTTTCCTCTTGATTTTTTTTTTTTTTAAGATATAAATGCTGTTGGCCTCTTGATTTTATTGTTGTTCATAATACCAAAAATCAAAGTTGATAAGTTGGGCTGGAGAATTGTTTAGTGGATAAAAGCATACTGTACCAGCCTCACCACCTGATTTCAGTCTTCAGAACCCACAAAAAGGTAGAGAGGAAAAGTGACTCCACAGAGTTATTTGCACTTCCATGCACATGCTACACCCACTCATCATGGCATGTGCACGCACATGATACTAATAACTACAAACTGTTTGTTACTAAGCAAGCAACTATTACCATTAGCAAACCAAACTCTACTGGATTAGCAGAAAGGCAGCTCAGAGAATGATGGAAGCAAGTGCTGCAGGTTTCAGAGGCCACAAACCAGTATTTGAACTACATTGAAACAATTACTTTGTGTATAGCCTTGAGGAAGATTTTTTATTCCTGAAGCCTGTTACCCTGAATAGTGAGTACTAAGAAATTTCTAGTGAGTCTCAATTTTTTAAAAATATTTCTACATTGATAAAGTACCTCCAAAGGGTTTTAATTGTTTTAAAAATGACAGGATTCTTTTATGGATGATTCTCCTTATCCACTCATGAGTTGATGGACATTTAAGTTGTCTCCATTGCTTGGCTGTTATGAGTCATTGCTTTAATGAACCTGGGATACAGATGTCTCTTCCACATATTGAATACATCTCATTAGATGCATAACCAGCAATGACATTGCTGGACCACATAGTTTATTTTTAACTTCCTGAGGTGCATTAAGAAGAAAAAGACAGTGGGTTAAACCTATTCATATTTACCTAGAAATTAATCTCTAGTTTAATATACTTTAGTTGGATTCTCACATCTGCTTCAATATATTTAGATAGCCAAGAATATTGTTCAGATATGAAAAATTTTAAAAGCCTTTTCATGGAATTGTGGGCTTTTCTTGCAACTTCAACATCAAATAGCTGACAGTAAATACTAGTGAGGATGTGTAAGAAAAGAGACCTTATTCACTGCTGGTGGCAGTACAATCTAACGCAGCCATTATGGAGATCAGTATGGAGGTTTCCCAATAATTAAAGAACTGCTATATGACCCAGCTATACAGCAGACAGCCAAAGAACTCTGTCCTGCCACAGAGACACTTGTACGTCCATCCATGTTCATTGCTTTTCTATTCATGACAGCAAGGAAGTAGAACTAGTTAGTGTGGCTAATGAAAATATGGTATATATACACAACGGAATTTTATTCAGATGTAAAGAAAGGTGAAATTAGGGAATTTTCAAGGAAATGAATACATCTAGAAAGTGTAACATTAAGGAAGGTGATCCAAACTCAGACAGAAACACCTGTTCTCTTACATGCAGATTCCAGTCTGTAATGTATAAGTGTGTATATGTGTAAGTTATAATATACTTAGGTGTATATTATATGTGCATATAAATAGATGTAAATGTGGGTAAAGCATAAAACACTAGAAAGGGGATGTGAAAATAAGTGCTTAGGAAGGATGGAGGAGGTGGAAATAAGTGGTAAAAGGACAATGACGGACAAGAGGAAAGTGGTAGTTTCTTACATGTAGTCTGACATGTGAAATCAGAGAATGTTAATGAATATTTTGATGTTCTTGGATTAAAAACCTCAGAATTATTTTGCTAGTTCCTTTTTTTTTTTTTTTTCCTTTTGTGTTTTTGAGGCAAGCTTTTATATAGCCTATATTGGCCTTGAACTCATGTTGTAGCTGAAAGTAGCCTTGAACTCTTGGTACTACTGTCCCCACCTTCCGAGTGCCAAGGTTACAGGCATGTGCTACCACATCTTGCTTAATTTCTTAGAATCTGAATGGAATGGCATGCATTGGTCATTAGAAAATATTGATTTACTAACCTATGCAGAATTTTACTAGGCATGGTGGGAAGCTGAGGCAGGAGAACCACACCTAGACTACAGACTAGGTGACTACTGTCAACTTGCATGCCACAAAGATCAATACATCTAATTTACATAGACAAGTAGCTGTTGTAGCATATGGAATGCATTCATTTATATCGAATCCTTTTCTTTATATACTTAAGAAATATTGTACCCTAGATAGCCAGCCATGTTAACTACTGAGTCTCTAAATTAGTTTTATAAAACACCCACTATTTACTTCCCAACTATTAGAAAATGCTCATAAGTCTTGCTTTATAAACAGTTTTACTTCTAAAATTATAAAATTTTATTCTGATATGTATTTCTCAATTATGAAATTTTTATTTAAAATATTTAAATTATTTTTCTTTAGAAACTTACCTTTCTGACATTATATATATATATAGGCATACATATTCATAACAGACTTTTATGAGCTTTTCCTGAAGAGTATATATTTATTTCTTAAAAAAAAAAAAACCAAAAAACAATACCAGCTCCCTTCTTTAAAATACTCCCTGGGTAGTTTGGGTAGTTGTGGCATATGCCTTTAGTTCCAGCACTTGGGGGGGGGGGGGGGAGACACGGGACATTGTGAGTTCTAAAAAAATGAAGTACTCCCTCTTGGTCAGACATGGTGGCATACACCTTTTATCCCAGCACTTAAGAAGCAGAGGCAAGGAGTTTCAGGCTAGCCTGATCTTCACACCAAGTTTTAGACGGAGTCATGCATGGAGCTAGAGATACGTCTGAGTAGTTAAGAGCATGTATTGCTCAGGCAGAGGACCCAAGTTTAATGCACCTACCGGGCATTTATAGTCACCTGTAACTAACTCCAGGAGGACCCATTACATTTGACTTCTGCAGAGTGAGCACCTGCACCTGCATGCACATCACAGAATAAAAAGAATTCACTCACCCTTGAATCTAAGAAAATGTAACAACATATCTTTTCTCTCTCCCCCCCTCCCCTCCCCCGCGCAGACGCTGCTGAATCTTTCATCAACAGAAAGTGGTGGCTGTTGGGTCTGCTTGCCGCCCTTGCCGTTGGATTGCTTTGGTTCTTTTATACTCCTGCGGTAGAAACCACTGCCGTTCAAGAATTCCAGAACCAGATGAAACAACTTCAATCTAAGTACCGGAGTCAAGACGAGAAGCTGTGGAAAAGAGGCACAACATTCCTAGAAAGACATCTGAATAGCTCCCTCCCTCGACACCAGCCTGCCATCCTTTTGCTCACTGCAGCCCAAGACGCTGAAGAAGTACTCAAGTGTCTGAGTGAACAAATTGCCGATGCCTATTCTTCCTTCCGGAGTGTCCGTGCCATCCGGATCAATGGGGCAGGGAAAGCTGCTCAAGACAGTGACCTCGTCAAACAAGAAGTAGATCAACAACTGAGCAATGGTTTCAGAAATGGCCAGAATGCAGCTGTGGTACACCGCTTTGAGTCTCTGCCTGCAGGCTCAACCTTGATCTTCTATAAGTACTGTGACCATGAAAATGCAGCCTTCAAAGATGTAGCCCTAGTCCTGACTGTACTGTTGGAGGAGAAGACACTGAAAGCCAGTCTAGGCCTAAAAGAAATCGAAGAGAAAGTGAGAGATTTCCTCAAAGTCAAGTTCACCAACGCTAACACGGTCAGCTCCTACAACCACATGGATCCAGACAAGCTGAGTGGGCTCTGGAGCCGCATTTCTCACCTAGTGCTGCCCGTGCAGCCGGAGAATGCCCTGAAAGGGGGCAGCTGCTTATGAGGGGGAAAGCGGAAATCACGTCTCGAGTTCTGAACAGTTTTCAGACTTTAACCAGAGACGGAATATGGAGCAGTTTTTGAAAACTGGTTTCTTTTTAAAGGAAGTTAAATTCATACATAAACGTGGAATACCAAAATCATTTATGCAGCCTGATTATCTGTGATTTGAGAGAACCATTTCTCTGTTTCCACTGAGAACTAACTGTTAGGAGTGTTTAGCATGATCTAAAGTATATGCAATTCCCTGAGGATTTGCGTTGATTCTGGCTGAATCATTCTTGCTGTGCTGTGACCAGTGAGAAGGACTAGGTGCCTTTCTCAAAGAATCAGCTTTATTTTTTAACTTTGGATATTTTTGTTGGTTTGTTTGTGACCTTATTAGTCTGACAGCTTTCTAATTGCAGCTATGGTTTCCCCATTACTTTTCCTTTTATAACATTTAAGTGTGTGATCCTTAGCTTCCGCTTGCAAAGACAAAAGTCATGAAAGGTCATTGGGTGTGCAGTGTAGCACCCTTCCCCCCCTCCCCCCACGGTTGGCTTTAGGGACCGGAGAGGAGGGTTCGGGAGGTGAAAAAGGAAGAGAAATTGTTGAGGGTAGAAGGAAAAGGAAGGGAAATGGGCATGCTGGGCATGGTAAGACATGCCTGTAATCTCAACATTTTCTCTGGGTAGAGTCAGGAGGATCAGAAGTTCAAGGCCAGCCTCATCTATGTAGTGAGTTTTCTGCCACCCTGGGCTGCATGATACACTTAAAAAGAAAAGGGGGGGGAAGAAAAGGAAAAGGGGGTTTTCAAAATGAAATGTTACTTTAAAGAGAAGCATGAAAATAACAAAAAGCATCTGAGAGGGTGGGTTACTCAAACATGTCTAGGCTGTTACCTTGGTGAGCTGTTACAATTTGCTTTTTATACTTTTCCTCCACTTAGTTCTTGGTGTGGTAGAGCATTTGCCCAGCTTGTTTGTTTTCCCAGGTTCAATAACCAGCATTCCACACACCTATAACCTCAGCACTCAACAAATTGAGGTGGCAGCATCTTGAATGCAAAGCCAGCCTGAGTGTACATATCCTATCAGACCCAGCCTCAATCCCACTCCCCAGTAAGGGCAGTTCCATGGCCACCCTCCCAAGAAAGCGTGCATGTGATAATTTATTCTTATTTGATGCTTACCAATTTTAAAAGGAGGTAAATCCAAAGCAGTCTCTTTGATTATAACCTATAGTTTTTATCTTAAAGAAGTTTCTGGTATATCCTCAACCTGATGGTTCAGTTTTGTTTTGTTTTTTTTTTTTTTTAATGTTTTTGCTTTTTGCCAATACCAGGGATTGAACTGAGACCCACCCGTTGGTCAAGTGCTTTGCCACTGAACTACATTCCCTAGCAGTAAAAATACATTTCTCCGTCAAGTGGCTCATGTCTGTCATTCCAGCACTTGGGAAGCTGAAGCAGGAGGTGAATTGATGGCCATCACTAGCTATATAGTGAGCTTGAAGCCAGCCTGCATGGGCTGCAAAATGAAATACTGTCTTACCACCCCCACCCCACCCCACCCCATACACACACACACAAAGACAGCTTCAAAAACTGGTAAATAGTCCTCTGCTGGGCTATTGAAGACTCCATTTTGTGCTTGTACCTGTGTACTATAAATCCTGGACTAGCACTCCATAACAAATACAAAATTAACGTATGCACATGAACAGTTTTATTGAGTGCCTCAAGCCAAAAAAGAGTGACCCTAACCATACCTGACAAATGTTGGGCTTATGTCTCTACTGCGGTAGTATTTTAGGGTTTTTTTGCACTTACGTCTTGGCTTTTTTATCTATCAGCTGCATTTTTGTCTTCAGCTCTTATAATTCTAGATCTGAGTTCTTTTGTTCATGGACATCTAAATGAAAATTATACTTTAGAGTACTAGCCAAACTTTCTTTATCCCCTGGGTGATAAAGTAGATGGGGGAAAAGTGGTCTAACTTCTTTCCAGGGAGATTACCAACATTTGTAACTTTATTATAACCCATTCTTGTCAGAAGTCAGACGATCAGGTTTATTTTATAAAGAATTATAAAAAGTTTTGAAAAGTATTTTTTACATACATATCATATGGAAAAGGAAGTGTTTTATTAAATGTTACATTGACTTAAATAATTTTGAAGTGATATGTTGTTGCTTATGTCTTTCAGAAAAAATAAACAATTGTAATAGTTAATGTGTAAATAACTTACAAAGCTATTTTAGTAATTTAAATAAATTTACTTTTTGGGTTTGTACTCTGTGTGTTATAAACATAATCATTTGTAAGCATTTTTAAAAAATTAATCCAAATCTTTTCCTTGAAAATTTTAATGACCTTGGCTAAAAGCAGCTCAGGCCAAATAAGTACATTGCTTGGAAACATAGTGGCCATGATTTTTTTTTTTTTTTTTTTTTAGGAAAGTACATTATTTTAATTTGGTCAGTTCTGACAGCCCTTTACAAACTACACTGCAAACATTTCCCATAAACTGCAGTTAGATTTGGATGAAATCAATTTATTATATATCAGGCTGAGAGCTTAACCTCTGCATGCATCCCACAGTGTGGACAGCAGCACCAATTCTCCACAGCTGTTCCTGGTATAACAAGGCAAAAAGCTCAGGCTGTGCTAAATTCTTCACATTAGCTTTTTTTTTTTTTTTTTTTTTGCCAATGAGCGCCTTTATGTCTGATCACCATTCCATAAAAACCAAGACCATACTCCCAACTTCATGCTTAGCACAGGTAGTATTATCCTGTGAATAGTCTTTACCCTCCACACTAAACGGAAGCCAGGCGATGATGGCAGCCCACACCTTTAATCCCAGCATTTGGGAGGCAGAGGCAGGTGGATCTCAAGACCAGCCTGGTCTATAAGAGCTAGTTCCAGGACAGGCCCCAAAGCCACAGAGAAACCCTGTCTCGTATAACTTTTTTCAGCCTTTGACTCCTTCCATTAGGATAACAACCTCATGTGTACACACTAAAAGCAGCTGGAACCAGTCAGTAAAAACTATAAAATATCTGCTTGTAGGTAACTATGCCCCCTAGATACCATTGAGACTGGAGCCCAGCCTGTCCAGTTAGCACCACTCTCAGCTCTGTAATCAAGTTCCATGCCTTTTGTTTTTCTCAGGCTTTGGAGGCTGGGAGTGTGCACCACCGAATGCCTGGCTTCCAACTGCTGCCGCCTCCAGAGTGGTGAGATCAAGGAACCCTAACTTTTGATGCAGTTTTTGTCTGAAAGTAATGGTGTTTACCAATCTTTGATTAGCAAGAACCATATAGCATATATGAATTTACAACTGCTGGAATGTAACTAAAGAACCTACACTCAGACCACTTGGAAAATGTTAGCATTTAACCTCCCTGGGTGGTTCAAGCTACCAGGACACAGGCACCTCCAACACCCTTTATCTTCTCTTCTGCTCTTCTGCTGAAAAATTTGGCTTTCACGATGACAGGCTGCTTAGGGAGCTTCCCCTTCCCCAGAACTTTGTAGTAGCCCGATCGCACAACACCAATGATGGGAGCAGCTCTAGTCTTGTTTTTGGCAGCATTGACCCGTATCTGCTCACTGACCAGTGTACACAACAAGTGCGGCAGAAGCTCTGATTCCTCTTTAAGTGGTAATGCCTCATACCAACTTCCCCAAAGTAACCTGGATGGTTATTTGTCGAAGTTGATCCTGTGGTGATGCATGCCTCCAGCATTCCCTCCGCCTCCTGGGTGCTTGCGGTGTTTACCAATATGACCATTGTTGAATAAAAACAGCAAGCTTTACAATAATCTGCTTTACCTAGACAGAATGCATCTTTCTGGTTTGTGGTTTCTTTTTCCTGTTGTTTTGGGGTCCTTTCCAAGAGCTTTGTGTAACCTGGGTTCAGAAGTATTATAAGTGAGGAGAGAAAAGGGCTACCAACACAAGTGGTCAAGGCACAGAGGGTTCTCTGTGTAGCTCTGTCTGACCTGGAACTCACTATGTAACATAGACCAGTTCAAAGGCTGGCTTTGAACTCAGAAATTCACCTGAGTACCAGGATTAAAGGCATGCACCAACATACCCAGCCTTTTGAGTGTTCCTATAACAGCTATCAAGTCTTATATCCTGTTATATGCCTAAGAGACTGTATTATATAACCTATGGCAGTCCTGTCTAGGAAAAAAAAAAACACACACACACACACAGACACACATGAGTAGAATGATCCAGGCATTAGCTAGTCCTGCCTGTTAACAGATATTTATGTACAGAGGTGTGCTTCTGTAACTGAAGTTGCTATAGTGGCATTAGGAGGAAAATTTATTATCATAAGCGCCTACATGAAAAAATAATAAATTTTTCTGGGTATGATAACCACACTCCTTCAATCTTAGCATTTGGGAAGTTGAGGCAGAAAGATCAAGAGTTCATAGTCAACCTCAGTGAGTTTGAGGTCAGCCTGGGCTATGTGATACCCTGTCTCAAAAAACTTTTTAAAAGAACAACCTGCTATTTTTTAGATTTACATTGTCCCCAAAGACCCATGTGTGTAGTTAGAGCAACAGTTCTCAACCTGTGGGTATTGACTCCTTTGGTATCAAGTATAAGATATCATGCATATTATATATTTACATTATGATTCATAATAGTAGCAAAATTATAGTTATTTAGTAGCAGTGGCATAATTTTATGTCATTTTATGGTTGGGGTCACCACAGCATGAGGAACTGTGTTAAAGGACTAGCTTTAGGAAGGTTGGGAACCACTGTGTTAGAGCCATAGGCCCCTTCTTGACACTGTTGGGTGGCAGTGGAAACTTTAAAAGGTGAGGCAGGTCACCAGGTCATTAGTGACATCCTGGACAGGAATGTGGAATCCCAGGCCTTCAGTCCTTGGCCATGAGGTGAGTAGTTTTGTTCTGTCATGTGTTCCTGACATAATCTTGCCACAAATCCAAAAGTAACATGGTCAAGCATTCGTAGACACCATATGTTAAAAAACCCTTTCTTTGTATACGTCGAAGAAAAGAATTGGAGTGTTGTGAAAAAATTGACAGAACATTCTTTTTTTCTTCTTCTTTTTCTTTTTTCTTTTTTCTTTTTTTGGACAAAAGAGAAGAGAGTAGATGGAGGGATAGCTCAGCATTTTAAAGCCCATATTTCTCCTGCAGAAGACAAGGGTTCAATTACCAGTACCCATGTGGTGGCTCATAAGAGTATCTAACTCCAGTACAAGCAGATCTGATGCTCTCTTCCAACCTCCAATGGCACCATGTGTGTACATGTATGTATATGCAGGCAAAACACCCATACATATAAATATAAATAGATCTAAAAAAATTAGAGATATCTAAAATATATCAGGAAAAAAAAATGACCATTGAGACAGCTCAGCACATAAAGGCTCTTGCCACTAAACCTGGCCACCTGAGTTTGATCACCAGAACCCACATGGTAGATGAGAATTGACTCCTGCAGGCTGTTTGCTGTCCCCTACCCCCAAATGGGTACATGTGTACCCATGTTGCTCTACTGGTGACACCCCAACACACACCCTGATAAATTTTTAAAAGGCATTATACTGATAACAGAGATACTAAGAGTCATTAAGGACTATTATGAATAACTATATACAAATTGGAAAACCTAGAAAAAAATGGATAATTCCTGAACACATACAATCTATCACAAAGGAACGAAGAGAAATGGAAAGCTTGAACTAAATTGTAATAAAGCACCAAGGTTGTCAGTAATGAAAGTCTCCCATCAAAGGAAAGCCCAGGGCCAGGTTGCTTCACTGCTGAATTTTCCCAAACTTAAAAGATCAAATAACAGTTCCTCTTAAACTATTTGAGAGAATTAAAATGAAGGAAACTCTTCAAACTCAAACTGTGAGGACAACACTACCCTGATACTAGATCCAGAAAAGGACACAATGACAATAAAATCAAATAGTGCATACCAGCATCCCTGATAAACACAAGCAAGAAGAATTCTCAAACACTACCAAACTGAAGCCGCACATACAGAGATGACACACCGTGATCAACTAGGAATTGTCCCAGAGATGTAGGGGCAGCTCAATATATGGAAATAAAAAACACAGCATCAGCTGGGCAGTGATGGCGCATGCTTTTAATCCCAGCATTCAGGAGGCAGAGGCAGGTGAATCTCTGTGAGTTCGAGACCAACCTGATCTACAAAGAGAATGCCAGAATAGCCAGGGCTGTTACAGAGAGAAATCCTGTCTTGAAAAAAATTAAAAAATCTAAACAAACAACCCCCACCAAAAAAAACCCAAAACCACAATATCATCAACAAAACAACAAAAATTTCTTTCAGCTGATACAAAAAAACAATTTCATAAAATCCCATTAGTAATTTTATTTACACCTGCAAATCCCAACACTGAGAATGCTGTGGCAGGAAAATTTCTGTAAGCTGCAGGACAGGTTGAGCTATGGAGTGAGACCCTGTCTCAAAAACCAAAAGTAGGCAAATAAATAATCTAATTAAAATGGAGTCGACATTCCTTCATAATAAAAAGCCTCAAAAAATTAGGTATAGAAGGAATACATTTCAACACAATAAACAGCAGGATAAAAGCTATAGATGAAAAAGTCAATACAAATGAAGGAAAATTCAGATCATTTTCTCTAACATTAAGAACAAGACAGAGATATGTACTTTCATTATTTTTACTAAATACAATATTGGAAATCTTATTCAGGACAATATAGCAAGAGAAATAAAGTGGCAGGTGCCTAAGTAGAAAGGAGGAAGTGAGGGGCTGGGGAGATGGCTAAGTGGTTAAGACCACTGGCTGTTCTACCAGAAGACCCAGGTTCAATCCCAGCACATTTCACAACAGTCTGTATCTCCAGTTCCAGGGGATCTGACATCCCCATACAGCATACATGAAGGCAAAAACACCAATACACATATAAATAAAAATAATTGTAAAGGAAAGGTGAAACTATCCTACTCAAACACTTTGTCTAAGGAAAAACCTACCGAAAATAACTGTTAAAACCCATCAACTCAGTTAGTTCGTGAAATACAAAATGTACAAATAAACTTTGTGATATAGCAATAACAAAACTGCTAAGAAATTACAAAAGAAATTCCATTTATTTTATATTCAAAACACACACACACAGAGAGAGAGATATAAACAAACAAACCAATACTAAGAACAAATTCAACCAAGGAATTAATGGCCTCTGTAGCACGAATAATAAAAACCCAGAGACAGATATTGGGATTCGAGCTGAAGATTAGAAAAGCAAAGCAGCCAACCAGTAGCTCTTAGCTCTACCAAGGCTGAAATGGAGATCCAGTTTTCCCTGTGCCTGGAAACAACCTCACATGAGACCCTTTGCTTCTTCCTTATATAGCTGTCCAGTGCTGGGATTAAAGGTGTGAGCTTTGTTACTCTTCCAGACTGATTCAGTCTCAGACAGTCCTAGGTGGCCTTGAGCTCACAGAGATCCATCTGCCTCTGTCTCCTGAGTGCTGGGATTAAAAGTGTGTGCCACTGCCCAGCTTCTATGGCTGTTTGTATTCTGATCCCCAGGCAAGTTTTATTATATATTAAACAATATATCAGCACAGGTCTCTTCAATGAAAGCTCCAGGCTGTGAGTATACTCCACTAGACAGTACCTGCATTCCATCCTTAATACTGCAACAAACCAAATTAACCAATTGAAGGGGACATAAAATAGAAAGACATCCCACATTCATGGAACGAAAGAATGCTGATAAAATGTCTACACTATCCGAAGTGGTCTACAGATTCAGTTCAGTTTCTTACAAAATACTCAAGACTTCATAGAAATAGAAAAAAACAGATGCTAATGTTCTGCTTACATACATTAGGCACATACAATGCCTAATGGGATGACACAGGCTCGACTTCCTCAGTTCTACTGTAGTGAGCTATTACTACTCTATGGCATGACTTCTTTCTCCCAGTCTACCCCACCCCACCTTGCCCCAGGTGTTGATAGAAGGATATGCCCTAATAAACATCATGTACATTAAATTTTGTGTTAGGGAGATGGCTTTGCTGATGTGTTTATCACGTAAGCATGAGGACCTGAGTTCAAATCCCTAGCGCCCATGTCAAAAAGCCCAGCCCAGTGTGAGGTGTACTTGTAATCTCATTGCCGGGGAAATAGAGACAGGAAGCTTCCTGGGGCTTCCTGGCCAACTAGTCTAGCCAATTGGTAAGATCCAGGTTCAGTGAGAAACCAGTCTCAAAAAATGAGGGGGAGGGTGCATGAGAAAACACTTTGAGTTGACATCTGACCTCCACCCACATATGCACACACACAACCCACATGCCAAAACCAGACAAAAACCAAAACCCCACTTTTTTTTTTTTGTTTCAGAATCTAATTCTCAAAGAAGAAATTTGTGTTATACTTCAAACTTAAGAGTAGTGTGCAAATGGATTGTCATTCAAGTCTGTTATCTAACATGGGCCAAGAACCTTTCAAGGTGGCATGCATACAGTGTTGCACTTAATCTTTGTAACACTGGAAATAAGTAGTACTTCCCTGCTGAAGAAAGGGAAACAGCATTGGCAAAATGGCTCTTAGGGTGAAGGCAGTTGCTGCTAAATCTAACAACCTGAGTTCAGTCCTCAAGTTTAGCATGATGGAAGATGGGAACCTACTCCCACAAATTGTCCTCTGACCTCCATGCTAAATATTTACAATAGCATGCTAAATAAATATAAATCTTTAATGGGGGGTGTTAGAGAAATAGCTAAGCAGTTTAGGAGCACTGGCTGCTCTTCCAGAGGACCCAGGTTTCATTCCCAGCACCCACACAGTAGCTCACAACTGTCTGTAACTCCAGTTCCTAGAGTATCTGATGCCTTCTTCTAGTCTCCACATGCAGCAGGCATACACATGGCATATAGACATACATGCAGGCAAACCGCACATAATTACAAAATAGCAATTTAAATTAAAAAACAATTTAGCTGGGCATGGTGGTCCACACATTTAATCCCAGAATTTGAGAGGCAGAAGTAGGAGTGAGTTCCAGGACAGACAGGACTACATAGAGAGACTGTGCTGCAGAAGAATTTATAAAAGAAAAGCAAACAATGGGCAGTAGTGGCCCACGCCTTTAATCCCAGCACTGGGGAGGCAGAGGCAGGTGGATCTCTGTGAGTTCAAGACCAGCCTGGTTTACATACTGAGTTCCAGGAAAGTCAGTACTGTTACACAGAGAAACTCTGTCTTGGAAAAACCATAAAAATAAATAAATAAACAAACAAATAAAAGATAGATGGATAGATAGATAGATAGATAGATAGATAGATAGGAACAAACATAAAGAACTGAGAATGGAGAGGTGGCTCAGTAGTCGAGTGCTTGCTACTGTTTCAAAGGACCAAAGTTCAATTCTTAGCAATCTACATAGAGAGACACACAGCAGTCCATAACTCCAGCTCCAGGGGATCTGTCACCCTCTTCTGCCTCTGTGGGCATCCATGCACACATGTGCACACCTATGCACAAACACACACAACATAAATTTTAAAAAATAAAGGAAATATACTTTTTAAAAAGAACAGAGAACAGTTAGTAACTGAACATCTAGTAGAATCTGAAGTCATGTAATTTGACTCATTATTGTGCCTATCATACAAAATATCTGATATTTTGTTTTTGTTGTTGTCGTTGTTTTATTTTGAGACAGGGTTTCTCTGTGTAGCCCTGGCTGTCCTGGAACTCACTCTGTAGACCAGGTTGGTCTCAAACTCAGAGATCTGCCTGCCTCTGCCTCCCAAGTGCTGGGATTAAAGGTGTGTGCCAGCAATGCACCGCACTGTATATGCTATTCTTAAGGAGGAAACCGATAACAAACCATGTCTTGTAAGTCATCAATATGGAACAGATATAATTTGGAAAATAAAATGGTCAATGACCCATAAGGTCTCTGGAGTAACTGCTGACACCTGCATCCTTCTTTTGTTGAAATTCTGCTAGAAAGGATACCTTTCTAAGGGCTGGAAAGGTGGCTCAGTGATTAAGATCACTGACTGGTCTCTCAGAGGTCTTGAGTTCACTTCCCAGAAACCACATGGTGACTCACAACCATCTATAATAAGATCTGGTGCCCTCTTCTGGCGTGGAGGAATACATACATACAGAACACTGTATGCATAATAAATAAATAAATCTTTTTTTTTTTTTTAAGAACATGTTTCTAATGAGAAAATTCTACTATGATTCTGATTTCCTAATCTAAATGTACATTACCTTTATACAGGACTATGCTCTGAGAAAACTGACACCGTCCTCAGGAGTTCTGCTGGGGCAGTCACAGCTGGGCCTACTTACTGTTTACCTTCCTTCCTAGGGAACACCAGGTAGGGTCATGTGACCCTCACCTGAGTATCCAGCCACCCTCCCCCCTCAACCAGTTGTAAGATATTCTCTCCTAATTGCTCATGGTCTTGGGGGAGGCTCTAGAAAGCAGAGGCGGGGAAGGGTGGGGGTGGTTCCATGTGTAGAGCCATGGAGAAGCCATCACCTGCTGATGCACTCTGCCAGTATGGCTGCTTTAGCATCACCTACACTACTGCTGGTAACCTCTTACCCGTTGCTCTGTGAGGAAGGCTAATAAATCCCTCGGTTCCCCTGGTAAATTTTGGTGGAATTGTACCTTGCCCGGGGATGGGGTGGGGGTGGGGGGTAGGGGTGCTTAGGAGGAGGGGATAGATGGTTTTTTACATCTCTCCCAGGGAAAGAATTTTGTCAACATGGTTGATGATATTTAGTCTCTCTCAATAATGATTCTATAAAATTGTCAAAGCTTATTATAGTTGAAATTACTCTAAAGTCCAAAGTGTTTTGTTTGATTTCTCCTCTAAAAAGGGTCTTTTTCTATTATAGTCCATGATCCATCAGATAGATATTTCAAGTTGTGTTTGAGTAGTATATTACTGCTTTAGGGGGAAAAAAAGTATCTTTGTGGTTGGGAGATAGTTCACTCAGTAGAACAGCTGGTGTGCAAAGTTGAGGAGCAGGGGTTGGATCCCAGCACCCACATAAAAAGCAGCCACATCTGTAATCTCATCACCTTGACTCCAACCTCCAGCCTACACACACACAAACACACACTATCTTAGTTGGCAGATTGCTAGTGAAATTGTTTCCTTTAGAAATAAAATAAGGCTTTCTGTTATTAACTGGCAGGTTCCAAAGAGCAAAGGTGCCCCTCTGAAATATTTTTATTAGCTGTAGATAAGCATGCTGACAGATACAGAGGGAATGAAGTGCTCTGCTCTTGAGAAACAGCCAACTGCTTATCTCTGACTTTACCTCTATGGTTTGTTATTGAGTCAGCAACTTTTTTTTTCCTTCAGTCAACTAGTCATTCCCAAGGTGAACCTTTGACCTCTACAGCCTTTGCAGTTTCCCCAAAGAGATCAACATATATTAGTTAATTGAACTATCAGTTGAGTTTAGATTTAGTTTTAAGTAACTAATCCTACCTTCTTATCATCTTCTTTCTCTAGAATTGATACATGAACAGGGCCAGTATGTGGGCTCAGCTTGTCAAGGTGCTCACCATCAAGACAGATAATCTGAACTCTATCCACATGGTAGGAGAGAATCTACTCCCTGTGGGTTGTTTTCTGACCACATGCATGGCATGGCCACACATCCCCACACATAAACACAGAAATGAATACATATAAATTATAATTAAAACCTTTTTTTGTAAAGAAAAAAGACAAATATCACATTTATGGCAGTTTCCATATCTGCCCTGGATCTTTCAAAGAGCAAACAGGAATATAAATATGCATATGTACTATAAATTACCTTGCAATATGAAATAAATTATAAGTAAGTAAGAGGAATGCCTAGAATGAGCTAATGCTTCATAACTATTCTGGGTAGCAACTTCCTCTAATTAGAAAACTGTCTAAAGGCTAATTTTAGATCTTAAACACAAGCAAAAAAGAAAAACCTTAAAACCTAGTTTATTAATTTCTTCAAATCATCAATATTCTAAGAACATAAACAACACAATGAAAACACCTAGGAAGTATACGTAGAAATGAATAAGTCAGAAAACAAGTTGAAGAAATATTTGGAAATAAGGTCTTAGAATAATCAGTCTGGCAAAACCACTCCTCAGACAGTGTGAGGTCATGCTGCAGATAACAGAACCCTTCTGGAGCCTTCCACCTGAAGTTCCCAGTGTTATGCTGACACTATCAAACAGCAAATATTACTACCCCTATCTTATAGGTGGGGAACCTGAGATAGCGAGAGGACCAATACCTGACCTAAGAATGTGTAGTGTGTCAGCAATGAGCCCAGATTTTTATTTCAGAAATCCAAACTACATTTCTGTTTGAATCACTAGGTCAGCTTTTCAAATGCCTCCCCAGACATTCATTGGCATAGCTTTCTATGCATTGTACTTCCAAAATGGATTATTATCTTCTGCAAACAATTCAATGAAATATTTTTGTTGTAAGCCATGTTTTTTGTTTGCTTGTTTGTTTTGTAAAGATGTAAGAGAAGATTTTAAAAAACAAAAGTTCGTTCTGGACTCAGAAAATTATTCACATTAGTTTTAGGTTATTAATAAAACCAATTTCAGCTATTTAATCATACAGCCATCATGAAATCGCTCCAGCTATGTTGTCATGCATTATGTGTGTGTCATGCATTATTTGGGGAAGAGGAAGACTTAAACCAGAGACGTCTAGGAGTTATTTTACACCTTCTATGGCCTCCTAACTCAAATTTGGCCCTGAAAATACTTTAATCAGTATGGGAACATATTTAGAGGAAGTAGGGGAGTTCTTGGTTACTACCTTTTAGAAAATACTACTCTCAAGCCAGGCATTGGTGGTGCATACCTTTGATCCCAGCACTGGGGAGACAGAGGCAGGTGGATCTCTGTGAGTTCGAGGCCAGCCTGGTCTACAGAGTTATTTCCAGGACAGGCTCCAAAGCAATACCGAGAAACCCCGTCTCACAAAACAAAACAAACCAAACAAACAAACAAATAAAAAAAAGAAGGAAAAAGAGAAAATACTATTCTTATATTCTTGGGCTGGAGAGATGGCTCAGCAGTTAAATATACTAGCTGCTGTTTCAAAGGTTTGATTCCTAGAACTGACATGGTGACTCACAACTACCCACAACTGCAGTCCCAGGGGATCTGATGTCCTCTTCTTCTTCAAAGGCATTGACCACATATATGCAAGCAAAACGCCTATATACATAAAGTGAAAATAAAGGGAATTTTTAATTAAGAAATACTACTCAAACTTTAGTTTTCCTCTCCTATAACCTTTCTTTCTTTCTTTTTTTTTTTTTTTTTTTTTTTTTTTTTTTTTTGAGACAAGGACTCATATTGAAGCCCTGGCTGACATAGAACTTGCTATGTGAACCAGGCTGGCCTTAACCCACTTGTCTCTGGCTCCTGGGGGCTGGGATTAAGGCATGTGCCACCTACGTTCAGCTATTACAAGTCTTTTATAATCTATTTTATGAACACAAACTTTGTAGTGTGCTACTTCTGACAAGAAGCACAGATCCATATAAATTGTTTATATTCTAGCAACAACAAATTCTTTTGCTAAAAGCACACTGGAATCATGGGACAAGAATAAAGTTTTGTAATAGCTTCCTGTAAGTTCTAACTAAATTTCAAAATAGAAATTGTATATCTTTCTTTCTCATGTTGGCCTTAGCTAAGAACTAAGGATACCAAAAGGAGATCCAGTTAATTTTGGGCTGAGAGTGGTGTAGAACATTGGAATGTCTGAGTGCCTTTTCCCTAGCTCCTTTGTGGGTGGGTGAAATTGTGGCCACAAGGACCATCTGTAAACAGGACACTGTTTCTCACTTAGCTGTGCTTTTTGTGTAGACAAAGCACTGAAATCCACATCTCAGGTTCTCCTTAAGCTTTTGTATAGCTTTGTGGTAGACAGAGCAAGCCATGGGTATGGGTTTCGAAGACAGAGGCTCTGGCTTGTTCTGCCTTTAGCCAACCTCAGAACATCAAGCAGCTTACCTTTCCAAGTTCCAACTACTTCCTTTCTGAAATAGAGATGATCATAATACATCTCATGTGTCTAAGTTTATGAGAATTAAACCAGATAATGCTAGAGAAATGTGTATGTACGCACACACTCACATACTCACACTCACATATATATCAGTCATAACCATTTACATAGGCAGCAATGAAAATGAAAAAGTACTTGCATATTTGAAGCTGGATATGATAGCACACACCATGCATCTCAATACCAGGAAAGCAGAAACAGGAGGATCACAGTTCAAGGCCATCTTTGGCTACATAGTAACCATGAAGCTACCCTGGATTACATGAACTCCAGTTTTAAAAAGATAAAGAATAGCCAGGCAGTGGTGGTGCACACCTTTAATCCCAATACTCGGGAGGCACAGGCAGAGGCAGGTGGATCTTTGTGAGTTCTGAGGCCAACCTGGGCCAGGATAGGCTCCAAAACCACACAGAGAAACCCTGTCTCAAAAACAACAACAACAAAAAACCAGTATATGTATATGTGTATGTATCTGCATATGTCTGAATAACACATGTTTACTTTGTACAAGTTGGGTTTTTTGAGTTTTGAATTGGGTTATTCTTTTAACGTATGTGTATATGCTGATGTATCTGAAATGGTTAAGAGTACTCTCTGCTCTTCTATAGAACCTGAGTTTGAGTGTCAGTAGCCACAAGGTGGCTCACTACTTATCATCTGTAACTCAGGTTCCAAGACTTCAGACACCATCTTCTGGTCTCTGCAGGCATTAGACACTAAATGGTGCACATACAAGTCGTCAAAACACCCATATACATAAAAAATTGAAACATGAACAAAAACAAATTACACTCAATGATTAAAATAAATAAATAAATAGGATTTTGTCATTGCTGTGTTTTATTTTGTTTTGATGTGTGTGTATGTGTGTGTATAAATGCTGAAGCCTGAGGGGACCAGAGAAGGGTGTTGGATTCTCCTAAAGCTAGAGGTTCAGGTGGCTGTGAGCCTCCCAATTGGGTGTGCTGTTAGTCAAACTTTAGTCCTCTGCAAGAGCAGCAAAAGCTCTTAACCAGTGAGTAATCTTTCCAATCTCTCTTCTTTTGCTTTGTTTTGTTTATTTTGTAGTTTGTTTTTGAGACAGAGTCTCACTATATAGTCCAAGCTGGTTTGGACCTCATAGAGAGCCACCTGCCTCTGCCCCAGGGGCCTGGGGTTAGTCAGCCCTCTAACTGACTGCTTTTGGTTTTTTTGAAGAGGTTACTTGGGTTCATAATTCTAGAGCATCTGTTCATGGGTCACTAACTCCATGTTTGGGCTTGTGGGAAAAGGGAGAGAGAGAGAGCATCGTGGCAGCAGGAGCTTGTGCTAGCCACGGCTGCTAACTTCATGGCAGTCAGGGAACAGCTGAGCAAGGATTTATTTCAAGTTTAATGATCTATACAGCCACTTCTAATTCTATAACCAGCCAGATCTTCTCCATCACTATTATTTTCAGCTTTTCTTTCTCCCTCCTTTTGTATTTTGTAAGCGTTCTGTTTGATGCAGTCAGATTTGTAACCAAGTGCTTACACGTTCCTATTTCTTGTTCAACAGGTGGAGATTATCTCGTCCTGAGATTCCGGGGGCTGATACGCCTCGTTAAAGCTCCCGGGTCTTTGGCATGGCAGAGCACCCAGCTGCTTTTTTTCTATTTTTGGAAGGGTTGCAGAAAATCTTCTGTCAAAAGTTTAAAACTTTCCACTGCCCAGTAAGTAGACTAGCTCGCTCCTGGCAAAAGGCACCTCGTTGGGTCACATAAAGCCCCTATCACCGTTTTTTAGCCTTGTTTATTAGCTGCCTTGCTAGATAGAGCCATGTATATTTCGTTGGCGTTATGAGGCTGATAAATCAGCATTAAAATGAAAGATACTCTAGGGACAGCCTTCATTTTAAGAGCAATCCAAGAAAAAAGGGGTACCCTTAGTATTGTTAAGGAGATTAGTGCGTTTGTCAGCCACTGTACTTAAAGGAAAATCCTAAAGAGGGAAGACCAAATAAGGCTCTCAATACTGAAAGAAACTAGTCTCTGAAGGTCTATGGCAATTAAATGTAGGAAATTCTTCTGAGGCTTAAAAACATCTCAAAAGCACACATTTCAAAAAGTACTTTTGTTAGTAGTTTGAGAAAAATAGATTTGATACTTGTCTTTAAATAAGTTGATTGACTTATTTATAAATCTTGAGGAATTTGTGAATGGAAGAAAATCATAATAACTAAAACTGGCCTCACTCTTAGATCTGACCCCCCCATAGCTCACCATTTGCATACTTATTCATATTCGTAGATTTATTTTTATTCCTACCATGTCAAACTAGAGAGGAACTGAAGCAACCTTAAAACAAAAAAACAAAAAAACAAAAAACCTCAACAATGCTTTGTAAACTACATTCTTCAGAGGTACTATTGTTTCTATTGTCTGTCATCTGTCAATTACAATAATAAAGGAGTGGTTCTAAAAATTCTAAAAGCAAACAAACAAACAAACAACCTACCAAAAGGCCAAGAGTACTCTGTCCTATTTTGCTTTTGACCTTACCAGAGATAAAACCAGGGGAAAGAAACTGCCTCTATTGCCTGTCTCTTTGCCAAGAAGCCTCATCTTAAAAGAGGATTAGTCACAAGTGAAGTGTGGATTTGAAGCAATATCCCAGATAATTCAATTGTCAGAAGCCCCTGTAATCCTCACAGGGTGACACTCACAAAGTGGATTCTTCCCGACTTGGATCTCCAGCTGGTTCTCCCCAGCTGACACTGCTAGAATGAGCTAATGCACCCGTCTGTACTGTGAATTATCATTAATTGGCAGATAAATGGGTAGAATTGTGTTAAGGGGCTTCTTCTTTATTTTTGATTGGAAAGAGTAAAGTTTGTGGGGGGTTTAGAGGTGTATCTTGGTAGCAGAAATGCTTGCCTACTTTGCATAAGGCCCTGGGTTCAATCCCTAGCACCACAAAGGAAAAAAAAATATAGACAACAACTTTGTGGAGGGTATCTTCAGTGAGTGTGTGTGTGTGTGTGTGTGTGTGTGTGTGTGTGTAGAGAGAGAGAGAGAGAGAGAGAGAGAGAGAGAGAGAGAGAGAGAGAGAGAGAGAGAGCTTTACACAGAATGAGATTAATACAGGTAAAAGCCCTGGTCTGAGAATCATCCAGCAAGCCAATGTGAGTAGAAGGTATAAAACTGTAAGGGTGTAAGTAAGACCCATAATGCCCCACTACTCAAATATGAAAATTCTGAGCCCTAATCAATCCTGCTGTTCTAATCACAAGGGTTTCATGCTTAATTAAATGGAACAAAATCAATGTACTTATTATGAAGTAATTGTACTTATAATTTATGTGAAGCAGGAATATTTTAGGATCTTAAAAAAATCCACAGAGCTATAATCACAACACTTGGAAAGTTGAAACAGGAGGATCAATCATGAATCTAAAGCCAACTCTCAGACACATTGAGTTCAGGGCCAGTTTGAACTATCTTGAGACCCTAATTATTTTTTTTAAAGGTATATCCATAAATAAAATTGTAATAAACCCTGTTTAAACAGAGTTATGATCACAGTACTATTTGCTCAAACATCTACAGTTTGGAACAGAATTTGATAGAGCATTTGTCTCTGCTCTGGTTGATATTTATGGTGGTGATGATGCCTTTAATCCCATACAGGAGGCTGAGGCAGGCAGGTTTTTTTGGCAAGTTCAAAGCCAGCCAGTCTGATCTACAAGTTTGAGGACAGCTAGGGTGATACAGTTAGATCCTGTCTCAAAAAAAAAAAAAAAAAAAAAGAAAAGGAAAGGACAAAGAAAGGAAAAGAAAGAGCTGGTGTGATGTTTAATCATATGTGCCAGTTAATTGGGCTAGATTGTAGTCCCTAGTATTTGGCCAAACACCAACCTGGATGTTTCTATAAAGGTTTTGTTTTGTTTTTGATGAGATTACCATTTAAAGGGGTCTTGATGAGTCATGCCTTTAATTCCATTAGAGGCAGAGACAGGAGTGTTGCTGCCAGTCCAAGACCAGGCAAGTCTATATACTGAGTTTCAGGATAGCCAGCACTACAGAGTGAGGCTCTCTCAAAATCAAAGGCAAGAGATTTAAACAGGGATAGGGTGGGAGTATGGAAAGCCCTAAGAAAACCCATTACTTTGTAATTTAATAAAGAAAAAGAACAGTAACTCAGTAAGTTTCTTTTTCAAAAGAGGTTAAACTGGACAGTGATGGCACTCGACTTTAATCCCAGCACTTGGGAGGCAGAGGCAGGTGGATCTCTGTGAGATTGAGACCAGCCTGGTCTACAGAACCAGTTCCAGGACAGGTCCCAAAGCTACAGTAATGTGACTCCTGGGAGTCATGGGTCATCAAAGGAAATTTAATGCCAAGTATTGGATATCTCCCTATTAGCTGTTGATAAGGGATGCTGATGGAGGAAGTCCTTCTGTATGCTCTGAATGTTTGTTCATTGGTTGATGAACAAAGCTGTTTCAGCCAGTGGACAGGCAGGATGGGGCTATGAGACTAGAATTCTGGGAAGAGGATGCAGAGAGTGAATCACCAGAGAGACACTGTCTAGCTTCCAAGGAAAGAAGAGGTCCAGACATCATCAATAAGCCAAGACCACATGGAGATAAAACAGAGTAATAGAAGTGAGTTAATAATTAAGAGAGAGCTAGCCAATAAGAAGCCTGAGCCATCAGCCAAACAGTTTATAATTAATATAAGCCTCTGTGTGTTTATTTGGGATTAAACAGGTGTGTGGCCAGGTGGGACAGAAACTTCTGTCTACAAGATGCCCCCTAGACACCTCCAAACAATACAGGCTATTGCCATTGCTCTTGGTTGCCCAACAGAACTAGATAATCAGACCCTATTGTTGAAAATGCTATGCTCTTTTCTTGCAGGACATAGGAGAATCAAGCTGTAATTTACCTGGAAACTTCCTGCTGAGTAGCTTTCTTAGTGCTGGAAAATGCTATGGAGGCTGAGGAAGGGGGTGGTCATCAATGATTTGCCTAGAAGTGGACACTGCGTCCTACAATACCTACCTGCCACAAGGTATGCCCACTGGTGAAGTAGTGGCATGAATGCTATGGGGGGTAACTAATCACTTTTTTTTTTTTTTGCAGGGGGTGGGGGGCTTTGAATCAGGGTTTCTCTGTAGTTTTAGAGCCTGTCCTGGAACTAGCTCTGTAGACCAGGCTGGCCTTGAACTCAGAGATCCACCTGGGAGGATAGGGGACCTAACAGAAGCAATTTAAGGGAAGAAATATTTATTTTAGCTCACAGTTGGGATACTACAGTAGTGTTCATAGAGGCAGGAGCTCATGGTGGATCCTTAGGCTGGATATTACTTTAACTATGTAAAAGTATGCTACATTTGTTTATGCTGCATTTGTTTAAAGATGTAAAAAAGTGTTGTCTTGCCTGCCTAAGGCACCTGATTGGTCTAATAAAAAGCTGAATGGCCAATAGCTAGGGAGAGGTGGGGCTGGAGAGCAGAGAGAATAAGTAGGAGGAGAAATCTAGATTGAGGAAGAAGAGAAGAGAGAGAATGAGGGAGAAAGAGAGGGAGACTCCTGGGGCAAGCCAGCCAGGCAGCTGCCAGCCAGCCAAACACAGAGGAAAATAAGAAACACAGAATGAAAGAAAGGTAAAAAGCTCCAAGGCGAAACATAGATAAAGAGATACAGGATAAAACAAGAGCTAAGATAAGGCTGAACATTCATAACTAATAACAAGTCTTTGTATCATGACCTAGAGAGCTGGTTGATGGCCCAAAAGAAAACCTGTTCCAGGACCATCCTCACATCTCAGTAGGTCAGAAAGGAGGGCTGTATTGGAACCCTCAAAGACCTGCCTACAGTGACCCACTTTCATCAGTCATGCTCCTTGACATAAAAGTTCTGCAAGCTCCCAAAATGCCACCAGTCCGGAGAACTGTGCTCAAGAAGAGGAGCCTGAGGGGGCATTTCTGAGTCAGCACAGAACACTATCTAAATTTTAGTACTTGATTTTTTTTTAAAGTCATATAAAATAAGTCTAAAAATATTTTTAATATGATACTCAGAGATAAAAAATTGTTTTACAGAAGAACATGTGATAACAATGCAATTAATAAAAGAACATGTAATGATAATGCAATTAACAAAATTGTTGCAAATAAAGAAACAAATGTCAAATGTTCATTTTTTTACAAAGAAATAAGATTATCATAGAATATAACTTTATTGTTTGGACTGAGGGAATTTGCATCTAGACCATGTGACAATGTTAGCGTTTTAACATTAGGCTTTGTTTTTTTTTTTTTTCTTCTTTTTCTTTTTGGTTGTTTGTTGGTTTGTTTTTGTCATGCTGAGAATTGAATCCAGGGTCTCATTCATTCTAGGCAAGTAAGTGCTCTACCACTGAGCCATAACCCCAGCCCCTCAAGCTTACTCTTATATTTAGAACTACTTGTGCTGCCTGCACACTAATACATCTTTCTTTCTGGAAATGAAGTAGGAAGGGGCTTAGGCAGAGATCACAGCTTGGGAACAGGATGGGTAGGACTTATCCCATCTCACCATCCCTTCATAGTGTCTCCTTACTTGTACTAATGTACTTCCCAGGAAGCTGCTACGGTTTTTAATTAGGTTTGCAACTTTGATAAAAGGCAGACCTCTGTGAGTTCGAGGCCAGATTGGTCTACTGCGCTAGTCCAGGACAGCCAGAGCTGCTGCACATAGAACCTTGTCACAGAGAGAGAAAAAAAAAGTAATGACCATTCTTTCTTGTTCAGTGTTATGAAACTGAAAAGCATTAACTGAAATCACATTCTTCTGTCTCTAATTTTCCACTGTGGCTATTTTTCCTTCCATTTCCTAGCCATATTTAATAATTCTTATTATTAGACTCAAATTTAGTGGCCTGCTTGTAATACCAGCACTTGGGAGGCTAGGGCAGGAAAATTACCACAAGCTAAAGACCAACCAGGACTGCACGGTGAATGTAGGACTCGCTGGGCTACAGTATGAGACTCTATCTCCAAAAAAAAAAATTAGCATTTATTTTTAATTTGTATAATTTAATAGTTTAGAAACTAAAAAACTGTAAAAAATACAAAAACAACAACAAAAACCCAAAAAACAAGGCTTTTGTGTATCTAGCCCTAATTAAAGAAGGTGAACACTATCAATGCAGGTAGAGGCCTGGGGGATGTAGTTCAGTTGGTAGAGTGCTTGTACAAGGTTCTGGGTTCGAGTCCCAAACTGAACTGAGTTTACACTTATTACATACTAATTTCCCTTCTACTATCTTAAAAGTTATCATTTTTTTGATTTAGTGTTTTTTTTTTTACTCCTTAGCATTTAAAAATATTTTACTCTTCAAGTGTAGTGGGACATATCTGCAATTAATCACTCAGAAGGCAGAAGCAGGAGGATCAGGAGTTCAAGATTAGTCTGAGTCACATTTGAGGCCCACCTGGAATTTATGAGACTGTCCCATAAACTAAGGGGAAAACTAATTACAGTTATACATATTCCTAGGTAACCTCTACCAGTGTTGTCTACATATTTTTTAAAAGTCTATTTTATTTTATGTGCATTAGTGTTTTGCTTGCATGTTTGTCTGTGTGAGTGTGTCAGATTGCTGGAACTGGAGTTACAGATGGTTGGGAGCTGCCATGTGGGTGCTGGGAGTTGAACCTGGGTTCTCTGAAAGAGCAGTGAGTGCTCTTAACCATTGAGCCATCTCTCCAGCCCTCTATTGTCTACATTTTGAAGCTTTATGAGATGGCATTATTCCACATGTATCCTGAAATCTGTTTTTTGTTTATTGCTTGTTTTGCTTTTGATAGAGTGTTATTCTGTAGCCTAGGCTGGCCTCAAGTTTATGACAGTCCTGTTCCAGCTTCCTGAGTGCTGGTATTAGAGTCATTTTGATTTCCTAAAATTGTATTTGTGAGAATTACCCTTCCTTTTATTACCTCTGCTGCTTGACATTTCATTGTATGGACATCCTTTGACTTATTTACCTATTCTCTTGTTGATAGACATGGTGCTTCTAATTCTTGCATTTATGAATGATAAAAAATTCTTGTGCTTACCTCATTATGAATTTTGGTGACTTCCTTGTGGCTGTGATCTATTTAATACAAAATTGCACCAAGATAAGAAAAGTATGTCAAAATATAATCAACACACTATTTCTGTCATTAAGAATGTCTCAGTAGGGAAATGAACTAACTTGGACAGTGTATGTAGTTGATTTAATGATGTAGCTGATTCCCTTCCTTGAATAAGATCCTTATCTTGTTAGGGTCCAGTGACAGAGTTGGAGATTGTAGACCATTCTGTTGGATCAGAAGCATGGATTCAACTTTACCTCATGCTTCTACATTGATCTCCAGAGTCACACAAAGTTACACACCTATCCAAAGTGGGTAAAATCCTCATCATTTTGTCTCTGTCAATACATGGAGTTTTTTTTTTCTCTCTTTCTTTCTTTCTTCCTTCCTTCCTTTTTTTTTTTTTTTAACAGGATTTCTCTGTAACTTTGGAGGCTCTCCTGGAACAAGCTCAGTAGACCCAGCTAGCCTCAAACTCACAGAGATCTGCCTGTCTCTGCCTCCTGAGTGCCTGAGTGCTAGGATTAAAGGCGTGTGTAACCACCACCTAGTTTTTCACTTTTGACAATTCAGTGGGTATGAACTAGTTTAATTTCTAAATATTGTGTGTGTGCGCACACACACACACACACACACACACACACACACAAATCACATATGTATATATCAGAAGACAACTCATGGGAGTTAGTTCTCTCCTTCCGTTGTGTGGGTCCCAGGGATTGAACTCAAGTTACTAGGCTCTGTGTCATTCTGTCAGCCATGTATTACAGGAAGCATGGTGACAGGCAGGCAGGCATCAGACTGAACACTTACATTCTGATGTGCAGGCAGAAATGGAGTGCACCTGACATAGGCTTCTCAAACTTTGAAGCCCATCCCCAGCGGCACACCTCTTCTAATAAGTCTATGGGTATTCCAACAAGGCCACACCTCCTAATCCTTCCCAAACAGTTCCACTAACTGGATACCAAGCATTTACTATAGGAGCCTATTGAGACCATTCTCATTCAATCCACCACACCATCCTATCACTCCATTCTTGTCCTGTGAGATGTTATTTGTGCTTCTGTTATTTAGCTGACTTTCTGCACTCCTGTCTCTATCACCACTCATCTGGCTCACCTGTTTTGGTCCTCTCTGTGGTAGAACTCTTATTCTTGCATTCTAAATAAGGCTCAGGAATATAATCAGAAGAACCCTTTTCTTTACTCTTATATTCTTTTCTCAGGTACCCTTCTAGGTTTCTTCCCTGAGGGAGATCAGTCTCTCCTGGATGACTCTGGCAGGTACTATGACTTTTCTGATCAATTTCAATTAATATAAAAACTTTAAAAAATTATGTGTGCGTATATGCATGTGTATGTGGGTCTGCTGTGAGTGTGCTGGTGCCCACCGAGGCTGCAAGAGGGCCTCAGAGTCCCTGCAACTGGAGTCACAGGTATATAAGCCACCTTATGTGGGTGCTGGAAATGGAACTGAGGCCCCTAGAAAAGCATTATGCTCTCTTAATTGCTATGCCACATCTTCTGCCTGAGGTAGAAAATCTTATATCATATTAGTTTTTAAACTGTTACTTCAGTAAGGAAACATGAAGTTCAAATGATTAATCAAAATTTCAATCAAAAGCCTATTATCTTACCTACTCAGCATTTTCTGAAGCTGTGTTGTCTCTTAAGGAAAAGGGAATGGTTTGACTTTTTAATTAACTAATTAATTTTCCCTCTGAACTGTTTCTCTGGGTACAAGTTTCTGATTTTTGTTTCTGCTGTGCCTAGAGAGGGATGGAGAAGGCTGGGGAGCATTAGAAGGAATTCAAGGAAATTCTTTTTACTTGCTTTTGTGGGTGCTAAGGATTAGACCCAGTACCTATGTGTGCTAGGCAAACACTGCGTTCCTGAGCCACAACTCCAGTACAATTGCTTGTCTCAGGTAACACACACTGATCTTGAACTCCTAATCCTCCCTGCTTTGCTTACGAGATGCTGGGATTACAAGCATAAACTCTCATGCCTAAGGTGCAAAAGCATTAGTACCTGCTTGGTAGAACCATAGAGTGATTGTGTTAAACCAAGTCTGGGGAAATGTTTAGAGCCAAGGTTTTTATTTAGATTCTTTTTTCTTTCTCTGGATTTTTGAAAAGATAGTATCTTGCATGGCAGCACTGGCTGGCCTGGAACTTGCTATGTGGACCAACAGGCTTCCCTAAAACTTGCCATGATCCTCCTGTCTCTATATCCTGGGTGCTGGGTTGACAGTCATGAGCAACCATGCCTGGCTTCCTTGGGTTCTTTAATTTTATTTTTTTTTACTTCTTTAATATGTAATATATGCACACAAGTTGTGGGATATTTGTACATTGTGTGAAGATTTATTTGCTGTGATTTCTGGAGAGAGGAAGAGGAGATGAATCTAGGTGAGAGAGACTCAGAATGCGTCAGACACATAGAATGGAAAGAAAGATAAAATGCCATGAGGCAAAATGTAGGTTAATATAAATGGGTTAATTTAGTTATGAGAGCTAGTGGGTCAAGCCTAATCCAAGGCTGAGTTTCCATGATTAATAGTAAGTCTCCATGACATTATTAGTGAGCTGGCTGGTGGCCCAAGAAGAATCCAGCTACACACATAGTTCAAATTCAAAAGTACAAAGGAGGGGTTGGAGAGATGGCTCAGCAGTTAGGAACACTTGTTGCTCTTGCAGAGGACCTGGGTTCAGTTTCCAGCACCGAGATGGTGGTTCACAACTGTCCATAACTCCACTTCTAATGAATCTGATGCTTTCTTTTGACCTCCACATGCACCAAGCATACACATGGTGCACAGACACACATGCAGGCAAAACACACAAAAAATAAAACAAATATATCTATAAAATAAAATAAGGCAAGGGAGAATGGCTGCTAAGTCTTCCTCTTAGCTCTGATCACTGGATTCCTTACACATAGTCAGTGTTAGCACTCTTCTGTACCCCTTTGGAGGTTTACTACATCACATCTCTCTCCCACCCCATCACCACCCCCTTCTTTCAGTACTGGAATTGAACCTAGGACTTTGTACATGCATAGGCTCTATCAACTGAATCATATCCCCAGTCCATAACCAACATTCTCTTGACTTGGGCATGCTTGTGCGTGTACACACACACACACACACACACACACACACACACACACACGTTTTATATTTGAAGATAGATGGATGACTCTATTTTCTTGCAAAGAATGATTTTATTGATATCCTTAGTTTTCACTTAAATCCATTGTGTGATCCCTCCTCGGGGGTGAGTGGGGAGATGGAAGAAATGTCTACTCACCCAAGATAGGGCACTAACAACAGACCAAAGAAACTATTCCACCCAGGTCTAGATTAGTGAACCAATGACTATTGGGGACACTCACAGAAGCATGGGCAACGGGTTACTTTCAGGAGGACAGGTAACCCTCAAAGGCAGCTGCATCATGGTAAAGCTTGCCCCAGCATGGATGGTCTCACTAAAGCTTCATCCTGAGCGTTCCCTGACCAACATGTAGTCAGTTCTACCTAAGACAGTTTCCATCATCTTAACAGTTCTTTACTGCCAATGTAAGTTTGTGAAGGGGCACTATGAATCTTAAAATCATCTGAGCTTCCCGAGTCTTGTAAGTTTTGGGCTCTGTTTGTTTCATGAGTCTCTCCCCTCCTTCTAGAAGATAATGTCTACACAATATCTGTCTGCCAGAATACCATATCCAATAGAAAGCTCAGAGTATGTTGAGAAGACAAATGGTTCAGAGGGAGTAAGAGAAAAAAGAGAGAATAGTGATGGTGGTAGGATGAATGTCATCACAACTATCATATGTATGAAACAGTCCAAGGATAAATGTAATTTATTTTTAACAGTATTCATTTATTTATTTATTGTGTTTTTGAGACAGGTTTCTCTACATAGTTCTACCTATCCTGGGATTCACTCTGTAGATCAGGCTGGCCTCAAACTCACAGAGATCCACCTGCCTCTACCTCCTGAGTGCTGGGACTAAAGGTGTGCACCATCACCACCTGGATTATTTCTAATATTTTTATTAATACTTTGAGAATTTCATACCATGTGTTTTGATAATATTTACCTCTCCCCAACTCTTCTCAGATTTACTACACAACTGTTTCTCTCTCATCTTGAAAACCCATGGTATTCATTTTGTTCTGCCTATATACTCTTGGCTCCATTCCCTGGAGCGCAGTTGACTTCCCATGGGTAATACACTTAAAAAAAAAAACTGACAGTTTCTTTTCCATATTATTTGACAGTATCTCCTCAGCTGGAAATGGAACTTCATGCCTGCCTCCCAACTCCATGCTTGAATTTTGCCAGACTTGAGCTTCAGCAGGTCTTGGGCCTGTTGTCACAACTGCTGTGAGCTCAAATGTGCAACTGTCCCACTATGTTTGAAAGCACTGTTTTCTTATGGTCATCCACCAAAAATATTTCCATCTTGTGCTCTTGGATGACAGCTCAGATTTAGAACAATGGGGTCTCATCTGGGGCTGATCACTCTGTAGTTTCTTATTCTCTGCTTCTTGACCAGTCATGAGTCTGTATTAATCACCATCAACCACTATAAGAAACTTCCCTGATGAGGGTTGAGAGATACACTAATCTATGGGTATAGCAATATGTCATTAAGAATTAGTTTGATACTATGTCCATTTAGCAGAATAACCATAGGTTCTTCCCTACATCCTATGATCTATCTAGGTACATGTTGTTGGCCTCAACAATAATGCTAAGTGTAGCATCTTATGGAGCAAGCCTTAAGACTAATCAGGAAGTTGGTCACTCCCATGACATCTGTGCCACTATTGCACTAGTGGGCCTGTCTTGCCAAGCTGGTTATTATTATAGCTTATGAGGTTTGCATCTGGGTAAGATTGTGATTACTTTTCTTCTCCAATGGTGTGCATAGCACCTTCCAGCACTATGAAAGCTAGCCAGTAAGGAATGAAGCTTTCATGTAAGAACATACTTAATTTCTTCATGTTCTATGATTCAAGCATGTGCTACCTTCAACAATAAGGTCTCAATGTCAAGTTCTGGAGGATAACCAAGACCAATGACAATATTTGGGGGTCTATGGGACACTACTGGCCAATAAACACAAAAGACGTAACCCATTCCTGGCACTGGGTTTTTATTTGTTAGTCTGTAGTTTCTGACAGGGGCGTGGTTGTTATTAAAGGGTGAATCTAAACATTTTTTAAAAGTATGTATGTACACATATACTTTTGGAAGTTTCCACAGCCATAGGTTTCCATGTCCTTTTCAAAAGGTCTTTAGTAGTAGTCTCCTTATATTCCCTTCTTTACTCTGCCCTCTCACCCTCCACCCCATTTAACCCTTCCTGTTTAATCTCTCTTCCTCTGCCTTATACCACTGCATTCTTTTCTCCATCTCATGGAAACGTCCACCTCCCTTACTAGTTTTCTGACCTCTATGTGTATTCCAAATGAAATATACAGGTCTAAATATTCAAAGCTAGTATCCACAAAGAGAAAACATGTAATTTTTTTCTGGGTTTTAGTTATCTCACTCAAAGTGTTTATAGCTTTATTCATTTACCTAAAGTATCATTTTTCTTGACAGCTGAACAATATTCCATTGTGTGGATATACCACATTTTTCCACCCATTAATATGTTGATGGACATTTTGATTATTTACATTTCCTAGCTATTGTGAGTATAGCAGCAATGAGCATGGGTAAGCAGGTATCTCCATAGTAGAATATAGGATCATTTGAATATATGCCTAAGAGTAATGTAGCTAGATCAAGTAGTGTATTTCTTTCTAGCTTTCTGGGGGTTCTCCACAGTGATTTCCATAGTGGATGAACCAGTTTGTACCAGCAGGGCATGAGGAGTGCTCTCTTTTCCTCACATCCACACCAGCATTTTTTTTTTTTTTTTTTTTTTTTTGGTCTGTCATAATCATTCTGACTGGAGTAAGATAAAATCCCAAAGTAGCTTTAATTTGCATTTCTGTTGGCAAAATATGTTGAACATTAAAAAAAAAAAACCAAAAAGAACTTTCTGCTTAGTTTCAAGTTCCTTTTTTTAAAGATTGTGTTGCTTGCTTTCTTGATGTGTAGCTTTTTTTTTTTTTAAATTAATAGTTCTTTGTATATTCTAGGTACTAACCTTCTGTCAGATTTTAGCTGATAATGATTTTCTTTTCCTATTCTGTAGGTAGCCACACAAATAATGGTGTCCTTTTAAATTTTTTTCCTGCTTTATTCTGTATGTGTGGGTGTTTTGCCTGTATGTATGTGCACCATAAGCATGCAGTGCCCGCAGCGGCCAGAAGAGGGCATCAGATACTTTGAATCTGGAGTTATGATAGTCATAAGCTACTACATAGGTGCTGAGAATTGAAACAAGGTCCACTGGAAGAACAGTGTGTGCTCTCCCATTGAACCATTTCTCCTGCCTCTGGTGTTTCTTAAGGCCATGTTTATCATTTGTTGGTCTTAATACCTGAATTACTGGGATCTTATTCAGAAAATCCTTTCAAGTGTATATAAGTTCAATTTTCAAGTATTTTTCCTACTTTTTCCTCTCTCAGATTTAGGGAGGGTATAGGTTCTTTTATTATTATTATTATTATCTTTTGTGTGTGTGTGTGTGTGTGTGTGTGGAGAGAGAGAGAGAGAGAGAGAGAGAGAGAGAGAGAGAGAGAGAGAGAGAGAGAGAGGAATCAGAAGAGGGCATCAGATCCCCTGGATCTGGTTGTGAGCCACTAAACGAGTGCTGAGAATTAAACCCTGAGCCCCCTTGCTCAACCCTAAATTACAGATACCACCACAATTTCTACTATACAGTGGTGGAAACTGAGACAGAAAGAAGTTAAACTACCTAGCCCAGTGGATCTCAACCTGTGGGTCATGACTCCTCTGACAAACCCCTATCTCCCAAAGCATTTACATTACAATTCATAACAGTAGCAAAATTGCAGTTATGAAGTAGCAATGAAATAAAATTTATGGTTGCAGGTCATTACTATATGCAGAACTGTACTAAAGGGTTGCAGCATCAGGAGGGCTGAGAATCACTAACTTAGACAATAGCATTCTAGCGTGGAGGTGGGAGATACCCAAGAGCCTCTACTCCCTAATTGAGAAACTATTGATAGGTGGTGACTTCTGGAGAAGGCAGTGCCAGTTTTTTTTTTTTTTTATGGGTGTGGCTCATTAAGGTTGCACAAGAATTAAAATAAGTAATACATGGAAAGAAAGTATTACTTGACATATAATACATACTCAAAAATGCTAGTTATTGGTCAGTGAGATGGCCCAGAGGGTAAGGATTGGAGTTCACATCCCCACCCCCTGGGAAAAAGCCAAGTAGGTGCAGCAGGCCACCTGCAATCACAACACAAGTGGAGGGGACAGATGTTTTCACTGATCTCATTTCAGCAGGCAGAGGCAGGGCAGGGACCACCTCTGCAAGTACTGCTTTGACTATTTGTGTAGTAGGAAGGAGATTAATTTTCATGAAACTATGAGGAAAGGGTGTAGACTTTGATGTAATTTGAAAGTCAATACCTCTCAAGGGAGTGGAAAGGAGTCACTGGTGTAAAAAAGAAGAGGGATTATCTAGGCAGGGTGGAGCAGGTTGTGATCCTAACACTCAAGGGGATGAGGCAGGAGGATTGTGAGCATCAGGCCAACAGCTAACTAGCAGGACCTTGTGGGTGGGGGAAGGGAAGGGGAGGGAGAAGACAGAGGTGCAGAGGGAATTAATAAAGACAGTACAGGTTGATAGCAGAGGGACACTGTTGCTGACATCAACAGAAATCTTTTTTCCTTTCTGTTGCTCAGGGTAACACGGAAGGTGGAAAAGTGTAATCTTTGGAGTAAAAAAAGATCCTAAACCCTTTCTGTCTTTATTATATATAATAATGGGCAAACAGTTTTTCAGTACCTAGTTCTTTCTTTTAAAAACTGAGTATAGCCAGGCATTGGTGGCACACATCTTTAATCCCAGCATTTGTGAGCAAGAGGCAGAGGAACTCACAGATGTCTGTGAGTTCAAGGCCAGCCTGGTCTACAGAGTGAGTTCCAGGACAGCCAGGACTTCACAGAGAAACTCTGTCAAAAAAAAAAAAAAAAAAAAAAAAAAGGGTGAGTAGTATAATTACTTAACAAAGTGATTATATATATTCTATAAAATAATTAGGCTGGGAAAAAGGTAAATTTCACTTCCTTTCTATTGCATGTATGTATATTCACATGCGTGTATTCTTGTGCACCTGCATATGCTACAGCTTTGCTGTGGATGTCAGAGGACAACTTGCAGGGGGTTGTTGATTCGGGAGTTCAGGGATCCAGCACAGGTTTGTCAAGCTTGATGACCGGTCTTTTTCCCTACTAGTCCATCTTACTTGCCCAGTTTTACTTTTCAAATGTTTTCTCGACACATTTCTCATTCTTGGCTGCAGTGAATCTTCTTAGGAAGAGGGACAAACATTTACATGTATGCAGGACTTTTGTATATTCACGTGGTTCCTATTGACACATGTCTGCCCTACGGAGAGGACCAGTTTTTGCCCTCTGCTTTTACTGATATGGTCCAAGTAACAAACATTTATTGAACACCTACAATGTTCTAGTTACTGTATTAGGCCCTACTGGGTATACAGAGAAAGACTTTAAGACAATCATAGTATTTTAGATGAGAAATAATTTCTAGACAATGTAACTATCGGAGTCTAGGAGGTGAAGAAAAGTAACAAGAGCTTATGAGCAGTGAGCACCTAGCGGAAGGTGGCATTATTGGCAGAAGAGGTGTCCTTTAAAGTCTTGACAGATGATAGAATTCATCATGCGGAGACTGGAAAAAGACAAAGCTAAGAGAAAATACGTTGACCCCAGAGAGTTCCTCAAACCACAATAGCGAATGGAAAGGAAATGCAGTTTTATTTGCTTTGGAAGGAATCTTAAGCCGTCAGTGTGCATGTTAATCAGAACTGTAAAGCTTGGCCAATGAGACGGCCACGGCGACAGCAGCTAGCAGCCGCAAAGCTGCAGTTACTTTGAACTGACTAGAGGGACGATCTATTTAGACAATTGCTGAAGCATCATCAACTCTCAGAAAGCTGCGGGTTCCCGATTTCCTGGTTCACCCTTGTCAAGTTCTCAGTGTGTTTTCGCCCGAGGTGAAGCACTCAGCCAGAAGGCCCAATTAGCGTCAAAGGGAAGGGGGTGGTCTCCTCTGCGGATAGACTTTGGCTCCTCCCGAGTCCTGCTGAGCTCCCACCGCGCCACACCAAAGATGGCTTCCTCGCGTTCCTTTGCCTCAGCTTATCTCTCGCTCACCTCTCGGCCACACTCAACATGGCCCTAACCCAGGGTTGCATTCCTGTGGAACTGTCTCCGGACAGTTCTCGCGAGGTTTGGCGGGCCTCCCCCTCCCTCCCCCTCCCTGATTGCTCCCGCCCTGCCTCGCGCCGCCGCCACCGCCACTGCCGCCGGCGCCGCTCCTCCTCCGTGTCAGTTGTTGAGCTGTAATGGCGACTGGGCCGCCGCTGCCGAAGTGACTCCCGGGCGGGGGAGCGGGGCCGGACCTGCGCCTGAGAGGACTGCGGAGAGCCGCAGCTCGGGAGGGGATTCGCGGCGGGGAGAGGAGGCCGCCTCTGCGCCTCTCCCGTCTTCCCTGCCGCCCGGCGGATCCCAGGAACCGGGGCGAGGCGGGCACCCGGTGCGTCCCCGGAGTAGGGAGGCCAGGCCGGGCAGCCCTGGGGCCGGTCTGGGCGGCGTCACTGCACCCTCCGCCAGGCCCCGCGGGATGCACCGTGGGAGCCGAGGGCGGAGGCGACACTCTCAGGTGAGCTGCGGGAAGACCTGGCGGAGCCTGCGGACGCTTGCTCCGCCTGGGCTGCCTCTGTCCGCGGTCCCGGGTCCCCGAGGTAGTCAGAGAGGCGGGGCGGGGCCCCCTGGCAATGCCTGGGGAACCTCCCTGGGTTCCGAGACTTTCCCGGTAGGATCATCCCGAGACCTGGGTTCCTGGATGCTGGTGCCCACCGAAGACCAGATTTGTTTGCTTACCTGCCAGTGTCGCCCTCACCACCCTCGCCCCTCCTCTGTATAGAGTTAAGCTACCCTCTCACCTTTGGTCTCCGAAGTGTCCCTTCTTCTTTTAGAGATCAAGCATATTTTGGGAAATTCCGGGGGGACTAGCTTTCAGTGTCAGGGATGACCAGTTTCTGTTCCTTTTCCTGGGTGTAATATTCTCCAAGTGGAGTATGGGGAAAACTTTGATCAGCTCCAGTCCAGCAGTTGTTGAATGGAATCTACCGGCTTATTCACAATGATTGGGCGGGGAGGGGGTGACATTTAACAAGCCTTACGCGTTGGAAGTTGTCACTATTGCTCCCCTCCCCCCTTTAAAAGTGCAGACCAATATGCTAAATCATATTTTAGCTATTGTCATAGAATGCGGACAGGAATTTGCCTGGATTTTAGTTTTCAAGCTAGGAAGGTGCAAATGGGTATAGATTTTAATGGGTTTTTGATGTTGTAACAAATGTTTCACTTGGCGGTGGGGGCGGGCGGGAAATAGGTTATTAGGAATAGTGGTCGGTTTCCATGTACTCTACTTAATTGTTTTGGTGGTGATTCTTGTTTTGAATTTGGAGTAGTCGTTAGTGTTGCCATGTTAACCTGCCCTCTTAGCTTGTATTTTAAGGACTTTAAAGGGAAGTCTATCCTAGGCCAAACTATTTACAGCTGAGTATTTTTGAAGACACTGATGAAATCCTGCAAACTGCTGTTCATTTAAGAAGTGTCTTAATTTAAAATATTGTTTTAAAAAGGCAGTGTGCTGCTAATGACATGGGATTGTGACTTTGGAAGATTGTTAGACCTGTACTAGAAATTACTTGATGTTCATGAAAATGTAAAAGTTTTGGTAAACTGTTTAATGCAATAAATCTGAACTGTCTTTGCATTCAACATAGTATGCCTTAGTCAGAATGTAAATGTCATACTAGAATACATTGTATATGTGGATAAATACATGTGTATCTTTGTGCTTTTAGTGCTAGTTATATTTATAAACAATTTTGTACATATATAAAAGATGTTTTTCTGACAAATATTGATGTATAAGTATTATTTAAGGCCATAATACCTATAGAAGCAACCTGTGGGTTTATGAATTAAAATTTTAAAATTTTTCTTCTGAGTGTCACTTTTTTAAAATCTATTTTTAACACTGTATTGTGGGCACAAGAAAGGAAGTGAAGTCCTTATATAACCATTTTACTTTGTTAAACTGCTATCACTTATAGTTTGAGTGAAAGAGAAGTTTTCTGAAAATAACTGACCTTTTTTTGGGGGGAAGGGACTATACTTACAAATACATAATTTAGTTTTATGCAATCTTGTGAGCAAAGTAGACAAATATTCTCACTTTGCAGTTGTGGAAACAAACACTCAAAGCCATTTATTTATGTGGCTGCTGCTTTATCCTGTAGATAGTCTAGAATTGACCTTACTTTAAATATTATCTTACATGGTTTTGCTATTATTATTTCAAAATATTTAAAAAAATTCTATTTTACATGCCATTTGTTCCTTATGTTGATTCCTGGTTTTTAAAGACAGTATTTTCATAAAATTTTATTAGTTATTAATAAATAATGAATTACAATGAATCACTACTCTATTTGAACTTTTTATTTGAGTAGTTCTTAAGATACTGTAGTTAAAATAAAAATTGTAGTTAAGACCTGGGGGTGTGGCTCAGTGGTACAGCATTTGCCTAGCATGCATGAAGCTGGAAGTTCAGACCCCAATATTGTAAGCAACAACAGCAAAACAAAACAATTGTTATCATTCATTTTGTTTGAATGTTCAATTGTGTCACTTTTGATTGTTGTACTCATTTTATACTCTTGGTTATGTAAAGCATATTTAAGACACATGATAAGTGGTAACATAATAGAGACAGTTGATTTAAAAGTTGTGTACAGTTATATAGTTGTGATTGTTACTTTTGCTGTGTAGTCAGATTGCAAAACAGTTATCCTCTCCCCTTTTGCTATACAATCCTTAGTGTTGCAGGTCAGTGAAAGAATGAAAGGGTTACATAGTGTCTGTCTGCATTAATTTTTTTTTTTTTTTTTTTTTGTTGGTCAACTTCATACTTTACCTTTGGCTATTTTGGGCTATTATTTGTGTTTCTCATCTGGCATATAAGTTCTAGAGTGGCAGAGATCTTCTGTTGGTTCTTGTGAACTCAGTTCCTAGCATATATTAGAATAACCAATAAATAATAGTTGAGCTAATCTCAGTCTTAGGATAATACTTTAAAATCAAATCAAAACAAAACAAAACAAAAAACCTGGTTCTTAGATTGTAGGCACATTTTATGTTTTCTTACGACTATGCTTTAAATGTCCATTTAAATTTTCTGGGTATCAGGGGAATGACAGTCTGGGATTTAAAACCATTGAGAATAAGCCACAGGTGGGTTCTGAAAACGGACTATTTTAATGATTTGCTTAGATGCTATGTTAGTAGTTGCTGTAATTTGAAGAAAATAGAAGCTTTAAGACTCTAACGTGTTGTGTTAGTATGATAATTATAGACTTGCAATTACTTTAGGTCTTTCTTAAACACAGGTGTTTTGAATACTGGAAGTTAGTTAGTCTGGTGTCCTTGTTTTTTATGTAGGAAGGCCAGTATCATAACTGGAAGAAGAATCCACAAAGCAGCTCTAGGTCTACATTTGTTTTATGTGCCAGATAATTTTCAAATGGGAATGTAATTATGATTAACCTAGCAATGCTTTTATGTTGCTATTAATTAAAAACTCAAGGTGAGTCTCATTTCTCATGTTAACTTAAAAATAAATAGCAATCAGACTGTAAGTTAAAGTAGAACAACTTTCTGGGAAGAAATCTGGCATTTCCTATCAGAATTTAAATAAAGTCTGTGTACTGTTTGATAGAATCACTTAATATTTGTGAATTTTATGTTACATAAATTTTAACACAAGAGCCCAATGCCCCCCTCAAATCTACTAAGAATATTCATTTATCATGATCACAAATAAAAGGAAACCAGTATTAAACAATGTCCAAAATACCCATTGGTAAGGGAACAGTTAAAATCATAGTATATTTATGCTGTAAGATAGTTTGCAGTTGTTAGCAGGTTTTAGGGATCTATATTTACTTCAGGAGAAGCAGCTGAGCATGTCCTTCAGCACATCGACCAGGCAGCAGACCTCTTAGGTTCACATTCTAGCCACCATTTATACTAGCTGTGACCAATAGTGACTTAATTTCATCTATAAGGTGGATATGCTGACAGTGTTTGCATCACGGGGCTGTTGTAAGAACTAAATGAGTTAGTGTGTGTTCTAAGTGAGCACAGGCACATTATGTATCTTCTTCCTATCACTATTCTGTACTGACAAGGAACACTGCTCATGATTATATTGTTTACAAGAGATAAGTTGTACTACATTGGGTAATGTGATTTGACTTATAAAAAATAGGATGGAGCCAATAAGATGACTCAGTGGGTAAAGGCACGTTTTACCTATGAGCATGTGTATCCCAAACAATTGTAAAACAAGGGCAAAGCTAGGAAGAGTTCATCACAATATGTTGAACTCAGATTTAGCCACATTTGTGTGTCCTCATCCATAATGGAGATAATGGTTTCAGTTCCCTTTTACTGCATCTGTCAGAACAGTTTTCTGTTCACTAATTTGATGGTTTGATTAATATGATGTTCCATTTTATTGCATATATCAGGTACAAGTTCTTTAGTTGATTGCATCGAAGAGGAAAATTGATCAGTTGATTCATTTAAAGAGAGGAGTCAACTATGATGGATGCTGTCAATGCCGTCAAGAGATCCAGTAGATTGAGGAGTACAGGTGCCCATTTGATTGGAGAAGAGGTCTTTGGTGATTTTAGTGAGTGAGAACTACTGTGGTGGGGAAATCAGGATGTAAACGTAGTATACAGCAGCTCAAAAAGCGAGTGAAAGTGTCTAATTGGAGAGGCAGAATCTATCTGACATTTTTGAGAGGTTTGTAAAGGAGAAACAGTAGTAAGGGGGTGCTGGATGGATGGCTTTTTATTTCTTAAGATGCCATTAAAGCATAACCTCTTATAGGTCAGTGTTGGAGGGGAGATAGGGACAAAAGTGAAGAAAATGTGGCCAGTAGTGAGATTTCTTGAGAGAACCTGGGTAACGTGTGCCTATGGTTACTTTTCTCCAAAAGTTACTTCTTTTATTATTCTTATTAAAGGTGCAACACACCTTTAGTCCCAGCACATAGGAGGCAGAAGCAGGCAGATCTCTGAGTTCTAGGCCAGTCTGGTCTATATAGACAGTGCCAAGCCAGTTGGGGTTATATAGTAAGAAAAGAAAGAAATTGAAAATGACATTTTATTTGTGTGCATGTGTGCTTGGATACATACTATACAGAGCCTATAGAGGCCAGAGAGCAGTTTACAGGAGTCAGTTCTTTCCACTGTAGTGGTCCTGAGAGCCCGACTTAGGTGGTCAGGGTTGGTGGCAAGGTGTCTTTACCCACTGAGTCATCTCATCCACCATTCTTGTTTGTTTTTCCATTCTTCCCAACACAAACTCTAAACGATAAATTCAGTTCTTTTTAGTTATAGGCTTTCATGAGTCTTTGTACTTTATTTTATTATTATTATTTTGGATAGGGGCACACATTGTACCTAGGCTTTCTTGGTACTCCTTATATGGCTCCAGCCTGACCTCAAATTTACAGCAATCCTTCTGCCTCAGCCTTCTGAATGCTGGGATTATAGGCATGCACTACCATACCTGGCTGCCCTGTACCTCACTTCCCTCAATCCTTTTCTTGAGACAGAGACCATTGTGTAGCTCTGGTTAGCCTGGTCTACTGTATAGACCAGGCTGGGCTTGAACATGCAGCTATTCCTCTGGCTTAGCCAGAGTGTCTAGATTACAACTATGTACTCCCAAGCATGGCCTTTGTATCTTTCTTATAAGGCAAATATTTTGGTGTGTTAGTTACTTTTCTATTGCAGTGATAAAACACTATGAGTAATTTATAGAAGAAAGGTTTTATTTGATTTACAGTTCCAGAGGGATAATAATCCATGATGGTAGAGTGAGGTAACGGGTAGCAGAGCTTACATCAGAGGAAACTGAGAGCAAACTTGAAATGGTGAAGAGGTGCAAGTCTTTTAAAACCTCAAAGCCCCTAGTGACGTTATTCCTCTAGCAAGGCCACACCTCCTAACTTTCCCTAAACAGCCTCCAGCAGAGACCAAGTATTCAAATGCCCAAGACTTAAAGGAGACATCTCATTCAAATCATTACATTTGGTAATGTTTGAAAATACTTGCTCCTTGTTAGTTTAAGATCATATTTACTATCAACAAATCAGCATTTTAAAATATTCTCATTTGTCAGTGTACTTGATTTTAACCAGATTGGGGTATGTGTGTGTGTTTTAAGACAGGACCTTGCTAACTTCCATGTGTTTTAAAACAGGGTCTTGCCAACTTGCTTACGCTTGTTTTGAACTCACTCTGTAGCTCAGGCTGGCCTTAACCTTGGCAATCCTCTTATTTCAGCCTCCTAATGACAGTTTATAGGTATGTACCACTGTGACCAGCTTAACCAGACTTTAAAAAAAAATTTTTTTTTAGTAGTAGCATTAAAGAAATATTTCTAGCCAGGTGGTAGTGGCGCACACCTTTATCCTAGCACTTGGGAGGCAGAGGCAAGGGAATCTCTGAGTTTGAAGCCAGCATGGCTTACAGAGAGAGAGAGAGTTCTAGGACAGCCAGGGCTATACAGAGAAACCCTATCTCAAAAGACAGAAACACAAAACAAATTATATTTCATTTTCTAATGGCAAGGTAGCCATCCTAAGTTAATTTTTTGAAGTTTATTTTCATTTTGACCTTTCATTTAATATGATACAAAATAAAACATAATAAATAAGTTTTTAAAAAATCCCTTTTATTATTATTATTTACCTTTGGTCTGGACAAAGAACTATTCACATATACTTTGATTTTTAAATGAAACAACTTATTTTCTGTAAGATGACAGTTAACCTCTTTGTAAAACAGACATTGGGATAACACTTTGAGTCATTTAAGAATGGTGTGTGTTTAACATGTGCAATGATTGTGCAATGATACATGCCTGTAAACTCAGTTATTGGGAGAATGAAGTAGGAATGTTTAAGGTCAGCTACATAGTGAGTTCAAAGCAAGCTTGAGCAAATTAGCAATACCCTGCCTTAAAACATACAAATTAACTCCAGTCTGCTTGATTAACAATGATATTCTTTTAAAAGATTTCTTTCTTTCATGGACATGAACATTTTGCATTCATGCGCCACATGTGCCTGGAGGGCAGAAGAGACCGTTGGACCCATTGGGATTATAGACAGTTGCAAGCTGCCATGTGGGTGTAGGACCCAAACTTGGGTCTTCTGCAAGGGTAGTGAGAACTCTTGACCACTGAGTCATCTCTCCAACCCCACAAAGGTATTCATAAATTTGAGGAAGTTAAAGATGCTTGTACTATATCAAGGAGGCAAAGTGCCAGAAAGTCTCAGGGATGGTCTCTTAAAGAAATGGCAAGGATATAAAAATGGAGTGACTAGCACTGACTGAGTTCTTTAAAAGCACCAGTGTGGAGCTTGTGCTTAGCATGTTTGGACCCACTAGTTCAGTCCCTAGCACTTCTGTCTACCAAAGAGAGCCACAACGAATGGTTATGTTGTTGCCCCTGATGGATCTTGTTCCTTTTCTTCAGCTTTAATTTACCGCAGTTTTCTTCAACCACATGGGATTTTGGAGGAGTGGTTGAGATAACGTCTTGCTATGTATTACAGGCCAGCCTCCAACTCACAATTCCCCTGTTTCTGCTTCAAGAATGTTGGATTATGGGTAGGAACCACCACACCTGACTAGTTTTTGGTTCCTTAGATTTTGTCATGTTAATTGCTGCCTAGAATCTGTCTACATTTTCCCCCTATTTTCTATAAAGCTTTTTCTTGATCTTAGTGTACCCTACCTTTTAAGTCTTGCCTTAAATGATACTTTTATAGTTCTTGATTAGATGAGTTCTTTCTGTGATATGCTCTTATAGAACCTGTGTTTTTCCTTATCTCTCCATTTGCAATGTTTGGAATAACCTTTTGAATCCCTTAAAGGCAGGGAGCTTGTCTGTTCTCTTTACTGCTATACATTACTGCTTAGCTGTAATCCTATTTACTACATGCATGACACTCACCAGACACTATTAAATGAGTGGATGGCATGGGTTTACAGTAAGGAAAAGCATTGTCATGACTGTGGAAGATAACAGTAGTAACAGTGGGGACCAAAGGAATTTGTTAAAACACTTTATCTGCCCTGAGTAGGAGGAGAGAATGAAGGGCTTTATCTGTAGAAATTTATGAGGAAGTCCTCTCCTTTGGAACAAATTTAGTAACAGTTGAGGTACATAGAGCAACTTCCAAGGAAGTTAAAGTGTGTTGAAGTTACTAGGTCACAGATTCAAAGGTGGTTAGGTAATTTATGATGATATTGGGGGGATAGAGGGATTATTTTATAAATTTATGTTCTAGATGGTGGCAGTTTCAGTGTTAGAAGAGGTGTTAAAGGAATGGCCATTAGAGGCTTTCAAAACATTGAGAGAGATCTGGATTTAATTTACAGTAGTGGTTCTTATTAGCTGAATGACCCTGAAGTAGTTCTATAGTCTGCCTGATTTCATCTTAATAGGCAAAACGGATATTTGGATACTTGCCTGATAGTTGGATAGGAAGAACAAATTCATAGTGCTTATGGCTATCGACTGTCCACACAATAATATCCGTTAGTGTTAAAGGTCTATAATTCAAGGGATGTTGCCATGTTTTTGTTTGGAAGCCACATGTTCTCAGGATTAGCTCTTAAAAATTAAGCACTCTTTTGAATACTTTTTAATAACTTTTTTCTAAAGTTTAGGTAGAGTAGAGTTGAAAATAGTCTCTAGAGCTATACTCAAAGCTGGCTATATATCAGGATCCCTGTAAACCAGTGTTTCTTAGGTCTCAGACTGCTGATTCAGAATCTGTTGCCCTAAAGCTTGCTAGCTGCCTGGAAGAAGGCATTTTGTGGCTGCTTGAAACTGACTTGTAGTGAGAATGATAGGGGTGTATATGTGTAGGATTATTTGAGTTAGGAAAATAGTTATAGGGCTTGGGGTATAGATCAGTGATGGGGCCCTTGTCTAGCATGTATAAGAACCCAAGCTTGAAAGCCAATCATAATGGCACATCCACTCATATTTACTCCCAGCAATAAAGAGGCAGAGGTAGGTGATCTTTGTGAGTTTGAAGTCAGCCTGGTCTACCTATTTAGTTCCAGGACAGCTAGAGCCACACAGTGAGACCTTGTCACAACAAACAAACAAACAAAGGAACGAACGAATAAGAACCTGGGTTTGAGTACTAATATCACTGAGGCCAAAACAAGCTACAGAGGAGGAGTAGGGAGAGCATAATGGTTTTAAAGTATTTATCCAAAAGGCATTTATTTATTTTTATAGTTTATAGTGTGTGTGAGTGTGTGTGTATGTACTCCTCAGTGTAAATATGTGCATCATATGTGTGTAGGATCCTCTGGAGATGGAAGCTGACAGACCACCTGGAAGTGGAGTACAGATGGTTGTGAGCCTCCTGATGTTGGTGCTGGGAACCATACTTCAGTCCTCTGTAAGAGGAGTGAGCTCTCTTAATTGCTGAGCTATCTCTACAGCCCTTGTTTATTTATTTTTAAAAATAGCATTACTTTGTGTGTGAATGCATGAATGTGTTTGAAACCATAGCCTAGGAGTTAATCTTTGCTGAATTAATAGCTAGGAGAAATGCCTTTCCTCTCTGAGTAGTTTTTATTCAGTGAATCTAGATGGCAACGTTTTATTGCTCTGATAGCTGCTCATTACCTATGTCCAGAATGAAAAAATGAATCTTTAACATAATTTACACATTTATTTTATTTAATTTTTCCTTTTTCTACTTTGATGTGTGTGTGCACACATGTGCATACATGTATGTGTGTATGTATGAGTTTACACTGTTTTGGCATAATTCATAACTAGGCTGTTTTTGGTGATAGCAATAGCATATACTTTTCCTACCAGTCCTCAAATTTATTGTGTATTAATGATTAATCATTTTACCCTCTGATTCCCTTATTTTGTGATAGCATAATGTTCAGGTTATTATATGGTGTCTACCTTTACCTTTTTTCTGTTCCTTGTTATCAGTTGCATGGTCAGTTATATTTTTCTGTTAGTGCTTTATCATTTCTTTTAACATAGGGTCTTATAGGCTTATTTACACAATAGTATGTGAATTCTCATTCCCTAGTTTTCTGTCATCACCTCCTCAGGTTTAGTAAGATAGTAATATACATTTGCCCTTTCTCAGAAGTGACTTTCCCAAAGGCTTTTCACTTATGTATATATGATCATGTTTCTCACTTCCATCGACCCATTCTCATTTTGCTTTTATCATTTGTCCTTCTTTTTTTTTTTTTTTTTTTACAAAATCAAACATTTATTTTTGAGAATTTCTTACATGAGTACTATATTTACCTAATTTTCACCCCATCCTTTCCTCTTCCCACCTCATCCTTTACCGTATCCAATTCCTCCTGTGTCCTTCCACTCCCTCTCAAATTCATAACCTCTTCTTCAGTTGTTTCTGTATGTATGCATATGTGTATGTATGCATGTATGTGTGTAAATGCACTGTGCTTAGTCCCTTTAGTAGTGCTCATATGTACATGTTTAGGACTGATCACTTGGGATTGGATAATCTATCAGGGTACTTGTCCTTGAAGAAGACTGATTCTCCCTCTCTTAGCAACCTTTAATTGCCTGTACTTCTTTATCTAGAGGTAGGAACTTGTGAGATATTCCAACCATGTTGGAATATCAACAAAGCAATGTCTTACCTGCTTTAGAGTCTATGGATCACAAAGTGATGGGCAAGATATAGTTAAGGGGACTTAAAGCCTGTTGAGTAGGTGGAAATTCATTACTTGTTCGGTAAATATAGTCCTGCCTGTGGGTAGTAAGAACATGACCTCTAGAGATAACTTACTACTTCCACTTTCTTAAACATGTGAAATTCCCAACTGCATCATTCTAAATATCTATCCAGAGCCCAGAGAAGGATTTAGACAGGTTATAATAGCACTTGGGGAATAGCTGAAGCTATGAAAAGAGTATTGAGGGATGGGGAGCTGGCTCGGTTGGTAAAATGCTTGCCATGCAAGCATGAAGCCCTGAGTGAGTTCAGATCTCTAGAACCTACATTAAAAGCCAGACATTGTGATGTGAGCCTGTAATCCTAGTTCTAGAAAGATAGAAGCAGAAGGATGCCTGGGGCTTGCTGGCCATGTACTCTAGTTGATTAGATGAGCTCTAGGTTTATTGAGAGACTTAGTCTCCAAAAATAAGGCAGATACCACCTTTGACTTCTGCCCTCCATGTGTATATGCACACACATGCACACCCACATAAATGTATACACAGACATATACACACATACCGTAAAAATGTGTTGAGTTTTCCTGGGAAGAAGGAACTAGAAAAGAAGAGGCCAGTGATAGAACTTTTGGAAATGTTACCATTGAAGTACCAGGCTGAGGTAAGGACCCTTCATCATTCAGTTTTACAGTATGTGCTGCCAAAGTGAGCACTCTTTCATCATTCAAGAAGCAAGGAAACAGGAGAGGTATGGTTACTAATCTAGGAGTAGTGGGAGTTTCAAGATCAAAGTTTGAAATTGTAAATGTTAAAATACTGCTATAATACCATCAAATGGAAAGGACATCAAAAGTATATTTCTTAGATTTTCCAGACAGATAAAAAATTTTAAACAGTGTTTGAATAAGTCTTTAAGTTTTATTTCTTTATTTTGTTTATGAGTATTGCTTGCATTTATAAGTTTGTGCACTACGTGTGTACCTACTGATGGCAAAAGTTGGAAGAGGGTATCTGACCCATCATGGGGGTGCTGGGAATCAAGCTCAGGTCCTCTACAACTGTAAGTGCTCTTAACTGCTGAGCCACCTCCTCAGAGGTACCTAAGACTCTCATAAAATAAATCAGGAAAAAGATAAATATATATCATAAATATGTATACATATATACATATACATATACATACATACATGATTCTTACCCTGCTTTTGGGTTTGGAAAACAGACTTATAAAAATGATGTAAATGAAATATAATATGCATAAAATAACATATAAATGCATAGCTTAGTCAAGTGTCCGAAGTCATATTGTGTCCGAAGAACTGGAAACACCCGCAAAATTGGTACCCAAACCCATGGATGACTATACACATCTGACCAGCCCCTAAATCAGTTTGATGGAGGTGAACTCAGTCATCTTCTAGTCACTCCGAGGTTGATGACTAGCCTCATTATAGCACCACTGAAACTTTTGTTTGTGTTGTAACTTAAGTGATAGGATTATATAGCATATATGTTGTTTATGTAATAGAGTTGTGACCTTGAACTACATTGTTTTATGAGTTATCAGTAATTATTTCATTCTCATTAAAAACAAATGTGCCATTAAGATATATATGATATATTGATTTAGGCAGTGTTACATCAATGTTTTACTAGATAGTTGTCAAAACAGGTTGTTTGCTTTGTTTTTTGAGATAGGATTTCTCTGTAACTCTGGCTTTTCCAGAACTTACTCTGTAGACCAGGCTGGCCTTGAACTCACAGAGACCCACTTGCCTCTGTTTCCCAGGTGCAGTGATTAAATGCCTAAGCTGCCACTGTCCCATGGTAGTCATTTGTAATTAAAGATTGACTGCCTAATAAATTAGGCATTTATTTTGAAACATATTTTTATTTTTATGGTTATTGACACTTTATTAGATATAGATAATAGTTATTGTAGACTGAGATGCAGTTTTAAAAAATATTTAACTTATCTTTTCCATTGAGAAAATTCAATATTTTTACACCTAAATTTTATTTTAAGGCAGAGAAATGTTTGTAAAATAATTTCATTTTTAGAATAGTTTTGAAGTTTGTTTCTAGGAAGCTTATATATCAGGAATATCTACTTTTAGGAAAATGTAATTCCAATTTTTTTACATTTTATATATTTGGGTTTGCTAAGTAAAATTTTCTTTTTCTTAAATCTAGTTTGGGATTTAAAACTATTCAACATGTTGGAACTGAGATTGCAACTCAGTGGTAGTGTATTTGCCTACTGTGCTTGGGTTCTGGGTTCCAGAACATACTGTACTTCGTTTATGAATAACTCATTGAGTAAAATAATTATTGCATTTCATTTATTTTGTGTGCATATGTATGTGTGTGTGTGTGTGTGTGGCTGCATCTGCCATGGTACACATATGGAGTTCAGAGGACAGCTTGAGGGAGTCAGTTCATTCTATCATGTGATTCTGAGGTTGTCCTTCTTGGCAGCAAGTGCCTTTACCTGCTGAGCCACCCCCTCCTCCCTTTAAATTCCATTTTGTTTATTTAGTTTGTGGATAAAATACTTCTATAAATATGACAACATTTATTTATAATATAAAGATCTAATTAAATAATTAAAAATTAATTTGAAAATTAAGATCCAAGTAGGTAAGTGAGCAAAAGATGAGTAAAGATAATTCATAAATGAAAAACTAAGATTAAGATCAGTGGCAAAATATTTGATCTTGTTAGCTTCTACCAAATTCGAGCAACCATTTTTTCCCCTGTGGAATAGCAAAAACAAACACAATAGAAACAAAATTAAAAGGTATTAATGAAACTTCTAGTAGGCTCTTAATTCTAGTAGGAAGCTGGAAAACAGTTTGGTGTATTTTAGCAGTGTGTCCTTCACATTCACATTGATACATTTTGCAGATACTCTAGGCAAATAATCCAAATAAGCCAAAATTCATAAACACAGTGTTTGTTTTATTTTAAGACAATGTCTTGTTATGAAACACTGGCTGGCTTGGAACTTGCTGTATAGACCAGAGTGTTCTTAAACTCAGAGATCTGCCTGCCTCTGCTTTTCTGAGATTGAAAGCTTGTGCTAGCTACAGTGTTACTTGCAATAGAGAACATGAAACATAATATGGTATTGGTTGTTTATTTGTTTTTAAGACTTTGTTTTTCCGTTTATTTATTGTGTGTGTGAGGAACCTTGTCTGGGTATGTGCATGCCATGGCATCATGAGGTCAGAGGACAACTTGCTGGAGCCAGTTCTTTCTACCATATGGATCCTAGGGATGGAAATGAGATTGTTAAGGTTGCTGAACCATCTTGCCAGTCCACTTCTCATTTTCATTGAACTGGGGCCTTATACATATGGGCAGCATGTGCACTACCACTGATGATAGCCCCAGCCCTGTGATTCCCTAATCAGTTCTCTATAATTAATAAAAATGTTTATAATAGTGATAATAATTCCTCTAAAGTATTTGTTATTTATTGAATTAATTATGAAATATTCATATTGAGTATATGAAACTACATTTTAGAGATAACAATCTTTTTCAGACCTTCATGAATAAGTCAGAATATTTCTTTACTATTGTTTTTTATAATAGTGACAGTCAGTGATTATTAATGGCATAATTTGCAGGTAAATTGGCAAGATGAGGAGCAGCAAGTCGAAAGAGGTGCCTTTACCAAATCCAAGGAGCTCTCAAAACAAGGAGACTGTTCAAGGTATGAGATTTTCGTTTTTAGGCTGAATTTTAATTCCCTTTCAAGGTCTGATAACCAGTAGATGAAGTTTATGAATATCTTGATTTATAAAACAAAAAAAGTGGGTTATGCTGGAAAGGTAGTTCATTGGTTAAGAGTACTTAACTGCTCTTGTAGAGGAGCTGTGTTCAGTTCCCAGCAACCACATTGTGTAGCTTCCGAATGCTTATAACTTTAAGTGGTCATTTGTATGTATGTACGCACATACATGCACACAAATTAACTTTAGATTTTTTTAAAAAAATTCTGTACATATTTTGCCTGCATATATGTCTGTATGAAGATGTTGGATCCACTAGAACTTGAGTTATAGACAGTTGTGAACTACTATGTAGGTTCTGGTAATTGAACCTGGGTTTTCTAGAAGAGCAGCCAGTACTCTTAACCACTGAAACATCTCTCCAGCACCACCATTTTTTTTTTTTTTAAAGCAGATAAATAATAAAAAAAATTACTTTTTAGTATAAAGGTACCTTTTAAAAAATGAATTAGTTGAGCCAGATGTGGTCATGCCTTACTATAATCCCAGAACTCAAAAGGTTGACGCAGGAGGATTATAAGTTTAAGGCTAGTTTGTGCTACACAGTAAGTAGTAAGACTTTGTGTATCTTTCCTCTTTATCAGATATCCTGATTGTAATGTTTGTATCTAAAATAGACAGTGAATACAACATAATAAGTTACAGTCTCTCTGAACTTCTTTTTAAGTTATTTGTTAGAAGTATGTCAAGATATGATACTTTAAAAGGGAAGTTGACAAACTAGAGTAGATCCAGAGGATGATTCCTGTTTGTGAGGAAACTAGATATTAAGCTATACAGAGAGTATTTGGAGGAAATGGAAACATTTCTCCTGAAGAAGATAACTCATGGGAAACATCACCTTCAACTAGTTGAAAGGCTGTTCCTTAAAAGACTAAATTGATTTGTTTCTATTAGTACAGTGAAGTGTGGAATATTTTTAAAAGTATTCTTTTACATTATAATGTGATACATAATCCCAGCATTCAGGAGGTTCAGGCAACAAGAGTCTTAAGTTGGAGGTCAGCCTGGGCTATATAGTGAGACCCTACCTTATTCTTATTCACTCACTCACCTACCCTCCCTCCTCTGTGTGTGTGTGTGTGTGTGTGTGTGTGTGTGTGTGTTCAGGCCATTGCTGTAAACTGAATATACTTCTTTTTATGTATTTCTGCTATAGGTTTGGTAAGAGTATATAGCCTTACCAGTACTAATACTAATAGTATTGGGCTATTTTAACTCAGTGTCTTGAGAAGCAAGGCCTTTTGTAATGATAGGGGGAAAAAGTATATTTTGATTATTATAAATGCATCTGATAAGAAACAGTTCTATGAAGTGGTGCTCAAGCCTTTGATCATATTTGGGAGCATATTAAAATTCATGATCTAAGTTCTACTTCAGAGGTCTAATTGTGTAAATGTCACTTTTTTTCAGATGTAGTCACATCGTGGGATGCACTTTCTCAGACCAAGGCTGCTGTAAGTAGTTTTAGTTTCTGTTTTAAAAATTTATTTATGTATTATAAAATTGATAATCATGTTAAGATGTAATGAATTAAAACATTTTCTGTAATACTGTTTTGAAAGGAAAAAGGCAAATATTTTGTGTATATTATTCAGTGAACAAAAATGAGTAGTAAAGGAAAAAACAAGGTACTGCTTTAAGGTATCAGGTTTACTAATGTTATTTCATGCCAAATATTCATGTAACATTTGCTTTTTATTCACCTTTACTAAATTGGTTCACTTCTTGTGATGTTATGAAGGATGAGTATGGGAGGGTTGGACTGTATCTGTGGGGAAGGCTCATTGTCAGGGAGCAAGTGAAAGGAACTGGCTTCCTAGACTGTGAGTTATTGCTTTTGTTTTGTGGCAGTCATAGGTTGTTTTCCTTTATAAAAAGAATGACTATGGAAGAGCTATTTTCTTTCGTGTTTAGTCCTTGCCTGTATTGTAGAAATCCAAGTTGGCAAAGTGACATATGGTCCCTTCAAAGAGATAGTCCTCTTCTAGGCTAATTATGCTAACATTTACTTTTTTTTCTTTTATATGTTCCCCTGAATTTTGATCTGTTTCTTTACTGTCCAAGTATTTTTTTTGTTGTTGACATTGATTTTGTTTTTTGAGATAGGGTTTTTCTGTATTGTTTGGAGCCTGTCCTAGAACTAGCTTTGTAGACCAGGCTGGCTTCAAACTCACAGAGATCCACCTGCCTCTGCCTCTGGAGTGCTGGGATTTAAGGTGTTCGCCACCAATGGCCAGCTGTCCCAAGTATTTTTAAAAACATTTATGTCTGAGTGTTTTGCCTGAGAGTATGTGTTCACTGGTGCCCTTGGAGGCAGCTGTAAGCTACCAGGTGGGTGCTGGAACAGAAACTGTGTCCTGCAAGAGTAGCAAATTCTCTTAACTGGTTAGCCTTCTTGCCAGGTGTTGTCTGAGTATTTTATGGAACTTTCTATGTTCTAATCTTTGGAACTCTTTTTAAATTACATCTGCTATTTTTTTTACCCCCTCTTGAGAAGGTCTGTTTTCTGTGTCTTGAGAAGCATGGCCTTATATACAATGGTAGGGAGAAAAAGTGTATTTTGATTCAATATAGTAAAGATTTGGCTTTATAAAGAAGGAGTATACAAGCTCACTACCTGAGTTTTAAGCATGTATAACAGAGTGAATTGTTTCTATGTCCTAATTTAATTTTGAGTGAAATCAATACACAGTGAATAGTTGATTTCCAAAAGTAACTATTGTTAACTGTGTTTTTGAGGAATTCTTTTGAATTATAAGGGATTCAAGAGTAGGGAAAATATCAAATGATAAGGGATTCACAAATAGATAATACTTGATATTGAATTATTGTGTGACTAATTATCCCAATTTTTTTCATAAAAATTTGAAAGAAGGTAAAGTTTTATATAAAGTATTTTTCCTTGTAGCAAATAATTTATTTATTTATTTTTCTGGTTTTTAGAGACAGGGTTTCTGTGTGGCTTTGGAGGCTGTCCTGGAACTAGCTCTTGTAGTTAGTCTGGTCTCTAATTCACAAGAGATCCGCCTGCCTCTGCCTCCCGAGTGCTGGGATTAAAGGCATGTGATACCATCGCCCAGCATCTTTGTATTTTGATGATTTTAGTTTTCAGATGTTTTCCTATAAGCCTATGGTATTCTACTATTCAAGAGAAAATGGTTTTAAAGCTTCTTAGTTAGAACATTGGTAGTGGCATATTTCAGAGTATATATACAACCTAAATTATTTGTATCATGTGAATTTAGCTTCATCTTATTATATATTTTTTTTTTATTTAAAGTTTTTTCTTAGATTTTTGTGTCAGGTCTTATTATATAGCTTTGGCGGGCCTGAAACGTGCTCTGTAGACCATGTTGACCTCAAACTCATAGAGATTCACCTGCCTCTGCCTCCCAAGTGCTGGGATTATATAAAGGCATGTGCTACCACACTTGGTGGATTTTGCTTTTTGAAAGATGTAACAACATTGTAAAAAGTTGTAATTCTTTGAGTATAAATTTTAATCCAGCCAAATTATTCTTTTCTTATTTTTGCATGTAAAATATACAAGCTATGTTGAATAATATTACACAACATATTTCAGATAATTTATTTCCTTAAAAAAACCTTAACAATTAAAATAGTTCAACTGGATGAGTAGAAAGTCTTTGGAACTCTTTAGTCTGTTAATTATTTTTGTTTGTGTTTGGATAGCATTGTGCTCAAAGCACAATTCCTATTAAAGTAGTATGTTATAAAAAATGAATATTGTGGGAAAGTATTTGAGTTTTTTCCTTTTTTTAGAGGAAAGATATTGGGCAATATTATTTTAAATAGCTACGTAAACCAATGGTAATTGGATTATTTCAGGATTAATTTATGTATTTTCATGATATTCAAACTTTAGCTGAGACACATTGAGAACAAATTAGAAGTAACGCCTACAAGTACAGCTATAATTGATTCTGTGATGGATGCTAAGAAGTCTGCAAGTGCTACCCGAAAAATAAGTAGGAAAGGTATGTGTGGAGTTACTTTTAAAAATTTAGCTGTATTTACTATAGATTAATAAAGGATTACTATTGTTTGTGGGAGGTGCACATGTGCCATGGACTATGCTTGTGGAGACCAGAGGCCAACCTCATAGAATTGAATCGTAGAATCCCTCCTTCCACAATTAATCAATTATCCATTCATTTATACTTTGTTTTTCAGTTAAGTGTTTCTTGGTAGTCCAGTGTTATGCATGTGTCCTTAGACCGTTCTAAAGCAGCCTCCTGCTTAGTTCAGCTGATGTTTTCACCAGTGCATTGTGTCTGACAGCTGATTTTCCATTTGTTTGTGGTAATGATAATTTTATTTTGGTGTTTGAGGTTAAATATACTTATTTTTTAAATTCATAGGTATTGTCTATGAAGGTAAAATTTAGTTGACTTAATAACACATATGTGTTTCTTTTAGGGGGCTAAATTGTTTAAGTCATGAACGGAATATCTTTCCTAGAGATAGTGTATAGTAAATCAATCTAATGCAGATATTTGATTTTTTTTCTTTTCTTTTTTTTTTGGTTTCTTAATTGGTGGGCTATAAGGCACAAGTAAATGCTGTCTGCTTAGACTGGAAGTTGCTGGGTTTTTCTGGTTCTCTTCTTACTGTTTTGGCAGTAGGGCGACTGAGGATTTGACTGAGGCACCCATGTACCAGGAAAGTGCCCTACTACTGTCGTTATCTTTAGCTTTATTTTTATTTCCTTGTATAGTTTGAGGTCAGTGGCCAATACTGGCCTTAACCTCACTTTGTAGCCTAGACAGACCTGGCATTATCATCTTAGAATACACTTTGCTCTACAAATTGAGTGACTGTGGGTGTTTTCTTTCTGCTTACCTAATATCTAACCAGAGATGGTAGCAATAACACATAAGAAAGTTACTCTCTTTGACAGTTGTTTTATGTTATCTGTTCTCATAGATTTCTTTTCTCCTTCAGATGGTAGATATCTAGATGATTCTTGGATCAGTGCTCCAATTTCCAAATCTTCTAAACCACGAAAAGAGAAATCTCGTAGTCCTCTCAGAGCTACCACCCTGGAAAGTAATGTTAAGAAAAACAATCGTGTGGAGTTTCGTGAGCCTTTGGTTTCATACAGGTTGGTATGGGAAGAGGCATTAGCAGCCAGGGTTAGTCTGTAATAGTTACAATAGGAGTCTGGTGGGTTTGCTCAGTTTTTGTAATGCTCTGCCCTGAAATTCTGTCAGTTACTTTTCTCTTTGCTGTGACCAAATACCTGATGAGCACACTGAGGAAGGAAAGGTTTCAGTTGGTTACAGTTGAAAAGAAATGCAGGGAAGGAATGGCAGCAAACCCTCAACACTGCTGTTCAGACTGTGCCTGAGACAAAAAGCAGAGGGAGCAAGGAAGTGGGGTTGGGGCATGTGATCTCAAGCTATCCTAGTGCCTCTAACAGAGTGACATGCTGGCACTGTAGTGTTCAAACACATGGGCCTCTTTTATACTCAAGCCACAAAAGAGTGTGATTGTTTTCCACAAAAGATATTCCCCCCCCAAAAAATCAAAGTTCACTAAAACATAAACAATCAAAACCCACCAAACCCCCACATTGTAAAGTACTGATGACTGTCTTTGTTGTTGTTGTTGTTAGGCTAGATATAAAATCCTTGTTGTTATTATGCTAGATATAAAATCCTTGTTGTTGTTATTATGCTAGATATGAAATCCAGGATCTTTAGACTCAGCCTCTGACCCACATTCCCAGTCTGTATCCTCTCTAAGCATTTGAGTGGAAGGAGTAGTAATGGTTAGTGTGTGCCTCATGTGTTGTTGGTGCCCAAGGCGGCCCTGGAGCTCTAGAGTTAGAGTTGGTTGGGTACTCTGCCCCATGTGGGTTCTGGGAACTGAGCTCTCGTTCTCCAGAAGAGCAGAAATTGCTCATAACCAAGCAGCATGTACTCTGAATCACCTTTCTAGGCCCTGAAATGAAATTGTTTTTGTACTGATTATATGAATTTATTTATTCTTTTACTTTGTAGCAACTTAGATGTTCTAGATTAATATGTGAATTTAATAGTTTAGAATGATAATAGAAAATGTACATTTTTGTTAACAGTGCTTAAGACATTTAAGTACTAAAATTAGAGAATTTTATGTTTTTAAAGGATACCTCACTAATGATTGATCTGTCTGTCTATCTATCTATCTATCTATCTATCTATCTATCTATCTAACTATCTATCTATCTATGGTTTTTTGAGACAAGGTTGGTGTAGCCCTGGCTGTCCTAGAATTCTCGAAATCACAGAGATCCACCTGCCTCTGTCTCTCATGTGCTGAGATTAAAGGTGTGTACCACCATTGCCCTGCTAGTAATTTAAATGTATTCATGGTGTTATCATGGCAAATAGAAAGAAGTAGCAAGCCCTGGGCCTTATACTTACATTTTTAAGCCGGTGTGTGTGTGTGTGTGTGTGTGTGTGTGTGTGTGTGTGTGTCTGTGTGTACGTATGCTTTAAAGTGACAGTAAATGAAGAAGTTTCCTGGTGGTACTTGGTAATTTTAGGTATATGCTTGTACTAATTCAATATTTACAATGTTGGATTTGAAAAAAGTTAAAAATAGGTGAAGATTGTCAGTAAAATATTTGTAAATGTAGGTAAGATATACATAACATAATCCTTGGGTATTGTCAATAGTATTGAAGCAAAAAAAAAAAAAAAAAAAAAAAAGGGAATATGGAAAGCCTGCTTAAAAACATGATTTCTATTGAGATTGAGTTACTGACACCTTTGTATTCTGATATTCTTGCAAAAAATACTATATGATATTTAAAATTTTATAAATTATATATCTTATAAGAAAAGGAAAATAATTACTCAGTTGTGTATGGAATGTCCTTTTCTACTGGCAGGTTCCAGGTGAAAATAAGAGCCTATGGGGAACATTTCCTATTGAAACCATTCTGTAGCATCCATTTTCCAAGACAAACTAATCTGTGCTTCAGTAATGCTAGATATCCTCTATTATAGCATTTCTCCTTCCTTCCTTCCTTCCTTCCTTCCTTCCTTCCTTCCTTCCTTCCTTCTTTCCTTCCTTTTTTTTTTTTTTTTGTTTTTTTGAGACAGGGTTTCTCTGTAGCTTTGGAGCCTGTCCTGACACTTGCTCTGTAGACCAGGCTGGCCTGGAACTCAGAGATCTGCCTGCCTCTGCCTCCTAAGTGCTGGGATTAAAGGTGTGCACCCGGCTCTTTATAGCATTTCACATCTCGCTTTGATCTTCTCAAAGCACTAATGTGCTAATTAATGAATATTTTATTATAAAAAATTAAAAAATTTTAGATAGCTGAAAGTATTGTATAGTGAAGTGATGGGAGGTGTCATTCTGTACATATGTTTCTCTTATTGATTAATGAATAAAGCACTGTTGGCCAATAGGAAAGCAAGATAGGTGGGACTAGGAGACAAGGAAGAGAGAGGAAGGTGTAGGGAGGAGTTCCAAGATGGAGGATAGAGAGAAGAACACCAGCCCCTCTCTCCGGTAAGATAAGACCACGTGGAAGTACTTAGATTAATAGAAATGGGTTAATATTTAAGACAGAACCAGCCGATAAGAAACTAGTAACTGGCCTACAGCTGTATATCTGTTACAGCGTCTCTGTGTGTTATTTGGGGTTGGCATGGTGGTGGGACCAGAGCATCAGGAAAAGCATACTCATAACAGTGAAGACCCTTGTACATATCCAATAAAAATATTTAATGAGTGAAAGATTATGTAAAATTACCTTTTTGTCTATTTTTTTTTAAAAAATTGTTTTTATTTATGTATATGCATGTGTTTGTATGTTTTTTTTTATAATTTCTTTTTATGTTCATTGGTGTTTTGTTTGCATGTGTGTCTGTTTGAGGGTGTCAGATCTTGAAGTTACAGACAGTTGTGAACTGCCATGTGGGTGCTAGGAATTGAACCCAGGTCCTTTGGAAGAGCAATCAGTGCTCTTAACTGCTGAGCCATCTCTCCTGCCCCCACATGTGTTTGTATATATATGCATATTTGTGCATATTGCTATAGAGGTAACAAGAGGGTGTCACACTACCTGACTGAAGTTATTCACAGATGTGAGTTATTTGATAAGGGTGTTGGGATCTGAACTCATGTCCTGGCCAAGAGCAGCAAGTACTCTTAATCACTGAGCCATCACCCAGCCCCCTCAATTTTCTTTTCCCCTAAGAGATTATGTGTAAACTATCATTATATTTTGCTTTATTTTATTTTCTCCATGTTCTAATTTTAGACCTAAACATTTTTAACTTATCTGTTAAAATCCTAGTGAAGATAGTAAACATAATTGCTTTTAGTCTTGGTTTTTAATGGCGGCCATAGGACTCACTTCTCAGCCCTATTTTGTTCAATAATCAACTATTCTGAATTGGCTTTAAAGGTTTGCAGGCCATAGAGCACCGTGAGAAGATGAGCAAAGTTGTAGACTAGCTGTGTAGAAAAATGCATGTGTTTATGTACTCATAAAAGATAGGATTTCTGTGTTTAATAAGGACATAGTTTTAAGAGTTTCTATGGCATTTAGGGTTTTATGTTGTTATATGTAATGGTCTAAATTAGGCTATATAATAGAATTGTTAATGTGAGTTACAATGTTATTTAAACATTTTTAGTAGCCACACACTGAAGAAAATGCTAAGCTACTATTTCAGATGTTGCAGGTCCAACCTGCTATTACATGTAGTGGATGCTTTTTCTTCTCTTGTCTTATTTACAGCTGAGTTTTATTTGTCTTCCTTAATTTCCCTTTTAATAAACTTCTTAAGAAAACTTTTAGACAGAGAAACCCTGTCTTGAAAAAAAACAACAAAACAAAATAGCATGTAAATAAAAATTGGCTTTGAAGAAAAACTTCACTAGCATTCTATTTATACAGACTGTGGACTTGGTGTGCTGTGTCTTAGGCCCTGACCAAGTTGCCTATTTGTGAATTTTACATAGTTGAAAGCTGTCTTGTGTGTCTCTGGTTACAAGAGGGTTGACTTTAGAAGAAGATTTAGGGCTTCTTGCATACTAGACCTTTTTTACTTTTCTTAAAAAACTTATTGAGCCTGAGCATTAAGTTGCCCAGCCTGACTTTGAACTTGTGATCTTTCTGCCATGGACTCTCAAGTCGCTGAGATTATGGATTTATACCATTAAGTTGTGGCTTTACTTTTTTAAACTTCTAGGGAATTTTTGTTGTTTGTTTTACTTCAGTAGTTTTAGCTTCAAGTTCTCCATTCAGTTTGTAATACTGGTTTCAGTTTAACTTTTTTTTTTTTTATTTTTAACTCTTACTCAGGCTCTTTTTAATGGTCAAACAAAAATTTTTTGCAGTGTATGTAATGTTTTGATTCATGTATACATTGTGGAATCGCCAAATCAAGCTCTTTAATGTATGCATCACTTCACTTACTGTTATTTTGTGGTGAGAATACCTAAGATCTAACCCCTGCAGTTTTCAGACTACAGATTCTTTGTTATTAACTCTAATCACAGAGCCTTTTCTTTTCTATCACAGGGAAACCCATGGTACACCTTTCAGCTTAAGTCCTAGTCATCTGGAGTCAAAGCATGTCTATTGTGTTCACGAGGAAAAGGCTGAGAGTGGGAAGCAAATAGTAGGCAATTGGGAAGATCGGAATATCCATTGCTGTGATTTTGAGAGCTCTCAACCATCTGTCATCAGTGATACAGTTGTTAGATTTTTAAATGATGGACCAGCGATTGATGCATTGCACAGTTCTGAATGTTTAATAAAAATGGGAGTACATGTAAGAACGGAGGAAGAATTGCCTAACAGAGCAAAAGGAAGTGAAAACATTTCAAAGCCTTCTCTTAATAACACGGGACATGATGTTGATCCAAAAGTGTTGCTGCTGTCTGACTCTTCTCCATCCTCTACTAGTGCCTGTAATTCCCAAAGATTAGATATTTCAAAGAGGCGACAACATGATGTTAAACTGGAAAAACTCAAGGAGAGGATTAGGAAACAGTGGGAACACTCAGAAGAAATAAGTGGCCAGGCCCAAACTCTAGGTCATATTGACCATCCAGTAATGGTTGTTAATGTTGATAACTCAGTGACAACAAAAGTCAGGAAAGTGGCAACAGCTCCACCTGCTCCAGCATATAAAGGTTTGTAATCAGTCTTTATATTTTTTTCTGTCTTCATGTCTTCTGGTTCCCCTAGGATGTACAGAACAGGATTACATGCATGAGAAAAGTTTTTTCAGGTAACAATGTTAAAAATGCCAATTTTAGACCTACATCAGAAACTTTGGGAATGGGGTCCAGAATGAGATTTTTATTTGTTTGTTTGTTTTTGAGACAGTCTCACTGTAGCCCTGGATGTCCTGGAACTCACTGTGTCAAACAGGTTGGTCTAGAACTCACAGAGATCCATATGCCTTCCAAGTGTTGGAATTAGAGGGGTGTGCCACCAGAATAAGAATTTTTAACAAATTAGGGAATTTCCCCTCTTCATCCCCTCCCCCCCCCTTTTTCTCTTCTTCCCCTCTATTCAAAGTAATCAGAGTGTAAGATGATAGCATGAGACACCATGCTCAGCTCCTTAGGGAATTTTTAGAAGTTGAGCCTCTATAAAATAGGAAATAGGATTAGTGCCATTTTCTGATAGCCAAAAGAAATAATTTGGAATTAGCAAGAATTGTCTTACAGTATGCTTATAGTGGTACATGCCTGTAATCCCATCTCTGGAGGCTAAGGTAGGAAGAATCTTTATGTTAAGGCCCGCCCAAACTGCAGAGAGTCAGCTAGAAGGAACTACTCAGCAAGACCCTGTCTCAGAATACAGTTTTAAAAAGGAATGTAGCTCAGTATTAGGTAGCTTATCTAGCATACTCAAGTCCCTGGGTTTAACTCTTAATACTAGAAAAGCAGTGATCAAAACCCTATTGAAAAGACAAATTAGTTATTCCTTACTGGACATAGGACAGCATAATATTTTGGCATTGACATGGATCTTGTTTTAACTTTTGATATTTGGCAAATTCCTCATATTTTAGAAAAGTATTTAAAATAGATTTTATTTAGAAATGCTCTTTAGATCTATTTTCTTTTTTTCTTTTTTGTTTTTTTGGTTTCTTGAGACAGGGTTTCTCTGTGTGGCGTTGGAGCCTGTCCTGGAAATAGCTCTTGTAGATCAGGCTGGTCTTGAATTCACAGAGATCCACCTGCCTCTGCCTCCCAGGTGCTGGGATTAAAGGTGTGCATCACCACTGCCGAGTTCTATTTTCTTTTTTATAGCTAATTCAAGTTTTCATAAATGGTAACTTATGGAATTTCTGATATTTTTTAATTTTATTTTTACTTTATGTGTAGGAATGTTTTTCCTGCATGTATGTCTATGTACTAAAGGGGTCCTTTGGAAGAATAGCCAGTGCACTTAATTTAGTCATTTCTCTAACCCTGAGGTTTCTGTTTTTATATATATGTCCCTTAAGTTATTTTTCACAGGGCCATGCGTGTAACAATGGGTTAACTTATTGGTTGATTTAGCTCACATTAGAGTTTTGTCATTAAATCTTTCACTGTAACCTTTCTTTTTAAGACCAGAATAATTGTCTTACAATTACTTACTAAGTGTGTGTGTGTGGAATGGTGTGTATCATGTGTTTTCTGTGTGTGAAAGTTTATGTGTGTATGTGAGAAACAGAGAGAGACAGAGACAGAGCAAGATAATATGAATAAGTTTGCGGGAGTAGGTTCTTTCTTGCCACTGGATATTGAGTTCATGTGAGGCTTGATGACAAGAGACTTTACCCAATGAGCACCTCCTCTTCTCAACCCTCTGCCTTTTGTTTTCTACATAGTTTTTCAAGTTCAGTTTTTTAAGACAAGTTTAGGCAGATCAAAATATTGTTAAGAGCTGTTTCTTTTGAAAATTTTAAGTTACTAAGAAATTAAGACAGTTTTGCACTAATTAGTTTGTTCTGTATTTCATTATTAAATTTAATTTTTTTTTCTGACAAATTTTGTATGGTTTTTCTAATCCTAAGTCCTTAGTCAGTTTTTCTCTGGAATGCTTTTAGCAGTATCAATTTTATTTTGTGTTGCTTGCTATGTTTTGTTAGTGATACCTTTTGTGAATTAGATATAGTTTGCATTTCATTCTAGTTAATCTGTGATAAACTTGTGACCAAATTCACTTTGGAATACTTAAGGATGCTCTGTCTAGAAATGTGCTGATGTATTAATAAAATAGTTTTATATCTTCTAGTCATACGTATATCAGCTCCACATTGTTGGCAGCGCAAACAGCAAATGGTAGAGACAAAATATTCAGCTTGGTTTTGAAGAAGTGATCACCCCAAATCTTTGCTATATACCATGTCAGACCCTCTAAAGCAGTCTATATTTCATATATAATTTTTTTTAATTCTTAAAAAAAAAATTAAAAAGTTCTAAGATACCAAAGGTCATTTCACTAAAAGAAACCTAATATGTCTTATTTGGAGTCATGTTTTACTTAATACTTTACTTAGAAGTTACTGTCCTAAAAGTAAAAACCTTAAATATTAACTCTTTAAAAGTTGGTCATTGGGTTTACCATATTCCTTCTTATGATAGCTTTTTAAAAATGTGCTTGTTTTTATATTAAAAGATTTTGTAAATACAACTTTTAGAGGGGTTATTTTGATAATGTAGTGGACATTTTGTTACAGAATATAATTTCTGATATTCTGATTAATGGCTTTATATATATATTTTTTACAATAGCAAAGTAGTTTTATACAGTGTAAATTAAATGGACTTTATCACATTGTATTCTAAAGTGATATTTTATTTTGCTTGAATATAAAATAAATTTACTTGGTTGACAGTTCTAAGGATTTAATGAATATACTTTGAAAAGCTTTATTACTCTTGTGTTTTAACCATCTGGTTCCATTTCTGGAAGTTACTTGTATTAATAAGTTGTGGATTATCCCAGGGACAGTTTGTATAAAGTAAGCAATTTGTGCTTGTGTTTATTTTTCTTTTTTATACAATTTTTATCATACTGAACCAATTCTGCATGTTGATGGATCCTTTGTTTTCTTTCTGTTACATGTTCTACCTCCTTCTCTCTTTCTTTGTGTTAGGTCTTCAACTCAAAGCTTTGTGTTTGTTAGTAGTTGCTTTTGTTTGTGCTTAAAAAAAGGAGCTGAGGCAGGATTGTAAGTTTGAAGTCAGCTTTGAATTACATGGTGAGACTGTATCAAAAAATAAAACCTCAAAGACATGGAAATTATTTCATGAAACTAATGGTACATGTGCTAAGATGACTTTTGCTCATATTGCACTTAATGCTTGCTTGTCTTTTTCTGGCATAAAGATCAATGGGGGTAAAGAGTCTAACTTGGTCATGAACATAATAAGTACATTTAAAATTTTTTACTTTTTATAGTGTGTAAAGTGTGTGTGTGTGTGTGTGTGTGTGTGTGTGTGTGTGTGTGTGTGCGTATGCATGCGTGTGTGTATGCTCACATGCATGCCCATGGAGGCCAGAGGTGTTGAATCCCCTGATGGGTGCTGGAGTCTGAACTGGGACTCTTCAAGAGTATGTACTCTTGACCATTGAGACCTCTTTCTGGCCCCAAGAATTTAATAACAGTCCTATTCAGAAAATTGAATAAGCAGAAGAAAACTGGACATAAGAAAGGAGTTAATGATTTGGGGACTGAGAAACATATTGCTATTGAAATCTTAATATACATGAAGATGCAAATACAAAGAAGGGCTTCTAAAGAGAGAAGTGTTTCCTAAAGAGAGTGAAAAATATATCCAAAACTCAAAATACTCCAAACTCTGAAATATGGTAAGCATTGATAAGAACATTGTAAGTTCCACTCCTGATCTCATGTGGCATGTCATAGTCAAAATGCAGGTACACGATATTGTTTAATCAGACTCCAATGGGATTAAAAGCCCAGCTATACCACATCAGCTCAGATGTATCTTTACCATGCATGTCCAGATTCCCCAACTCCATTGTGCTCACAGGGATAATAAAACAATGTATGTGTGGATCACACAACAGTTGACTTTTCTCATCATGGCCTACAAAGGGTTTGGGAGCATTTCTTACTTTTTGCTTCTTTTCTGCTCTATGGTATAAAGATCCTGCTGGGAATGTCAAGAAGGCCTGCAGACACCCTAATTGGTAACAGTTACAATAAGAGAGAAAGTACTTAGGTTTATCAATAGGGTGAAAGTCAAGAATTCTAAGTGTGAAACATCCAACAGAAGGGTAAGGGCTGGAGTGACCACTAGATGTGACTGAGAAACAAGATAACCTGGTGAAGTTGTGTCATGAAAGTGATGAGCAGAAGTTAATAAAAAAGAAAAGTCGCTAAAGATGAATATCTGTCTTTAAGAATAGATCTGTCTGCTTTGCAGTAACATAAACCCATTGAAAGGCATGCTATTGTGAAACCTGTGAAGACCTACCATAATGAACTGAACTAGAAAGGAACTGTGACTATGGAAAAGTTTTAAGAAAAAGCAGAGGATTATGATTATGATTATTCTGATTATTTTAGGATTCATAGTGAAAAAGCATCTGCATTTGCAAAGCCGGAGAGAAATGCAGTACTACTTTGCCAAAGTTGTTGCTGATGAAAATCAAAAATACTCAATGACACGTTACTGTTTGTGTGATATTGTCTCAGGAAGACACTAACTATAGCTGAGAAGATAGTCCCTGTGGGAGTTAAGGATACCAAGGACAGAATGACTGCTGCAATGTGTCAGTGCAGTAGGCACATGAGTTGTAAAACTTTCTGTGATAAGTGAAAGTATTTATCTTCTCTGTTTTAAAGGGGATAATTTCTTACCAGTCTGTTGTGCTAATACAAAGTTAGATCATAGAGAGCTTCTTAAATTGGTTTCACTGGTACAGGTAATAGTAGCTCACACTCACTGCCAAGGAGCTGGCCTGAATAATGAAGACAGGATTTTGTTACCCTTGACAACTGTTCTGCTCCTCTTCCAGCAGAAATTCCTATTAGAATATAGTGTGTGACTTGCAGAACGTGTAGCACAATGCTAGAACACTTACCTTGCTGTTTGTAAGGTTCTAGGTTTAGTCCTCAGCAGCAGAGAGAAATAAAAAAAAACAAAAAAGTACCCCCAAAACCAAAAATAATATTTATACAGTATATTACTAAAGTGTGACTTTATTAATTAAGCCATGTGTTCAGGATTTCCTTATATTGGTCAAGAATCACTATAAAAACACTTCCTTTTTCAAAATTATTTTTAAACATTATTAATTGTGTTTGCATATGCATTTGTTGGCATACACATGTTACAACACATGTCTCCATGTCATAGGACAAATGGTTGGAGTTGGTTCTCTCCTATCCCCATGAGGATTCTGGGAATCCACCTCAAGTTTTCAGGCTTGGGAAGCAAATGCCTTTACCTGTAGAGCCATCTCAGACCCTGAGACACTTTGTGGAAAGCATCTAACAGTGGGAACAGAGATTAAAGTGTGGAAGGGTTTCTACATGAATGTAACAAATAAGTTAATGTTCTGAAGATTTTGTGTGTACTTTTACCATTGGTTGGAACACATGACTAAGGTCACAAATGATCATTTCTGGCCTGCAGTTCATGTTTAGTAATGATAATAAGGTGGTCAATTTCTCTCAAGTGAAAAAAGAAACAAGATTTCTGGCGTGACATAGGTAAACATGCCTTTAGAAGTGTATTTAGAGAAATTACTATATTGAGGCTGCAGTTTGTTGACCAATGGTAAAAACTGAAGTGGTTCTGAACCAAGGTGATAATGATGGTGGTGATGGTGATGATGATAATGTTAACACTAGAGAAGATGACATAGGGAACATTTTGATTAGTTGAAGGACTTAAAGCAGTGCATATTCACAACAGAACAAGAATCATCTTGGTTTATAAAATTAACAACTTCTAAGACCAAAGCTTGCAAATGAAGTCAGTAACTCTAGAGGAAACATTAAAAAGCCATTACTAGCAGATCTACTTCCTAGTCCTCCAGCTGCCTCTGGAATTTCTTCTTTTTTTTTTTATTCCCCCCCCTTTTTTTCTACCCCCACCTTTTATTGAAAATAGTTTATTTTCTCACACAGCATATCTCGATTATAGTTTCCCCTCTCTCTACTTCTGCAAGTTCTTTTACATCTTCCCTTTCCTCTGGATCCATTCCTTTCTGTCTCTCAGAAAAGAACAGGCTCCTAAGAGATAACAACCAAACATGACAAGATAAAATGTAACAGGATAAAAGAAAATCCATGATATGGAGCCTGGACAAGGCAGCCCAACAGAAAGGAATGAGCCCCCATGTTGACCCTGTGCTTGCTACTTTGGTCTATGTGAGTTCATATAAGCCTTGCTAAGTTGATTCAGAGGAAGTTGTTTTCCTGGTGTTGTCCATCTCTTTTGGTTCTTACACTCTTTCTGCCTCTTTTGTGGGGGTCCCTAAGCTCTGAGGGAAAGAATTTGATGGAGACATCATGTTTAGAGCTGTGTTCCAAGGACTCTTTCTGAGTAATGCCTGCCTGTGGGTCTCTGCATCTGGTCCCCTCTTACTGCAGGAAGAAGCTTCTCTGATGATAACTGAATAAGCCAATAAGCCACTGATAGCAGAATATCATTAGGAGTCATTTTATTGATCCTTTTTTTCCCCCCAAAGACAAGTAGTGTTTGGTTTTATGCTAGGTCTCTGGGCTATCTTGTCTCTAGTTCTTGATTACCCAAGCAGTGTTGGGTGTGGTTTCCATCTCATGGAGTGAACTTTAAGTCAAATCAGACATTGGTTGGCTATTCCCACAAGTTCTGTGCTATCATTGCCCTAGCATGCCTTGCAAGGCAGGACAGATTGTAGGTCAAAGGTTTTGAGCTGGGTTGGTGTTTATATTTTGGTAGACTTCAGTGCACCAAAGGCACTAGAATGTATGGATGAAGTCTCCATGTAGGTACCAGCTTGACTTCTCCTTGTTCAATGCGTTGTGTGGATGTTGTGCTCAGTAATGGAGCCTCTGCTGTCAGTTTGCAGAGAGCAACCATTGTCTTAGCAACACCCTGGGTTGTTTGGGAGTTTTCATGGGACACCTCCATTGGCCAACAACTTAATTGGTGGCAGGCAGTACAGTCCCAGTACTGGAAGCCTTGTTTGGTGACAAGAGATGGCTAGTTGGGACTGTCTCCCTCATTATTCGGAGACCTCATTAAGATCGTCTTCACAGATTTTAGGATGTTTCGACTGCAATAGGCTTTCTTATCCTCCTTCAGATGTTCCTCAGTTCTAGCTGTTCCTCCCTGCATTCCCTCCCTCAACCCTTTCTCCTCTCCCCTTTCTTACCTGATCCTCCAGTTCCTGTCTCCACCTGCTCCCAGTGTACCTGTAAAATCTACTCTATTTCCCCCTCCTAGAGAGACCATGTGTCCCCCTAGTCCCTTCCTCTATACTTAACCTACTGGGCCTATAGATTGTAGGTTGGATATCATTTATTTAATTACTAATATTCAAATAATTGAATACACACCATATTTATCTTTCTGGATCTGGGTTATCTCATACAGAAAGGATGACCTTTCATGATGTCATTTTTTTTTAACAGCTGAGTAATACTCCATTGTGTAAATGTACCATAGAGCAACAATGAATATGATTGAGCAAGTGTCCTTGTGGTAGGATGAAGTGTCCTTTGGGTAGATGCCCAAGAGTGGTATAGCTGGATCTTGAGGTAGATCTATTTTCAACTTCCTGAAAAACTGCCAAAGTGATTTCCATATTGGCTGTACAAGTTTGAATTCCCATCAGCAGGGGGAGAGTGTTCTTGCACCACTGTGAGCCATTCTAACAGGTGTAAGGTGGAATCTCAAAGTAGTTTTGATTTTCATTTCCCTGATAGCATAAGAATGTTGAACATTTCTCTGAATGTTTCTCAGCCATTTGAGTTTCCTTTATTGAGAATTCTTAGTACCCCATTTTGAAATTTTTTTAAATTATTATTATTATTATTATTATTATATATTATTACATCTAGTTTTCTTCAGTTCTTTATATACTTTGAATATTTGTCCTTTATTGGATGTGGAGCTGCTAAAAATCTTTTCCCATTCTGTAGGCTGCTGCTTTGTCCAAATGACTATGTCCTTTGCCTTATAGAAGCTTTTCAGTTTCATGAGGTCCTACTTACTAATTGTTGATTTTAGTGCCTGTGCTATCAGTGTTGTATTCAGGAAGTCATCTTTTGTGCCAATGAGTTCAAGGCTATTTCCCACTTTCTCTTCTGTCAGATTCAGTGTATTGAGTTTTATGTTGAGGTCTTTGATCATTTGGAGTTGAGTTTTGTGCAGGGTGATAGATATGGATCTATTTGTATTCTTCTACATGCTAACATTCAGTTTGACCAGCTCCTATTTGTTGAAGATGCTGTCTTTTTTTCAGTGTGTATTTCTGCCTTTTGTTTTTGTTTTTGTTTTTTGTTTTGTTTTGTTAAATAAAAGTGAGTGTCCACAGAATGTGGATTTATGTTTGAGTCTTCAGTTTAACCAACATGTCTGTTTTTATGCCAATACCATGTGACTTTCAATTATTATAGCTCTGTAGTACAACTTAAAATCAGGGGTGGTGATATCTCCAGCAGTTTGTTCAGGATTGTTTTAACTATCCTGAATTTTTGGGTTTCCATATAAAATTGAGAATTGTCCTTTCAAGTTTGTGAAGAATTGTGTTGGAATTTTGATGGGAATTGCATTGAATCTGTAGATCTTGGTAGGATGACCATTTTTACTATGTTAATCCTACTGACCCATGAGCATGGGAGATCTTTCCCATATCTTCAGTTTCTTTCTTCAAAGACTTGAAGTTGTTATCATATAAGTCTTTCACTTGGTTGGTCAGAGTTACCCTCTGAAATTTTATATTATTTGAAGCCATTGTGAAAGGTATTGTTTCCTTGATTTCTTTCTTAGTACATTTCATTTGTATATAGGAAGGCTACTGATTTTTGTGAGTTAATCTTGTATCCAGCCACTTTGCTCAAAGTGTTTATCAGCTAGAGGAGTTCCTCCATGAAAATTTTAGGATCACTTATGAATGCTTTCATATCATCTACAAATAGCAATACTTTGGCTTCTTCCTTTCCAATATGTATTCCTTTGATCTCCTTCAGTTGTCTTATTACACTAGCTAATACTTTTAAATACTATGTTAGATAAGTATGAAGAGACTGGACAATCCTGTCTTATTTCTGATTTTAGTGGGAATGCTTTGAGTTTCTCTCCATTTAATTTGATGTTGGTTATAAGCTTGCTGTAAACTGGCTTTATTATGTTTAGGTATGTTCTTTATATCTCTAATCTCTCCAGAACTTTTATCATGAAAGGTTGGATTTTGTCAAAGGCTTTTTCTGCATCTAATGAAATGATCATGTGTTTTTTTTTTTCTTTCAACTTGTTTATATGGTAGATTGCATTTATTGACTCATATATCAAACCATTCCTGTATCTCTGGGATGAAATCTACTTTATGGTTGGATGATCTTTTTGATGTGTTCTTAAATTTGGTTTGCAAGTATTTTTTTGAGTATTTTTGTATTTTGCATCTATATTCATAAGGAAAATTGGTCTGTAATTCTCTTTGTTGGGTCTTTATGTGGTTTGGGTATCAGGGTAACTGTTGCCTTGTAAAGCCTTTTGTTTCTATTTTGTGGAATGATTTGAGGAGTATTGGCATTAACTCTTGGAAGTCTGGTAGAATTCTGCACTAAAACCATCTGGCCTTGGACTTTTATTGATTGGGAGATTTTAATGATAGCTTCTATTTCACTAGTGTCTTTAGGTCTGCTTAAATTGCTTATCTGATCCTGATTTAACTTTGGTAAATGATACCTATCTAAAACATTACTCCCCCCTTTTTTTTGTAAAGATTTTCCAGTTTGGTAGAGTACAGGTTTTTAAAGTATGACTTTGTGATTCTGTGAATTTCCTCAGTGTCTATTTTTATATCCCCCCCCTTTTGTTCCTTATTTTGTTCATTTGGATACTCTCTTTCTACCTTTTAGTTAGTTTGGATAAAGGTTTATCTTTTTATTTTTCTCAAAGAATCAAGTCTTTGTTTTATTTATTCTTTGTATTGTTCTTTGTTTCTATTTTACTGATTTTAGCCCTTAGTTCATTTTTTGCTGGTCTACTCCTCTTGGGTGTGATTACTTCTTTTTGTTCTAGAGCTTTCAGATGTGCTGTTAAGTTGGTAGTATGAGATTGCTTCAGTTTTTGTTTTTTTGTTTTTGTCTTGTTTTTTTGTTTTTGTTTTTGTTTTTAAATGTAGGCACTTAATGCTTTGAACTTGCCTCTTAGAGCCACTTTCATTGTGTCCCAGAAGTTTGGGTATGCTGGAGTTGGCTGGAATAGAGCAACAGGTGAGAAGAAGGAGGGTAGGAGGGGAAGGTCTTTGGGATCCACTGGAGATGTGGGCAGAGGAGAAGCAAGGCTGCAGAGGGTGTTCTGGTGCAGTGCTAGAGATGAGACTGGGGGATTGGGTTTGGAGGAGAAAGGGGAGTGGTGATGGATTGCAGTTGGCTTACCTATTTCCCTGTTCTGTTCAGCTGGTGTGTGCTGGTTTTGGAGGCTGGGATACTGGGATGAGTTGGGGGAAGGAAGATGGGAGCAGAGAATCCCTGTGATCTGTTGGTGATGGATCAGAGAGGAAAGGGAGACCACACAGCAGGTTCCTTGCTGCAGAGCTGGGGATGAGACTGGTGGCATTGGACCTCAGGAGCAGGAGCAGAGGTGTGGATGGGCCTTCAGCCTTTGTTGCCCTGTTGGGATCGGCTCTTGGTCTGGAAATTCTTCTAACTAGAAAAGGAAATGCAGTTTGTGGGAACTCTCAGTCCAAACATAGCATGTGTCCTGAAAGCTGCCACCAGGTTTGCTGTTTCTGTTGTTTGAAGCAGCTGATATCTAGTTTGCCTCTGTGGCATGTAACATTTTTCACTGTTAGGTGAGTATGTCGGAATAAGGAAGAAAATGATTGCCGTTAAGTAACATTTGAATTCAGTCAGGAATGATGTTAATGTCAAACAACCATAGATTGATCACAAGGGTGACAGAAATAGTGACTGGTACCCTTGTTTTCTGATGTTCAATGCATAAAATGTTTTGTGCACAATATTGTTAAAATATGTATAAACTTGCAGTCAGCCCATATGTGTAAAGAATGCATACATTTAAGCTGTGTCATATATGTGTGTGCACATTTACCAAATCCAAAATAATCCCCAAATCTGAAAAAAACAAAACAAAACAAAACAAAACAAAACAGAACTATCAGGTATTCTCTACCTGTATGTTTAATATTTGGAAAGTGTTTGTACCAAGTTTGAGTCTAGCTTGTTTACATTAATTAAATTCTACAAGTATTTATTGGCTCCCATTTTTTTTGCTAAGTACAACAGTCCTAGAGCTGATCATGACAGCATATGCCTATCATCTCAGCACTTGGGATACTGAGGCAGGAGAATCACAGGTTATTGGCCAACATGAGTTACATAATGTGACTGTATTTCAACAAAACAAAACTCTAATATATCTTTTTAACTTTGGTTATTATCCATATTATTTTATTATTTTGCAAAAATAAACACTCAGAGCTCAGTATATTTTTTTCTTTTAAGGCAGGGCCTCACTGTTTACTCTGGCTAACCTTGAACTCACAGAGAAGTATATTAGTATATTTCTTCTCTTCTCTCTCTGTCTCTCTCTCTAAACAGTTTCTTTGTGAAGCCCTGGCTATCCTGGAACTAGCTATGTAAACCAGGCTGGCTTTAAACTCACATTTATCTGCCTGCCTCTGTTGGGATTAAAGTCATGTGCCACCACTGCCAGATGAGAAGTTTATTTTCATTTATTTTTTTTTTTAATTTTTGTATTTTGAGACAGGATTTTTTGTGTAGCTTTGGAGCCTGTTGTGGAACTTGCTTTGTAGATCAGGCTGGCCTTGAACTCACAGACATTTACCTGCCTCTACCTCCCAAGTGCTGGGATTAAAGGGCATGTACCACCACTGCCTGGTTAGAAGTGTATTTAAGTAGTGATAGATTTGAAGTGAAAAATCAGGATGCTAATTTCTGGAAAGTAGCACATATGTAATGTTTCTTAAGATACTGACCACGTGTTACTTTGGGGCCATTTTACAAATACAAACAGCAGCTTATCCATTTGTTTATATAGAGGCAAAAATAGATAATAATAAGAAGCAATGTCCGTCTTCAAAGACAAAGGGTAGTATTTTTTGTCTTTCATCCTAGGAAATGTTAGTTTGTCTCTGAAACCCACAATTTTGAATGCTGCTTTTAAATTAGTGTATACTTACTGTTCTTAAATATGCATGTGGTATAGTTAGACACACTCCTAGTGGTGCCAGTTAATTTTTTGAGTCTCCAGTTCTAGTCTCTTTGAATATATGCTGTTTTATCTTACTGCCTGTTTTTTTCCCAAATGGTGTTCATCAGTATATTATGTAGTAGCAATTACTCATTCCTCTTTTAAAAATGTATGGTTAATTACATATTATAGGAATTATGACATTAATTATTACAGAAACACACACTAAACTACAATAGGATGCTACTTTATAGATCTATTAGAGTGACTTTAATGAAAAAGATAGACAGCAGTATCAGCAAGAATATGGAGAAATTAGAACCTGTGTGTACTGCTGTTGAGAATACAGAATGGTGCCACTCCTTTAGAAAATAATTTAGTAGTTCTTACAGTTACATTACAATGACCCAGCAACTGACTCCTATATGCAATACCCATTGAAAGTATTTCCACAAAACTTATATAAGAAAGCAGCATTATTGATAATAGAAAAAAAGTAGAAACTGCCCATGTGACTATTAGTCAGTATATGGATAAGTAAAATGTCACATCTATTCAAGGAAATATCAGGTGGCATTAAAAAAACTATGATGCAAGATGTTAAGAGTCTTGAAAAATTACAAAGCCAAACAGGTTAACATAAATGACCATGTGTTGAATGATTCCAATTATCAGAAATATCTCGAATAGGCAAGTCCATCAAGATAGAAAGTAGATGAGCCAGAGGTGGATAGGTCTTAGGGGTAGTGACTGATAAAAGGGACAGATTTTCTTTTCTCAATGATGAATATTCCTGAATTAGGTAACACCGTTAGTTATGAAACTTAGAATGTATCTTAAAACACCTAATTGTATACTTTGGAGTGGATTTTGGAACTGGTGAGATGGTCATCACTAACCTGATGACCTTTATGGGACCCTCAGGATCCATAAGGTGGCAGGAGAGAAACAATTTCTTGCCCTCTGATCTCCACAGTCATGCTGTGGCATAATACATGCTCCCAACCTCCAAAAAAAATAAAGTAAAAAATTATACAAAGTGAATTTTATGTTATTTTAATTACACCAGATTTAAAAACAAAACCAATTTTTAAAGCATCTTCTGTTGGTGTGTATCAGGTTTCAACCCTTCAGAGACCAAGATTCGCACACCTGATGGAAAAGTGTGGCAAGAGGCTGAGTTTCAAAGCATGAGTAGAGAGCTGTACCGAGACTTAGCACTGCAGCTTGCAGGTGAGAGCCGAGCTTTCTATGTCCTGCTTATTTTATCATGCATGCTATATAACTTATAGCATTAAACATGAAACTCTCCTGAAACTTGTGGTTATCTCCCTTTCCTAGGTGTATTATATATTAGAGTAGTAGTGGTTTACATCATGAGACCCTCTTAGCTTCCTGGCTCTCCTCCAAGGTTAAAATTAGCTCCCATGGCTAATGCTACAGAAACTAGACCACTTTATACTGGGAGATTTTAAAGTCAGAACAGACTAATTTTAAGGAAACAGTGTTTAGTTGTGGCTTACTTCACAGAGGTCTTTAAAGTGGCTAGTAATTGTAGTCAGCATATGCAGAAATCAAGTAAGGGCTACAGAAAGGGAATACATGTTAGAGAATTATAACTAAAAGGAACTTGTGGATGACTGAAGAAATAGGTGAGAAAAAAAATGTTGCCAGTTTCTGAGCATCTAGTAAGGCACTAAGGGAGGTGCCCGTACTTAATCTTGCTTTGTTTGTTTGTTTGCTAGCAGTTGAATTGAAAGCTGAAAGAGTTATTTCTTTCTAAGATGGCATAAAGAATTAAAGTCAAGATTCAAAATCAACTTAGTTTAATTCCCAGACCTGACAGCTTGCTAGCAAGCTGTCAGAAGGATTTTGCTAATTTTTTTTTTTTTTTTGGTGGCATTAAGTGTCCAGTTCTGTTTTCCTCATTTTGCTACACACTGTGTTTAAATACTTTTCTCATGTGGTGAGAACATACAATGCAGTAATTATGAATAACTATTTTAGAGTCAAATTAAAAGGGCTGTACATTCTAGCTTTGTTATTTATTAGCTGTATATATGAGGTTGTGCTACATAATCTTTTATACTTGGTTTCCTCATCTTAAAAAGAAGTGGCAATAACTACACATCATGGGACAGTGTCATAGCCTGGGAGAATATGTCAGAGACTACTAAAGAGGTTATCCTCTACCCTTTTTTAATGGTGGATAAACCATTCTGTCTCTACTTGTGTTTTGTTACAAGTGTTTGTAAGTATATTACCCCATCTTGCTTTCATATTATGTCATTATATCACACATTATATCATAGCAGTCAACATGGTAGAATGAATACCTCAGGTTTTTTCTTTAGTGTCTGCCCTGTTTCTCCCTTCTGTTGAGAGTAAAGCTGCAAAAGTTTCCTTATACTAATGGTTTTTGATTTGTCTTCTGCCCATAGTCTCAGTTTCTCTTTCTCTCTCTCTCTCTCTCTCTCTCTCTCTCTCTCTCTCTCTCTCTCTCTCTCTCTCTCTCTCACTCTCACATGCACACACACACACACGTTTTGGTTTGGGATTTTGCTTATTAAAATCATTAATGGCATTCACTTTGCCATATTCAGTGTTTAATGTCCATTTGTCATCTTCGTTGCTCAGCAGGGTTTGATACCATTAACCACCTCTTCCTTGATATTCTTCACTTGGCTTGCTAGAAGCATCATTTTCTCTTAAATTGACCTGTTCCTTTTTCTTTTCTTCTTTTTTACCCTACCCTGTCATCTTCTTTCTCTTCTTGTTTACTTATCCAAAAGGGCTACTAGGAAAACATATGTACTCTTAACACCTGAAATAGTTCTCTTGCAAATATTCCCAAGTCTGTGTGTCTAGTTGAGACTTCCAGAATTCAAACTCTTATCAACCTGCTAACTATACCTCTCAAACTTAATGTCTAAAATTGAGATTACTCAATGTGGTTGTGATGTGTCACTTAACCTTGTTGCTCTAGTTGTCACTTCATATCAGCTACTCAGACCCACATCTTAAGTAATTTTTCATGCCCTTTCCCACATTTCTTCATTTCCCTTCATATTTTCCTTGTTTTTTTTTTTTGGGGGGGGCAGGGTTTCTCTGTGTAGCTTTGTAGACCAGGCTGCCCTCGAACTCACAGAGAACCACCTGCCTCTGCCTCCTGGGTGCTGGGATTAAAGGTATGTGCCACCACCGCCAGGCTCTTTCATATTTTCTGTTCTATTGTCTAAATTGTTTCTATGGTATAACAAGCTCCACTGCCTTTGTCACTGTTACGTAAATCAAGGCACCCCCAGTCTGTCTGTCGCCTGAGTTCTCCAAGTCTCCTCTTAACTGGTCTCCTGACTGCTGGCTCTTTTAATGAGTCTGTCAGAGTAAGTGTGCTAAATTCATGTTTAAGTTGTGACACTCCTTTGCTCAGGGTTCCACAGATGTTTCGTTTTACTGATGATTAAACAGGAAAGCCTGGAGAACCTTTCACCTCATCTGACTCTGGTCAGGATCTCCAGTCCTGGTTCCCACTGTTCTCCTTGTTCATTGCATTCACACTAGACTGCTGCTCTGCATGAGGGTTCCTAACAGTGGAGTAGTGGTACTCTTTAACCCTTTCTAGCAGAGGGCTTCACATAGCCCCAGGGAAGGCTTTTCTCTCACACTCCTAAGCCCACCAAGGATGCTGGAAGCTGAAGTGTGCAGAGCCCTATTTATACTTAGTTTTCCTTATACATACTTTTTATAGTACTTAATTTATAAACTAGGTATAAAAGATGAACTTGCTGTAGATCTTATCAAACATAAAATATGGTTTTTCTTCATTAATTTGACAAGTGTGACCTTTCACTGGACAGCTGTACTGTATAGCTTCTTTTTGGTATAACCTTACTGCTGGCATCACTATTCTTGAACTCTGGAGCTTTTAAAATTGAGTTTACTTGAAAACAAGCTGTATGATACAACTGAAGAAATAGTCTAATAGCAGAGTTGGCTACTTTGTTTTCTTAGTGGAAAGCCTATAGGTATGAACACTCTGGACAAAGGCATGACTCAGTCTGTCTGTCTGGAGCTAGACAGGAAGAGATATCAGCATGCTATTCAGAATGACGCACAATTTATAACATGAATTGTTTATGTTTGGAAATTTCCACTTAATGTTTTCAGATCGCAATTGATCTTGGGTAACTGAAACTGCAGAAAGGAGGGGCCCCTGCAACTGTGTTTCTTCATTGGGAGAGGTAGGTGCTGGATGGGACCATAATGATGACTGTCAATATTTATGCATTTCAGATGATAACTCTGTAAAAGAGAAGCCTGCTGAAAAAAGTAAAGAGAAGAAAGTAGTCAAACCAGTACGAAAAATCCAAAAAGTAACACAGTTGTCAAATGCAGAATGCAAAACAGGTTGGTTTTTAGTATTTTGTTCACTTTAAAGTTGGATAATAAATATGGCAATAGACTCTCTCTCCATATATAAATCTTACCAGATGTTCTCATTGTTAGAAATGTATGAAAATTTAGTCTGTTATATATGTCATTATTATTACAGTTTTGGGGTGCAGTTAGTCATGGCAGGGAAGGCAATGGCAAGAGCACGAGGTGGATGGTCATATTTCGTCCTCAGTCAGGAAGCAGGAGAAATGAAAGCTGCGTCTTTGTTTGCCTTCTCCTTTTTATTCTGTCTGGGGCCTTTACTTCATAGAGTAGTGCTATTCACATTCAGAATGGGGCTTCCTTCCTCTGCTAAACCATTCTGGAAACACCATCATAGCATAACCAGAGATTTGTTTCTGTGGTGATTGTAATTGTAGTGAAGATTACTGTCAGCTCTAACTTATGTTCAAGATAGTGAAAATATCTGTCACCTCAAAAAGTTTTTTCTAGTATCTTTCAATAGAAAGACACCATGTGTTTTCCATGAGGGATCTTTTTTCTACAAGGAGATTGGTCATGATTGCCTTTAAGGTACACATCAGAACTCCAGTATTCTTGCCAATAATGGTTAACTAGACAAAGACTAGATAAAACTAGGAAAACAAGAAATTTCTACTTCAATAATGATTGCATGGCAACCTTGATTCAGATTGCTTGAATTTATATTATAGCTAACTTTCTTTGGCACATGAGTTAATTTTCATATGACTCTAATTCCTCATATTTAAAGAATAAGGTCATTGGCATTTGACTCACAGGGCTGTTGTGAGAATTAAAAGAAATAATACTAGAAAATGCTGCATGCAGTATATCTCACATGTGTGATGTACTTTCCAGTTTCCAGCTGTCCCAAAATGTCATTCAGTGAGTAACTTTTGACCAGGAAATATTAGAGACAGTTTGAGAACTGGTCACTTTAAGTTTCAGGACATGCTGAATTGATGCTTCACTCATTATCATGTTTTTTGGCAGCAGATGTTAGAAACAAAGTGTGACAAGTGCTTTGATAAGGAATCCCAAGGTCTTATGAGGAACAGAGAGAGAATGATGAGGTGATGTGTTTTATCAGGCCTTTATCTTTCTGATAATGAACTAATCATCAGAATGATAGCATATTTTGTGATTAACTTCAGATGTAGTAATAGAATAGTACTAGTTCTGTACAAATTTTCTTGTTTTTACAAAAAAATGAGTTATCTCAATTTTAATTAAATTAAGTATAAAATCATTTAAAAATGACACTATGTAATTCTGTCAGAGGCATCCTTTGTAGTGAAGTACAGAAATTGCATTACCCAGTTTTGTGATAGTCTGCTTCGTCTGTATGCACTTGCCATTAACCTAAACTGAACAGTGTTAAATGTATGAAAATTATATTAATAGCAGGAATCATCTTCTTAAAATTACTTTATTAGACTATTTCAGAAGGCCACAATTTAGTTTTTGTTTTATGTATCTGGCTATTTTGTCAATATGTATGCCTGTGTACCATTTGCAATGCCTGGTGTCCTCAGAGGCCAGAAAAGGGCTTCAGATCCCTTGAAATTGGAGTTATAGATGGTTGTGAGTCATCATGTGGGTGCAGGGGACAACCTGGGTCCTCCACAGAGCAGTGAGTGCTGTCACTGCTGAGCCATCTCTCCAGCTCCTACCACACAACATTTTAAAAAACCAACATTTATAACCAAATGCCCGTGAATTCATGTTTGTTTAGTTTTGAGCCAGAAAACGAAGGTAAAATTATGAAGAATTTTGTTCTTTCATCTTATAAGAACATAAAGTTTCTTATTGATTGAGCAATAAGCTTAGAACTCTTTAAACACTTTAGACCCGTTGTTTATGGTTCATAGCAAAGTACAAAGGCATTTCTAAAGTAATCAGGGACTGAATCAGTGGATTCCCAAAGCCCCCATAAAAGTCAGACATATAGCATTAGCCTGTAATCCTAGTGCTCCTGTAGGAGATATTAGGTGTAGATAATACCTGAAAGCTTCTGGATGAACACAGAAAAACACAGAAAAACCTATCTCAAGGAAGATAGAAGGTGAGGATTAATATCTAAAGTTTTCATCTGACCTTCATATATGCACAGTGCTATGTGTATGTCTACATGCACACATGCTCACGCATGTACTCACACATGCACACACACCTACATGTCTGCTTATACATGTTTTAAATTAGGCAGAACATACTTTTAATTCAATTTTGTAATTAGTGTATTTGTTACTCATATTTCAATTTAAACTATTAAATTAGAGCTCCTTTAAAAGAAACTCTTAATGGAATGTCTTTTATATAATAGGAACTAGAAACATGACAAGAAAACTAAACTATTATTGATACAAACAAAAGTACTAGTGTTAGTTTAAGTGTTTCTGAATAGTATTTAAAATTTTTATTACATGTATTGTTTATTTATTGTGTCCATACAGTAGTTTTAAAGTCATACAGTAGTTTTAAAGTCATAGTAGTGTAATTTTAATCATTGTACACCTAAACTGTTTTTGTATATATAAAGTTTTTATAATTTTTTATTTTTAAAGTTTATTTGTTTATTGAGGAAGGGTCTAATTTTGTAGTCTTTATTGGCTGGGAACTTCCTATGTAGACTGGTTTGGAACTTAGAAGCTTACCTACTTCTGCCTCCTGAGTTCTGGGATTGAAAGTGCAAAACATACTATATCACCACACTTCGCTTCACCTACCTTCTTCTTCTTCTTCTTTTTTTTTTTTTTGTTTTGTTAATTGAAAATGAAATCCAAGGCTTGGTTATGCTAAATAAGCTCCTGCTGAGCTACATATAGTTCTTGCCTTCCTATTTGTCATGTTATTTTGCATTTAATTCAGTGTTCATTTTCTATAATTTCTATTTTGTAAACATTATAAACTGTTTTTTATGTTGCTATTTTAGGATGATCTATTTGAATCTTTTATGTCTGAAACCAATGAAAATTCTTTTCCTCTTGGTAAATACCTTTATTGTAGCATACCTTTGTTTTTATGAACTTTTATGGTTAAGGACAGTCTAAAACATTAGTTTTTTATTGTATTATTGTAATGTCTTCTTATGGGATATAACTGTAAAATATGAAAGTTTTCATTTCATAGTACTATCCCCATAAAAGTAATTACCCCTGTTTTTATTTTTCTTCAAAATTTTATCCCTGTGTTTGGATTAAGCCTTTATTTGTTTAGCAAGCATGTTTTGCCATGTGCTGTGTTTAGGTAGTGACTTGAAATTTCAAGAATCATTGTGATTTGGTATTTAATTTTTAAAAGTATTTTCTCTTATTTGAGATGTGGAGGCAAATCAAGATTTAAACAGACAGCAGCAAGATTGCTCAGTAAGTCAAGATGATTGCTACTGAGCCTGATAGCCTGAGTTTAACTCCTAGGACCCATGTAGTGAAAAAAAGAGAAAGAACTAGACTGACTACCTCAAGTTGTTCTCTGACCTCATGATTTGTGCTGTTGCATGTTCTCCCTACCTTCAAAAAATAAATGTAATTTTTTTTAAAAAAAGATTTGATCAAATTTGTTAACCAATATGATGATTTACTTAAATTTTTTAAATTTATTTTTATTTACATGTGTGAGTGTTTTGCTTACACACATGCTTATTGTGTTTAGTACTCATAGAGGACAAAAGGAGAAAAAAATTGGAGTTGCAGAAAAATACTGGAGTTGCAGATTGATGTGAGCCTCCATGTGGGTGCTGAGAATAGAACTCAGTTTCTGGAAGACCACCCAGTGCTTTTAACTGCTGAGCCACCTCTCTGGCCTCTAAAAAAATACACTTTTAATGGCAGACCTTTTGGCCTTAGGTTGTAAAACCTACACAACCAAGTAAATATCCTTTTTAGAGATAAAATGAAAGTTTTTAAATGTGGTGCAATTATATTTTAGGTAGTAGTCGTTTGATAAGTACGTCTTCTTGGCGAGATGGACAAAAACTAGTAAAGAAGATTCTGGGACCTGCACCCAAGATGGAGCAAAAAGAGCGAAGACCAGCATCAAATGACAGAAGTGGGAGAGAAAGAATGGCTAAATTTGGTGAGAGGATATTGGTTAAAATTCTTCCAAAAAACAAGGTTGCTTGTTTAATTACCATTCTCAGAGGTGTGTAGTCAGGTATAGCTACATTGTTTTAAGATTCAGGGCTTTCTTAAATTTGACCTTCAAATTCAATCTGTTTTTTTTTTTTTTTTTTAAAGTACATTGACTTCAATGTTATGGGTCTCATGTGGACCAGACTTCAGGTCCCTAGTGATCCACCTGTATTTCCTGCCTCAGAAGGGAATTCTTAGAGGAAGCTGACTAGCAAGACTAGCTGTGTAAGTGAGCCCTTGTTATGACTGAGAGACCCTGCCTCTGTGAATAAGGTGGATATTCCTGATATCAACCCTGGTTTTCATGTGCACATACCTCCCTCCCCATACATGCATATCCACACACGTATGCCTAAACATAAAAACGTACACACATACACACACACACACACACATACACACACACACACACTCACACTCACACTCACACACTACACACACCACACACACACATATACCACACACACACACACACACACACACACACATACCACACATACCACACACACCACACACACGCACACACATACACACACACCACACATACACATACCACACACACACACACCATACACACATACACATCCATACACACATACATACCACATACACATACACACACACACACACACACACACACACACACAAAGGAAAGGAAAGAATAACTAGTTATATTTTCCATAAACACTAACTTTTAGAAATGAAACATAAAATCCCACAGTCAGTGCTTTCTTTCCTTTTCAGTAGTGAAATTGACCTCACTTAATTTGAGTTCTTGGACTCAGTTAAGCAAGAAATGTCATCAACTCTGAGTTAATATATTGAGTTAATATATACTTTGATTTCTTTTTCTTTGTTTCTTTTATCTTGCAAGTGAACTCATAAATATTCTCAATCTGACATTAAGCCATGCCAGCAAATAGTAGATGATAGAATGGTTGCTTGTATATATAATGTTTTTATTTTGTTCTACTATTCATTGGAGAGCCATAGAGGTTGAACTTTTAGTCAGCAGGTGATATTCCCTAGGAAGTAGGCAGTACTTTTACTATCTTGCATTTCACACCATACAGCGCAATCTCAGGCTACCTGAAAGATATATTATTCTAATGGAGGGAATATTATGTATTTCTTATGATATATTTATTCTAATAGAAGGGAATGTTATGTATTTCTTATGCTTCTTACTGAAGTTGATCCTTGTTTTCTAAAAAATGTTTAGAATACCAAAATAGTCTTTTAAGATATTTTTGAGATTTGTTTTATAGATGTTCCTAAGATGTGATATGTAGGAGTCCAATTTTAATCTTTTCTTTATCAACAGAAATCTAAGCTTAAAGAAGTTCTCTGATAAACTCATCTAAATATAGTATCATCTAATTGCAAATTGAGTCAGTATTATATAGAATTTTTAGAAATAAGGCAGTATTTTCCATGTTTCTATTAGTTATATTTGGTACAGTTTGATCTTTCTTTAAAAAAAAAAATCATTATTTTATTTGTGTGGGCGTTTTGCCTGTACACCACATGTGTGTCTGGTCTTAGAAATGGATGTCAGATTCCCTGGAACTGGAGTTACAAACAGCTGGGAGCTGCCATTTAAGTGCTGAGAATCAAACCCAGGCTTTCTGGAAGTTTAGATATTTCTTTTAGCCATTGAGGCTTCTCTCCAGCTCCAAGTTTGATCTTTTCAAAAGCTTTAAAATTATTAACTTTTAAAAAGATTTCTAAGGTGTTTTCCTGGTTAAGTTTTGCTGTTGCTTGGAGGCATTCTCCCATATAGCACAGGCTGGCCCTGAACTTACTCTGTAGCCAAGGACATTGATCTTTCTTCCTCTGCCTCCCCAGTGTTTGGATTATAGGTGCATGTCACCACACCTGGCTTTTTTTTAAAATCCCGGTGGTAAGAGTATTGATTTTTTTTTTTTTAATAAAATTTTTGAAACGGGAGAAAAATTAAACAAGTGTATATAAGATAATTAAATATGCATGTCACTTAGTCCCACCAATTATAATATTTGTTTATTTGTCTTTTTTTTAAGAAATTCTGAAAGATATATTTTTAAAAAATATAGAAAAGTGTATAAATGAAACTTACTGATATAAAAGGGAGTTTATTTTGACAACTTTCTTCGGGGTATTATAAGATATTTGAATCTGAGTTTAAAATAAAGGAAAATTTTTTAACTTTCTTATTAGTACAATAAATCTTAGGAAAGATTCTGGAGTTTTAGTATAAGTAACAGTCTGTGCATTACAGGAGGCCATATTGGAAGAGCAGAATCTGACCCCAAGTTGGATGTTTCACATAAACATCTTCCACGAAGCTCAGAACGTTCAAGAAGTAGAGCTCGGTCTGAAAATAACATAGTAAAAACAGCTCCATCCCTTCCAGACAATAATAAGCAGGAGGAAAACGCTGCCTTAAACAAGGATTTTTTGCCAGTTGAAATTCGTGGCATTCTTGATGACTTACAGCTAGATTCTGCAGCTCAAACTGTGAGGCAAGAGATTGGAGAGTTACAGAATCAGAAGTCATCGGCACCTGTACAAGTGCCTCGAAGTCACAGCCCAGTGAAAAGAAAGCCTGACAAAATAACAGCTAATGAGGATCCCCCTGTGATCTCCAAAAAGCGCCACTATGATACAGATGAGGTGCGACAGTACATTGTCAGACAGCAGGAGGAAAGGAGAAGGAAGCAAAATGAAGAGAAAAAGGCTCAAAAGGAGGCCACGGAACAGAAGAACAAACGGCTACAGGAGCTCTACCGGAGACAGAGGGAAGCCTTCACTAAAGCAAAAGCTGTGCCTCCTGACCCGTCAGTCCCCAGGCGGCTGCAGGAAACATACTCCAAATTGCTGCTAGAAAAGACGTTGCTTGAAGAGCCAGCTCATCAGCATGTTACACAGGAAACACAGGTACTGGTAGAGATGGGAACACAAAGTGGGGACAATTCATGGTGAGGAACTATTGAAAAATTATCATCCCTAGCCACTTAGACATGCTCTGATACTTAGGGCAATCAAGACCTTTCATGAAGTTTATTGCATGCAGAGAGTAATGAGAAACATACAGAAAGTAAGAGCTGAAGACTTTGTAACATTGGTTACCAATGATCTCTGTCTTTCTGATATTCCTACCTGGTTTTCATTGTCGTACTGAGCAGATATTTAGTACATAATACACAACCAAAATTATGTTAGTGAAATGATTTAGTTTTGGGTTCAGTGTTGAAGTGAGGACATATTCTTGTGCTAATGGTTTTTATTTGTTTTGGGAGACAGGGTTTCTCTGTGTAGTCCTGTCTGTCCTGGGACTCACTCTGTAGACCAGGCTAGTCTTGAATGCACAGAGATTCTCCTGCCTCTGCCTCCTGAGTGCTGGGATTAAAGGAATGCACCACCACTACCCAGTGCTAATATTTTTAGGCCTGGTAACTGAGTGTGTTTCAGGTATTACATACTCTTTTAAAAGCTTTACTTCCAAGCATCAGTAAATACAAATCCAATAAGGAAGGATATATATATACATATATATATATATATATGTATATATATATATTTATTTATTCTTTTTACTTATCAGATGAAAAAAACCTGAGGTTTATGAAGGATACTATTTTATCTTAATCATGTTGTTAATATTAATGTCTATTTCATTTCTGGCTCATAGTTTAAAGGAATAATTCACCATGGAGGGGAAATCAGGGTGGCAGGAGCTTGGTCACATGACATTTGCAATCAGAAAGGGAACAGTAATGGACACATGCTGGAGCTTAGCTTGCTTTTCTCCACTTAATTAGTTAAGAGTTCTAGCCAGGGAATGATGCCACACACAGCGGACAGGTTTCCCCAACTCAACAAAATCAAAATAATCCCTCACAGGACTGCCCAGAGGCCCATGTCCTAATTTTTGCTTTGATTTAAATTCTGTTAAATTGACAGTTATTACAGACCCATCACAATGTCCTTGTTGGATTTTAGATGGTGTTTTGCTGTTAATTGTAGTGTTGTTGTATTTGGTTTTCTGTGATGCAGTAGCCCACCCACTACCTGATGTAGTATAAGAAAACTCTGCCACTGAGCTATACCCCACAACTAAATATAAAGTGATTTTATTTGAGGGAGAAAAGCCTCTCTTTTATGAACGTTTTTTTAAAGTTAAAGTGATTTGGTAAGTTTCTTATGTGTGACCTGAAGGCATCTTTGTGATGAATCAGATAAATTTGATGTCCTTTTCTCTTAGGTCAGACCTGGGTATCAACCATCTGGAGAATCTGATAAAGAAAATAAAGTACAGGAACGTCCTCCAAGTGCATCTTCCAGCAGTGACCTGTCCCTGTCAGAACCTCCACAGCCTCTTGCAAGGTAGAGAGAGGGAGGGATGGAAGGAAGGAAGGAGGGGGGGAGGGGGGGGACTGAGGTTCTTTTTATGAGAAAGACTTATTCATATTTGGCAAATATCTTCACCCAAGGCCTGTACAGTTATATTCTCTGTGTTGTTCTCTGGTTTTTCAGTTTTTCCTTCCTATAATTCAGAGCCAGTGTCAATTCCTTATGCATGTGGCTTTACTCTTGCTTCCTTTTGACCCCAACATAAAGTTTTTTGGATAGATAAATCACAGTGAAAGATATAGATGGTTCTAAATCATACTTTGTAGTAATAACCATTTAGAGAAGAAAGAAGATTTGAAACATTTTGAGAATGCAAAAATACCAATCAGATCTCTTTCCAATTTGTAGTTAATACACATGGTCCTCTTTCACCCAAAGGATAATAATATTGATAACATTTAAGTTGTTTTTTATATTTATTTATTTTATGTATATGAGTGTTTTGCCTGCATGTATGTACCTATGCCACATATTTTCCTCGTATTGATTGAGGTCAGAAGAAAGTAGAGCATCCTCTCGAACTGGAATTACTAATGGTTGTGAGTCATTGCAAGTCACTGTGTAGGTGCTGGGAAGCAAATCTGAATCTTCTGTAAAAGCAAGAAGCACATTTTTTTTTTTAAGATTTTTAGTTTTGATTACACGTGTGTATGTGTGTTTGTGTGTATGTGCATCCTATTGCAGGTGTCTGCTGTGAGCTGCCTGATGTGGATGCTGGGAATTGAATGCAGGCCTTCTGGAAGAGCAGCCAGTGGTCTTAGTCACTGAGCCATCTCTTTATCCCAAAAGAAGTGCTTTTAACCTCAGAGCCATCTTTCTAGAGCCATCATCTAGTAACTTTCTAGTTACTAGTTTCTAGTAACTAAGATGTTTCTTAGTTACTAGGCCTGGAGCTGATGGAATCCCTTTAGTGAAAAACACTGTTTGGGTTTTAGTTTGATTTTGTTTTGTAGTGCTAGGATGAAGCTCAGTGCTTGTGCCTTTTAGCTAAGTAGTTTAATACTGAGGCACACTGACAGCCCTAAGCACTGTTGTTATTATTACTGTTCTACAGAGGAGAAGTCTAGACTTTAATTAAAACTTTCCAAAATCAAAACATTAGTTGTGGAAGTGGGTTGAATGCAGGCAATCTGACTTTAATTTTGTTTGTTTTTCGAGACAGGGTTTTTTTTTTGTGTAGCCGTTGCTGTCCTGGAACTCACTTTGTAGACCACACTGGCCTTGAACTCACAGAGACTTGCCCGCCTTTGGCAATCTGACTTTAAAAGCCAGTACTATTAACCCATTTGTGTACTTAGTAAGAGAAATTTATGATTTGTTTAATGTTCTAAATGTATTTTAAGCTTAATCATAAATTCCCAATTTATTTGTTATGAACACTTTTTGTTTAGATACTACTGTCCATTTCATCACTGTCAGACCTATTGGGCTGGTGTCATGCCTATAATTTTTGCCCTTTTTTGAGTTTATGATTCTAAATGTTAAGAAACAAAACAAGAGCTGGAGAGATGCCTTAGAGGTTAACATTGGCTGCTCTTCCAGAGGTTGAGTTCACTTCTCGTCAACCACAAGGTGGCTTACAGCCATCTGTAATGAGATCTGGTGCCCTCTTCTGGCCTGCAGGTATACATGCAAGCAGAACACTCTACATAATAATAGATAAATCTAAAAAAGAAACAAACCTAACACAAGTTGGTTGTTGCTTTGCACCAGTTCCACCACTTCCTTTCTCTTCTTCCCTTCCTTCCTCCTGTTTTAAAGTTTTCTATTGTTTTAGTTAAAATTGCACATTTTTATAAATACCATGTGTTACGTGTATGTGGGCATATATGCTGGGAACACATGCTGTGGTCAAAAAACAACTTTGTGAACTCAGTTCTTTCCATCTTTATTTGACTTCTCTAGGCTTGAATGAGAGAGGCCTTTACCTGCTGAGTCATTTGGTGGGATATTAAGCAATCTTAAGCATTTCTCTTTTATCATTTTTTTAATATTTTTTATTAATAATATAATTTTAAAATTTTACATGTGGATCCCAGTTTCCCCTCCCTCCCTCATTTCCTCTTACTCTCTTTTACCCCCTCTTTTATCATTTTTAAAGGGTTGATAGATGTGTTGCTCTAAGGAGGCATGTCTGTAGAATAAGTAGGCATTGAAAAAAAATAAGACCTCTTATTTGAAGAAAGCAGTTTGCAAAACAGTAAAAGTAGTGGCATACCATTTTTGTGCAAACGCCATAACAAAACCACACATGCACATAAATAAAGTTAGCAAGGATGTAATTGTAAACCAACTATCAAAGATAACAATAGCTTTTTGATTGATTATTTCTGAGTATCTCTCATGCTCAATTCTTTGTCTTTGTTGTATTGTATTTGTATAGTATTGTTATAATCAGAGAGCTTCTTTTCTCCCTTTTAAATGATGGTTTAGACTGGGGCTATAGATTCATTGTAGAATATTGGCCCAGCATGAGTGAGGCTCTAGACTCAGCTGCTAGCTCTGCAGACAAACAACAAAACCACATATGGATTACTGTATTAACTAACACTGTGATTTCTATTTCCAGAAGAGACTTGATGGAAACTACATGGATGCAGCCTGACAGGTTGAGCCCACGAGTTCACAGTTCTCAAGCACAGCCACTTGTTGGAACAGCTGAAAATTTACTCTCCCATCTCTTGAATCTTGAGCATGTAGGAATTTTGCACAAGGACTATGACTCTGTTCTACCAGCCAAGAAGAGTCATAGTAAGGCTTCAGGACCGTTAACTTTTACACCTCAACCATATCTGACCTCACAAGCTCCTCATCCAGATGCCTTGTTAAAACCTAGTACCAGCCAATATAAGAGTAAACTGGATCGTATTGAAGCTTTGAAAGCAACAGCTGCTTCTCTGTCTAGCAGGATTGAAAGTGAAGCTAAGAAGCTAGCTGGGGCCAGCATTAACTATGGGTCAGTGTGGAACACTGAGTATGATCTGAAGCAGGCCTCAAAAGAACCTCAAGAGAACGGAGTGTGGACTAAAGCTATCAGTCCACCTGTGAAAGAGGACATTGAAGATGTTTTCTCTGCCAGAATTCAGAAGATGCTGGGAACCTGTGTATCTCATGCAACTTTTGATGATGATCTTCCTGGTGTAGGCAATCTTAGTGAATTTAAAAAACTTCCTGAGATGATCAGACCCCAGAGTGCCATATCAAGCTTCAGAATAACACCCCCTAGTCCTAAACCAGGAGGGCTGCTGGCACAGTTGTGTAAGAGACAGACTGACTCCTCCTGCTCTGATATACAAGCCTGTTCTCAAGAAAGAGCCAAAAGATCTCTTTGTTCCAGCACAGACTCAGTCAGTGAAGGGCCTCTTCTTAGCGAAGGGAGTCTCTCTGAGGAAGAGGGAGGCCGGGATGTACGGCCTCTTCTGAAGGTAGCAGAAATCTTAAAGGAAAAAGACTTCTGTGCTGGAGAGAGAAATGCTTATGAACCCATCAAAGAGTTTCAGAAGGAAGCTGAAAAATTCTTGCCACTTTTGGGCCACATAGGTAGTACACAAAGTAAGGGACCGTGGGAAGAACTGGCAAAGGGAAGTCCACACAGTGTCATTAATATTTTTACCAAGTCATATCAGTTATATGGAAAAGGTAAGAAAAATAGACTTATACTATAAGACAATTATTTTATAATTTTCTTTCTCTTTTAATCCATGGACTCTCTTAATACTGAAATCTTGTAACACAGCTTTCTTTTTCTGTGATAACATTAACTCCTTCAGTTATGTCCCTTTCTATTTTTATTATATGTAAAGTCTACCCAATGTATAATAACATAATCTTAGAATTCCATGTTGCAGATTTTCACTCTATAAATGGAGCAAATTATTTGACAAATGAGTAGATTCCATCTGTTCTTCTGCTTAACTGGATATTACATTGAGTTTTCCTAAAATTCACATTGAGGCACTTCATGATCTTGCGACAACTTATGAATTAATAATTCCTCTCTTTCGTTTAGCCACTTATATTTATTTATATTGGTGGTGGTTCTGGTTAGCTTTTGTTTTCACTTGACACAAACTAGAGTCACCTGGGATAAGAGAACCTCTCTGGAGGATTTTCTTAGATCAGACTGGCCTGTAGGTGTGTCTGTGGAGCATTGTCTTGTTTTATTGGTTGATATAGAAAGGCCCAGCCCACTATGGGTGGTACTATCCCTATGTAGGTGGGCCTAGGCTGTATTCAAAGCAAAACAAAACAAAAAACACTAGCTGAACTTGAGCCTGTGAGAAATGGAGCAAGCCAGTAAGCAGCCTTCCTTTGCCGTTCCTGCCTCTGCTCCTGGTTGAGTTCCTCTCCGATTTTCCTCAGTTATGGATTGTGACCTGGAAGTGTGGCTTTTCCTCCCCAGGCTTTTTTTAGTTACAGTATTTATCACAGCAAGCAAATTGGGGCAGTTGTCATGTAAATTCCTTCTTATTCTAATGTTTTTTCACTTTCTTTTGATGAAAAGCAAAGTGCTTAAATTAATATTTTTGTTTATTATTATTTTATCTTATGTATGTATTTTATCTTATGTATGTGGGTGTTTTGCCTGAATGTATGTATGTGCCTGGTGCTAGCAGGGCGAGAAGAGAGTTTTGATGCCCTTGGAGCTGGAGTTACAATGATAGTAAGTTGCTCTGTGTGTGCTGAGAGTGGAACCCAGATCCTCTGGAAAAATGTCAGTGCGTTTGACTGCTGAGTCATCTCTCCATCTTGACATTCTTATTTCTTAATAAGAAAATTGGTTTCATTCTTAAATTCTTATATTAGATCATCATTAAAATTTACAGTTATATTGAAGAATTTGGAGATGAAATATGTTATTTGGGATTTGCTTAAAAATAATCTGTAGGATCACAGAAGAGAGAAATAGATTGTTTAATTGAAACTAGCTTGCATTTGTATTGGTCATTGTTAAAGCTAGTAATGGATACAGTAGTTTCATTATGCTTATTTATATTCAAAGTTTTCCTAATAAGAAGTGGAGGCAGCTGGGCAACAACAAAAGTTTATATGGCTAGTAAGATAGCAAGCTGAAAAGATAACTGTAAAAGCAAATGAAATTGTCCCTTCTTTTAGATTAATAACTTCGTGCTGGAGAATGCTTTGCTTGTAGGTTTAAATCTCATTTTTGTTTTTAACCATACCACAATTACTTCTTTTGGTAGGGTTTGAAGACAGAGGAACATCAGCATCACGGCCTTTCAGTGCTGTCACAACCCCACTCAGCAGTATTTCCTATGAAGATGATTTTGTCTCCTCTCCAGGAAGTGGGACATTGACAGAAAAAAAATCAACTCTGGAATCTCAGTAAGAATTTGATAGCAAATATGGAATAAACTTTTGAGTAGGAAAAAGTGTATAAATGAGGACTCCAGTCAGAATATAAGTCACATCTTGCTTGTTGACGGACATTAAAGGCTGAATGGTTGTAGGCCAGAATCTGCATGCGGACTACCCAAGTCCTTGATTAGCGCTTGATTGTGCATAATGGTGAAAATAGTAGAACCTGCTTACCTCACAAGTCGTTACAGATATTTAGTGAAATACACATTTTTCTTTTCTTTTTTGATAGAGTCTCATGTTGCCAAGGATGATCTTAAAGTCTCGATCCTCCTTCCTCCAGTTCTCAAATGTGTTTGGGTCACCTGACTGTGCCACCACACTGTTGTTGAGTGGAACAGGGAATACTTAAACAGGACCTAATACAGATTAGAAGTCAATCTGTGAATTCCCTGCAGAGGATAGCATTGTCAAACAGTCTTGCAACATGCATATGTAGCACAAATAATAAAAACCCAGAGGCAGATATTGGGGTTCAAGCTGAAGATCAGATGAACAAAGCAGCCAGCCTGTAGAGGGTTGTCGCCTCTGCCAGCGCTCAGTCAGGCCAAAGGGACGATCCACCTGACCTCAGACTGCTCCCAACTGCCACAGACTGCTCAGTGGGTTGCAGGTCTGTGTGGAGACCAGGTCAGGAATGGCTTCGGCTTGACAGACAGACAGAAACACACCTGAGGAGGTTTGCGAACTGCTGCAAAGTTTACTTCAAAGTATTGGGTTTTTATACAGAAAGCTCAAAGAACAGATCTTTGGTCACAGTTTAAAGATAAACAGGCATTCTATAGATGTTAACAATTCCCTTTGAAGTTTCTCAGCAAGTGCATAATTAGGAACCTCTGTTTATTTTGGCCTGCTTGTGGTCAGCATACCAGAGATTTGATTTGTTGAGTTTAGAGGCTAATCTTTGTCTCTAGATAGTAAACTTTTATAGTGTTGATTTAGGGGCCCTAAGATCCCAAATTAGAGTATTGTTGTGAATCCCACAGCATGTTTGTTGTGGGCAGGTTAATTACAGGCAGGGTCTCATTGTGGGCTGCTTCCTACAGCCTTAGCCCTAATTGATTTATCAGGCCCTGGCTGACATCTGAAGTCACAATTGGCACCTAGGATCTGTGTCTGAAGGCACAGAGGGCAATACCCATCTATTGACTGCTGATCTGTATCTCTTTCAGTTCCTGAAACTATATCTAAGTGTTCTCTAGGCATCTCTGTATTACTAGTGGAGCTTACAGGCTAAAATATCCCTTGAATAAAATATCCCTTGACTAAAAGGCAATATTGTTATCATAGCACAAAACACATCTAGCACCCATTCCAAACAGCCAGCCATGCAAGCAGCTGCAGGGACCTGAACCACTTTTCCCCAGGAGGCATAACCACGTGTGGTGCGAACCTCTGGACAGATAGCCATTGAGATTTCTCTCAGCATTGCTACACTGTCTCCACTCGGGCTGGTGTGGCACCCAACTGCACTGCTATTCAGACACACTGAGACTGCGGCCTGAATACACACTGAGACCCTGAGCTCCTGTCTTATCTTCCTGTCTAGTATTGGGATTAAGGGTGTGAGTTCTGTTTCTCTTTCAGTCTCTTGTAACTCTCTTGTAACCCAGGGTGGCCATGAACTCACAGAGATCCATCTGCCTCTGTCTCCCAAGTGTTAGGATTAAAGGTCTGTGCCACCACTGCTTGGCCTCTATGGCTGTGGCTAACTTTGCATTCTGATCTTCAGGTAAGTTTTATTAGATCATAAACAAAATATCACTACATATTAATATAAGAAGTATAAAAATTTGTTTTTGTGGTAGATGAGGAAAATAAGGTAGATATTTAACTTTGTGATCCTAATTAATAATTTTTTTTTAATCAAGAAAACATCTAAAACTTTGGTATTCCCTCAACATCTAAGCTTTGAAAAAGTAGCTTATAACAATTGATGATTATTGGGCCCTTAATGTGCCAGATACTGAAGGGGTGCAAGGACTTTGCCTGTATAGTTTATTTTACAATAGCCTGATTTGGGGAATGCATTCTATGAGTACCTGTTTTAGAGAGGACATGGAAGAATAGAGGTTAAATTGTACAGAATCACCAAATGAATTTGGCTTTTCTAGAGTTTTGTTCCCTAAATTTTATTATCATACGAATTTATAATTCTTTCTATCTTTTTTATGTATCATAAAGTATAGCCTACATAAAATGACTTAAATAATTTTACAAAAATTAGTTGTGATTTTCCATTAGCTGGAGTAGTAGACATGAATATTCATAAAAGTATAACAGAAAAACTGTAGTTTAAAATTTGAACCCAATGGGGAATGGGCCTGGATAGATGGCTCAGTGGTTAAGAATATTGACTGCTCATGCAGAGGTCCTGAGTTTGAGTCCCAGCACTCACATGGTGGCTTGCTACCATCTGCAGTGGAGTCTGACTCCCTCTTCTGAGGAACATGAAAACAGCATACACATAAATAAATCTTCAGGAAAAATGGAACCCAAGGATTAAATATTTAAGTTTTTTTTAAATGGATTTAATTGTGGTGAGATGAATATCATCAATCAATATGCATTGATGTATTATACTATTAAAGAATATATTAAATTCCTCTTCTCTAAGAATTTTAGAGAAAAAATAATTATGTTGTATAAAAGTGTAAATTTGACTAGAAATCGAGACCACATTTTCCCATAGTCAACATTATATTTTTTCTCAATATATATATATATATATATATATATATATATATATGAAATATTTGGTTTTTTATTTTGTTGTTTTTTTTTTTTTTTTTTTTTCTTTTCACTTTTAAAGATAGGACTTATGTAGCTCTGGTTGGCTTTGAACTTCTGGTCCTCCTGTTTCCACCTCCCTAGGTTCTGGGGTTCTATGGACCAAGCCCAGGCCTCATGCATTGCAGATACTGCCAACTAAGCTACAGCTTCAGGCCTGAAACATTATTTTATTTGGTTTCACTTCATTAAACAATGCATCTGAAAATCTTCTGAGTAGTAAACTGAACCATGGAGAACCTTTTAACACTGATGAAAGGATTAGATATTTACACTGTTTGTTGGTATGTCTGCCACTGTTTAATTTATGTACCTTTTGTTATACATTTGATGTCATTGCTTTTTCTACTCAAGAGGGTAAGCTCTGCTTGTGGCATCTACTCAAGGTATTCAGAGCTTCTCTGAAAAAAAATTGTGACCTCAGACTTTTAATTTTTTCTTTAACCTGTTACTTTCTCCTTGCCAGAATTGGTGGTAACAACTTAGACATTCAGGAGGACCATTCCAGCAGAAAGTCTGCCTTTGACCTTTCCTCTGTGGACGCTACCTCTCAGCATTCCTCAGGAGCTCAGTCTGCTGTATCATCTCGTGCATCTGCTTCTAAAGGAAAGAAAGGAAGAAAGGAAAAAATAGACTGTAAGTAGAGTTCTGCTTGATGACTTTTTCTCTTCTCAGTGGTTTTGTGGTAGTAACCTAAAGTTATAGTTTGATTCTGTAAGTAGTAGATGAATTTATTTATGATAATGTATGTAGCATTCACATTTGTAATTGTATCTTTTGTCAAACTTTTTAATGTATTTTGTGTGCTTTAATTTTGTATTTTTCATTTTGTATTCTTTTAACATAAACGAAATAATTAAACATTTAAGAATTTCAGATACTCATTCAAGAAATGTAAATCAGGGCTAGCAAAATATGAAGATAGCTTAGTGGGTAAAAGTATCTTCTGTACAATCCTGACACATTAAGTCTGATCCTTGGAACCCATATAAATGTGAACAGAAAAGACACAGAGTTGTCCTCTGACCTCTGTATAATTTTTGATGACTTTTTCCAGTATATACATGAAGCCACGTACACCTTTATTTTTAAACAAAAATAATATTATGCAAATAATATTGCTTTGTAACTGTGTTAAACAAAGAACTTGATAGTGTATCATATACATTTCTAAGTATCATCAAATGCAGTTCTCATCAGTAAAGAGGACAAGAGTTCATATGGTGATTCTGAAGAGCATGAGAAATTACTGGAATAATGTGTGTGTCACAGTACTTAGCATAGTAGTTGCCCCTGGTGTCACTCAGTAACTTTTTTGAGTGATTGATACACCTGCCAATGTCTGTAGTTCTACTCTATTAAAAGAAGGGGAAGAAAAAGAAGAAGAAGAAGATGATGATGAAGAAGGAGAAGGAGGAGGAGGAGGAGGAGGAGGAGGAGGAGGAGGAGGAGGAGGAGGAGGAGGAGGAAAAGAAGAAGAATCACTATATGTGTATATATGATATGTGTGTGTGTGTGAAGGTCAGCCTACAACCTTGGGTTTAGTTCTCCCTTCCACCTTGAGACAGAGTCTCTTGATGTGTTTGACAGTGAGTACAGCAAGCCAGCTGACCCATGAGCTTCTGAGGATTCTCTTCTTCCATCTTACTGTTCACATGCTGGGATTACAGATGTATGCTACTATGCCTGGTTTTACATGGGTCTTCATGGTTGGGTAGCAAGCATTTTGCCCAGTGATCTCTCCAGCCCCTATATTTGGTCTATAGACCTACAACTAGGGAGATACAGTGATCATGCAAAAGCTTCTTAAGCTCACAAAATGGTTTCAAGCTTCTGAGTGATCTTTCTTTTTCTTTCTTTCTTTTTTTTTTTAATATTTTTTTTCTAATTGAAAAGATAAACTTTATCATGTTGAAAAATGTGAGGTAACTTGGAGTTCAGGAAGAAACTAACTGGTCGGTATAAGAAACTATATTTGAAAAAAGTTCGAATTGCCTGTGATTTCTGTGTGTAAAGACTCCAGTGTTAACATTTTACAGTTTCATCGTGGTAAAGTAATATACATAGCTGGGTGTGTTGGGTCATGCTTTTAATCCTAACACTCTTGAGGCAGAAGTAGATGGATCTTTGAGTTTGAGGCCAGCCTGGTCTACGTAGTGAGTTCTAGGATAGCTGGGCTGTATAGAGAGACTCTGTCTCAGAAAAACCTAAACAATAATAATAATAATAATAATAATACCATAACAACAACAACAATACACACTAGAATTTTATCAGGCTGAGAAAGTAACTCAGTTGGTAGAATATGTGTCCTTGTCTAGAATGTACAAAGCCCTAGGTTTGATCCCCACACTACATAATATGTGGTGTGATGGTGCATTCTTGTAATCCCAGTACTCAGGAGATAGAGACAGGAAGATCAGAAGTTCAAGGTATTCCTCAGCTACATAGTGAGATAGAGGACAGCCTGGGCTACACAAGATGCCATCTTGAAAACAAACAAACAAAAACCCCAGTCATTTAAATCAATTTCAGGCAATATGGTTCAGTGACATTAAGTCTACATTTGTCGTTGCAAACATCACTACCACATATCCATTCCCCATCCCCAGCCATTGTTAGCCTCTGCTTCTGTATATTTGACTAATCTAGGTCTTTCAGTTATGTAGAATATCAGATTCTGGATTCACAGTCATGTACCATAATACCCATTTCCTTAAATGGAGGCAGAAAAATGAATTGCTTTATTTTAGATATGGAAAATCAGTTTAAATATAAACTAATATTTAAATATTCGGATTTGTACTTTTATTACTGAATTTTTTTTTTTTATCAACTATCTCAGTAAGTCTGATGTTGAAAATTTGCCTACAAAAATTTATTTTCCAGGGTTGGATTCATTCACTGGGAATGCTCAGAGTTCACTTATTGATGAGGAGAAAATACAGTCTGACTCAGAGCGTGGTTCCCATCAGGGAAAGAAACTTGGGACTGGCAGCAAACTTGCTGTTAGAGACTATGAGCAGACTCTGGACACTGAGAATACTTTGGAAGAACTTTCTGGGCATTCTATGAGGTAAAGCAGTATATATATTCTTTATGCTGCAGTTTGCATATTATTGAAGTTACAATATTGACATTCAGTGAATTTGGTAAATTTCAGCATGGCCATTCACCTTTCATGGTTATTTTCTGGAGGGTACTGTAATCTTGTTCATAGCTGTAGACATTGTTTTAACATGTGGTCATTCCTCATTGCAACTGTTAAAACATCTCCAGTGATTGTTTGCCTCAAGCACAAGCCATTTTTCTCTTCTGAAGTCATTGTCATACTGTTTGTGGCTCAATCTTTGTCAAAGCATTTTCCTTTCTTAGAGTGCATGAGGTCAACTACTCTATAGAGAAATGCTCAAGAACTCAGTGCTGCATGAGTGTACTTGGAGCACAACAGAACATTTCATTTCTACAAATTGTGTCTTCCACTCTAAACATAACTATTTAGTATCCTCTCGATCTCATTGTTGAAATTATTTCTCTCTCTGTTTTTCTCCTGTGCAGTTAAAACCACTCAAACATAGCTCTGAAGGGTCGCTCTTAGACTGATGATGGAATTTGTGTAACTGTATTTTTCATTCTTTAAAAAATGCTTTGAAGTTTAGCGCACGTGCATGCAGACCTCTCTCTCTCTCTCTCTCTCTCTCTCTCTCTCTCTCTCTCTCTCTCTCTCTCTCTCTCTCTCTCTCTCTCCCTCCCTCCCTCTGAGTGTGTGAGGGTGTGTGGTATATGTAAGGGGGTGTGTGTGTGAGTGAGAGAGTGTTATATGTGAGTGTGTGTGAATTGTTGTGTGTGAGAGTGGTGTGTGTGTGTGTGTGTGTGTGTGTGTGTGTGTGTGTGTGTGTGTGTGTGTGTGTGTGTGTGTGTGTAGGTGAGAGGACAATTTCCTAAGGAGTCAGTTCTTACCTCTCTTCTTGTTGAGGCAGTCTCTCTTATTTCTACCATGCTGCTTATGTTTTAACTTTGAACTCTAGGTTAGCTGACCTTTAAGCTTCCAGGTGACTCTTCCTGTCTCTTTCTCTCATCCTACTGTAGGGCGGTGTCCCACTGCATCCAGCATTTTTGCTTTTTAAAGATGTGTGCTATGAGATTAAATTCAAGATGTCAGGTTTGCGTGGAAAGTAATTTTTACCTATTTGTTGTCTCAGTGGCCTTCAGCCTTTTTTTTTTTTTTTTTTTGGTTATATACATTTATTTAGGGTGTTGCTTATAAATAAACTTTAGTCAATTACTTTCTCTGAAGTTACTGCTATCATGTAGATTTATCTACATGATATCTCTGCATTGCTTTGGTCATTTTTAAAATTAAGTCTTGGCTGGGTGGTGGTGGAGCACACCTTTAATCCCAGCACTCAGGAGGATCTCTGTGGGTTTAAGGCCAACCTGATGTACAAAGTGAGTTCCAGGGCATCTAGGGCTACACAGAGAAACCCTGTCTTGAAAAACAAAATCAAAAAAATCAAATCCAGGGCTTATGAGTTGGCTCAGCAGGTCAAAGACCTTGCTGCTAAGCCTAAGGATCTGAATTCATTCCTCAGGGCCTTCGTGGTAGAAGGGGACAACGGATTCTCACAAGTTGTGCTTCTACCTAATATATAAGTGGGGTTTTTCTTTTTAGCCACCAACCGACTCCCAAATCAAGACACAGAGACTTCTTATTTAGTTACAAATTCTTGGCCTTATATTAGCTTTTACTTTAAACTGTTTCTCTTTATCTATATTTTGCTTTGGGCCTTTTTACCTTTCTTTTCTGTCTTTGTATCTTACTTTCACTGCTTCTTGTATCTGGCTGATGCATACCTAGCTTCTGGCCCTAGGCATGTTCCTCTTTTTTTCCCCACACTCTCTCTTCCTTTTTCGCTCTCTTTTCTTCTTCTTTGCGGAGATTTCTCCTCCTTCTTATTCTTTCTGCCTGCCAGCCCCACCTGGCCTCTTCTTGCCTAGCCATTGGTCATTCAGTTTCTTGTTAGAACAATCAAGTGCCTTAGGCAGGCAAGGTGAAACAAATGCAATGCATCTTTACACAATTAAACAAATGCAGCATAAATAAATGTAGCACATCTTCACATTGTTAACAAAGGCAGCAGAAATAACAAATGTAACACAGTTAAATATTACACAGCATAAACAAATGTAATACCTCTTTGCCCAGTTAAAATAATATCACACAGCATATATGTGTGTGCAGGTGAATGTACACACACACACACACACACACACACACACACACACACACACACACTAAAAATAAGTAAAAAATTTAAAAGTCTATGGCTCTGAAGACACAAATTGATTTTTTTTTTAAAGGGACTTGATTTTTCTGTTACATATAAATGAGCATTTTTATTGCTTTCATGTTGTATCATCAGGACCATCATTGGTGGGGCCTGGAGAGATGGCTCATCGTTTAAGAGTACTGGCTGCTCTTTCAGAGATCCTGAGTTCAATTCCCAGCAACCACATGGTGGCTCAAAACTATCTGCAATGAGATCTGGTGCTCTCTTCTGGCATACATGCAGACAGGACACTATACAAAATAAATAAATCTTAAAAAAAAATTGCTTTGTCACTGAATTCAGAATTCATAAAAGCGCACCCCTCTGTAAGAGATGCTCTGATAATTTAGTTGATAAAAATCTATAAAGTTAAACACTTATAGAATATGAAATCTAAGCTTAATAAATGATCCATATTGTAGTCTGTATCTGCTCTTCATTTGTGTAGATTCACATTGAATAAATTATTTGAACCTGGTTAAGGAGGAATTAAAAAATTAAATTAAAACCTTTTAACTTATTTAAGAACACTGAAAATTTACCATTTGAAATGGTAGTTTAAGGGAATCTTTTCTGTTAAGCAAATATAATTCATCTTATGAAAGCATATAGTGAGTTATAAAGTCCTTCTTTTGTTTGGCGTTAAAGAATTTAAAATGAGAATTCCTTTTAGGTACTGAAAATAAAGTTGACTGTAGTCTCCTATACAGTGTTTTGCTTTCCATCGTTCAATTATGGTTAAATGTCATTGTAAAATATTGCATGTAAGGAAGAAATTAATGACTTCTTTCTTTAAAGTAATACTGTTCTGAATAATCAAGTACCATTCAGGCCCATCTTCCGTGTGACTCATACCTTTGTCCGGGCTTTTATGTTTGAGTTCAATTAAACCTTATTTTGCTTAATAATGGATTCTATCTGAAAGGTAGTAATGGTGCTAAGTTGTATATGCTAAAGACAATTTATAAAGTTCTTTCTTTAAGTGAAAGGTAAATATTTTGACATAAAAGGGAAAGGAAAAGATTTATGCTGAAGTTATGAAGACCTACAGTGAATAAATCTTTTATCCCTGAGACTGGGGGGGGGTGGTGGTAAAAGAAAGTCACAGTAGTTTTACTGCAATACCTCAGACTGGAAGCTTTCAGCCACAGTTTGTGCCAAGTTAAGGTGGCAAAGTTGGATGAGATGGTTGAGAGATGGCTCAGTGAATAAGAGGATCTGGGTTCAGTGAATAAGAGGTCAATTATGTGAGGTTACTTATGAAAAAGCTCAGAAATGTTATAGTATTAATAAGAGGATCTGAACCCACATTATAGCTCTCAACCACCTGTAACTGCAGTTCTAGGAAATCCAATGTCCTCTTCTGACCTCCTGGGGCTCCTGCATAGATCATGAAGGGATATACACTCAGGCACACACACACACACACACACACACACACACACACACACACACACACACATAAAATAAATACTTTTTAATACACAGAAAAGGCATTAAGTGTGTGTATTTGTGTGTGTGTGTGTGTGTGTGTGTGTGTGTGTGTGTGTGTATCAAGCTTTGGTACTGCCTAAGGCTTCAGGTATCCATTGGAGGTTTTGGAACATATCCTCCATGTGTATGGAGAGGCACTACTGTTATACTCTCTAAGTCCTCAGAAAAACCTTGGTAAGCCAGTAAATGATTCTCAAAACTAGTTTTATTCAAATACTCAAGCCAGGCATAATTTTTGCCTTTGAAACCAATCATGTTTTTTACTTATTTTAGGATACTAGAAATATGTTAATTGTGCTAAATATTTTATAGCGTCTTTTAATTTATTCAGCAAACAAATATTGAATGCAAAGTAACATGAATGATATGGTTTTGTGTGTGTGTGTGTGTGTGTGTGTGTGTGTGTGTGTGTGTGTTGAATTAAATGCCTTAAGAGTTGTTACAGTCAGTTATGTGAGGTTACTTATGAAAAAGCTCAGAAATGTTATAGTATTAAAAATTAGGAGCTGGGTGGTGGTGGCACATACGTTTAATCTCAGCACTTGAGTGGTGGAGGGAGGTGGATCTCTGTGAGTGTGAGGCCAGCCTGATCTACAGAGTGAGTTCCAGACCAGCTAGGGCTGTTACATAGAGGAACCCTGTCTCAAAAAACCAAAACCAAAACCAACCAAACAAACAGAAGGGTATGTATAAGTAAACATATATTAAATATTTTGATGTGACTACATAGAAATATTTTTTTTTGTGATCTTTGGTTTAACAGGAAGTGATGTTAAAAAATTTAAACACGAAATATTTTATTTGATACATGTTAATATTTGTTTTTATTGTTTTTACATGTAGTTATATTTTTATTGGTGTATAATGGCTATCTTAGACTTTGCTTCATAATGCAATGAATGAACTGTGATTGATATATGTGATTTGTTTAGACAATAACCTACTTTGCTATTTTGTTTATGATGGGTTTTACCTATCTTGTTCAACACTGTATCTAGTAACTAGAGAAGTATTCATACACATCCAGTCAGAGCAGTGAAATGTTGACTGAATGCCTACATCATAACTGGTATTGGTAAAGCTAAATAATGTTGGTTAAGAAAAAAATATTTGCTATTCTTACTGTTTGGCTGTTTCTTGGAGTAGTTTTCCTAATGTCTTTATTCGAAAAAAAAAACTTGCAGTGGCTCATCAGACAAAGGAAGATCTCAGAAGACTCCAACTTCTCCTCTCTCTCCAAGTTCACAGAAGTTGTTACAGTTTGACCTTCCTGGGACTTCTTTAGAAAGGTCAAAGCCCTCAGTCACAGTTCCTCCACCTACAGCTGGATTTCAACCCACTGCAGCTTTCATTGATGTGAACAAAACAGAGATGGCTTCAACACCAGGCAAGTAGACTCATGCAGGTCAGAGTTTAAAAGCAGAGGGTTAGGGTACAATGATGGCCTACCCTGCATTCAACTCTGAGTTTGAACTCTGATACCACATAAACCAAGTGGTGATGTTTACCTCTAATCTCAGCACTTGGAAGGGAGAAACCGAAGTTCAAGGTCATCCAAGGCCACCTAATGACATAGAAGGGCAGCCTGAGTTACCTGAAGCCACATTTCAATAGAGAAGAAGAAAATACCAAGAACACCACCAAATTAAAAAAAATATACCATTTCCTTTTTTCCCCTGAAAATTCCTTTTTTTCCCAGCTAACCTAGTTGGTAAATATTACTTCACATTTATATGCTTACTTGATGGGGATGTCCTATGTGCTGTGAATATATGTTTCTCTTATTGGTTGATGAATAAAATACTGATTGGCCAGTAGCCAAGTAGGAAGTATAGGCAGGGCTACCAGACTGGGAGAATTCTGGGAAGAGGAAGGCAGAGAGGAGCTGCCAGAGAGATGCCTTGTAGGTACTGGGAAAATAGGATGCTGGACATTCTCTGGTAAGATAAGGCCATGTAGGAATACATACATTAATAGTTATGGGTTAATAATTAAGAAAGAGCTAGCCAGTAAGAAGCCTAAGCCATCCAACAAACAGTTTATAATTAATAGAAGCCTCAGTGTGTTTATTTAGGGCTAAATGGCTGTGGGACCAGGTGGGACAGAACCTCCACAATTACTCTTTGAAGTATTAAAACAAAAATTGTGTAGAAAATTAAGTATTGAAAAGATAAGAAATTCAACAGTGTTCACTTTTCCCATGTTGCCCGCATTACTCATAACTTGTTTTCAAAATAATATATTCCATCTGTTTGTAGACATGTAATATGTCTGTTTGTGTATATACATGCCCATAAAAGACGAAAAGAAGTAACTGTTAAAAAATATATTACTAAGTCACTGTTTTTAGTTCAAGGGAACAGTAGATTTGTTATACGTTCATAAAATGAGAACTTGTGTTGCCATTCGTGTGGACCTTTTGATTTAACAATTCTCTGTCCCCCAGGGTCTAAGCGCTTTTCTCCTGCTGGCCTTCAGCATCGTATGGCCGCAGAACTCAGTTACCTGAGTGCTCTTGAGGAGTCAGTGCGTCAGTTATCAGACGTGGAGAGAGTTAGAGGCATTTCTCTCGCTCAACAGGAGAGTGTATCTCTGGCTCAGATTATAAAGGTACTAGTTGAATTTTTTCTTTTTTTTTTTTTTTTTTTCTGTGGTGATTCTTTGTGTTTGGAAATTACTCTTAATGAGTTTTATTTGAAGAATATAAACTTTCAGGGCAGACATGATGGTGATTATCTCTAATCCCACCACTTGGGAGGCAGAGGCAAGAGTATCTCTGTGTATTCAAGGTCAGCCTATTCTATATAGCAAGTTCCAGCACAGCTAAGAGTACATATAGAGAAACCCTGTCTCAGGGGGGAACAAAAATGAAAAAGAAAACAAGGAAGGAAGAAAAAAAGAAAAAGCCCTTTAATCCTTTAAAAGAAATCCTTTAAAGAGTTAGACCCTATAGTGTTTGCTTTGTAACAAGTTTTGGTATTCAATACACAGGAGACAAATTCCAGGACAGCCAGGGTTTTTGTCTCAGAGAGAGAGGTGGGGGTGGGGGATGGGGGGACACTTCAAACTTTCAAGTTACAATAAAAAGCAGTCTATATAATACCTATAAAGACCCCACCCCTAAAACAGCGATTCCACATGGATTACTAAAAAAAAAAAAAAAAAAAAAAAAAGCCTGATGTGTTGGGCATGCCTACAATCATAGCATTTGGGAAGCTGAGTTAGGAGGATCAGGAGCTTGAGGTCAACTGGGGCTGTATAACCAGACCCTTCCTTAAAGACCAAACCAAACCAACCAAAAGAATTGAAAATAGGGTATTTGATAGGAGAACACTAGCATGATTATTCTTTTTCACATACTTCATTTTTCATGTTTTATGCTCTATTTTAATGACTGAAAATTAAACAGTCATCTTCGGTTTTTCTTTTCTGATAGAAATGACTCAGTTTGTTTGCATTGGGTTTTTTTGTTGTTGTTGTTGGTGGTGGTGGTTTTTGTTGTTGTTGTGTTTTGTTATTATTTACTTTAAATAAATAGATAAACAAATAAATAAAAACAAATAAACAAAGTCAAAGGACAACTTTTGGAAGTCATTTCTACCATGTTAGTCTTAGGAATTAAACTCAGGTTGTCAGGCTTGGCAGCAAGCTCCTTGGTGTATGATATTGCTGCCCCCATTTTGTTTGATTTCTTTCTTGCCTTCCTTCCTTCCTTCCTTCCTTCCTTCCTTCCTTCCTTCCTTCCTTCCTTCCTTCCTTCCTTCCTTCCTTCCTTCCTTTCTTTCTTTCTTTCTTTCTTTCTTTCTTTCTTTCTTTCTTTCTTTCTTTCTTTCTTTGTGCTTTACTTGAACCAACTAACCAAATCATTTCCCTTTCTGCATGTTTGAAAAAAGCTAGAGACTTTCTACTCAGTCACTGGATAACACTATTGTTACCTAGTCAAGGAGGGCAGGAATCCTGATCTCCCTTTAAAATATGAAACAGTTGTCACACACACACACACACACACACACACACACACACACACACGTTTTTGGTTTTTTTTGTTCTTTTTTGTTTTGTTTTTTGTACTATTTCAGGCTAGGTTGTAATTTTGGAAATCCCAGTTCTGTTCATGGCATTATATAACTTCATGTACAGGCTAACCACCTATAGAGAACCATGCTATTCCAGAAGAGATAGAACATATATGCACTTAGCACTAACATTGTATGGAATGCTGGTGCCAGAAGTATCCTGGTAAAAAGGAGACTGTCAGGAAGGCAACATTTTAAATGAAATTGCTTCTCAGAGGCAAAGTCAAAATTACGAAAAATGAAACTTTAGCTCATATATATTATTTAAAAGAAATCTTTTAAAGAGTTAGACCCTGTAGTGTTTGCTTTGTAACAAGTTTTGGTATTCATTCTTACTTACCTTGCACATCTTGGAAAATTTCTGTATTTCTATAGTGACAAGTGTTAGATGACCACTAAATCCTGTTGGTAAATGGTAACGCACCTGATGACTTTTGATTTTACTATCTTTAGGCTCTAGTTGTTTGCTATAAATCATTTATATTAAAAACATTATTGAGTCCAATATGGTGGTTTACTTTTGCAGTTCAAGCTATGTAGTAGCCTGAGGCAGATTTCCTGTTAGTTCAAGGCCATCTTGATCCAAAAAGGATCTGTTTGAATTAAAACAAAAGGAGGGAAGATAGGGAACAGAGGAATGTATTAATTGTAGCCATTGCTTCAAAACAAAGTTAAAATTTCATCACTTTAATTTAAAGGCACAGCAGCAACGCCATGAAAGAGACTTGGCCTTATTGAAGCTAAAAGCTGAACAGGAAGCTCTGGAGTGCCAGAGACAGTTAGAAGAAACCCGGAACAAATCAGCTCAGGTAAGTTATTTTTATGGCAGGTATTGATTCTTTAAACGTAAAATGTTATATTTAGAAACTTCACTGTAGAACTTTTTAAGCATATAACAATAAAATAGAAAGGTTGTAAATGATAATTTTGTACTTATTATAATTTCATGACATTGGAGTCATATAGCAACCCTTTGATATAAGCAGTTAGGACTCAGTCCCAGTTTTGAGAAGTGGCTACCAAGGTGCTTGGTAACCAGTCATGCACAGACAGACCCATCAGCTATGAAATCCAGGTTATGAGTTAAAAGTAAGTTACACAAAAGGAAAGGTAACATCTAAGCTTTTCACCTATTTTATTTATAGGCCCATGCAGAATCATTACAGCAGGTGGTTAAATCACAAAGAGAAGTGACTGAAGTCCTTCAGGAAGCAACTTGTAAAATAGCAGCTCAGCAAACAGAGACGGCTCGTCTCACTACAGATGCAGCTCGGCAGATCTGTGAGGTGAGAGACACTGCAGCCCACTTTCTTCTTCTTCTGAGTCATTCTGAGTAACTTAGGTCTTGCCAGTAATGGGTGTTTAACACTTAGGAGATGCATACTTTGACTTAGTGACTTTTAGTGAGGCCCCATTAGAATAAAGTTGATAAAATTGGAATAAAATTGACAAAGGGTACATATGATTATCAGGGGGTAAAACAAAGATAGAGAACTCTAAATTTCTACCTTTTGGTACTTTTTTTTAAATGAAAGTATCAACTCTATTGATACATAATTTATAAATAATATATACTCTGTTGAGTTACACACACACACACACACACACACACACACACACACGAAAGCAGGGTTTCAATGAGTCCACCAGACCCAAGATTAATGCTAAATAGGTATTTATTAGGGAAAGCACTTACACAGATTTAATAGAAGATGTCATCTCTGCCCTTCGAATACTCTCCACAACCCAAGAGAGCTGGGACCAGCCCCTCCTCTATCTTATAATGGGTCAGGTCTGCACCTGAAACCATATCCAAAGGGTGTGGCCACCACTAAAAGTACACTGGCAAGGCAAGATCCACATACATACATACATACATACATACATACATACATACATACATACATATGTACGTACGTAAGAAAGAGAATATTCCTATTACTCCATTCCTTCATGACTGTGTGTCTTTTGGGTTTTTTGTTTTGTTTATTTGTTCTAAAGGCAGGACCTCATGAAGTCTAGGCTGGTCTAAAGAATGCTATGTTACCAAGGTTGACCTTGAACTCCTGAATCTCCTTCCTCTACCATGTGCCAGAGTGATAGAAGTAAGCTACTCTCTTGGCTTATATGTTTTTGTTTTTAGCCATAGTGAGATTAGTTATCTTTTAAAAATATTTTATGTGTCTGGGTGTTTTGCTGGCATGTATGTTTGTCACATGGTGACCATGGAGGTCAGAAAAGGGCATTAAGTTCCACGGAACTATAGTTAGAGACAGTTGTGAGCCACCATGTGAGTGCTGGGAATTGAATCATGGTCTTCTGGAAGAGCAAGCAGCCAGTGCTCTTAACCACTGAGCCATTTTTCTAGCCCTTCAGTTTCTTTCCTTTTGCCATACTAATGGTAAAACCAGAAGTAATTTTATTTCTTTCTCTAAAAAGAGGATACTATAATCTATGGACAGAGTTTGATTTTTAGAAATTAGGAAAATTAGAAATATTTGTGAAATGCTGCCATTGGGGAAAAAAATGTATGTGTCAGATGGTGGTGGCACACACTTTTAATCCTAGCATTCAGGAGACAGAGGTAGATGGAACTCTTGAGTTCAAGGTTAGTTTGTTCTAGGATGAGTTCCACATCAGTCAGGGCCTTGTCTCAGAAAAAACAAACAAAAACTATGAATATATGTAGGGCACTGTGACATTAAATAAATATGAACTTAGTCTCCTTAAGCAAAAATTTTAAAAGATTTTTACTTTTTAAAAATCTATGTGCTGGATGTGAGCCAACCTTGAGAGCTTTAGCATGGGAGACCTAGCTCCACCACTCATCTGCCACATGGTGCCATGGGCTGAGGAGAGTTGCCGTTCTCCTGCCCCCACTCATCAATGCCTAAGGTGGGGAAGGGGAGAGAGTTCACCCTGGTTAACAAGAGTGGAAGAGCTGTCGTCACCCACACACACACACACACATAAGCTGAAACACTTGTTGGGAGAGCAGGCCCTGTACCTCTAGGGCAGCACAGTAGAGCCAACCCTGTTAGCAGAGGTGTGGCCAAGCCAGCCCTGAAGTTGTGAGCATGGGAGAGCTGTCCCCATTTCTCATCTGTCTTGTGGCAAAATGGGTGGGGGAGAGTTGCACCCCTCCCCCCATCAGTGCCTTGGGCTGAAGCTGTGGGTGAGCCATCCCTGAAGTTGTAAACATGGGGGAGCTGTCTCCATTTCTCATCTGGCAGACCAACTGTATGCCTGCCCAGGCCCAGACCCAGGATTATGACTTGGCCTGCCCCCAACATCTACCCCATCTATAACCTGCTGGAGCACATAAAGAGATCTGACCCTCAAACCCAAAGCTGAAGGATCTCCACAACACCAGGCAACAACAGGATGCCCAGGAAGAGTCCTAGGGCGGGCCCAGCATTTATAGTGTAGTAGAAATCAGAAGCCTTGAACCAGACCTATGACTCTGCAATGAACACTTGCAAGTAAAGATATACGGACAAAAGGATTCACTGACTCACTTTGTCACATTACAGCTTCCATGACAAAATTTTTAACATTTCCCCTCTTTTGTTTTTTCCTTTTTTCTCTTAAATTTTGCTTTATTGGGGGGGGAGGGGGATGCAGGAGTGGAGGGTAGATACAAAGGATAGGGAAATGACTGGGATCAAGATACATGATGTAAAAGACACAAAGAATTAAAAAAAAAAAAAATCTATGTTCTGGGCATGGATTTTATCCCAGTGCTTGGAGGCAGAGGCAGATGGATCTCTTTGAGTCTGAGGCCAGCCTGGTCTACAGAAATGAGTTTCAGGACAGCCAGGGCTACACGGAGAAACCTTGTCTTAACCCCCCCCCCCCCACACACCCAAAAAAATCATTGTGTATATGTGAATGTCTGTGTGGGTGTATGTATGTGTGAGTGTGGGTTTTCCCCAGAGTCAGAAGAGTTTATTGGATCCCCTGGAACTGGAATTACAAATGATTATGAACCACAAAGTAGGTGCTGGGAACTAAGCTTGGGTCCCCTCCTACAAGGTCAGTATGTACTCTTAAACACTATGCCACCTCTCCAGCCCCTCTTAAGGAAATTTTAACTTAGTAGAAAATATTAACAAAAGATTAAAAAAAAAAAAAAAAAAACGTTTTAAAGTTATCAGATGAAGGGATAGCTTAAAGCTGTTATTGAAAAATTACCAAATAAATAATATGTGTAATAGTTACAATAAAGGCTTAAAGAGATGGCAAATATACTTTATCTTACAAAATATTTAGAAAGAAAGCCAGACTAGATTTGTTCTCAAGGGAAGACTTAATTTTTGGTTTACTGTTGCTTCTTATATGATTTGAAGGCGTTTCCTATATGACTAATAAGTTGTTATAGTGGATAAAACCTTAGAAATTGTGGAATTCAGTTATTTTTGTTTTTTTTTCAAGATTTATTTATTTTTACGTATGTATATGTGTGAGTGTGTCTGCACATGTCACTTTACCATGTGCATCTCTGGTGCTGTGGGACCAGTAGAGGGCGTCAGACCGGGAACGGAAGAGACAGGAGGTTAAGAGCCTCCCTGTGCTGGGAACTGAACCAGGCCCCTTTGAGAGCAGCATGCTAACAAACCCCTTCCCAGCCCTTCAGTTTGTCTTCCTAAGATGAACCTATTGTGACTTAAAGAGGCTCAGTGACTTGTCCTTGGTGGTTTATCAGAGGTAGAATTTAGTTGATTTCAATTCAGTGATCTCTTTAAAAATTACCTTTATTTGTTTGTTTATTTGCTTGGAAGAGGCATGTGAGTTCCAGTGTCGAGGTCAGGGGACGATTTGAAGATGGTGCTTCTCTCCTTCCACTGTGTGGGACTTGGAGATCAAAGACCTTGAGGACTCAGGTCCTCAAGCTTGGCAGCCATTGTCTGAAGACATCTATCTTGCTGGCCCCAGTTCAGTGATTTTTCCAGGGCATTGTGCTCCTTTTTAGGTCTCCTCCACTATTGCCTTCTAAAATCTATTTGCTGTTTTGTGTGTTCACATTCAGATGGCAGAACTAACTCGAACACATATCTCAGATGCCATTGGTGCTTCTGGAGTCGCCCTAACAGCACTGTATGACCACCAGCGGCAGCATCTTCCAGACTTCATGAAACAACTGAGGACCAAAACTGAAACAGACAGGTAAGTATTCAGCCATTCAAAAATGTGTCATAAGGTTTCTATCTTTTATGTCCTGTGTACCATTTATGGTATTGAGACTACAACTATGTGCATATAGTCCAGTGGGAAGAGAAACATTTGGCAATTATTCAGTTAAGTGAATGAGCACTTTACACACTTAGGTAAGTATTATAAAAGAAACACTCATCTCAGAGGTGCAGAACACTGGCCTTTAAATAGTAAGGAGGCCAGAAGGTCAGAGAAGGTGTTAAAGGCTTGGGATATAGTGGATGAGGAGTAAGTGATATGAAAGGAGGGAAATGGGCAGATTAAAAGCCTTGAAGGAAAAGAGTGTGATGGAAGAAGAGAACAAAGAGGAAGATGGTATGGGGTTTAAGGTCAGTTATTGGGATTATGTATCAGTCAAAACATAGGTCTTCATATTCATGCTTCAGTATCATTGATGTCCTATAGTTTTTACTGTTAGGATGGAGTTGTTAATTTCATTTGTTATATAATGGATATGAAGGGATGGTAGGGCAATGAGGATTAAGATAACAGTATGTAGAATTGTTCAAATTGTTTCAACTTCTGGGGCATCCATTGTGTTAGTGTGGGTTAGTTTGGTAGTATGAGTATAATAATGTAAAGTACTAAAGAGCTAATAAGGAAAACAATTATTAGGGAGTGGTCATAAAAGTGTATTACTTCTTCTATGGGTGATGTGGTATTTTGTAAGCCTAGTTGATAGGGGTAAGCCATATATGATATATAGAGGTTAAGCTATAATTTGACAAAGTTATGTAGTAAATTTACTAGTACCTCACTAAGAAAGACATAGAGGTTATAAGATGGGCTTGAAACCAGTTTTAGGGGTCTGGACACCTTGCTTTCTTTTACTTTAACATAGCTTTTTTTTTTTTTTTTTTTTTCTGTGTGGCACGGTGGAAGACAGCCATTATGTCAGGGCAGAACCTTGCAGATATTATAATTTTGGCCTTTACTCTAGAAATAATGAGAAGTCATTTTAAAAGTTTTAAAGACAGGGTCTTATTTTGTAGCCCTGGCTAGCCTGAACTTAATATGTAGACTGAGCGGGCACAAACTCAGAGAGACCTGCTCCTAAGTGCTGGGACTAAATAAAGGTATATGTCATCGTGCCCAGTTATATTGTAGGTGTGTGTGGTTTTTCCTTGGGGGATTTTCTTTTTTGATGTTTTTTTTATTCAGGGTCTTGAAATGGAAAGTCAGCCTGGCCTAGAACTTACTTTGCAACCCATGCTGCCTTGAACTTGTGGCAGTCTGTTTTGTCCTCCTAAGTGCTGAGACTACAATTGTGAGCCGTCACTCCAGGCTTTGTGGGTACTTTTGTTCTTTTTTTGTTTTGTTTTGTTTTGTTTTTTGTAGTCCTTATTTTGGTTTTGTTTGTTTGTTTGTTTTGAGGCAGGTTTTCTCTGTGTAGTCCTGGCTGTCCTGGAACTCATTCTGTAGTCCAGACTGGCCTTGAAGTCAAGAGATCCTTCTGCCTGTGTCTTGAGTGTTGGGACAAAAGGTGTGTGTTACCACCACCTGGCTTGCTTTGTGGGTTTTTTTCTTAATTTTTTTTGGATGTCTCTGATTCATAAAGACTAGAAGTGAATAGAGAAGTAGTTCTTCATATCTTATGTATTCTTTATAAGGTGTGGATTCTGAAATACTTTCTAGCACTTATTTTGTAATTTTTATGCGTACAGCATTTTGTCTCCTATCGCTGCTAACAGTATTTAAAAATCTTTATTCTACTGGAGGCCTGATGTTTAATCTAGTCTTGCTGTGTTTTGTTTTTAGGATAAGTCCATCTGTTTCACTCTCTCAGAGTAAGGAAGGAGCTCTGGACTCAATGCGTCAGAAGTACTCCCCTTCATATGATAGTTATGCTGAGTCTTCAAGGTACAGGAGTCATGGTCGAAGGTGAAGAAAGTTTGTATCAGTACACTTTAGTGAACTCTGATAAATGATTAAGCCATTGCTTTTTCCTTTGTAATTTTGTTTATATAAACTGAATGATATCTGGCTTTCAAAGTGCCAGCCTCCCTTTTTGATTAGCTAATGTATAAAATATTTGTCCATGTAATAATGCAGCTACTTTCCTTGAGAGTATAGTAATATAAACATTGTTTAGATTGTTCCTTCTATATGCAACATAACAATCTTTCAAGTCAGACAATAATATGAATTAGATTAAAAGAGGGAACTGAGACCCCTGGAGACATGAGTTCAACTACTGTCCAGAGAGATTATGCAGTGGCTAAGAGGGATTGCTGCACAGTTATCATGTCTGGAGTTTAGATCCCAGCACTCACATCATACCCTATGCTTACCTTACACATAAAACACTTTTGCATACACTTAGACACATGATTGTGTACACACATAGTAGTGACACATTATGGATTTGAGCATTGATTAATCTGGTTTTAAAGCCTAGGTTTATCGTACATTTCTATATGACATCTTTTTTTCTTATTTATCTTCCTCCTTCCTTACAGTTTGCTGTTCTCTTCCTACTTATCTTGTTCTCTCTTTCCCTCCTCCTCTCTTCATTATCCCTTTCCTTTGAGATTGTGGTCTCATTATGTTGCTCTTGAGTAGCTATAATTGAGGTTACAAGCGTGAGTTACCACAAAGCCTTTATTCCTATCTGTTGATGTTAGCATATATACTAATATTATGAATAATATTGAATAGTTTTCTATTTATACTGGCCCAATATTAATGTCTATATTTCTCAGTTATTGTTCAGTCCTCTGAGTAGATTTTGCAGGCTCCTTTCTAGCATTTCTAGTGGTACAATAATCACATCATCAAATGTAATAAAGCATTAACTAAGAAAAGGAACCAAAAACTTGAAACATGATGTGTGTTAAGCACAATAGATTCTGATTACTTATTACATCTCAAACCATGTGTTTCCTTTTTAATCTTTATTGAGAGTTGCCATCACTGGAGCTTCAGTTTGATTGTTGGATTACTACAGTAGATAGTTAGTAGGTTTCTTATTCAGCCATTTGATAACTAGGACAATATTTTTAAAGTTTGCACCCAATTCAGCTATTCATGTTTGAAAGTTTCCCCAGGCCATTTAGGTTTCTTGTGACTATTTTTAGTTCACATGTTTTTAGGGTTCATCTATGTTACAGTGTATATCACTACTGTATTTATATCATCAAATTATGCTCTAGTGCACATATATATTACATTTTATTTGTCAATTTATAGCCTTATGGGTTGTTTCTGATTGGAGATATAATGAATAATTCTGCTGTGAACATTTAATGTTCAGGTTTTTGTATGGATGTATGCTTTCATGTTTCAAGAGTATATATTTAGGGGGATGGAGAAATGGCTCGGCTGTTAAAGGCAAGACTCACAACCAGAAATATACGAGTATATATGTAGCTAGTTGTTTTCTGCCATTATGTTATGAGCAGGTTTTTACCCCACCACCAGTCTGGTCCCTCCACCATGCCAGCCCCCAATAACATGCAGCGATTTGATACAGTGCTGTTGGCCAGTTACTATCATTGTTTATCGGCTTTCTCTGTCTTAATGATTAACCCATTTCTACTATTCTAAGTATTTCCACGTGGCTCATCTTACTTCCCAGAGTGGCTGGCGTGCTACCTCTCCGGCTCTCCATGTTGACTCCTCCCAACAACTTCCTTTTTCCTCCTTGTTTCCTAGCCCCTCCTATCTTCCTTTTCTATTGGCCAATAGTGCTTTATTCATTAACCAGTACAAGAAACATATTTACAGAATAACATCTCCCATCATATATATTTAGGTATTACTGGACTATGTGATACATGTTTTTGTTTTGCTTTTGAAAGATTGAAACTTTTCAAGAATCGCCAAACTGTTTTCCAAAGCCTCAGTTCTTTCTCACCAGGAGTGTAAAATTTCTCATGTCCTTATGAAGACTAGTTACTGTCTTTTGGTTGTAGTCAGTCAGGTGGGGACCATATGCACTTGTATCTCCCAAATTCACCCTAGGTAATGACAGGATTTTAAGGAAAGGCAAAAATTAAAAACAAGTGAAAAAAAATAGAGGGAAATTTAGCTCTGAAGGTAGAAAGAAGGATAGAATCATATAAGAAAAGAGAGGTTTTATTTAATATTTAATTTTGATATAAATTTAGGCTTTCAAGTATGTAGCAGGAATAATATAAAGTCCTTAAATATCTTTCAGAGTATCCAGATGTCGATATTTTTATTCTGTCTTTCTGTCTACCTACAACCCACCTATTTATTTATTTATTTTAAAGCAAGTAGAGCTTTTGAAGAAGACACAGGGTCTGTAGATGATTAGTACAGTTTGCTTCACATGCACAAGGCTCCGGGCTCAATCCCGAGAACCACATCAAAGCAAATGTGGAGGTTTGTGGTGATGGTCCTGTTCATGGGATGTAGTCATGTAGACCAGCAGTTCAAGGTCTAAGGCCAGCATAGACTCCATAAGACCTTGTCTAAACAAGAAAGATCAGTACTGCCTAGTGCTTTTACAGAGGAAAAAGCAATTTATGAATTTGACAAGTAGAAATTTAGATAGTTTATCAAGAACAGTTGTAGCCACAGTGTTTGATGGGAAAAAAAAATGGAAGTAGTGAGCAGAAGCCTCCCTCTAACTCGAAATTTGACTGTGAAGTGAAGTAGGGGGTGATGACCTCAGAAGAGTGGGTGTCCGTTATGTTTCCAATAAAACTTCGCTTGATCTTTCCAAAGTGTATTTTTCAGTATGTCTGTCTGTCTTCAGTTGACTATAAAACACAGCCTTTTGGGTAAATAAGTTTGCTTTGAAGTTATGATCCTTAATTTCTTTTTTGTATGTTTGTTTTCTTATCTGTGTAAACAGAAGTAGTAGTGGTAGCAGCCATCAAGAAAGCCCTTCAGTTCCATCTTGTAAGGAAAATGAGAAGAAATTTCACCGTGAGAAGATGGAGAGCTCAATTGATGAACAGCTGCAGACTGCTGCAGATGATTCCTTACGCAGTGACAGCATTCCATCTCTTCCTGATGAGAAAGGTAACCTTTCCTGTACACATGTGCACATTTCCTGGTATACATTTGCAGAAACTGGAAGAATAAGGAATCTTGGGACAAGGTGGCAATAACTCCCCTAAACTCACGCATTGACTCGTTTGCTGTTTGGGTGATGCTGGGCTTTGAATTCAGGGCCTTATCCATCTTAGGCAAGACCTTTATTGAGGAGCTATACTCTGCAGGCTTGTAGTTTTATCTGGAAAGTAGTAGTTAAAAGTGATAGACTTGCATATGTAACTTAAGAGGTTTCTACCAAAGTGTTGTTTCTTTTTGCTGCTTGCAATAAATTGAAGGAATTCTTAAGATAAAAGGGACCAGCCTTGTATGTTTAGAAAATTTTTTAGACTCCCATATTTTTAAGTTTTGTGTATGTGTGGGTTTTGCCTGCATGTATGTCTGTGTACTACATGTGTGGGTGGTGTGTGGAAATGGGCATTTGGATCCCCTGGAACTGGAATTGCAGATGGTGTGAGCCAGTGTGTGATGAGAATCAAAACTGGGTACTCTAGAAGAGAAGCAAGTGTTCTTGACCACTGGTGCATGTCCCCAGCCCTGCTAATCTGTGTTTTAAGAGGAGAAGTACAGTGGGAAGAAGAAGAAGAAAGCAAACATATTTTGGAGAGAATACCTACCTGAACATAAAGATTAGCCATGGATTTGATCAGCCTTTATAAGAGAGCCCAAAAATAGTTGTGGTTACCAGTAGAAACAATGCATATCTAAACTAAAGTAGACAGGATGAAATAGAGAACAGAGTTTAATAAATTTATGGGATGAGTCATTAGAGTGTCTCAAGCTGTAGACATGCCTGTTCCTCAAAAGGGAGAATAGTGATTTCTGGGGCAATTAGCAGACCAGCAAGGCTGCCACTGTCAAATCAGGCCAAGGTGCCAAGCTGTTCCAATTTAGAAGATGAGGCTGCTTGTGGCACACCCCCATCAGTTAGAAATTTACGAGTTTAAAAAAAAATGCTAGCATTGTCTAGACTATTTTCACATTTATTTATGATTGTTATCAAATTGAATGGCTGAAATATTCTCACATAGTGTTTTACATCCTTGGATTTATATGAACAATTCACACATAAATAGAGCTAGAAACACTACCAATGCTTAAATTCTGTTTTTCCATTTGTAATGTCAGTCAGGTGTGTTTTCACCCTATGGCTGGTCTTAAACTCTCAAATTCTCCTTCCTCTGCCTCCTGAGTGCTGGGATTAAAGGCTCATGTCACCACCACCCAGCCAGTGTTATGCTTTTAAAAAGGCCAACCATGTATCTTTCACTTGCATCTCATGAATACTTTTTATAAAAGAAGATCTGACCCCCCCCCCTCTCCCCCTGACTGCATCCTAGAAGAGGAGTTTGTAATCTTCAGTTCAGTGAGATCTGGAAGCATCTCATTTTATAGGAGTGCCCAGTTCTTGTCCCATGACAACAAGGGTTGGCTGCTCTTCCAGTAGAGGGCGCACTCTTAGTAGCTTTTGTAGTCACTTGGGCTCCTAGGTATTTTACCAATAGTCAATTTCTGGGCAGTTTGCTGTGAGATAAACATGAAATTTCTTTCTTCCTTTGATGTATCTTAGTTAACTATATGTGGTTCTAGTGTTAGAGACAAGGCAGTATGGTTGTGATGATGAACACAATTTCTCATTCTTAGGAGATCACTTGCCTCCTAACATAAGAGTATGGGGTGGGTGGCATGAGGTGATGAGGCTGCTAGCTAGAAGGTGAACTGTCATCTTGATCATTTCAGGGAGCAGATAGAAACAGAGATCATCCTAGAGTTTGAGATCTAGTGGAATTTGCCATACCAGGTTTTGAACTTGCTTAACATCTGCCACCCACTTCTTTCTATTTTCTCCCATTCGTGTGGAAATGTCTGTTTTGTTTCTGTTTTGTTTTGTTTGTTTGTTTTGTTTTTCCTAATCTAGCATTTGATTTTGGAAGTCTGTAGCTTCTTTTTTGGTTTGATGGTTCACATACCAATAGTCTGAAGATGGACTCATACCGAAATTTCAGTCACATTTAATTTAGATAATATTGAGATATTTAGATAAAGCTTTGAACTTGGAGCTGATGCTGGAATAAGTTAAGATTTCAAGGATGTTTGGAGGAGGTAACTTTCCATATGAGAAGGGCATGAATTATGTTATGGATTGGATATGTCTCGTCTAAAATTCCTATATTGATGCTCTCAATTTTTACATTGGGCTTGTAATATAGTAATTAAGATTATCAAGGTCATAAAGATGGACTTCTTAATCCAGTAGGACTGATGCCCCCTTATGAAAAGATGAGGCACTTGAGTACACAGTCACAGAACAAAGGCTGTGTGAGGCCACAACCAGGTGATTACTCTCTGCCAGCCAGGAAGTGGGGTTTCACCAGATTAACCCTGCTGGCACCTTGACCATAGACTTTTAGCCTCCAGCACTGTGAGAAAATAGAGATGTTGAATTAAGTGTAGTAGTGTATGCTTGTAATTGCAGTACTCAGGTGGCCCAGCCTTGGACACAAGTCTCAAAAAACATTATTTAAGCCACCCATTCTGTGGCATTATGTTATGGCAGCTCGAGTAGACTAAAACAATACTTTATAAATATTTGGAACCATATTTAGATTTCCTATTGAGAGGTATACATAATTGAAACTGTTTTGTGTCTCAGCACTCAGGAGGCTGAGGCAGGAGGATGGTAAGTAAGTAAGTATAAGGCTAGCCTGCCCTATATCACCAGACCTTGTTTCAAACAACAAACTAGAAAAACTTTTGTGGACTGTTAGGGTAAATACTAATATGTAATTGAGTATGCTGCTATATACCTGTAATCCTTGCACTGAAGGCTGAGGCAGGATCATGAATTTGAGACTAGTCTGACCTATAGAGTTTAAAAATCAAAAGAACAAAAAAGAATACCCTCCCACACTATGACACTCATTTTAGGATGGCGTCATGTGTGAAAGAAAAGAGAATTCTTTTTGTGAGATGGAGTGTACATTCCTGTATGGGGTCAGTGGATAGCTTTTGGGAATTAGTTCAGTGCTTCCAGACTGCTGAGGCAGTCTCCTCTTGATGCTGTTATTCAGGTTAACTAACCCATGAGCTTCCAGGCAGTTTCCTGTTTCTCCTATCTCCTAGGAATACCAATGTGCGTAATACACACAGTTTCTTAAAAATGTGACTTTTCAAACTCAGGCCATCAGGCTATCACAGCTATATCCAAACTTAACTCTTGATAATAGAGAAGTAAATTGTTAAGTAGAACAAATTTAACGTCTACTAAATTTTATCTCAATAATTATAGTGTTTGGAATTAAAATACTGATGACAGATTTTGTTGTGATTAATGTCTGTGAGTCTTGGGATATTAATTATACATAGCTTATTAACACTATGTCAAGTATTTAGCAAAGTACCTGGAAAAAATACTGAATAAATAACTACCAAGCAACTATTAAAATGTCATAAACTGATTTATTATTAATACTATTTATTCTTTAAATAATGTTTAATTGAGTTGAGGAGATGGCTTGATTAGTAAAGTAGATCTTAATTTTTCCCAAGAACCCACATTATAAAATCTGGTTGTAGTGGCAAATAGTTCTAATAGTGGCATTGGGGAGGTAGAGACACAGGGTAATTAATCCCCAGGGCTGCCTGGCTAGGCTGTCTTGCCTACTTGGCAAATTTCTGCCCTTTCTCCAAAAAAAGTATTGTTCCAAAAATGGAATAACCTTTTAGGTTATTCTCTGGCTTTCACATCCATATAACTACATGAATGTGCACATATGCAAATACGCAACAACAACAAAACACAGCATTGAATTATTTGATTGTTCTAGCCAGGTGTGGTTGTACACACATTTAATCCCAGCACTTGGGAGGCAGAAGCAGACAGATCTCCAAGTTTGAGGCCTGGTCTACAGTGTGAATTCCAGGACATCCAGGATCCCTCCCCGCAAAAAAAATTATATTGCAGTTTCCTCTAGCTATGCTACAGAACAGGATCAAGTTTGCTTTCCCTATTTACTTATTTATTTACAATTTTTGTTAGCTTTTTTTTTTAAAAGTATATGTCTACATGTCTGTTTCTGTGTGCATGTATGTGCGTGCCCACAGAGGGCAAAAGAGGGTGTCAGATCTAGAGGCTCATAATTTAGTAAGTTATGAGCTACCCAACTAGGTGCTGGGGACCAAACTAGGGTCCTCTGTAAGTTCTGTAAGCACCTTTAACCACTGAGATTTTCTCCGGCCTGCTTTCCCTTTTAAATAAAATATCAGGAAAAAAACAAACTATTTCAAAACATTGTACACCAGGCAGTAAATGATGTTGACTTACAAGAGACCGGGAGTAAGTGAGTTAGCCACTTACTTACTGCCCTAGAAATTCTAGACTGCACAGCTTGGAGTCAAGGTTTTCTGTAGTTAAGAAGTAGAGTAAACAATCCAGAAGTGCCATGGCAGCCAGGATTCTTCTGACAATCTACAAAAATACTGCTAGACACTTAAATATAGGTGAAACAGACAAAGCATTGACCTTAGTTTGTTATGACTTATTAACATCTCAAAAAAGATGGTTGGGGGGCAGAGAGGAATGAGTAAGGTATACTTGATAAAACTTGGTAACTTACACTCTGTGAAAGATACTTGATAAGAGAATGGAAACTCAAACCACTTAATTTGTAGTGAAGAATATAAAATGAATAATATAATTAAAGACATTAAAGAAAATATACAGATGATGATGACAATATTATAACTCAAAAGATAACAAAAATCAAAGTCCACAATGAAAGAGTCAGGTATAGGTAACTCATGCCCGTAGTTCCAATACTTGGAAAGCCAAGGCTGAAGAATCACATGTGGCTAGGAGTTCTGAGACCAGCCTGGACAGTGTTGTAATTCCCCATCTCTAAATAAATAAGTAAAATCATGCCAAGATAATATCCAGTGCCTGTTAGAATTGTTAAAGGCCAAAAACAAATAACGCCAAGTTACTGACAAGGATACAGAACACTAGAGCTTCCATTCATTCATTATTGGTGAGAATAAAAAAATTGAACAGTTTTATAGTGACTCAGTCATATAACTTAGTATACAAAGTCTAGATACTTGCCAAGTGATTTTAAAACCTGTGATCACACAAAATCCTATACACTAGTATTCATAGGAGCATTATTCATTATTGCTGAAAACTGGAGGCAACCAAGATGTCCTTTATAAGAACAAATACAAAGGTATTTCCATATAAGTGACTGTTACTTAGCTACCAAAGGGGCAAGAAGCAGATTCTTAAAATGACATGGATGCCTTTTACATGATTCTATTTACATGACATTTTAGAAAGGCATAAATGGAAAAGTGGAGAACAGATTGATGATTTTGTGGCACTTAGGTGGAAAAGTAACTTAAACTATAAAGGGGGTAGTTTATGGGGCAACTTTAGGGTAAAGGAACAAATGGTTGTATTTTCTATATGGTGCTGTACATTTCTCAAAATGCTAGAACTGTTTATCATAAAGAAAATGTTAGTGTATGTGAACTCTACAAACATTCATGAAACATCTCAGTCAGGGTTTGGGGACCACATGCAGTGCAGCCTAATGCATCTAATTGTGTTACATATATAAAGTAACTGAACAGAAGGGGATGAGGAATATGTTAGGGTTCTCTGGAAAACCAAAACCAATGTGTATAGATTTGTAATAGAGGATTTATCAAATAGGCTTACTCAGTGTTTCATTGAGTTTCACAGTGGCTGTGTGAAGGCCAGAGAGCTTAGGAAGTCTAAGAACAAGAGGCCCAATGACACAGCTTCTGTGTGGTGTGAAGGCAAGTGTGCTAGAAAAATGCAGCAACTCAGAAAGTCTGCTACAGCGTGAGCTTCCTTCTTCCTCGTTTGGTTATATCCCAGTCACTAGCCCATTTAGTGGTGACTGCCATATTTGAGGCAAGTAGTCCTCAATTCGCTGACTCATATGCCAGTCATCTCTGGAAGTACCCTCCCCTACACACCCAGAAATGTACTTTACAGTTTCCTACATGTCAAGTTGCAACATTAGCCAACATGGGGGCAGGAGTTGGGGCGAGAGATCTAACCTAACAAACTTCAGGAAATGGTGTTTTGAGTAGGAAAATTAAGTCTAATGCAAATGGAAAGAGTATATAACCTGGACTTTAGTTGGTAAATTTGTTTTTCACAGTGATTCAAGTTAAATGTATCGTGTGGTGTATCAGTGTTTGAGAGGAGACAAGAATGGATTCTGGTGCTGAATTGGAGTCAGAAGCATCGATATTGATTCGTGCTTAGTTTGTGTGGATAGATACAATAGAAACTGCATGCATGTGAGCATATACATTCATGCATATATTAACACTGTGTAGTGGGCAAGCACAGAAGTTGCCTGCCAGTATAAGCAAAGGCCACCAGTGCCTGCACTATGGTGTCTAAATAATATTCTCCACCAAAAGAAACAGGAGTTCCTTGTTGAAATGACTGAGTCTAAGACTGAAGAGAAGACACATGCTTCAGGAGTTCAGAGCGTCTTGTGATACCAGCAAGTAGGGAGCACTCAGTAAGCAAGAGATTGATAGTGTGTCATAGCCAACCTAAAGACATGTCCTGTTCGTTTGTTCATTTGTTTGTTCGTTCATTCATTCATTTATTTGTTGGCACAGGTTTTCGCTTTGTAGCCCTGGCGGCTGACCTGGAACTCACTATATAGACCAAGTTAGCTTCTAACTCACAGAGATTCTCTTGCTTATCCCTTTATGAGTATACCACCATGTTCATCTTGCTCTTTAGTTATTAACTAAACATGGACTGGATTTATCTGTTTTTGATTTTTTTGTTTGTTTATAATTGAAATAGAATTATGTCACCCTCCCCCTTTCCTTCCTCTAGTCCCTCTCAGTTGCCCTCCCTTGAACCCCTCCCATACATTCCCATTCTCAAGTTGATAGCCTTTTTTTATGTTACACGTGCATGCGCGCGCGCACACACACACACACACACACACACACACACACACACACACACACACACGTATGTGTATATACAAATATATATATACATATATATGCATATATATGTGTGTGTGTCTATATATAAATAGAACCACTTTTGTTTCAAGACTGACCACTGTTGATAAGCAGTAACTGGGCTCATCTCTGGGAGAGACTAACTCTCTTTGTTCCAGCAATCAATAGTAGCCTGGAGTATTTTGTGTAGGAGTAGGGGCCCATGAAATTTTTTCCGTTCCACATTAAATGTCCATTGATATTGCTGTTGTTGTAGTCTTGTAGTCTTGTAGCCATTTCTAGGAAAGACTATTTGGTGACAGACTTCATGGTATTCTGGCTTTTATAATCTTTCCAAGTAAGTGGTAGGTACACTTACTTTAGTATAAAGTTAAGATTTAGAATGTGGTAAGGAACTATGCTGCTCTAGGAAAGTGGTGGTATTATATTCTTTTCCAAGGTTCATGACCTCAACTGATCCCAGGAAGTTAGCTAGGTTTCCAGTACCAGGCATGACTGCTCTTGTGTCGAGTGGACCTTAAGTCCATCCACTTAGACAGCTGTTGATCACCACCATCGTGAGTGCAGGTGCCCCTCATCCCCCCTTTATGCATATCTTGCCATGCTGGCAGTTGTCAGGCTTCAAAGGTGTGGAGCTGTGTGGGGTTGTAATTGCTTCCCTCCCTTGGCAGCTTGCACAGTATTTTCTGGGACTATGAAATCTGGACTGCAGGAAGGAGGCTTTCAGGTTGAGACCTAGCTTGAGTCATCCAAGTTGTGTGTCCTAAGTGTGTGGTGTCTTCAGCAATAGGGTAACTTTTATTTTCTTTGCTAATAATATTAATCTTTTATATTTTTTCCTTGTCATTTTCTTTGTGAAGCTTCTGATCATAAAATGTTTGTATAATAGTTGTTTCTTAACTAATCTGTAATTACTCTTTAAATGAATGCTCTTTAAATATTTAAAAGAAATGTATTAGTCTTTTAATCTACTTCTTTTTAAAATTTTTTTTTAATTTAAATTAAAAACAATCCTATTTTACATACTAATCCCAGTTCCCTCTCCCTCCTGCCCTCCCATGCCTCTCACCACCCCTCCGCCCCACCCCTCATCCCCTCCCCAGGGAGGGCAAGGCCTCCCATGATGGGAGTCATCAAAGTTTGTCAAGTCATTTGGGCAGGACCTAGGTGCTCCCCCATGTTTATAGGCTGAAAGAGTATCCCTCCATAGGGAATGGGCTCTCAAAGTCCTTGCACTACGGATAAATACTGTTAACCTATTTCTTATTCTAGCCATTTCTAGATATTTGAAAGAAGCTTTTGTTTCCTTGTAAGATCATTGAATTTTTCTTCATTGCTATGTATGGTTCTGAGAATTTATGTAGAATTGCATTTTAAGAGGCAAAAAGAGTTCCATTTAAAGGCCTACTGAGAAGAATTATACTGTTAAGGTATGGGGCTGGGGATGTAGCTCAGTTGGAACCATGTTTACACTAAGACTTGGGTTTGGTCCAAGGCACCACATAACACAGACTGGATGTGATGATCCTAGCACTGGGGAGGTAGAGATGGATCAGCAGTTAAAGGCTAGCCTGGGCTGTGTGGGACGCTGTGTCACACCCTCCCTTCCCCCCAAAAAATTATGATAATTCTTTTCATTCTATTAGACTCGACTTCTATTGCAACAGAATACTCCCTGAAGTTTGATGAATCTATGACAGAAGATGAAATAGAAGAAAAGTCATTTCGATCTTTGTTGCCTTCTGAGAGTCATCGAAGATTTAACATGGAAAAGAAGAGAGGCCAGCATGATGACTCTGATGAAGATGCTTCCCCAGACAAGACTGCACTGTCTTCTGCCAAGGTTTGTTTTTAGTTAGAAGGTAGATTGTTGCAGTCAGAGAGAATACATTTTATATAAATACTGGTTATATAGTTTGCAACCAACAGAAATATTTTCCAAGCAATCAGATTTGTATTATACATGTAAAATCTGGCTTAGTTTTTCAAATGAAATACAATATAAAGTTATTAGTTATAATAAGGCCTTTAAGCATCTCATCCAGTATTGTTTACAGCCTTTTCACTTCATCCCTCTAAAAGTAAACATTCCTCTTTCCAAATTGTACTCTTGTACAGGAACAAATTTTTACCCTGCTTTGTTTCCCTGGGACAGTGCATACTTTGCAATCTGTTCATTAAGAATTTTTTTGGGGGGGCTGAATTTTAGTCATTCTCATATCTTTTTGAGTGACATTTTCTTATATGGTGGGTAGTTTTATGAAAGACTTGTTTGCATAATTTGTTTTCTTTCTGAGATGAGATCTCACGGTGTTGCTGTGGCTAGTCTCAAATTCGTATATTCATGTAATCCTATCTCAGGCTCTGGAACTATAGACATGTGACCCCACCCATATTTTTTTGTAATTAACTTTTTATAAATGCATAAGTTTTTACATGAAGTTAAATGCCAAAAGGTTTAGAAGGTGTTAAGTTTGAAATAAATTCTGTCCTTTAGGAGCTGAGCATGCCATTCTCAGGAGGACAGGATAGCTTTTCTAAATTCACTATGGAGATGGTGCGACAGTATATGAAAGAAGAGGAAATGCGTGCAGCTCACCAGTCCTCACTGCTGCGTCTTCGAGAAAAGGCCTTAAAGGAGAAGACGAAGGCTGAATTAGCCTGGCTAGAACATCAAAAAAAGCAAGTTCTTTCAATAAATACAGTTTTACTATTCAGTTTCTTTTGAAATAAGAAATGCTTCATGTCTTAAGATGGTTTTGTTTGCTTTTGGTGTTGGGGAATCAAACCCAGGTTTGGTGAATGCTAAACACTTGTGCTAACCATGAGGTGTGTTCCCAGCCTGTCTCATCTGATGGGATTTTATCAACAGAGTTCTCAAGCTAAATAGCTGCAATAATCTTTGATTTGCGTTAGTTGCAAAATAATTGGTGAATATTTTTATTTCTCTTAGATTGCTCCATCCAACTCATTATAAGTTGTCACTTCTCTAGAGTGCTGTTAAGTTACTCAAAGTATTGCTGTCCTTAAAGGGCCGAGTCCAGGCCCTGCATATATTATATACTCAGTGAAATACTTCCTATAACTTGAATGATACTTCTAACAATTACTTTCCATATAGGAAAATATTAAATTAGTTTATAGGCTTTATAGTAGTTATGAATTTTTGACTTATAAATTTAATATTTGTATTAATGAAAGAATATTCCTTACAGACATCTACGGGACAAAGGAGAAGATGATAAGATGCCCCCGCTCCGGAAAAAACAGCGCGGTTTGCTTTTAAGACTTCAGCAAGAAAAGGTGTGTGGGAACAGTACCTGTGTGGCATAATCTGTCACAAGGGAAGTTTGTAAAACGTCTTACTTTGCCTAATCACATTTGTTATTACTACTGTCAATGAGATTTAGTTGATACTACTGTTTATTCCTGTAGTACAATAATTATAGGCATTTATTACTAGTGTCACCTATTCCTCTTATCTTAAAACTGTCCTATTGCTAACAGTAAATCTGCCTTCACATACTCCAGAAAATAAAGTAGTCCTTTAAAACTTAAAATATATGCAGAAGAGTGGATGTGGGTTAATATTTAGACATCGTTTCCTTAAGTAGATTTTCATGTCTTAATTACTAGTATCGACTAGTTTTTTGGGTTTTTTTTGTTTTTTGTTTTTTTATTTTTTATTTTTTTGTCTTAGAGACTTAGAAGGACCTTAGCTTTGAATTCTGGTGGGGTAGAAGAGTACATGACGATCAAGAACTCAGGCTCTGGAGTCAGATTGTCTAGACTAACATGATTTGAGTTATATAATAGGTTAATACTTAAATAGTGTCACAAAAAAAAAGTTAAAAAAAAAGTTCACCCAGGAAATGTCATCCTTGATTATATTACTTATTCATAGGAAGTGTGTTAATCAGCTTTCTGTTGCCATAATAAATGCCCACGGTAAAGAAAAGGGTTTGTTTTGATTATATTTGAGAGATTTCAGTACATGGTTGTTTGATCCAGTTGCTTTGGGGCCTGTAGTTAGGTAGTGAATCATGGGGATGAGGGGGCAGCTAGAAAGTAGGAGAGATACGAAGGGACAGGCATCACCCCAATCTAAGTTCCTCTCAAGAGTCTACAACCACCTAATCACTTGGCAAACTGGAAGCTAGCCCTTTAATAGATGGGCCTTTAGGAGACACCCAGTGATAGTGAAAGATCTGCATCCCTTTCCCCCTTGATTCTCTAGAAAAGTAATTGAGTGAATTTATACATTAGTTGCTTAAGAAATTGAAGCATGAATCAGTGTCCCAGCACAAATTGGGAACATAATATTACACTGATAGTCATATTCTTTGCTTTCATGTACATATAGTTTTAAAAAAAGCAGTTTTGATTAATAAAGCCTTAACTAAGTGATAAAATAATGATCTTATGATTGTGACCCTTGCATATTGTTTTTTTGTTTGTTTGTTTGGTTTTTTTTTTGTTTTTGTTTTTGTTTTTTGTTTTTTGTTTTTTTTGAGACAGGGTTTCTCTGTGGCTTTGGAGGCTGTCCTGGAACTAGCTCTTGTAGACCAGGCTGGTCTCAAACTCACAGAGATCCGCCTGCCTCTGCCACTAACGCCCAGCTGCATATTGTTTTTATATTGTGTTTAACAGCCCTGTTTCAGCTGCCAGACTACAGTGATTAATACACAGAAAAGTATCTGTGCAGTTTGCATTCCTACGACTAGTATGCAATGGTTTTTTCTTTTGTCTTCATCAGCATTTCTTGCCTTGGTTTTCTTGAAGAGTTTTCATTGTCACTGAAGATCAAGATTTTAAGAAGAAGTTAAAACTTTTCTATGCCACCTATTAAATAATTTTTCTTTTGTGATAAAAATACACTAATATTTTTTTAACTTTTGTTTAATGAAATGTGAACAGTTAGAATGTGCATTTTGCCTTAAAATTAAATTTTCCAGTTGATCAATATATTATATTGAAAAAAAATCCACCAGACAATAGATTTACAAAACTGTAAATGCCATTGTTGTCACTAACATTTTAAAAATTATATAGTTACTTTCTTAAAAATATAACAAAATTAGCTGGGTGATGGTGGTGCATGCCTTTAATCCCAAAACTTGGGAGGCAGAGTCAGGTGAATCTCTGTGAATTCCAGGCCAGCCTGGTCTACAGAGTGAGTTTCAGGACGGGCTCCAAAGCTACAGAGAAACCCTGTTTCAAAACACACACACACACACACACACACACACACACACACACACACACACACACGTGTTTTCATGGTCAGGAGAGAATGAGCTTGGAGTAGAACAAATGTCTTTATATTATAGAAATAGTTTAGTACTAAACTATTATCTAAATAGTTTAGATAACTAAACAGTTATCTAAAAGGGTCCTGGAGAGCCTAGGAATCATAAACATTTGAGAACCTGTACTCCAGAGAAGCTCTTACCAGTTCACATGGAAACCAAACAGATGACTTCATTGGAGCATTGTTTGAATAGGTATTTTATGCCACATTAGAATATATCAGTCAACATGGAGAGGTATTAAAAATATGTACTTATGATATTATTTGTAGAATGTCTTAAAACATACAGACTAAACAGTCTAGTTTTTCAAGTTGGTACAACTACTTGTGAAAGAATTTTAAAAGAATATGCTAAAAGGATATATACCAAATACATGATAATGCTTACCCGTGAGTAGTAGTTATACAATGTGGTAGACTAGTTTTCGCTAGTGTTTCATTTCTGTTCTTACTTTACAACATTACTTTATAAGTAAAATTAGGAGAAATACTGAATTTTAACAAATTGTTTAAGATGTAATTCTATTATTACTTTTGAATATGTGCCTATATGATGTGTATGTGTGCACAGCACATGTGTACTATGGCATGTGTGGAGGTCAGAGGACAACTTTGAGAGTCAGTGCTGTCTACCCTGAGTTTTAGGGTGTTAGAGGAGCACTTTTACCCATTGAGTCCTCTACAGAATTTTGACAATTACTGACCAGGAGTTTTGTAACTGTAGATCTTTATTGTGTACTTTGCTGCTTTCTTGGAATCCAAAGCGCTGGCAATTATACTATTAACTTTTCAGTTTGCTAATAATTAGAAAGAAAACAAACAACTCTCAAACATAATTAAAACAATGAAAGTAACAGATTTTTAGTGTCTTTATTGTGCTTCTCTCATTGGTAAAGTGATTTTGTTTATGAAAAGGGATGTTTCTCCTAAATCTTAACAATTATTAGCAATGAAATTATTATTCCCCCCCCCACTAAATTGGCTGCCAACACTATGTGAAGAGTGATGGATACAGTATGGTCATAAGTGTTTCTGGTACATTGTGAGGAATACTTTTTTGTTTTGTTTTTGAAAGCAGGTAGTTTTTTGTTTATGAGACAGTCTGTGTAGCCTGTGCTGGCTTGGAATTTGCTATGTAGCCTAAACTGCCCTCAGATTCCTGTTCTTCCTGCTTCAACTTCCCAAGTGCTGGGATTACAGGTATATACCAGCATACTCAGGTTCAAAGCAATTTTAAAAACTGTATTGAGGACAATTGACTGATTCATTAGCATTGACTTGCTTTTCCTACTTTTAGGAACCTCTTACAGATAACTAGTTCATAACATGAAACAGTTAAGGTTAAAGCATTATTTTGAATAGTGAGAAGTTTTTATGTCTCAAAATTTAACAGCAGAATAGTAGTTACACTAATTGATTTACTGATGTGCAGCTATAAACTAGGTAAATGTGAAGATACAGTAACATTGTGTGAAAATGTGAAATGAATTTGCGAGTATCTTTAACTAGAGTTGTTTAAGAGATATTAAATTATTTATAATGATGGGGTTATTTTTAATATTTCCCTCCCTCACTAATTTGAATGTTTTGGTATTCTGTCTGGAAGTACATTATGTCTGTGACCTATATGATGATTTGATTCTTTTCTGTATGCTCCTTTGAATTTGTCTCCTTCAAATCTCATCCCTTTTCCTAACTTCTTTAAATGTTAGGCAGAAATAAAACGCCTTCAAGAAGCCAATAAGGCAGCTCGAAAGGAAAGGCAACTGATTCTTAAGCAGCAGGAGGAGATAGAAAGGATCCGGCAGACCACCATCAAACTGCAGGAGAAGTTGAAGTCTGCAGGGGAGAATAAATTGGTAATTTAAGTGAAAATTTTATTAACTTGTTTTTTGCCTATATTGCTTGTTCTGTATGGTATAATAAGAACTAGGCTGAAGTCCCATGCACCTGCTGTTGTGTACAGTAGGGGAACACCTTCTTGCAGAATTGCTCATTTTGAAGGAACATGTGATTCTTTCATTAGCTTTAAGTTCTTTCCTCTTATGAACTAAAGTGGGACAGAATCTTTGGGTTTGCTGATCAGTCTGTCATTACTCCTGAGTTGAAAAGTCTCTATTGTATGGTTCTCTTTCATCTGTCTGATTTAACTTTATGACAAGGGATTCAAAGGACAGCTTTAGGCAAGAGTAAAATTTGGATCTATCCTAAAATACTGTGAAGTATCAGTACTGTGTTGGAAAACTCTTAAGAATTTAAGTCTCTAATATTCTCTGTTTTGATTTTTTGAAACACTCTTAAGTTAACAGGAAAAATTTAAGCACATTATAATTCATTATACTTAGTTGCTTGACAATAAGTAGCAACACATTAATGTTGATATTACTAAACTTTAAGTCTTTTGTTTCTCCATTGTCAAAATGGTGTTCTTCATAGCAAATCAACTTAAAGATTACTAGTAGCACTCAGTTTTTGTGTCTGTCCCCCTGCTCCCCTTCACCCTAGAGTAGTTCCTTGACCATGCTCTATGAGAATACATGCCAGTCATTTTGTAGAACATTCCCTAACTGGGCTTTGTCTGGTGTTCCCTTGATATTAGATTCAGGTTGTATATCTGTGGTAAGAGTATCATGTAAGTAATGCTGTATTTCTGTTGCCATCAATGGTAGGCCTTGATTTTGATTGATCCTGTTATTTATAATTGTGCCTCAATTACTTGACTAATATGATATATACCAGGCTTTACTGTCTTAATGTGTTAGTTACTTTTCTGTTGCTGTGACAAAATACTACCACCACAGAAACTTATAAAAGAAAGCATTCAGTTGAGCTGCCAATCCATCATGGCAGCACATTGTGGTAGCAAGTATCAGGCATGTAGGCTGGAGCATCTGAGAGCCCACATTTCGTCCACAAGCAGGAGTTAAGAGATCACACTGAGAATGGTACAACACTTTTGAAACCTCACAGGCTGTGCTCTGTGACGTACTTCTTCCAGCAAGGCCACACTTCTAATCCTTCCCAAACAGTTCCTCCAACGGGAAACTATTCAGACATGAGCTTCTGCAGCACTTTTCATTCAAGCCACCACACCTGTTCATTTCCTCATTCCCTTCCCATTTGGACTGTGTCATCTTTGCCAGGAAATTCTCCGTGGAAAGGCATCCTTACTGCTCATCATGTTTATACTCATGACTTGATGCCAACTACCTACTTTCCCATGAGCTTCCTTGTTGCCCTGTTTGCTCTGATCCTCCCTGTATGCTACACTTCTGCATCAGTGATTTCTTTTTTCATCCCACTCAGATTCTAGTTCCCAGAGCTTGCTTCTGCCCTCCCTTTACCCACACATAGGTGAAAACATGCTGCTCTTTCTAATGATTTTAGGATTTATTTGTTCAGGCTGGGAAAGGATCTGCCTTGTATGTAATTTCATGTAATTTAAACAGTACTTCACCTTCTTGTGAAGTAATGGGTGTAAATTACTGTTTGTGGGAAAGGGATATTAAGCAATTAAAATTTCACTGTCTTCTGTGCAAGTTTTTGTTTATTTTGCTTTCTTTGGATTTTTTTTTTTTTTTAAAGACAAGATCTTGCTTTGTAGCCCTGGCTGGCTGGCCTGCAGGTTGGTCTGTGGCTCAGGTTAGCCATGAAAGGCTGGCAGTCCTGCCTCAGCCTCCTGAGTGCTGAGATTATAGGCATGAACCACAATACCTGGCTTCAAGTTTTGCTTTTTTCTCCTCAGAAGTACTGTGTTGCTTAAGCCAGCAATTCCTCCACGATTCCCCTGTAAAGTTTTTAAAATCTGTGAACATATTGTTTGCCACAAAACATTTAGAAGTGTGTTTTCTTAGTATATTTGAGGTTTATACCTTCTGTTCATTCTTTGTGTGTGAGCATGTTTTATGTAGTTGTAGTGTCTGTTGTACTTTTTAAATTTTTATTTTACAGCAGTTTAGGGATTAAACTTTGAACCTCACACTTGCTAAGTAAGCACTCTGCGCTGCACCACCCAGCAGCTCCTTGTTTCCCTTTAATGAGTTTCAAGTTTTAAAAATCAAAGAGAACATTTGGGTACTTGATTATGCTGGCAGAAGTTTTTAAGTTCTTTGGATTTCCTTATTTTAAAAAAAGGAAAAGAAAACTATTTTATGTTTCCTTTTCTGTCCCTCTTCCTTTCTGTAGTAAAACATGTATAACATAAAATTTGCTCCTTTTTTGAGGCAGAGTCTCACTGTGTATACTAGGTTGACCATGAGTTCACTATGAGTAGCCCAAACTGCTATCAAATTGCTGATCCTTCTGAATCTGCCTCCTAAGTTCTGGGATTTATAGGCATGTACTGCCACATCTGGTAATTTTACTGTTCTGTTTTTAATTATGTCATCAATTTCTGTTTTATAAGTAATTAATGTCTTGGTTTTAGTTATTATTATAAATGTTAAGTTTAATCATGAATTGGCTGAGTTTAAGATCTCCTTGAGATCTCTTAAAGCCAGTGGCACTTTGCTCTATGCTGTTTGCAGGGCTCTCATAGTGATGATGATACAAAGGACAATAAGGCGGCCAGTCCTGGTCCAGCTGGTTTGGAGACCCGCAGTCCTTCCCCAATATCTATTTCCAGCAGTGAAACCAGCAGCATCATGCAAAAACTGAAGAACATGAGGAGCCGAATGGATGAAAAGTAATTTGCTTTTGTGTGTCTCCTATTTCATCTAATCACATTGAAAGTATCAGTGGGTAATATTTAATATACTTCATCAGACAAGTTTGAGAAAAGAAAATATTTTAGCAGAATTATTAGATTGCCTAATAGTCAATCAACTATGCATCCTATTTATAGAACAATTTTCCCATTTTAATACAGACAGGATTTTTAAATTAAAAAAACAAAGTAGTGGACATGCACATATTCTTGGTGATATTTTCTCCTTTCTTTCACTAAGAGAAGGGTTAAGTGCACTGACTTGGGGAATAGTGGTGTATCCTGGTACTTCATTGTTGCTGTGATGTCTCTCAGACTAACTAACAAGTGCAATTTTAGCTTTGTGAGCAGGTGTGAGTTCTTAGCTGAAACCAGAGAGGCTGAGATTCTCTTGGGTTATGGAATGACTTGTCTTTGTTTTGAGACAAACTCTAGAGCCCAGGGTGACCTAGAATTCACATAGCCCTGGTTGGCCTGGAACTTACAGAAATCCTGGTATCTCTGTGTCCAGAATGCTAGGATTATAGATGTGAGACACCACAATGGTGTTTTGTATTTACATTCTCCTAAAAGGTATGTGTGTGTCACTGAACTGTGAGCTCCCTGTTTGATCTAGATTGGCTAGCTAGCAAGTCCTGAGGATTCACTTGTCATGTCCCTCTCCCCACTTCTCCCTCTCCTGCAAGCAGGTGGCAGATACATGCCACCATGTCTGGCTTTTATGTTGTGTTGAGAATCCAAACCCAGGTCCTCGTGTAACAAGCACTTTACTATGCCATCTCCTCAGCCCCTAAAAACATTTTAAAACGTTTTTCTTTTTTCTTTCTTTTATTTTGAGACAGTGTTTCCAATGTAGCCCTGGCTGGCCTGGAGCTTGCTATGTAGATCAGACTGGCTTCCAAGTAACAAGAGATTCACCTGCCTCTACTTCCCAAGTGCTAGGATTGAAGGTGTGTGCCATATACCCAGCCTCCAAAAGATAGTTTTAAAATCTCTGTGTGTGTGTGTGTTTTGTTCATGTAAGTACAGGTATACATGTGGGACTCAAACAACAATCACTTTCCATCTTATTTAAGATAAGTCTCTGTTTACCACTGCATATTACAAGGGTAGGTGATTCAGAAGTTTCCTTTGTTTCTCTTGTCCCCACCTTACATCTTATTGTGGGTATGCTGGGATTATAGACACATGATACCAAGTCCAGATTTTAACGTGGATTCTAGGCATTTAAACTAAGGTCCTTGTGCTTATATGGCAAAAGTGTTACCCACTGAGCAACCCAGCCCACCCTAGGAAATTTTTAAAGATTTTAAAAACACTTTCTTTCGTGTGTTTGTTGGAGGGATGCCAACAGTGAGCTGTAGCTTGTGTGTGGCAATCAGAGGACAATCTGTAGGAGTAGGCTCTCTCTTTTCTACCCATCACTGGGTAGATGTCAAACCCGGGTCACTGGGCTTGGCAGCAAGCACCTTTTCCCAGTGAACCATCTCACAGGCCTTTCACCCACTCCCTCCTCTCTCCCTTTGTTTGAAGCTCAAATGATAATTTTATTAGAATTACAAACAAAACAAAAACCCTTCCAGGACAAGCAAGATGTAAACCCCCACAGCTGCATGGAGAATGGAGAAGAGGAAAAACAAGGGTGTGCACTTGAAGTTGGCATGGAGGTCAAACACATGGCTGAGAAGGGGCTTTAGAGAAAGAGTAAGGAACCTCCAAATGCCTAGAGCATACTTAGAAAACAGAAACAAAGGACACAAGAAGTTATACCTCCCTGAATAATTCTGGGAGGGGCAGTCTGATGAAGCTGCTACTCCCCAGGCCTCTGCTGCTTAAATTGGCCAGGAGATTACTGTGTAGCACAGACAGGCTGACCACTATTCCTGACCCTCGTAATAGGTGCTGAATGGGATAACAAATACATCCCACCACACGCAGCTCTAAGAATTCCTCTTTAAAGAAAACTCCTATTTAGATGTAATTTGGTTGCACATAAGCTCTGAGCATATAAAATATATTTGTGATTGTTATTCTTTCAATGTTAATTTGATTAAGTATGGTTATAAAGTAGCTCCTTGCCACTGTAAATGTTTATCTCATGTCTACCTTTCTTGAAACATATTAAGTATGGGAAGAAAACAGATTTTTGTTGAGTGCCATTTTAAGTTAATAGTTTGAACTACAGGAAGAATTTCACTTGTCATTTTGATGTGTATGACATAGATTTATCCTCAAGTGACCCAATTCTAGTGGAGCTCTTGCTTCACATATTATATGAGAGCCAGCTCATGAAAAAAATAGCCAATATAGATGGCACATATTTATATTACCAGGATTTGGGAGACTGAAGCAACAAAAAAGTTTAAGGTCATTCTGGATGCACAGTAAGATCAAGGTCAGTCTGGGTGCACAGTAAAAAAATCCTCAAATAAAAGTTCCTTTATGAAGCAAAGTTAGAGCTGATGAAAAGGTTTCAATGAATATTTAAGAGAGAAAAAGAGACAGACCCCCCAAAAAAAAAAAAGAAAAAGAAAAAATAATTTCTGGCTTAAGTTGTATGTATCCAAAATGGGGGGGTGCTCTTAAAATAATCATATTTACATGTACGTAAATTTAAGAGTCTCAAAACAACTACATAAATGATTCTGGTGGCTTACACTACATTGTTCAAAAAAGGTTAAGAATATTTTTATATACTTAGTTTTGTTTTGTAAATAAGGCCTTACTATGTATCTCTGGTTTTCCTTGAACTTGCTATGAAGACTAGGCTGGCCTCCAACTCACAGAGATCCACTATGTCTAGCTTGTTGCATTTAACTTTTTTTTTTTTTTGAGACAGGGTTTCTTTATGTCACTTTGGAGCTTGTCTTGGAACTTGCTCTTGTAGACCAGGCTGGTCTCCAACTCACAGAGATCTGCCTGCTTCTGCCTCCTGTGTGCTAGGACTAAAGGCATGCGCCACCACCATTTTTAAAGATAATTATTTACTTATTATGTACACAGTGTTCTGCCTGCATATATGACTACAGGTCAGAAGAGGGCACCAGATCTCATTACAGATGGCTGTGAACCACTATGTGGTTGCTGGGAGGTGAACTCAGGACCTCTGGAAGAGCAGTCAGTGCTCTTAACCTCTGAGTCATCTCTCCAGCCCCCTTAACTTTTATTTCAAGGATTTTTCTGGGTAAATGAGATGAGATAGTTATTTATGAGGAGCATTAAACTTCATGGACCACTAAAATAAAACATAAGTCAAAAAAGGTAGGATTTATGTAATATAGGTCACAAAAAAGGTATAAATATAAACATACAAACATAAGCATAATTATAAAATATAAACATGATTCATAACTTTGTTGATGAGATTTATCTCAATTTTTAGCAGGAATAAGAGACTTCTTTTCATTGCTATGCCCCCTTAATTTTTTTCTGCTTAAAACAAAATTTTAAAATTAAAAATGTGTAAAGGGCTGGATGATGGCTCTGTAGGTAAGAGTGCTTGTTATGTACGCTTGACGACCTGAGTTCAAATCCCAAGAACCCACATAAAAAGATCATTCACATACCTGTAACCCTAGTGTTGTGAGAAGCAGGCAGGAGAGTTGCTGGGGCCTACTAACTGATAGCCTAAGAGACATTAAGAGACTCTCTCAAGGAAATAAGGCAGAGAGTGATAGAGACTCCAGACATCTCTTCTGGGCCTTCACACACATTGCCAACCCCTCCACACAGACAACAGTAGTGAATGCTGCCTTATGTGAATAGCTCATGATATTCATGGGATAACTTAATGAGAATTTACTGAACCTGGGTATGGTTTTTGCATGCCTATTACTTACTACTTGGAAGATGCTGCCAAATGAACCAAAAGTTCATAACCAGCAAGGGCTACAAAAGACCCTATTTCAAATATAGACAAAGTATATAATTCCGTGGTAGAATGTTTATGTAGTACAAGCAAGGCCCTATGTTGATTCCCTAACACTGGGGAGAATTTTTAATGCTTCCTGAATTAGTTACTTCTCTCATTTCAGTGACAAAATACCTGATAGAAACAGTATAAGGGGGAAAGATTTGAGTTCATGGTGTCAGAAATGTTAATTATCATTGGCAAAACGTGTAACCTTGTCTGGAGAGGCTAGAATATGAGGCAGCTATTTACCAGGGGTAGGAAGGAAGCCAGAGACAGGTAAAACCTTCAAAGGTTTCTAACCAACCATCTTCTTCCAAGTGGGCTCTATGGCCTTCAGAAGGTCACTGCAAGCTAGGGGCCAAGCATTGAAAACACAAGCATTTGCACATTTCACATTCAAATCACAATAGTTCCTTTCCTAAAACATTTCTGTTACTACATGGAAACATGTTGCATTGTTCAGGAAATCTTTTGATTTCAAAGTTGAAATAATTTTTTATTAACTGCCTAGTTTTCATTCTTTTGCTATGATAAATTCCATGACCAAAAGCAACTTTTGCAGGAAAGTATTTATTTCATTTTACAGCATATAGTCCATCATAAAGGAGAGTCAGCACAGAGATTTCAGGCAGGAACTGATGAAGCAGATACCATGGAGAGAGTCTGCCTGTTCTCCATGGCTTCCCTCCCCACCTTGCCCTTTTTTACAACCCAGAGATGGGCTGGGCCCTTCTCCTTCAGTTGTCGATCAGGAAAATGTCCCATGGACTTGCCCATCAGTCTGACAGAGGCATTTGCTTAGGTGAAGTTCTTTTTTCTCAGACTTTAGTTGTGTCAAGTTGAGAAAAACTAACCAGCACACTCACTCTTTCACCCAAGTTGTATATCTTCAACCAAGTGCCTTTGACTGGTGCATGCTGGGAGGAAGACAGTTTCAGGTGCAAGTTCTTTATTGGTCCTGTACTCCCGTCAGTATGAGCTGTGTTGTCAGTCTCTAAACATAGTAAATAGTCTAAATAATTCAGATTACATCTGCAGAGAAAGTACTAGCCTGTGTATGATGTTAGTCTGTGTCTGCCATGGTAAATTTAGAGTAACAGTTTAAACCCTAGTAACAAACTTAACATTGGACTTTCTAACTTTGCCTCAAAATTCGTTAAGTATTTTCATTAGATTTCAAAGTATTAATCATCTGTGATTTTTATGCTATTGCTATCTTTCCTTGTCAACTACTGCAGCAGACTTTTGAGAAATTGGTGAAGGAGCATAGTCTTTGAAGCCTTCAGTGGCTTTTTGATCTGTTTTAAGCAATGTAGTTACATTGGGAGGAAGAATGTAGTCAGGTAACAGTGTCAAAAAATGTTTGGGTAATAGTAGAGATTTGAGGATAGACTAGAATATTTTTAACATTAGTGATATGTTAAAAATAACATTCATCCACTAATACTTTGACCTGTAAGAAAGTATTGCAAAAAAAAAATAGTTTTTAAATACTATTTATATTACCAAAGTTTTTAAGTTAGGAATTCTAAGAAAGCTCAAGTTGAGTTTTAGTCAGTTCCTACGAAATTATATGAGTACTCGATATCTAAGCACTGCCGTTTGTGGTGTGATTGAAACCCAATAAAATTAATATTTGGAGAAAATTTTTAAAAAGATTTTATTTTATGTGTATGAATGTTTTGCCTGTGTGTGTGTGTGTGTGTGTGTGTGTGTGTGTGTGTGTGTTGCGCGCGCGCACTTGCACCATATGCTTGCCTGGTGCCCCTTGAGCCCAGAAGAGGGAATCAGGTAGCTGGAATTGATACTGCAGATAATTCTAAGGTGCTATTGGGTTTGGAGAACCAAACTTAGTCCTGAGCAAGAGTGGCAAGTGCCCTTAACCACTGACAAATCTCCCCAGTTCCTTGGGAGGGACTTCTTAATTGTGTGTTACTGTTTACTGTCAACTTTCTGAATTGACTTTTATGACATTTTTTCTGATGTGATGATACTACTTTGGGCTACAATGAAAGAGTTCTGCCTTTAATGTTTCACTGATAACAACACCGTTGGTAAAGTTTATATTTCTCATATATGACTTTTCTTGGCCCTTTAAAGAAATAACATAAGTAACCCAAGCTGTCCTTAAAACTCAAAGCAGTTGCATTTCAATCATCCCATACAATTAGCTGTTTAGCATCCTGAAGGATTATTAACTCTAGTGTGAAGTACCCTGCCCTTTTACCCTAAGTTTTTTCCAAGTTTTAAAGGGCACTTTGTTATATACTTATATTAAATAAGGAAATGTATTTCTGGGGAGATGTTTCAAGTATATAATTCTTTATACTCTTTTTAAACTATTCATTTTATATTAACCATTTCTCTTGTCCTTCATTTTTAACATAGAGATTTTGAATATGTTTGATCTTTATAAATGTCAAATGTCAGTTCTTGTTCTGATAGAGAAAAATTGTTTTCGCTAAAGAGCTAGACAAAATATTTTACCTACACATTTTAAAACTTGTTTTCTGTGTTCCAATACTATTTACTTTCTGTGCTAGGTTATGCATGCATTTAGCAGTTTCACATTTAAAAGGGTGGGTCATATTGGAATGTCATGAATAAATGTTTTAACCTTAACCAAAATGCATTTTATTTTGCATAATATTTTGATAATTGGCATCAAAATAAGTTTTACATTCATAAAGAATGACAAGGATGGTGCATTGTCTTTTCTGAAATTTACAGGAATGTTTTTCCTTAAAGTTCAGTGCAAAAAATCAAGGCAATCCAGTTATGTAGACAGTATGTGGTATGTGTGTATGTGTAAATATAGAGTGATGAAATAGACATTAAGTCTTTGGGGGGCAAGAGAGATGGCTCAGATGTTAAGAGCACTGGCTGCTGCTCCAGAGATCCTGAGTTCAATTCCCAGCAACCACATGATGGCTCACAACCATCTATAATGAGATCTAATCCCTCTTCTGGTGTGCAGGCTTACATACAGGCAGAACTCTATATACATATAATAAATAAATAAATCTTTATTTTAAAAAAAAAAATCCATGGCTGGATTCACACCTAGATTTTCTCCCTTCTGGGACGTATTGAAATTAACCCTTGCCCTTCCAAGGCAATAATGAAATGTTGCCTTATCTGCAAGTCACTGTTGTGTGCATGTGAACAGGAGCATGCTCTGTCAAAGAGGGTTAGCCTTTCCAACTATCACTGGACTTATTTATCCTTGTATCTATGTATGTATCTGTTTACTAGTACAAAAGAAGAAACATGGGTTTCCTCTGCCTTTAAGACTTTTACCATATGGAATTTACTTAAGTTTAGCCTTATGATTGAACTGTTCATAAATTCTTTGCTGACAATATTTATTAAGACTACCTCCCTTTATTCTTAATTATTCATCCTGATATTTCAAAGACCAGGTATTGATTTCCCATATTATCATTTAAGTGGCCCTGTGTTAGACTTAAAGCAGGATATCTCCAGTATGTTCTCTTAATTGGTTATGTTGTCAAAGTTACTATTCCACAAACTGGTTTACTGAATTATATTTTTATTTTCAAACTAGATCATGATGGTAAGGTTAAATAAGACAAATGCAGTATTTTAGCTTAAAAACACAATAAGGTACAGGTATAAAAATCAGTTGCTCAAGATTATGTATGTGCATAGAGTTGCTGATACACTAGATCATGGCCATATTGTTTGCTCAGTGTTAAAGCTTCTTGAGAATGTATTTAGCCTCACACTCTTCTTCTCATTACTTTCTCATAAACGAGTAAATTTACCTGAAAATGTAGATGATGGCTAAGCAATGTTTGAGAAGACACCTTTATTCAAAATTCATTGATAAGATTGTATATGTTTTTGTGCGTCACACAAAAAGATTTGCTTTACTGAGTAGAGTGTAATATTCAGGACGCATATTAAAAGGTCTTCATTCGACTCTTTTGCTTTCCCTTTCTCATTCTTCCTGCCTCTTGATCTCTTGGTTTTAAAATCTCCCTCCTTATTTTGTAGACACTGCTCTCCTGTTCACTACTTCTTCTCTGTCTTTACGTCTCATCACTGGGCCTCTCTCAGTGTCTGTTTTCCCAACCTTCATCCCAAATTCCAGCTGTATATCTACAACCAGTTGGTCAGGTAACTTTGCACCTTTTTCAGTGCACTCTTCGATAGAGCATGCTCTGTTCTTTTTGTTTTGTTTGCTTTTTCATTTTTTTTTTTTTTTGTTTGTTTAACTGCAGCCTGGAGTCCTCTTGTCAAATGTCATATGGATTTCACCCTATTATTTCTACACTAAATGACATGATGATTATTTAAGACTGAAACTGCAGTTCTTCCAGGCCTTTTATTGCTTGTTGGATATAGGGATTCTTTTTCCTTGGTTAGCTGTCATTACAGATCTAACATGAGTAATAAAAGCAATCCATCTGTATTAATCACAACATCTGTTTGTGGAGAGTTAATTATTAGTCTCTCAACTAACCAGTTTCCCCCCTCCTAAATTAATAATTTTTCCCAATCCTTTAGGCCCAAGATAAGATTTAATTTCAGAAATCAGGTTAGATTGAGAAACTCAAGGAAGTTAATGCCTCCTCTTAGTAAGTCAGTGGTTAATATGCCTGTGATATCCAGATGGCGTCATTTTACACACACACATGCACACACACACACACACACACACAGAGGTTTATCACTTGACATTGCATTTCTTAGGTAAAGCAAAGCCTAAATTTGAAAATATAAATCAAAAAGGGATATAACCATTTTTGTTTGTTTGTTTGCTTGCGTATGTGGGCAATTTGGGGTTTGTTTTTATAATTGCTTTTGGTATTATTATTTTGAGTTTTGTGTGTCTTCTGGTCTGAGCTTTTAGAATAAATTTCTTACATACTTTCTTATGAAAAAGAACCACTTATAAAAAGAAGTATGTAAGTTACTTAATACCAGCATCACCCAAGTTTGTTCAAATCTGCATTAGATTTTTTTCTGAATTTATACTAGTTTTCTTTCACTACCCTGACAGACTCTTATAAGGAAACACGAATTTTTATCATATTTAAAAACAGTAAGTTGGCTCATCATGCTTCTGTCTTTTCAAACTTTTCTCAGGGAGAGATGGGTGTGAATGCCCTGCTTCTGCACAGCTTGTTGGTGAGGCATGAATGACAGCTTTTAAAGAGATGTCTGCCTATGCATGAATTTTCTGACTATTCTTTGTGGTGTGACTGTAGGTTTCTGACAAAGCGAGAACAAAAACTAATGCAGCGACGACAACATGCAGAGGAACTCCTGGAATGGAAGCGACGTTTAGATGCAGAAGAAGCCGAAATCCGACAAATGGAAAAACAGGCTTTGGCTGCCTGGGACAAAGAACTAACAAAACCCAAAACTCCTAAGAAGGAACTGGAGAGCCAGAGAACAGAGCAGAAAGGTGATAAATACACACCAAAGCCTTACATATTCCATTTATCTTATTTCTTCTTTATGGGAATGACTAAAAGTGAGGAAGGCAATATAGCTACAAATGATAGGTAACTTTTTAAGAAAATATAAATAACTTCTTGCCAATATAAATATGTAGGTTTTGTTTTAACATTCAACTTGTCAAAGCTTAGGAGACATTCAAAAAGGGAAACCCTAAGTGTGTAAGTCTTTACTTTCCACAGAATAAAAAACAGATACATTTCAACTCACTTCAATGCTAAATCCACCAAAGAATAACATGAAAAAAGAAAAAGCTGTTCTTCTCTATCTTAAATACTATACATATAAATATAATCTAAAAAGGAAACATTACATGACTACTTCCATAGATTCAGAAAAAGACTTAGGAGCATTTACATAAACTCAGATAAAAATACACAGGGAAAGGAGCTATCTTTACCCACCAAAAAGGTATTAATACAAAACAAAACAAAAACCCCAGACTTAAAACAGACATGGTACTTGGTGATAAAACAGAAAACTTTGCTCTTGAAATGTTTATTAAGCATTGTGTGAAGTGTCTATGGAGTTTAGTAAGGCTTGAAAAACAATTAAAAGCTGCATGGACTGAGTGGAATAAGCAAAATTGTCATTACTTACAGTTGATAAAGGTCTGCATGCACATTGAAAACCCCGAATTTGGTGCTGGAAAGATAGTGCATTGGTGAAAGTGCTTCTCTCATAAGCACAAGAACCTAAGTTCAGATTTAAGCACCCATGTGAACAGCTGCAAACATCCATGTCTGCTTGTAATCCCAGAACTGTGGGGGGCAGAGACTCTGCCAGCTCCAGATTCAGTGAGAGACCCTGCCTCAAAGGAGTAAGGCAGAGTGATAGAGAACACCTGACCTTTCCTGGTTTCCACACAAGTGCACAGGCATATATAACTGCGCATGCATGTACACATATACCCCTTACACGCAGACACACAGCACACACACACACACACACACACACACCAGGATTTTCACTTTATTAGAATAATGAGTGAATTTAGCAAGTCCAAAAACATGAAACTCAGTTGTGGGCCAGAGATGTAACTCAGCTGCTAGAATGTTTGCTGAGTATGCATAAAACCCTGGGTTCCTCCCCACACCTGGATGTGATGGCACAAGATCGCCTCCAGAGTGGATGCAGGAGGCAGTAAGTTTGAAGCCATATTGTGGTATATGAATCACTCAAAACTAACCAAAGAAATTAACCAAAACTCCACTTATTCATGCTCCTCCATGCAGCCCTGATTATATAAATTAAATCATTTTTAAAGGGGCAGGGCAGGGCAGGGCAGGGCAGGGCAAGGCAAGGCAGGGCAGGGGCCATGTAGAGAGATGGCTTAGTAGTTAAGAGTGCTTCCAAACCTTCAAAGGTCTCAAGTTTGTTGGTAGCACCTGTGTCAGGTCTCATAACTGCCTGTAACTTCAGCTTTAAGGGTTCCAGTACCCTCTTCTGGCTTCCTTGTGTATTCACACAGACATGACACATTCACACAGACACACACATGTACACATAAATAAAAATAAATATTTCTAAAAAAATTTGGAAAAAAATTGAAAGTAGGAGAATTAGTTGGAAAGAGAAAAAGGATCAGTGAGAGCAGAAAAGGAACAAAAGAAAATAGGTGAATCTGATACATTATATACATGTGTGAAAATATAATGAACTCCATTATGTATAATTAATAGACTATGAACTCCATTATGCATAATTAATAGACTATGAACAGATAAACCAAGAAAGACCCATACATTTATGGAAAGTTGACATGACACCATCAACTTTGCAGACTCATAAAGAAGGGACTCTTTACTCCAATAGCTGTTAATGGGAGGAAACAATGAAGTGTTGGGCCCACACCTGACAACATGAAAGATCTGTACCAGCCAGGTACTAAATTATTTTCCAAAATGAATGACTGAAGCAAAGGGGGAAAGCTTGTTAATCATAATTGTGCTATAACCTCATACTTAGATTGCCAGTCATCACTAATTATACATAGTAAATGTCTGCTCTCAAATGTGTCAGCCAAAATTGTTAATGAACAGTCTTTAGTAGTAGATGTTAAGGAATGTGGTTTTATGCTAGAAACACATCTAAAGTGTAACAAGTTTAACTTCTTCATTGACAAAAATTGGACATTTTTTTTTTTTTTTTTTTAATCATTTTCACCCTGTGTTTCCAGGAATAGCAAGTGAAGAAGAATCTCCAATACCTTCCTACTCTCACCAAAACAGTGACAATTGTATTCCAGAAGAGTTAGGCGGCCCTTCTGTCCTATGTGTACCTTCTGAGTCTATGGTACAAGTGCAGCCTGGAAGTCCAGATCACAGTATACTTACTGAGGAAATGGTGTTTTCACAGGAACTGGAATCTACCTCTCCTAGTAAACATGTAAGTTAATACCTACCCCCCCATCCCTCCCTTTCTCTCCCTCCCACCCTCCCTCTCCCCCTCTCCCTCAGTTTTGGTTTTTGAGACAGTGTTTGTCAGTTTAACACTCCTGGCTTTCCCAGAACTCAATCTGTAGACCAAGCTTGCCTTGAACTCACAGAGATCCACCTGTCTTTGCCTCCTGAGTGCTGGGATTAAAGGTGTGTGCCACCACTGCCTGGTGGGGAATGGTGTTACTAATAGTTATAGTATTCCTATTAATGGCAGCATTGATTATCACCATACTTATACAGGATTTAATATTTGAAGAAAAATAAAAGTTTTAACAAACTTTTTATAAGTATATGAATTTAGCTTTAGTAGCAGTTAAAATTATACATTATCAAGTCTAGTAATATTAAAGAGATAGTAGATTATGGCTGTGACAGAACCCCGTAACCAGTTGAAGAGGAAAAGGGTTATTTTGGTTACTCTTCCACGTCACAGTTCATCACCTAAGGAAGTGAGGGCAGGAACCTGGAGGAAGGAGCTGATGCAGAGGCAATGGAGAGTGCTGCTTACTAGCTTGTTCCTCCTGCTTTCTTTTCAAATCTAGGCCCACCAACCCAGGCCAGTACCAAACAGCTTGTCCCTTCCCCCATCAATTACTGATTAAGGAAATGCCCTGTATGCTTTCATACAGTCCAGTCTTACAGAGATATTTTCTCCATTGAGGTTCTTCCTCTCAAATGACTTTAACTTGGATCGAGTTGACATAAAAACTACTCAGGACAGATAGAAATTTTTACAGTCTGTAATAGGGACACTGAGATAGCTTAGTGGGTAATAATAAGGGTGTTAACTACTAAATTTGATGACCTGAGTTTGATTCTTAGAACTGTCGAGGTGGAAGGTTAAATTTTCCTCTGATCAGGACGTGGCATGCGTGCGTGTATGCAAGCACACACACACACATAAACACACACACAAATAATGAAGGTTACATGTGGGACCATGACAAGTTCTTTTGCAAATGTGCTTTGTCTTACAAGCAGTAAGATCTTAAAACATACCAAAGTGCCTTAGCTAAAATTTAGTTAATAATTGCTAATTTAAAATCAGAATAAGAGCGATGATTTTATCTCTTTAAAATATCTAAAATGAAGTTTTCAGTTACTATACTGGGCATTATTTGAATAACATTTTCTGTATGTCTTTTATTCTGCACTTCATAGAAAGATAAAATTTCAAGATAGAAACTCACCTGCTTTTCAAACTGGTTTCTGGGAGATTAAGACATCAGCATAACAATATGAAATACTAATAAATGTGATAGTAAAGCTTCTTTATTGAAAAAAGTTACATGTGTATTTGTATGTATGTCTGCATGTAAAAATCAGAAGACAACTTGTAAGAGTCAGTTCTCTTCTCTTAAACCATGTGTGTGGGTTCCAGTAGCTCAACTCAGGTGGGAGGACTGGCAACAAGTGCTTTTATCTGCTTAGCCATCTTACTGGCCCATATGGAAACCTCCTTATGTTTAAAAATATGGATAGGAATATGTATAGTAAGAATTTTGTCTTTATTATTTTATGTGCATGGATGTTTTACTGGTCTGCACCATTGTGTGCCTCGTACCCAAAGAAGCCACAAAAGGACATTGGATCCTGAAACAAGTTATAGATGGTGATGAGCCACTGTGGGTGTGGGTGCTGGGTATTGAACCTAGGTCCTGTGCAAGAACAGCCAGTACTCTTAACACTTGAGCCATCTCTCCAAATCCTCATTTTTAACAAGGCTGTGAAGAATTAGTTGTATGATTCCCTATTGAAAAGTTAGTCAGATTTGTGTATATAATATTATTGCACCTGAAAGGTGCAGCAGAAACAAATTTGGATTATTGGTGCAGAGCTGATTCCACATTATGCATGCTGAGAATACTACCTTGCTAAGCTAATGTTCTTTTGCACAGACTTCAAAAATGCTGTTAGAGTACAGAAAGCTTCTCATTATCATGCTAGTGGTTTTCAAAATTATTATATGGTAGTAATAGCCTTATTGTATAGGTAATTTCCTTATAGCATAATTCCTGTGGTCTAGAGATTTATGCAACTGAACTGTGCACTTTAACACAGTTTTATTTCTAAGTTCTATAAATGTATTAGTTTCTACCTAGCATTGTTTTATTTTATTCAGTCTTATTTTACATACCAATCCCAGTTCCCTCTCCCTCCTATCCTCCATCTACTCCTCAGGGAGGGTGAGACCTCCCATAGGGGATCATCAAAGTCTGACACATCATTTGGGGCAGGACCTAGTAGGCTCAGAGAGTGTCCCTTTATAGGGAATGAGCTCTCAAAGCCCATTTGTGCACTAGGGGTAAGTACTGGTTCCACTGTGAGAGGCCCCATAGACTGCCCAAGCCCCCCAACTGACCATACCACACTGAACGTACCCGATTTTGTTCACCTAGTTCAACTAACTTCATTTTAACCACAAAGCTGATTGAGTATTAAAAAAAAAAAATAGGTATTTACTTTCTGAAGAAAGTGTGTAAAGGAAATTAAAACAAGTGATGTATTAAAGTAGATTTTTATAATTAAAAAATAGTACTTATACTTATCAAGTACCTGACATGAATGGCCTCATTTAATCCTCACAACAACCTTAGAAGGTAGGTGACACTGCAAATCCCTACTCTGAACTTCAGAAGGTTAAAACACTTGCCTAGTGTCTGGAGAGATGGCTCAGTGGTTGAGAGCACTTGCAAAGGACTCAGGCTTAGTTTCCAGCACTCACATTGTGACTCACAACAATCTAAAACTCCAGTTCAGGAGATTTGATGTCCTCCTCTGACCTCTACAGGCACGAGGTACACATGTGGTGCACTTACATACATATAAAATGAGTCTAAAAGCAATATTTTTTAAAAAGACTTGTCCAAAGTCCTAGGGATAGAAGGTGGTAGCTACAGGACTTAGGTCAGCTCTTCTCTCTTCACCTTGATGGCAGGAAGAAACTTTACCTTTTATGGAAATTAAAATTGTCTGTGTCTTTGTGGACATTCTCGTGCCAATATTTTTCTATCCTCCCATAAAAAATAGTACAAATTTAGTATTTTTTAATTAAGTGGATAAGGAGAGTAGACTATCACTAACATATTAGCCATTTGTAATTTACTATAATTTTTAAAGCATGCTATTTCATAAGTTGTTTTCTGTCTTTAAGAAAAATTAGGTTCCTACCCTAACCCCACCCTAAACAAAACAAACAAGAAAAGAAAAATGAGCCATATGTGGCTGTTCATGCCTGTATCCCAGCACTCTGGTACAAGGCAAGGTGATTGCCACAGGTTAGGCCAGTATGCGCTACATAGTGATTTCTAGGCCACCTGAGCTTCAGAGTAAGAATCTGGCTTAAATTATGAAAATATAATGAAGCCCAATGTTTTTATGCTAATCAAGAAATTGGTTTAAAGAGGCTAGAAAAATGGCTCCGCAGTTAAGAGCACTGGCTGCTCTTCCAGAGGACCTGGATTAAACTCCCAGCACCCACTTGGCAGCTCATAACTGCCTAGAATTCCTCTTCTAGGGAATCTGATACTTTCATACAGACATACATGCAGGCAAAACATGAGTGGACATGAAATTAAAATAATAAACTTGAGTTAAAGAAGAAAGAGAAAAGGTCTTCAATAGAATTAATAAACTTGTTTTTACCTTTTGTGAAATTATATAAAGTTGTGTTAAAACTTAATATATTCAATTTATTATGTAAGTTACTAACTTTGATGCTCACTTGATATGAAAATGTTATAAAATGTATTTTAAATATAAGTTCACAGTTGTATGACAAAATAATTCCTGTTTGGCTTTCTGTTTATAAACAGTCACCTCCCAAAAGTTGCTCATCTGTGTCAATGCAAGAGTCTAGTAAGGGAAGCCATAGGACTGAAGGACACTGTCACCTGCCTGTCAAGTCTCAACAACCCTGTTATAGTTGGTCAGATGAATCTTTGTCTGTGACACAGTCAGGTAAGGCTTCAGTAGTCCTTTTTGTTTTTGAGTTCTCTTTTAAGAACGTTGTTTAATCATGTGTTAGTACTCTGTTATCCTTTGTTACATTTGTATAAGCTTCTCTTGCTCAGGGATTATCAGTGTTACAAATTGTAACTAACCTTACTCTCTTGTGTTAGTGGACTTTATCTCATCAAAATTTCTTTCCTTTTTCTGTGTCAGATACAGCTTTTGTCTTTCCACAGAGCTCTGTACTTCAGTGTGTGCCATACTTATTATGGTAACTGGGCTTGGCCCACCAGGCCTGGATTGAACTTGGGAGTGGGTTCCATGTTTTCTTAACATTTGTATCATTGCATGTGGTGGGTATTTATTAACTTTGTCAATGAGTTATTAATAAAGCATGAGGTTGTGGGAAAGGATGGCAAGTCTCAAAGGTGCAATATGGACAATAGCCTATGGGTGGCAGTAGGAACATCCTGTTTTCTTGTTCTTCCTGTTCATGTCCCTGTTGGATGTTACTTTGAAAGGCTGAAGAGCTGCAAGGTTTCAGCAGTGTGTTGCCCTTGTTTATTAGAATTATAAGGAAAGTTAATGCAGTATTGAGTATTGCCATATTAATTATATCGATAAGCATATATTTCCTTTTGAGGTCATTTAAGTAGATGTTTTGTTTTTTGGTGGGGGTGGGTTTTGTTTGTTTTTTGTAGAAATTGTTTAATTGTTGTGGGAAAAGGTGTGGGCTGAGGAAGTAGCTTAGTCAGGGACACACTTGTTGCAAGTATAAAGACCTCAGTTCAATTCCTAGAACCCATGTATAAAGGAAACCGGCGTGGTGGTGTGTGCTTATAATACTGGCGCAGTATTATAAGTGGGGATGGCAGCTCCCTGAGGCTTCTTGACCAGTCAGTATAGCCTGTTTGGTGAGAAACCTTGTCTCAGAAAACACCCAAGGTTGACCCTGGCATCTACCATATACAAACACATGCATGTGCACCCACATACATACATGTTTAAAGGGTAGATGATGTCCCATAATTCAGCTGCTTTCAATTTTTCACAATTGTAAATAAGCTTTAAGAAATATATACAGTATTTTTAAAATCTGATAGACTTATAATAATAGAATTATCAGGTCAAACAGTTGAAATTATTATCTTTTATGTTTATTTTTGTACAGCTATTAATACTTGTATAAGTTTGTTTTTGCATGTTCTAGTTCAGGCTTAGTCTGGTAGAGTACAGTCAGTAGACATAAACTTGGTATGCATTTGGAAACATGGGGTCCTGCTTTGGATCTGTTAGTTACTGATAACTTCAAGTTTGTTTCCCATACTGGATTATCTTTTCCACTGGTAGCAATGAAATAATGTCTGCATGTTAAAGATCAATGATAATACTTGTGAGGCAGTCTTATTGCTGGAACGTGTAAGAAAATAATTTTAGAAAAACAGCTGAGATTTCTGAATTATAGATGGGATGTATGTCTTCATGAGGACATTATTATAAGCAGTATTTGAAGAAGTGGTCAGTTTTAATGTGGTGGGTTAACTAATACCAGTGAATAAAGGGGGATCCTGTTACCAACTGAGTCAATACAATTAGCATACGAGAGACCTAAGCAAACTGTTCTGTCCAAACTTCACTCATCTTGACAAACTAAAATGTCCTTTGCCTGCCACTTCCCATTTCCTTCTCTTCTCAAAACATGTTTACAGCAAAGCATTCCATAAAAATCATGTCCACCTAGAGAGTTGCTTGGATTTAAACAAAACAAAACAAAACAAAAAAACTATAGAAAGGACCCAGTATAGTCATAGATGAAGGCAGATGTATGATGTACTCTCATCATCAGAGTTTCTAATTCCTTTGCATTTGTTTGCCTTTAATTTATTAAGTAGTTGAAAATACAAATATTTTCCAAGTTCATTCATCCTAAAAACTCTAAGTTCTCATGGACTGCTATTAACTCTATAAAAATCATAGCCGATATTCAGTTTTCAAATGCATTGATGTAAAATCATCTGGGAAGCAAAGTTTTAAGTGTGGTCTCCTACGCTTTACAAGGTAGCATCTCAAGCTTCAAGGGCCATATAACTGTTGAGTTTTTGAGACAGGATGTCATGTAGCTCAAGCTGGCCTCCCCAGGATTGGGGTTATGGGCATGTGCCACCATTCTTAGCTTAGAAGCACATAACTCATCAGACTAGAGAATTAGAGGTTTATATTTGATCTTAAGAAAGATGATGGTTTTTAACCCAGACTACAGTGGTCCACATTAGAACCATTCATTGAATGAGTATAAAGCTACCCCAAGCACTTAGAACTTTCAACCTAGAAGCAGTTTACTTTGTTACAAACTTAAGAGAGAGCATGTGAGGAGGGTGCTCAGCTGCCCTGCTCTTAGCACTTCTGTTTCTGTATTTAAGTCAGGGTTACAGAAATCACAGGAACTCAGCTTTTCTTTATAGCTCATATTTGGATCAGACCATTTTAAAGAGACAATAATCACTTGCATTTCAATGAATGCCTAGGTAACTTAATCTGAAGTACCTGGTACAAACTAGTCTCAAGATGGAACAGTTCACATCTTAGTCCTGTTACTGCAAGTCTGATAGTGTTGTTACTGCAAGGTGATTTATTGTCTCACTGAACATTCACGTGTAGAGATGCAATCAGTGTGTGATTCAAGAGGTGTGAGGAGGAATCGTCGACTCTGTGTCACTTCTGACTGCAGTGAAATAAAGCAGCACCTTTAAATGGTGCCTGTTTGTTTTCATAGCCTGCGTATGACGTGTTATAATGAAGTGCTTTCTTATGATGTTGCCATGACTGAGCTTCTCATGTGCAAATGTAAACTACTAGGGAGAAACAAAATTTAACCAGTTTCATTGTAGTAATGTTAAAAGCTTTCAAAGAAAGATTGCAATAGGGTATATTTTTCTCTTTTTTTATGTAATGCTAAGATTTGGCTAATGAGTCACAATTTGAAAATATAAAATTTTAGTTTTATCCTAATTTGATTTAAAATATGACATCATGTATTAATATCTAAGGACAGTTGTATGAATGTCTTGCCACCAGAAGTAATTTTTAACAGAAGGTACAAGTTTCACTAACATAAAAATTTAAACTTCAACTATGTATCTTGCTAAGATAAGGTTTTTCAGCATGTATTTACAGTTTCAAATCCTGAGCTGACAAGATAGCTTACTGGATTAAGAACCCTTGTGTGGCAAGCCTGACAACCTGAGTTCAGTCCCTGGAACCCACAGTAGAGGAAAGAACCAACTCCCACAAGTTGTCCCCTGGCTGCCATACATGTACCTGAACTCATGCATACACATCATATTGTGCATAATTATGAATAAAATAAAATAAATCAATAAGCATAGTACCATTAGAAATCAGAAAATAATTAGGAAGACTATGGAAAAGTAAGCACACATTTTATTAATAATCTTTTCAGAAACTCAACTTTTCACATTTTAAATATTGACTTTAAGCACTATAGCTTTTATTATTACTGAGTTAACTTTATTCTTTGTTGAGATTAATTAAAAGATTTTTGTATCTTTCAGAAACTACATCTGACCAGAGTGACATTGAAGGTAGGATCAGAGCTCTGAAGGATGAGCTACGGAAAAGAAGGTCAGTTGTGGAGCAGCTGAAGAAGGAGCAGAGAAAAAGACAAAAGGAAAGACTAAAAGCCCAAGAAGCCAGTTTGATCAGACAGCTGGAGGTGAGACAGGGAGTGGGTTGGCTGCCAAGGTTAGTTCACAGGTAAAGCTCAAATGTTTGTAGTGCTGCTCATGAAGTAGTGGATTGGGATTTTTCAGAAGTCATGTAGTGTCACATTTTACTGTTTTTAAAAATAAGTCTGAAGATATCCAAAGTATTCAGCTAAATATTAAAATATTGAATACTTAAGTACATTTTTTTCTGGTTAAGATTATGGTTGTGAAAAAGATTATCCACATTCTCTTAAAAACATTAAGACAGATGAACAGATATTAGATCTAAATATTAAAATAGTCACCTTTTTTTTCTTGCAAATCAGCCACACAATTATTGCAACCCTTGAGTGAATTTAGGATAGCTCCTAAATGATAGCTGTAAGTTGAATTTCCTCCTAAGCTTCAGTTCCCTTCTGTATTCTCCTGACACCAGAAATCTGATTTTGCCAATGTCTTCCTTCTGTTTCCTCCTACAGTCCCAGTTCCCATTGATTGTTGTTTTACCAGGTTCAGTTTTGTTTCATTCCATCCCTTTTGCCTTTTGTCAGTCTAGGGCCCTAGCGAGGGTTTCGAAGCCCCTTATGTGTGTGTTACTTGTATAGTCTTTTAGTTAGCCTTTGGCTAATTTTTTTTACAAATAGCAATTTGTCTGTCTGTCTCACTCTCCCCCTTCTCTTTCCCTCTCTATCACTTTCAAGTTAGTTTGTTCCTTCCTTCCCTCAACCTGGCTCCACACAACCTCTCCCTGCTATCCTAGCCAAGTTGTCCTAAATCACAGTATTCGTCTTAGACTCCATCTGAACTTTCTGCTAAATTATAAGAATCTTTTCTTATGTCACTACTAAAGAAAGCTGTCCAGATCTGAACACTTTCAAGTTTTCAAAACAGTTGAAACCGTTAGGGCTTTAAGTTTACCAAATGGAAGAAAGTGGCATTGCTATGTCGGGCCACAAATTTTCCATCCTTTTAATTTTTACCCATTGATCTTTATTGTTTAACACAGTTCTTCCTGTATTTACCAATTTTCTTATGAAACTAAGATGACTTTTTATGTGTGGGGAACTCAGATAATTGAATGTATTTTTATTTAGTCCTCATAGCAATGAAGTATGGATATTAGCACCGTTTCATAGATAAGGAAACTTAGTTTTAATAAGATTAAGGACTTATCCAGGGAGATACAGTCCATAGGTGAGAAAGTCAGGATTCTGTTCTAATTCTGAATTCTCTATCTTTCCATGAAAATAAATGTGGAATAAACATTTGCACAGGTACATCACATGGAGACAGAGCAGGCATCATTCATAACTTGTATGGTGTCCCAAAGTTAGAAAGGTGCTTATAATAAGTGACCAGGCCCTGGATAGCCAAACAACCCGACCCACATAGTGAGTTCCAGATAATTCTGAGCTATTTACTGAAACCCTGGCTCCAGGAAATTTCAAGTGAATATCAGCAGTGGCACAGCGCCTATGCTGGGAGCTCATGTGAGAAAGCAGTGGGAAAACAAGCTCAAAAGTGAGGATGACACTCAGTAAATTAGAGGCTAGGCTAAGGAGTTGGGGCTTATCTGATTGGTCATGCAACTCTTTGCCACTAAAGTAATATGATAAATTAAAATAAACAGTATTGTTTTTAAAATGTCCATTAATATGATTCTACCACTCAGAACATGAAGCAGGGGATCTCAATTTTATACCAAAATCTTGTCTCAAAAGAATTCTTAAAGTTTAAAAAATATTCTCTGATAGAAAATCTCTAAGAAAGTGCTATATGAGCCATCTCATTCAGCATTTGACTAAATAAAAATCAAAGAGTTATGTAAATAATAACAATTATTATTATGTCATAGAGAAATATACATGGCAATTTACATGAAAAAGACCTAGTGTACTTCATTGGTCACCTGTTTAATAAGTGAACTAAACTTAGATCGATATTGTTTTCAGAGCTGAGTAGCTATACAAACTTCTATGTAGAACTAGCTAGATGTATGTTTAGTTCATGATTAATACCAGAATTTATCAAAACATTGATAATTCAGGTGAAGATAATATAGATAAGAGTTATAAAAAGGATTTTAATCCAGACATTAAGAATCTACAGCAATTAAAAAGGATGCATCAATTTTTCTTTATTTTATAAACATTTATTAACCATCTAGTTTAGGCCAGACATAGATATATCCTGGATAAAAAGTGCTGGACTTCGTTTTCAGCTATTACATCAAATAGAATTGTGCCAGTGAGTTTAGCCCTTCAAGTGGAGGAAGGATGTACTAGGTAGAAAGCCCATCTTGAATGCCATGCATCCAGGTTACAAAGTTACAAATAGTGAAATTCTGGTGACTGGTCAAGAGTGAGAATTTTAATGATCAGGTGCCAGTGTTAGTAATTCTGACAGTCTGACCGATTACACTCAGTTTCCCCCCAAGCACTATCTCTTAAGAAGTGTACTACCACTGAAACTCAGAAAACAAAACAAAACAAAACCACAAAGTAGGGTGTGGTAGCTCATGTCTTTAGTTCCAGCACTAGGAGGCAGGGGCTGGTAGATGGAGCTCTGTGAGTTCAAGATCAGCCTATTCTACATAGTGAATTCCAGGTCAGCTAAGGCTACATAGTGAGATCCTACCTGAGCTGCACCTCCCACCTCCCTCCCTACAAAAAAAGAAAAAAAAAAAACCCACAAAATAATGGTGCATCCTTTGGCACATATAATAAGTTAAAGGTTTTAATGCGCCTGAGTTTGTATTGCATTTCATAAGTACTTAGCTTTGGATCGACACTACCATTTCATTCTTCTTTCTTTGCAGTGCTGAAGGTGGGGGAAGCAGTGGGGAAAATCTATGTTCTGTCATTTTGCTGGTTTAATGTTACAATTATGTTATTTAAAATTTTAGATGCCCTTATGATTTAAAATAAAACATTCTGCATAACTCCTCTAATTCTTCTAAACTTAGACTTACGATGAATTCATTAAGAAAACTGAAGGTGAACTTAGCCAAGATTTGGACACATCACCAACATCCAAACTTCAAATCAAAACTCTCCCCTCTGTTTCTGAAAAACCCAAAATCAAGCCCCATTCACTACACAGGTAAGAACTTAACTTATATATATTCTATTTTATTTGAAAATGAATAAGGAAAATTTTTAGTAGAAGTTATCTTTTAAGTGACAATAAGTTGTACAAGTAAAAAAAATTTTTTTTAACAAACCAACTATTGCATATGATGAGTACAAATTAAATGCATAAGGTACAGATTGGAAATATGTGTTTTTAACCTGCAGCCGGGTGAGTGCAGTGAAAACAGTATCTCAGCATTGTTGGCAGTAGCAGTAGAATTAGTTGTAGATCTTTTGAAAAACAAGGCAGTGCTTTAGAAGGCAAAAATGTCTATAACCTTTAACTCTATAACCTCATGTCTAAAAAAAATAAGCTTGATAAAATAAGCTTTTATATAATACCAAAAACTATATTGGCATGAGTGTATTTATTATAGCACCCTTTGTGTTTATCATATCCATTTATAATAGTAAGACATTGGAAATAATCCTTAATTCCAAAATTGAATGAAATATTTTATTGAATTATGGTTCTGTTCAGGTAAAAGAATATTATGCCCAGCAGAAAGTATAGAAGACACAGATAGCAACAGTAGAATATATGTTATACTAGATTAAAAAAAAAAAGTCAAAGTCAAGTTACAACATTTAAATGGTTTGGACAGTGGGTAAGAGGCCCACTGAGTACAACTGAGAAACAAGGATATGTGAAAGAGAAGAGCATTTGTGAATGACGAAGAGAAAAAAGAGAGAACAGATGGGCACATCATAAAAGATAACTATGACAGGATATTGCTGGAGGTGGGAGAGACTGGAAAAGTGAAGTAAAAGTCACACTGAAACCTTTGTATGTGGGCCATTAAAGTTGTTTAAAAGTGTTTTGAGGGCTGGGACAGCTTAATGGTAGAGCACTTGCTTACCATGCACATGACTGTGTGTTACATGCCCACTGGTATAAGAAAAAGGAACAAGCTAAAATGCTTTGCTGAGTGTGGTAATTCCAACACTCAGGAGGTTTTAAACCAAACTGGTCTACATAATGAGTTCCAGGTTGCACTGGTATACATAGTGCAGTTCTATGTATTATCTAGTCCCCTACCTAGGGGGCTGGAAAGATGGTTCAGCACTTAGGAGCACTGGGTGCTCTTCCAGAGAACCCTGTTCAAATCCCAGCACTCTCATGGCGGTTAACTACAGTCTTTACACCCAGTACCAGGGGAATCTGATGCCCCCTTCTGGCCTCTGCAGGCATTGCATGCATGCGGTGCACAGCCATGCATGCAGGCAAGAAGGAAGGAAGGAGGACAGAAAGAAAATAAGGGCTAGAGTAATGGTTCAGTAATTAAGAACACATACTGCTCTTGCAGGACCCAAGTTCAGTTTCTAGCACCTGCATTGGGTGACTGACAACCATCTGTAACTCCAGCTCTAGGAAGGTCCAGTGCCTTTGTCTTCCTTGGACACCTACATGCATGTAAACATATCTACATACAGACACAGAGACACAAAATTAAAATGTTTTTATAATTTTTAAAAAAATAAAACAAGGGAGGTGAGGTGGCTCAGCTAGTAAAGCATTTGCCATCCACCTCTAATATCTTGAATTCAGTCCCTAAACCCCACGTAAAGGTGGAAGGAGGGAATCAATTCAACACAGTGTCCTCTGACCTCCACACATGATCCCCAGTACACATACTAACACATCCAAGATAGTAATAGTAATAGAGAAATAAAATTAAAGAAAAATGTTAAGGCTGGAGAGATGACTCAGTGGTTTGGAATACTTGGCTGCTCTTGCAGAAGATTGGAGTTTGATTCCCAGAACCCACAAAGTGGCTCACATCCACCAAAACTCTGTTTCAGAGAATCTGACTCCTTCTCTGATCCCTGTGGGCACCAGGCACGTGGTGTATAGACACATATACACGCAAAGCATTCATAAAAAACTTATAAAAAATTTAAAAAGAAAAGGAAAAGGTTTTTGAGATTTTGTTGGTTATATGAGTGGCATAGGCTGATGACAATTAACTTTAGAGGTCTGCATTTGAACCCCGGCTCTGGTACAAGCTAACTAGTTAGCTTTGTGTAAATTATCTAACCTCTCTGCTTGAGTTGTTTGGACTATAAATACCTATTGAACAAATATTACTACCTATTGGTATGCTTGTTATAAGTTCTTTGAGTAATTATTTCCTATGTATTTTTTTCATTATCCTATAAAACGTAAGTTTTAGTCTATGTTATGAATTCTTTGAGTAATTATTTCCTATATATTTTTCCATTATCCTATAAAATGTAAGTTTTGGTCTGAGTACTAAATCAGTGGTTCTCAACCTGTGGGTCTCAACCCCCACAGGGCTCACATAGCAGATGCTTACAATTACAAGTCATAATAATAGTAAAATTACAGTTATGAAGTAACAACAAAATAGTTTTTTGTTTTGGGGTCACTACAACATGAGGAACTATATTAAATGGCTGCAGTATTAGAAAGGTTGAGAACCATATAGCTCTGTTATTAGCGCACTTGCCTAACATACATAAAATCCTGGGTTCAGTCCCTAGTATCTCACAGATGAGACTGGGTGGCACATATGTGCAGTCTCAGTGCTCAGGAAGTGAAGGCAGGAAGACCAGAAAATCGCCCTCCTCTATCTACATAGCAAGCTCAGGGTAGCATGGGTTATAAATAAGTAAATGAAGGACTCATTGAATGGCTTTCTTCATCAAAGTGGGGCTGTGGTCAGCAGTAGAACACTTGCATATTTGATTTTCAGTGGTCCTGCATTCAATCTCCAGCATCAGAAAATGTATTTTTTACAGATATTATTATTTAGTATTTACAAATGTCTCTCTGACTCTTGTATAGAGGTAAGATTAGAAGAAATAGCTTAGAAGCCAAAAGAAGAGCAGTGTAAGTCAAGCCTCAAATAAACAGTAGTAAGAATAGAAGAAACAGGAGATACCATTTAGGAATTTCTAAGATGTGGTATTGTGTAATTAAAGTGCTAGAAATGGGAAATAGGAAATCTAGGGCTCCTAGATTTCTCTTAGTCAATTGGGCCAGGCTTTCCTTACCCTAAAAGTAAAGAGCGTTTTGTCAGAGATTAAGATTTGGGCTTTAAATGTTCATTTTGAGATGTTGTGATATATACAAATAGGATTATAAAGTACAAGAGAGAGAGAAATACTGGAATTATTAAACATACATAGGTGTAAAGGGTAAATAAAGCTGAAAAACCATGCTTTTAAAGAGAAAAGGAAAGCAAGTAGTAAATAAAACTAAACAGCAACATTTAAGTCATTATGAGCAAAATTAGAAGCCAAACAAGAACCAAGGAAAGGGAAAGTAGTGAACGAGGAGGGGCTGGGGCTGAGCTCTGTGGTAGAGTGTGTGCCAAGGGTAAACAAGACTGGCTAACCCTTAGCACTGCACAGCGTGCACGTGTGTGTGTGTGTGTGTGTGTGTGTGTGTGTGTGTGTGTGTGTGTGTGTGTGTGTGTAGAGAGAGAGAGAGAGAGAGAGAGAGAGAGAGAGAGAGAGAGAGAGAGAGAGAGATTGGGTTTTAATGGCTGAGGCTTACATATAAAACAAAAAAAGGAAAATAAAAGATGTACTTTTGGCCCTCAGGTAACAGGAAGAAAGGAAATTGAGTGGTTATAGATCTAGATGAATTTGTAGGTAGAAAGGCGAGGTGATGTGACCTGGTGCCTGGTGACCTCTACTTTTCTCATGCTCATCCACAGAGAATGACAAGGGACAGAAACAGGCTTGGCTTTGTAAGGTGGCAACTGTTTGAAGTACCTCTTAGAGATGAGGAAAGATTTGTCTAAGAATGTCTGCTTACTGTCAGGTATTGTAGTGTTCACATTATATTTCATCTTATTATTACTTTTTCTACTTTAGGTCTGAAACAGCAAAAAATTGGAAATCTGTAACAGAGTCAGAGCGATCCAGAGGATCCTTGGCATCTATTGCTGAACATATTGGTATGTGCCTGAAAGACATAGTCTAAGACCCACAGAATTCTACCTCTACAAAAGTGAATTTCTGAAGCTACAGAAATGGCTCAGCAATTAAGAGTGTGTGACGCCTTCCCAGAGGACCCACATTAGGTTCCCAGCACTTATCTCAGACTGGTTATAACTGCTGCTAATTCCAGCTCTAGAGGCCCTAACTCCCTCTTCTGGACTCCACAAGCACCCAAATACGTATGGCAAACAGGCAGACAAACTTTTTAATTTAGAAAAGTTCATTTCCTCAATTACTTATCATTAGAAGATTTGTGCATTTCATCTTGCTCTGTTTTATTTCTCTGACGGGGTATGGATTGTTGCTTACTCGAATTGGAAACTCTTGGGCTCGTCATCCTTTTACCTTAGACTCCCAAGTGCAGGGACTGTCAGGAACTTTTGTCCCAGCACTCAGTTCTTTCTCAATCAGTTTTTTATTATCCCACATTTCTGATAAAATAATGAGGCATGAAAATCAAGTGGCGGCATACTATTAACCTCTCTAAATTCTTCCCTGTAGTAAGATTGTATATCCATTATATGATAAATGATTATAGTCTTATTTTTCAATTTAACTCAGGGTTAACAATTATTAGAAAATTGTTCTGAAGCAAATAAAAACTACCTTCCTACCATTAATGATAAAGTAGAGATTTGAATAAAAAACTCAACTCCTGATGTTAGCTAACTATATTATACTTTCTTCTTAGTTTGCCACTGTAGTCCTTAACATCATAGATTTACAGATATAATAATTTTATAATCTCATATTCTCTCTGTCTCTTTCCCTGTCCCCTCCTCCTTCCGTTCCCCTTCTCTCTTTCAAATATACACAAAAATCAGAGAAGTTAGGGTCTCCAGAAAAATTCATTAAATTTAAAAAATGTTATTTTATGTGTATGAGTGTTTTATCTACATGCATGTCTGTGCACCACATGTGTGCCTGGTGCCTGAGAAGGCCAGAAGAGGGCATCAGATCTCCTGGAACTGGAGTTACAGATGGTTGTGTCATGAAGGTACTGGGAATTGAAACTGGGTCTGCTGCAGAAACGGCAAGTTCTTGCTGAGCCATCTCTCTAGCCACCAAGGATTCATTTTTTTAAAAGAAGCATATTCCACCCCCATGTTCTTCTATGTAACATTTGCTACATAGCCTGTTCTCCCATGGCTTGAAACTATCATGTTAAATATGTTGTTACTTTATAAATTATTCCAAACTTGAAAATTTTTAATGTTCTATTTATTTGCAATATAGTTTATTTTCTTAAATAAAAAAAAAACAACCTTGTAGGATAACCAAAACAAGTCATGTTTATTGGCCAGAATTTTTTCTTAACTGAGATTTATTTGGCTTTTATTTAATTTTTTGGTCTCAGATTTGAAAGATTGGAATAAAATAATTTTATGTGATTCTTTTTCTTTAAGATTCTTCATTATCATGCTCTGAGAGAGCCATATCAGAAAGGTCATTGTCTGCATCTGCAAAGGAAGCAGCGAGAGGACAACCCTTGCAGGCCTCATCGCCAGTTGTGTCGTTGAGAAAAGCATGGGCAGAACGTGGCGACTCTCTTGAAAGTGCACCTTCATTACCTCCTCTCGCAGAATTAAGTGCACCTAATAGGATTTATGATGCGTCAGAGGCTAAGGCTGAAGACTCCAGTCAGAAATCAGAGATACAAGAAGTAGAATACACACAACCGGAGAAGAGTGAGGCTGCAGGTGCCCATTCTAAGCAGTCAGGGAGGTCTGAAGCCCTGCTGAGACTGGACCTGACCTCGGAAACCCTTTCACATAAAGAACTCCCTTCAGACTGTACAAATACTCAGAATGATTTAGGGAAATCAGCCATTGAAATTTTTCACGAAAAAGAGGAAGTACTGAAAGAAAGTCAGTGTGATCAAAGTACAGATCACAGCCCAGACATCCAGTCAGCAGGAGAGACCCATGAGCACAAAGGCAGACAGAAAGGGGACACAGCCTTGTCAGAACACCTTTCTGCTCCTAAAGAACCATCTTATTCTGAAGATTTTGAAGTGTCTTCTTTCAATAAAGGGATTTCTGCTGAAGAGATGAACAAAGATGACTCTGAGGTGTCATCATCAGCACTGAGGAAAGACTCACAGTCTTACAGAGATAAGTCACATCCAACGAGGAGCTCCAGAAGCAGGGCCTCCGGGTTTGGTAGTGATGATGAGATCAGTGAGTGCCTAAGTGAAAAAAGCCTTTCCATCCACAGCAATGTCCACTCTGAAAGGCTGCTGGAACTCAAGTCCCCGACTGAGCTCATGAAAAGTAAGGAGCGCAGTGACGTGGGACACGAACAGGGCATTCCAGACTCCCTTTCCCTGGCTGCAGTTTCTGCTACAGATGAGCTCCTGGACTTCCACATTGGGGACAGGGTATTAATTGGCAATGTTCAGCCAGGTACTCTTCGATTCAAAGGTGAGACTAATTTTGCTAAAGGATTTTGGGCTGGAGTAGAACTGGATAAACCTGAAGGAAATAACAATGGAACATATGATGGCATTGAATATTTTGTGTGCAAAGACAAGCATGGTATTTTTGCTCCTCCTCAAAAAATATCTCACATTCTAGAAAACTTTAATGACTATATAGACATAAATGAAGATGAAGAATCTTATTCTGATGAACATTATCAATTCTATAATCAAGAGAAGAAAGTTATAAAATGTCTAAAAGACGGAGAAGACGATATAGCTGAATATTTTTGTGAGAAATCACTTCCTAGTATTCATAATATAGAAGCCTCAGTGGATACAGATAGAAGCCTTAACATAGAAACAGACAATAAACATGACATTTCTGGGGTCTTAGAAGCCCATGTTCACCAACAGTCTTCAGTAGATCCCCTGATTTCTTGTAAGGAGAACAAAGCCCTTGTTTCTGACATCACAGACTATGTTCCTGATACTCCAGAGAGCGTGTCTTCTAAAGAATCAAAGGCACAGCAGCTTGCAGAGAAAGATGAAAACTCATATTCCCAAGTTTCAGAAAAGCCTTCTACCCCACTTCTAGACCTTTTAACAAGAGAAAAAGACCAATTAGAAGCTCAGCTGAAGTCATCAATAAGTGAAGAAAAAAAGTCAAAGCAACAGCTAGAAACAGTCAGCTTACTGACAGACAGTTTACTAAAAGATTTTGTGAAAGACACCGTTAGTCAATTACAACAAATCAGAAAGTCAAGGAATGAGAAAATCCAGCTTAGCAATCAGGAGTTTCTTGACCAAAAGGAAGTACTGCACCAAGACCCATCCCAAAACATTGAGGAACAACCACCCAGTGTTCCGGGTTGCTTTTTAAGGTCTGAATTAGAAGATGAAAAAGAAGAGCTCTCTTCTCCAGACATGTGTCCCAGACCTGTGAGTATTTCATCTAGAGGAGAATCTGATTACCTTTTACCTGGTGGCTTGAGGTGGGCATTCTACCCAACCTGCTGCTTATTAAATACATATCGCTATGTTGTTAAAGGACTTGTAGCTATTCTTCTGTCTGAAGTGTAATTGCCCTCTGTTATGTCATGAGTAGTCACTATAGGGTTGTCATGAACACTGTCAGCTTGTGGTATCTGAAACATCTTTTATGTTACTATATTGATGGCCCTTGTAATGGTCCACACATTAGATCTCCTAAATTCTTTGGAACTTTGCAGTGGTTCTCAACCCAAGTCTCTTTCACCTGTCAATTCAGTTATGGTACCCTACAAAGATTACCAGTTGTGATGTTGATTCTGATAAAACTGAATGATATCCTCTATGACATAGACTCAGACCATCAGCTGGTTTAGGTTGCCCCTGGATAACTAAGGAAAAGTAATGATTTTGTGTAACTTGAGGCAGATAATCACCAAAGGTAAGAATTTTCACTTCCTATTTCAGAATCCCAGTGATAGTCCTTCAAAAAACAGAAAATTATATACAAAAAAAGTAAAAAACAAACTAATGAATGAATATTTTATTATAAAATTTAATGATTAGGTTTATATAAGCAGAATAGTGGAAAGAGGGAATTTTTTCCTTTATCAGTGACCATTATATTGTAATTTCACATAGAGATATTAAACATGTAAATAATAGGTATGCTTTGTCTTTTAACCCTATTAATTAAGGTGATATCACTAAAAAGTGCTTTATTTGAACATTTTGTTCTATAGGAGAGTCCAGTGTTTGGTGCCAGTGGGCAGGAAGAGCTAGCTAAGAGACTTGCCGAACTTGAGATCAGCCGGGAGTTCCTCAGCACATTAGATGACCAAGACTGGTTTGATGAAGATTTTGGTTTGAGCTCTTCTCACAAGATCCAAAAGAATAAGGCAGAAGAAACAATTGTACCTCTAATGGCAGAACCTAAGCGAGCAGCCCAGAAGCCATGTGAAACATTATTGGCAGTTCCCCACACGGCAGAAGAAGTAGAAAACCTTGTTCATGATGCAGCAGAGGAGCTTTGGAAATGGAAAGAATTAGGCCAGGACTTTCACAGCCTTAGTATTCCTACAAAACTGCTGGGCTGTGTCAGCAGGGGTCTAGACATAGAAAGCACTAGTAAAAGAGTCTACAAACAGGTAACATCAAGAAATCATTGTTCTTAAGTTTCTTGCCCATTTTCTGAAATTTGCATTCTCAGCCATTTTCTTACTGTTTTGTTTGTTTGGTTTTTCTCTGTTAAGGCGGTTTTTGATTTAACAAAAGAGATTTTTGAGGAAATATTTGCTGAAGATCCAAACTTGAACCAGCCTGTCTGGATGAAGCCATGTAGAGTCAACTCTAGTTATTTCCGACGTGTGAAAAATCCAAGTAACCTAAATGAAATCAAGGTAAGCTGCAAACTATCAACTATCTCCATTGGTTATTTATACAGACCTATAAATGACATAAAGCAGGCATTTGCCTATATATCCCATAAGTATTTGTTGGCAGGGTGTAATGGAGTAATGGAGGGTGATGAAAGGAAGGTTGACTCCCGCAGCCTATAGGCCCTGGACAGTCAGGTCCTGCATGCACACTGGTGCAGTCTGTTCTGCAGTCTCCTTACCTCAACAAGCTGCTGCTGCTGTTGTTTCGTTTGGTCAGTGCTGACCTTGAACTTTCAGTCCTTTGGCTTTGAGACTCCCAAATGCTGAGATAGAGCCTTGAGTCACTAGGCCCAACTACAGAGGTGTCCTTTTCAGAGCAGCTTCTCAGAGTTACTGTGCATACAAATCCTCTGGGGTGCTTGTTAAACGGAGTTTCTGAGGTAGGACCCTGAAATTCTGCTCTCAAGTGTTCAGTTGCCAATACTGTTGATTCCAGTATTGGTTATGAGTAGTGAGGGTTAAAAGGTGAGTTTTTCAAACTTAATCATAGAAGTCCTTTTTAAAAGATTTTATGGTTGTAGTCACCAATTTATTTTTAAGATGTGTTATGTGTGGTCAGAGGTTGGTAAACTATGGGCTATCAGCCAAATCTAGCCATTAGGCTTTTACAAATCATGTTTTGTTGGACCATAGCCAGACTAATTTGCTTATTGCTTTTCCTGCTATAACAGTAGCATTAGATAGTTGTGACAAAGACTATATGGCTCACAAAGCCTAAACTACTTACATCTGATCCTTCAGCCTCTGGCTTAAAGTTTGCACTTTTTCAAAATACACTTTTGCATCTTCTGTTCCTTCTACTCATCCACAGTAATAAACCTGAGTGAGTGCATCATGTGTTGTCTGTAGACAGGGAATAGTGGAGTCTGAGGTACACACTGGCAATTTGAGAATCTTATCCGATGATTCTGATTCATAAATGTATCCTGTTTCTTCACTGAAATCATTGTTGATTGATGGAAACACCTTTAAAAGTAATAAAAGATAATAATGGAACAAATAAGCTGGATGGTGGTTAACACACACCTTTATCCCAGCACTCCGGAGGCAGAGGTCTGTGAGTTCGAGGCCAACATGGTTTACAAAGCTACACAGAGAAACCCTGTCTCAAAAAACCAACAAACAAAAAAATGGAACAAATAAGCTAAAAGAAGACAAGATATAATTTATAGGCCATCATCAAACTGCCTGTAATGTCTAATCACTAAGCCTATACTAGATAGATACTGCATACTAATTTTAATGTTTTTTTTATTTTTAATTTTAAAAGGGATTTTAAGGATGATTGATCAGATACTATTAGTAGTTACATCACCATGCTACAGATGCACATAGTGGCATATACCTATCTATAATCCCAGCATGTCGAAGGCTGAGGCAGGAGGATTGTGATACATTTGATACAAGCCTGGACTATAGAGTAATAGTCTATCTCAAAAAACAAAATAAAGCAAAGAACCTTACCGTGCCTCTTCTACTGAAGTGTTCTTAATGTATTTTTATGTGATAATCTGAACCTTGGCATGCATTTCAGATGGAAGCTTGGGCTTTTCTCATATAGCACTGCTCCCAACTCTTATGTGGGACTGCTCCAGTTCAGAGATAGTTTATGCTTTCCTGACTAGTTTGCTGCTTTAAAGTTTGCTGATGCAGCACTGGGGATGACTCAACAGTTAAGCGTTTGTACTATTCTCACAAAGGACACAAGTTTAGTTTCCTGCTCTTTCCTCACGCCTTCTACATGAACATGTGCATATACACATAAGTAAAGTGTCTTTCATTAGCTAATGGTGGTTCTTTTAAACATCAGCTCTAAAGTAATTTTTCTTTGAAGATGTATTATTGGCTTTACTTTTATATGTTCTATAAAAATAAAAATTGTTAAATGAATAAAATCTGAGTATTTGAGATGTTTTTCCCTCTATATTGCTAATTGGAACTAAGTGGGAAAAAATTATATGGGTCTTTTACCAAAAGTATTGTATAATCTGTTTCTGGAGTTATAAACACAAATCTGAGGATATCTATGGTTATGTTTTTAACAGCACTTCATAACAACTGAAGTACTCAAATTGTTTAGTCTTAAGAAGGAGCCAAACCACAAAACAGATTGGCAAAAAATGATGAAATTTGGAAGAAAGAAGAGAGACCGAGTAGATCACATCCTGGTCAGTGCTCACAACCAAATATTTTATTTTGGTCATGTCATCTTAGCTCAAAATGTAGATAGAGTTCAAAATGAAAGTGTGTGTGATTGATCTTAAATTGATGAGATTGAAACCCAATGCCTTCACCTGCTGCATTTCCACCCTCAGGCTTTGGGAATGGCTTTCTTTTGCTCTGTTGAACAACTATTTAACTTAGCCAACAGAATTTGTGAAGTTGAGAAGCCAAAACATGAAATGAATCACAGTTGAAGGTAGTGAGATAGAAGGGAAGCAATGTGGAGCCTAGAGCCAGATTGCCTGCAGTTAGCTCTGCCAAGTTTACAGGACCTATCAAATCTCATTCCTCAGAGCTGTGCCCCTGATTGAATTGTTAAGAGAATTAAATATGTATTTTCAGGTGTGTGTTGCTTAGGTGGGGAATCATTCTCAAAATATATGCTTAAGTAAGTTGTAATCCGAACATGACAGGAACCTAGATGTATAAGTCAGCCATATGACATGGCCAGTAGACCCCTTTAGAAGATGAGGCAAATATCAGATGGATGAAGCTGCTGCTGGACTAACATGGCATACTGTTTTTCAGTGTACTTTTATTTATAAGTGGGAGTACACTTTAAAATAACAATAAAAAGTATAGGCCAAGATAATGCATAAGCAGTAATAGTTACTTATTACCATTATTAAGTACAATTAAGTATAATTGTAGGTGCTGTATTTTGTTTGGTTCCCTCCCCCCACCCCCCAAGACAGGATCTCACTGTATTGTCCAGGCTGGCCTTTAACTCAATCGTCCTGTTTCAGCCTTCAAATGCTGGAATAACAGGCATGGCCTGTGTTATACTTCTTATATGCTAGCAGCATTAGCTGGAGAGGGTTTATTTGGTTTCTCTAACATTAGAAAAGTGTTGACCATTTCTAGGGATATAGCTCAGCTGGTAGAGTTCTCTCCTTGCATGACTGAGACCCTGAGTCTAATCCTCAATACCAACAAAAAGGGGTGGGGAGATAAAATATTTAAAAAAGAAAAAAATCTATATCTGTTCTTCCCTAAAAAATGAATGTGAAGTAGAAGCAAACCTTAGAAAACTCACGTTAGCTCATATTTACCTCTAAAGTGAATTTCATTTTATTCTGGACTTCTCTGTATTACATGTATTGATTAATAATGAAAAAAGTATAATGTTATAATATATCATTGTATACACACACACACACACACACACACACACACACACACACAACAAACATCTATCTCATCCATCCATCCATCCAGCTCTCTCTAGGGTCTCATTTACTCAATATGTGAGAAAATACTTGTTTAATGTTTTATTATTCTTTCTCATATCTTATTTCAGTTGTTCTCAACCTATGGGTCTCAACCCCTTTGTTGTCACATATGCATCAAGTATTTACATTATAATTCAAAACAGTAGCAAATTATAGTTATGAAGTGCAACAAAACAATTATAGGTTGGGGGGTTCACCACTACATGAACTGTATTAAAAGGTCCAGCATTAGGAAGGTTGAGAACCACTGTCTTAATTGGTCTTTACAATCATTATCTGAGGTAAAAAGAACTAATTATGTATGTTTTGCAAGTGAAGAAGTTTAGGTTGAAAGTTAAGTGACTACCTAGCAAATAAAAACCAAAGATTTAGCCAGCTATTTCTTCCTAGAGCTTTACCCTCAAGAAGGTCTGTATGTCTAGATTTCTACCAAATTTTAAAATATGAGTCTTAGAATCAAAAATGTGAATCCTTTCATTTCTTAGAAATGAAAGAAAAAAAATGTTGAGACATTTAGTCAAGGATTGCATTAAGTACTGATGCTGAAATGATTAAGCAAAACAGAAACAGACTCTGCTTCATTGGGGTCCAGCTTACATGGTTTGCACAAGTGTGGTATTCTAAATTGGGCGATCAAAACAGATTAGGATATGTTGTACAAGCATCAGTGAGAGGAAGTCCACATAATGAAGGAGGCTTCTAAGGAAGTGACACTAGGTTCAGATTCTAGAGGACTGAGATGGCAGAGAGAAGAATGATTCAAGATCTGCAAAACCCCAAAACTGGACTTGTATCAGTTTCACCTGGAATGTCAGTGTGGTTAGAGAACTGGAGATGGGTCACTCTGAGAGAAGCCAGAAGGGTAGTCTTCACTTGCAATACTTACAACTAGTACTTTTTGGAGGGAAAACTTCAAGATTATAATAATTTTAAGAAATCATAGAGGAATACTTGAGTATGTAGGAAGAGACCACTAAAAGGTATTATAGTGAAAGATAATGTGTTAAGCATGATGTCTTAGACAAGTGTTTCTAAGTGTGTGTGAAAAAACTCAGGAAGCAGGCAGGGTAGTAGCACCAATGCAGAGATATATGTTTACTGTGCAAGACTTTTTGCCAGTTAGACTTTGACATCAAAGTTATGAAGACATTGCCTTAATAGCAGAAGGAGAAGACAGTGATTTGGAGCCATCAGAAGTAGTCAATAAATTATCTAAGATGAGACTAATAAGCAGACTGATCTGAAGCTCTTAAGGAAGCATATCAAAATCTGGGGACAGAGGCTTACATCAGATGCCACACTGAACCATTTAAGCAGAGATATCTATTACCAGAAAGTTCTCAGATAATAAATGTTTAATTTGAAAATAAGATTGTTTTAACCTGAGTAAGGACGGTATATATCTGTGTTATAAGAATTGAAGAGATTTTTAGACATAGTGGTATGTGTCTGTAATCCCAGCATTCAGGGGGGTCAAAGAGGAAGATTGAGAATTCAAGACTACCCAGAGCTATGTCGTAAGATGCTGTCTCAAAGAAAACAGAATTCTTTACTTACTCTTGACATTATATTTTAAAGACGCTATATAGCTCTGCTGGTCTGAAACTGTGTAAACAGGCTGGCCTTGAACTCAAAGACATCCACCTGCCTCTGCCTCCTGCATACAGGGATTAAAGATACACACCATACATCTGTCAGAAAAAAAGAATTTAAAATTTCAAACAAGAAACAAATAAGAAAATGTATTATTTACACGTGTATAGTTTTTTATATGAGCTTGTTCTTAACATATAGCGGAATGATCGTATTAATTTCTTGAACTAATTAGTAACAAAAAATGTTAAATAAACTAGTCTCTTACTATTAGGCAATCTAGGATTTACAAAAACTAATAGTTATAGGGAGATGTAAACCACAAACCACTATTTTAGTACAGAAGAAAGGCCCCAAAATAAGAATTTTTGAAAGCTAAAAATTTTATTATTCTCATGCTTATTTTAGAAAATTTAGAAAGTTCTGATTAATTAAAAAATTACCACCTAAAAAACTCAGTATTTCAATCTTCAAAGTATATAGATTTTAAGTTTTTGTAGAGAGAATTTCCTGAATGGAGACTATAGTTCCTTTTTGTTTTATTTGATAAAATGTAGACATTTTCTTTGCCCCCTAGGTGTCTTTATTTTATATATACATATGTATTTTTAACAGGGTAAAACTTTTTTTTGTGTGTGCATTGAGCACAGGCTCCTTCCCCTTAGTTCTCACAAAGTGAGCTTCTCTGGGTGAGGCAGGCCGGTGGTTGAGTTGAGCCCAGGTGCCTTCTCTTTGGCTTCCTTTTTTTCTGATCGTTTTCCCTCACCCATTTTGGGAAGCCTTCTCAGCTCTGACAGTAAGTGCTCAATATGCTCACATTAATTATCTTGCCAAGAATCTTGCCCTTAATTTGCTTGTTTACAACATGGCCAACAGCATGCTGGGTGATGTGTGGACTCTTCTAGTTTTGCCATAGAAACACGGAACAGGCATTCCTTTTTCAACAGTGCCCAGTCCCTTATCTGTATCACCCTTCTTGTTAACTAGTGCAGCTGTGCCAAAGGAACAACTGTTTCTAAAAGGCCTAAAAGCAGGTGCCTCTCTTTCCCTTTGTGTTTGTCATTTTGGGGACTATTGGAATTTGGCTGCCTTGGCCAAAGGGTATTTTATATTACTTTTGGCAATTCAATTTTTGTATGGAAGTAATCACTCATGGAAATATTGTAATTTATTTAACTAGTCCTCTACTATAATGAACATTTTATGGTATTATTTTGCACATTCTCCTGGTAATTTCCTTACGACAAATTAGTAAAAGTGAGGTTCTATTAAGTATGTGCAGTTTAGAGTCTGTGGGTTCCATATATGAACATTTATCAGTCACATGGGAGAGTGTCTTGCCTTGCCTAAGTGTCTCTCCTTCCTTCTGAGTTCAGTTGCCTTAATATTAAAGTACAAACTTGAAGATTCCATTAACTTTGGGTTTTCCAACTCTTGGTTTTTACCTAAACTATCTGTTTTAACTCATGCTTTTTGTTGTTGCTACTGCTGCTGCTTAGATTCTGGGCCTGCGTGAGCTCAGTTAGCACCCCAGCCCTCATCAGCTCTTGATCTTGCAAGGCAGCTGAGTGTAGAAATATGAACTGGTAGATCTTTGACCCAAGCAGTTTTGAAAACCCTACATCATTGTAAGCTGACCTTTCTTATTCTTGAGAAACCTACTGTCTCACCTTTCTGGAAAAGTGGTCTTTAATTGTCTCTAATTATGTGGGTGTGTTGTGAGAGTTCTGAGTTCTCTGCTTGTTCAGTGATTTTACTCAGTTCTGAAAGTATTGTTCTGCTATTCAGGCTACCTTTTCCCCTTCTTGCAGTTCCCATGGCATTTTTTCACCTTCTCTCTCTCCATGGCTCTCATTTCCTCTGGAAAGTACTTGTAGCACTTGCCAATGTTAATCCCCCCTCCTCTTTTTTCCCCAATGCTTTAGATTATTGCTCCTTTGTTAATATTTTTATCTACATTGTAAATATTTTTATATTTAATTCAATATATTTACATAGATATATTAGAAGTTTATCTTAGGGGTGTTTGTGTGTAGACCAGATCTTAAGTGGTAACCCAGCTGGCATTGATCTCTCATCATTCCTCCTACCTCAGACTCTTTAGTTCTGGGATTATAGCTGTGCCTGGTCTTTTAGAATGTGACATTCTTGACAGCTAGTTTTTATTTGAGGCTATCCTCAATCTTGTAGCATTCCTCCAACCTTAGCCTTCTAGTGTTGGGATTATAGGTGTGTACCATCATGTAGTTTGGATGAGAATAGCCCTCATAGGCTCATATTTGCATGTTTGGTCCCCCATAGATGGACTGTTTGGGAGGGATTGGAATGTATGGCTTTGTTGGAGTAGGTGTGACCTTGTTGAAGGAGCTGTCACTGAACTTTAAGGTTTTGGGAGGCCAAGCCCGGTCCAGTGTCTGTTTATGCCTGTTGCTTGCTGATCAGGATGTGCTCCTCTCCACGATGACAATGAACTGATCTCTGAAACGGGAAACCAGCCCCCAGTTAAATGCTTTCTTTGCCTTAGTCATGGGGGCAGCAATAGAATAGTAACTACGACACCATCACACCCAGTGATGGGGGTCGGGGATGTGTGGAAAGTGAGAGGACGACTCAAGTCCATTCATCCTGAAGAGCAAACTGAGGCTGTTAGGCCTGCACTTAAGCACCTTGAACCACATCCATCTCACCAGGTCCCCAGTTAGTTCAGGAGTTCAACCTTTTTTAAACTTTTCCCTTTTTTAAAATCTTTTTTTTTGTTTGTTTGTTTTTTAATTTTTTCTGTGTGTTGTTATGTCTGTGGAAGGGTGTCAGATCTCTGGGAACTGTAATTATAGTCAACTGCCATGTAGCTGCTGGGAATTGAACTCCGGTCCCCTGGAAGAGCAGCCAGTGCACCTAACTGCTGAATAGCCCTTCAACCTTTTTTTTAAGTACAACATTTGACTATTATAGCTCAAAAGTGTGAGAAAAGATGGGGTTCTATTTCAACGTGTTAAATTGGAGATGCCTCATAGATACATAAATAGAGGTATTAAGTCAGCTATCTCTATACAGACTCAGGTTTTTTGGCATCACTGGGCCAAAAATATGAAACTCAAGTTCCCTTTCACTGAGTTACATCACTATTCCCACAGGTGATGAGCCTAAAGACCAAGCAATAGTCCAAGGCAGGGGATCAAGTTTGGGAATGGAACGCACTAGAATAATAGTTTTTAACCTATGGGTTGTGAAAACTCCTTTGGAGGTTGACCAACCATGTCATAGGAGTCACATATCATATTTACATTGTGATTCATAATAGCAAAATTAAAGTTATGAAGTAGAAATGAAATTATTTTATGTTGGCGGTCACAGCAGTAGGAAGGTTGAGAACCACTGCCCTGGATAGAGGTTAAAGCGATGGGGCCAAGACTATCATAGGTGAGTAGACAGGAACTCATGAGCAGCCATGCAGGGGCAGGTAAGGAAGAGCAGGCAGATGGGTAGAAGCTCTCCCTGGGGCAGTTTCAGGGAGAAGGTAGAATCTATGGTGTCACAAGTTTCTAATGGCCAAGTAAAACCATTGGCTTTAATAGGCGATAATTCTTGACCTCAGTATAGTTTTGGTGGCATAGATGAAAAAGCTTGAAATGCAAAAGTAAATACTCAGAATTATGTTGCAAATAGAAAAGGAGGAGGTAGTGAATTAGAACAGCTGTTAATTTGAGAGAAATTCATTACTGGAATGCTAACAGACAGGATTTATTCAGTAGGGAGGACATGAGAGTACAGTATCCCAGAGTATATTGAACATGAAGTCTACACAGTGGAGGGGTTGACCTCTAAGTAAAACTTTTAATGTTTGATCTATGTTTACAATGGAAAATGAAATGGAGATTGAAATGGAGATAATTAATGTCATTTTATTGACTTCAAGGTGTACTTCTCCTGTCTGACATGACCATTTGACCAACACTTATTTGACTTTCTCCATGTGTGATGCAGAAATACCACATATAAATAAGACCATTTATTTGTCTTTCTGTGTTAAGTTTATTATGTCACATCTTTGTCTATTCATCCATGTCAACATGGATTCATATTTTGGCTGCCGTGATCATGGAAATACAGAAATCTCACTGACAACTTCAGTTTCTTTGGATGGAGAAGGATATTATGTTTTGTTTTTCTTTTTGAGGTACTTCTATAGTGTTTAGATGGCTGTAGCATTTTAAACTCCCACCAACTCCAGCCTTTTCAGCTTTCCAGCAGCAGACATCTCACTGGATTGAGTGTGTACCCTCTACTGATGCATTTTCTTGTGATTCATTTGCATGTCTGCTCAGATCCTTTAACCACTTTGTTTAGCCAAAGCTGGCATTATGATCCTGCTTTCTTAGCCCTACCATACCTGGCCTTTGCCCATTTTTAATGTTGGGTTGGGGTTTTTTATTTGATTTTTTGCTGTGAATTATTTGAACTTAAATATTTGGGCTTATTCCCCTACCAGACTGAGTCTGTGCAAATATTTTCTCCTTTCTGTGTGCTGTCTCCACTTTGTTGTGTAACTTTTTAGTTTGATTTTTATCCTATCCTACTTGTTTTGGCTTTGTATCATAGCTTCCCCCCAGCGCCGCCCAAAAAAAAAAAAATTTCCACTCCACTATCATGTTTTCCCATTTCCTTCTAGTATAATAATTTCAGATCTTATGTTTAAATCTTTAACCCATCCTTGTATATAGTATAAGGATCCAGTTTTATCCTCCTGTATATGCATATCTAGTTTTCCTAACACCATTTATTGAAGAGACTATCTTTTCCTTTTCTTGTTTTATTGATCATTGTGTTGTTATAGGAGCTTAGTGAAGTCCAAACCTCCAGCTTGTATCTGGGTGGTGTATATACGAATACTAGTATTCAGATGCTCTCATCTACACATGTGGAGGCCAGAGGCTGACATCAGCTGTCTTCTTCTATTGCTACCCACCTTACTTTTTGAAAGAGTCTCACTGAATTGAACCTGGAGCTTACTGATTTGACTATCCAGACAAATCCTGGACTCATCTCTCTTTACCTCCGAAACACTGTTATCTTGCTTTTACATAGGCACTAGTGATACAAACTCAGGTTTGTATTACATTGAGCCATCTTTCCAGCACAACCGACAATTTATTAGAATTTTGAAAACTCCACCCACACCCCCAGGACAGGCAACCTGTAATTCTCACAGCTTCCCAGGGGAGGAATATGGAGAAGAGGGAAAAACTGCTGTTTGAGATAAGGCTACATGGAGGTCAGGTCAGCCCCATGACTGAGAAAGGCCCAGCCAAACTTCATGGTGGCTGGCAAAGGCTGAACTAGGGGGTAGGAATTCTAAGAAGGAAAAGAATGATCTTAGGGTGAATTGCCTTCCTTGCAAGTCCTTGACCTCCCCAGCTGAGTGGGAACTTAAGGAAGGAGAGTTGAGATGTGTCTCTACCTAGAGGTAGATTTCATTCTTCACTCACAAATACAATCCATTGCTATCATGACCTAGAATTTTAGCCCCAAAGCTTTTCACCAGCAGGGGTTAAGGCTTGCACTAGAGTCTTAGTTCCCACCCCTGCTTGTAACCTACAATCAGGGGTGCATGTTTGGGTGGAGCTGAGAAACCAGCACCCCCCCTTCCTGTCAATTTCTGACCACAGAGGGCCAAGGCCATTTCTGGAACTCCTGCTCTCAGGGTACCTGCCCTGAGCTGCCTGTCCAGTGTTGCTTTCTGCTCCAAAGGAACCATAACTGCCATTTAGGAGCTGGAGTGACAACCAAAGCTGACTTCTACTGCTGAGGCACTTGTCTGGTAGGCCTGCCTAGAGAACCACAAAGTACCTTGGTAGTTCTATTAATATAACAGCCAGGAGTAGGGAGAAAAGGAAGTCAAGTTTTTGCCTGGCACCTGGAGAGAAATGTGAAGGCAAGAGTTACCAGCAATAATATAAAGCCCTCAGCAGGGAACCAAATCAAAACCCATTAGAATCTGCTGATGAGTTCCCCTGCTCACCTCCCTCCCCTTTGGCCTCTAAGGCTGAATGCAAAGAGATGGGCCCAGGATAAGCTTTCAGGCACTTATGAATTGGTAGAGTAGCTAGAATCACAGTATGAGGTCTCTCCTGCCCCCCCCATCCTATTACAAGCCCTTAGTCTTGTGAAATTTGGCCATCATTCCAGATTATCTACAATTGATATACCTACCTCCATCTAAGTCATTATTTGAAAAACATGAACTGAGCTCGACATGGTAGGTCATTCCTGTCATCCCAATACTGGCAAAGCCGAAGCAGGAAAATTGCCATCTCAAAAAACCCAAAACCATGAATTTGTGAAGCCAACATTCTCCGGTCATTAAAAAGACTTACACTAAGCTAATCACTGGAAGATTACAAAAAGTTCTTTGGAAGTTCACAGCCTAGTGGGAAAATATGTATGCATGGAGTACAGTTTATCAAGGAAGAGAGTAGAATGGAAGCACAAAGGATCTTACAAGTCAGCAGGTAGAAATTCCTTCCAGGAGAATGAACTGCCCTTTAGTCACAGTGCAACTTAATCTGCCTATGCAGGGAAACGGGTCAGTTGTGAGAGACACTGGCCTCATTCTCTTCACATTTCCTTGGCACAGGCTTTTTCCCTTTTGTAGCCCCTCTTTGTCTGAGAAATCTTCATGCAGCCTCAAGCATGTAAATAAGTATACCAATCAAACATTTACTGATAATACATCAAAGATCTAAAATCATTTTTTTGGTGTGCAGATATAAATTTAATATTGATTAAAGATTAAAGCATGTTTGCATGCTAATGAGATAGATGTGCTCGCTTATTTTCCCATGAAGAATCAAATCTTGGCTGAATATATTACACTACAAGACAGAGTGTCTTCAACATTTTCCAGAGTTGATTGATACTTTGATTTTATAGCCATCAATGCTGAGAATGTCACTTTGCATAAAGCCACAGTGCAAAATGGCAGAAGTATATTTTGAACCATTTCAGAAATTGTTGGAAATTCTGTTGTAACTCCAAGCCAAAATTCATTTAATGATTTTTTTTTTTTTCTATATGAAACTCAAGTCACAGTACAGTCCAAAGAGTTACTAACTAGTTTGATACATTCTGAGGAATTAACTGTAGGAAAACACTGAAGTTCTGTTTTCTGTAACTAATCATGTTTTCTTTAAGATCAGAAAACATTAACTCATAGCATATTATATCAATAATGTCAATATAATATCAATTGACTCATAGCATATTATTATATCAATAATATAAATAATATCAATATAGTATCAATCTAAACTGAGCTGTTTGGGACACCTTTTGATGGTATAGCAGACATGATTTCACACAGTACAAATGTATGTTCTGAACCAAGGCTGCAGTGATGTAACCAGAAACACCTCTGATCCATTATGTATTTGATTTTTGATCATTGCATATTCAGAAGTCTTATATGACTGCACGTGTGTGTGCTTGTACGTGCTTGCACATGCATGCATGTCTGATACCAGTATTAAGAAACTGTTCTATCTACAACTACCAGTTTGTGTGTGGGGAGTTACTATTAAACTGCTTTTATTTCTAATTTAATTAATTCATTTATGTACTTTACACAAAGGCACACATACATCTGCAGAGATATATGTGAAATATAATAGACTCTGAAAACTAGAGGAAAATAACACATCTATAGTTCTCATTGAAGTACCAAGGTGAACTCTGATCTGAGAATGAGACAAAAAGGAAATGTGTGGGTTCTAAGACAGAAATGATTCCTGATTTGTGATACTGGGACCTGAACATGGGGCTTTGTGGCATGCTAGGCATGTACTGTACCTACTGAGCTCTAGTCTGCTCCTTTGAGGGAGAAAGCAACAGTAAAGGAGCAAGCAATAGTTACCATTGATAACTTGTTCTAGGAACAGTAGTCATTGAAACCTCGCACCCACGCTACACTGAAGAGATGCTGAATGCTGTCATGAACTGTTTCTGCTGCAAGTGTAGAAAGATTTCCATAGAATAGCATTCCCTAAAATTTTGGTTTTGACAGAAATATTTGAGTAACAGATATTAAAGGTAAACTGAAAATGATGTGAAGTCTCTTATGCAGACCTACTTGTTGCAGAACAACCAGAACAGGGTTGTTCCCAGCACCATACAGCATTAGGTTGGCCTTCATATCAGTTCCTTATATGTGGACAGGATTCTGTGGCATAGTAAAGAGAAGAAACTGAATTAAACCAGCTTACGAGTAGACTTCTCTTTAATATGCTATGTTCGTTGTATTCACTGAGAGTGAGTTCCCTTAGAACCCTTTTCAGTGGTGCCATCTGTTCCACAGACTATAAATTAAGGGACAGAGAGTTAGATATTCTTAAGACCTGCAACCCTTCCTCCAAAAAGAAAGAATAAGGCTGCTTCCTTTTGTTGTCAAGCCTGGCCACAGGCGTAAACATGGCATGTGTTCCTCCTCTTCACCTCCATGCTGTGGCCTCTGCCACAAGTCTGTTACAACTTCATAAGGTGAGCTGAGGTGCTAACTAGTTGCCTCTTTACCTACTCTGCCTCTCCTGATGACACACACACACACAAGGACAAATCAGGAAACTTCACTTGGCTTTTTTGTGATTAGACTAGAACAACCCTGTAACTGTAGCTAAATTTGATGAGTTTGGAACTAGGTCAGGGCTCTTCCACCTGGCCTCCATTCCACTCACACTACGATTGTAAGGAAGTCACTATGTGTGTTTTTGGAGTAAGTAGTAATTTAAAATTATAGGCAGGCAGTTATTGAGGAGTTATTTCTGATTTGAATACTCTAGAATCACATCTAACATTTGTTGGATGAGTATAATTTTTCATTGCAATGCAAGCATCTAAATTTGATGGTTCTCTTTCCTATAAGTTCCTATATGCATTCCCTTAAACAGTAGACTTGAAATCCTTAGTATCTATAAAATGCTGGAATACTGTCATGTTGTATTGACATTATTTCTTTGAAACATATTATTGTGAATGGGACTGTAACATGGAGATGTAATAATTTATTGCTTTCTAACATCTAGGTCCAGGAGCTCCATGAGGAGGAGGCACAATGGGTTAACTATGATGAGGATGAGTTGTGTGTGAAGATGCAGCTGGCTGATGGCATCTTTGAGACCTTGATCAAAGATACCATTGATGTTCTCAATCAGATCAGTGAGAAACAGGGGAGAATGCTACTTGTGTGACGTCTTGCAAATAAATGGAACCCTGAGTGCTAACATGAGTCTGGCCTTTCTGCCTCCTGATATACACCCGTCTCCACCATAGCAAGAATGCTTCTGGACTTTGAACCTGTTCTTCTGGACCGCTGGTTTGGAGTTCATGGGACAATGTGGTAATATCTGGTATTACAGCCTTTGCCTTTACAGACTGTCCACTGGATTCTGTGGTTCTTTCCCGTGGACAGGGTTACACTCCTGATGCTGAGACTTGGTATCATTCACCTCATTAGCACCCCTACTAGGTCTCAGATGAGGGCTGAGAACACCAGACTTACCTCTGAGTTTAGACAAGGCTATTACTTCCCTGAGTCTCATCAGGAAAGAGAGGTAAATAAGTTCATCTTTTAACTTTCAAAATATAATACTGGTCTATAAAGAATCATAAAATGGACATCGTAGTCTCTCAACAGTATTAACCATACCACTTCTAAAATAGGGCAAATTCAAGATTCTGTGCCTACTCACATTCTGGAATTTATTTCTTCTTGAAGAACAGTTTCTTCCTGAGCAGCACCGAGTAGACATCAAAAATAAATGGTAGCTTTGCTTTTTGGGCACCACCTAAAAAACTATAATCCATTTGCATTGTGTTTAATTTTCCTGTCTGGGTGAAAAACAAATGCCCCACTGAAGATGAGGCTCCAGGACTGCTACGGGCTGGTTCCTCTGCCCTGTCCCTCCCTGCTCTTTCCTCACTTGCCCTAACCTCTGCCAGCTGCTCTCAGAATCGTAGATACTCAGGACCATCTCAGGCATCCAGGCAAAAGTGGAAAGAACTCATTTTGGCCTTCAAACTCCCCAGAAGTCAGATGCTGTTACTTGAATGATTTAGGAAACGAGTGTGTGCACCAAAGACAAGAAGATATTGTCTATAGTCTGCGTGCTTATTTTGCTCTGTGGAACATTTTTTAATTTATTTTAAGATAAATTATTAAGTTGAAGATGTGTGTTGTGTCCCTATTAAGAAGTGAAAGATTCTCCTAATAGCAAACCTCTGTCTCGAAGCTTCTACAGTTTTGTCTTCGCACAGAAAAGAAAGCTGCAGTTTTAATAACTCTATACACACACTGAAGAATCAGTTCAGTTCATCAAAAAGACGACAGGCATTTACGTCACCATGACAGCAGGAGTGGGAGAGGACTAGAAAGACACTGTCAAGTCTACCCTGCCTCTCTTGCAGCACTGCATCTTACAACTATAACCTGTACCTGAGAAAAATCCCCAGACTCCAGCCCACATTAGAGCACACGGTGCTCCCCTGGGCCCTTAGCACTTGCCTTCTAGACTGGTTTCTCTTCTTCAGTCTTGTCCTTCAAGTAATCCCGGAGAATGTGGATGATCTTAGGCGTGAATGTAAATGCCTTAATCTTACAGTTCTGACTAGAGCAGCATGGTAAGACATCCATCCACTGGGTTCACACTCACAGATTCCTTGGACATTACAGCTTCAAAACACATTAGAAAACCCAAAGACAGCGTAACCCTTAAGTGTGCACCTTTGTTCTTTTCTGCATCTTTCTCCCAAATTTGCCTTTGTGTCTCAAATATTTCACTATGCACACTTGATTCCTCTTCAGTTTCATCGTGTCATTCATGAGATTTGCTGAAATCATCATTGAGATCTTTGCATTTTGCACAGTGACTGGTGTGCTAGCTCTTGACAATAGGAAAGCACTGAACTGTTACAATTGGGTCTCTGAATGCTCAGGTGGGTGTCTCATCAGCATCTCTTCTGTGCATTTGCTGTTGAGCTGTCGTCTTTAGCCATAATGAGCAACTTGACTAAAAGAAGCAAAGGTTTCTTGGGGTTATTTATTAGTAGTGTGGAAATCGTGTTTTCATGTGGCCAATGAAAGCAAAGATATTTCTCTTCAGTTTGTGTTCTTTGGAAGACAGGAAACATCTTGTGTACATCTCTTGACTGTTTGTAGGATCACATTGTCTTTATGATACTCAACTTTACAGCTGCTATACTTTTTTACAAATGAATATCAGATTATAATAGGAATATAGGTTGTTTTTCACGTCTTCATTATTTGGACCTAAAGTTAATTTTTAATAAGAAAGTGTATCTTTACTCTTTACATTAAAATGCCAGAAAAGGAAAAACATACTGACATAAGTCCATGGATTCAGTAACCTGGACACTGCCAGACCATGGCAGTGACCATCCTAACTTCCTCCAGCTGTCTTCACTATCCAAGAATCCTGCATTCCAGAAAAGAGACAGGAGCAGATCAGTCTCATCCTTTGCTAGGAATCATATCTACAGTTTGGTAGCAAAAACAAACAAAAAGAATCTACACTTAACAGGTTTCTTACTATTATAACTGAGATGGGTTTATTGTTAGGATCAGGAATGATAAATGTGGATATCCAGCCGCTCGTTCTATACTGGGATCTTTTTAATGAAGCCCTGCCTCATAACTAAGAACCTAATAGTCCCTCTTTCTAATCTTTGCTCCCTCTCCCACGCCCTGCCCTTTCTGTCTTCCTGCATAATTCCTCCAGAAGATCTTTGCATCAGCAGTAATACCGTTTAGAACAGCACTAACAGAACTAGTAGTAAACCACCTGTAGGCTTCAGAATTACTTCTGAGTCCAAAACAATTTGTGCTATCCAGGGCAGTTAACTCTGGGTTAAACAAGTACAGGGTATCGATTCCCTCTTCAGGTCTAAACAGGAATTTTTACTCTAGGGAAAAGTGGGAAGAGCTCAAAAGTAGTTAATAAGGAAGGTGAATTCCTTCTGTGACTACAGGTCTCTGAGAAATTATCTTTCAAAAGAGATTGCATTGCTCATAAGAATGTTGTGGCCTATTGATAAAAACAATTTTGTTCACTTTCTTGTCTTGAAAAAAAGTGGCCTTAGCTTTTTGCAATACTTGAATAAAGTGTGTACTTGCAAAAGAATTTCTGTAGCACAGCATTAGAGACTCATAACTTTTCTGCAAGAAATTCAAACTTACATCTTCCTTTTACTACCTTAAGAATACTAGTGAATAAAACATTAATTCAAAGAGCAAGTGATAGAAACTACAATGATGTTTAATGCAAATTGTAGGAACTTACATGTTTACAAATCATCTTAAAACTGGTTGTGCAGCAATTCAATAAAATCTTTGTATTATAAAAATGTGAAGAAAAAATGTAAACTGGTGTAAAGGAGGTACTGTCATTTTAATTAACCTATGTTTAAAAGCTTTTCCTTCTGGACTTTGCAAAGCCTTTTTGGTTACACATTGCAAAGCATTCTCTAGGGGGCTTAGCCTCCTTGTGTGTACTGTACTGTGCAGACATGAAAAATAAACCCGTTTACTGTGTGTGTGTAAATAGCCTGGTCATCAGGCCATCTTCAGCCAATAGTCACACCCATGCAGCTCTGCATAAAAGACTAAGGGTGTGCTTTGTAAGTACTCTGTAAAATAACTGGGGTGAATTCCCATGTATACCTGTGTAAATAGATTTGTTAACTAAAATGTACTTTAAGATGAAATCTGTAAATAAATTGATTTATAAATTAATTTCATGTCAGGTGTCAGTTTGTCCATTCATGAGCCAAGTTTAGAAAAGGAGTCCTCATGAAATTGAATTGTCTCTGAGTTCTTGTTTTGTTTCAGGACACTTGTTCTTTAGAGTAAGGGGAGCTCTGTGTAAAAGCTGTTGACCCTGCACCCAAGAGTCACCATTACAGGAAGCTAAGCACTCTGACCACCTGCCCATTAATTCCTCAGATAAGCACCAAGCACCACCTGTGTTCTTAGCATTGTGCTCAGTGCTGGGGAGACAGCCAAAGAGATAGGTATGTTCCCTGGCTTGTGGAGCTTGAAATCTAGTGAATGAGCATCATCAAAAACTGCTTTTTGAAAACCAGTGCATGTCAAACACTGAGAGCTGCAAAAGAAGCATGCATGCTCAGGGAGGAATATGTTAAAATGGTGGGGTTGGGTCAGGAGAGAGCTCCCTGACAAATCTTACCTGGATTTTGTCTTATGGCACAGGATCTCCCTATGTAGTCCAAGCTGACTTCAAACTTTGAACATGTTCAAATCTCTTACTTCAGCTTCCTCTGTAGATAGGATAACAACATGACACTATTTGGCTTATATGTTTGTGCCTTCATTTCTCCCAGATGACTTGAGTCTTGCTCAACCCTGAAAAATAACACATAAAGTCACACATAATTAAGTGGGCCACAAAAATGAGTGGGTGTAGAGGGTATAATTTATTTTTCTGGAAATAAGAGCTTGGTGGAGAATGGAGCTGGATATGCAGAAGAATCAAAGAACTCCAACAATGGAAGTATGTGGCACTCAGAATAGCCTCCTTTCTGCATCAGGGAGAAGTACCCACTACCCTTTTACCTGCATTCACATTCCTCCTGATTGCAGAGTCTGCTATACTTTGAGCCCAAACCTCGCTAAAGAATCCTCAGAAATCCATGACCTCAGAATGGCAACAGACTCTAAGATACTGTTCAACGCCTTAAAAAAAAACCACACAAAAAAGTCTGCATACTTTGCCAGATAATGTGGCTGATGCTTAGGACATGCTTGTTGGGGTGGGGGGTGGGGGGTGGGGGGAGACTGAATTGCTGTAATCTTGAATCAAAACATGAGATGAAAGGATGGCAATTAACATAACAGAGCCAAAAATGCTGAGAGTTCACAGAAAGGAACTCCAAAGGAGATCAGAAATCACATGCTAGTAGCTCAGAACAGTGGACAAGATGTAGAGATTGTGTCTGTTTCACAGGTGGCTGGGGCTGTGTGGCCAAGATCAGCAGGCAGATAAATGCCTGCCAGTGCATGATTCAAGGTCACCCAAAATAAACAAGACACATCGGGCTTAAGTGACACTTTCCAACCCCTGCAATTCTTCAGTCACACCCACCCCATGGCCAGCAGATCTATAATGTTGCCAACTCTGATGAGATCAACTGCCAACATCCTACTCAGGTCATCTTAGAAGACTTTCTCTTCATCCCTTCTCATTACAATGGAAGACAAAGATCTGGGGGTGTGCTGAGAGTCAGATATCAGAGCTTATGTAAGATGAGAGTACCATTGAGTCTAAAGCAGAGCTAGTCCCCCAGCACAGGCTATAGAAGCATTCCAGTCCAAGGACTGTTCTTGCATGATTCTCATAGTAGGGGGACTTGCAGGTGACTATAGTCTAGCCCTCAATGAAAGAATACCACAACATATCACATTCAGCAGGACACTAAGCTCCCAATGTGGAGGACACCTTGGTCTGATAGGGCCTGCTTAGCCTCCTATCTGGATGCAGCCACCTTCTGGTTTTGAGATAACTAATCAGCATCACTAGGAAAACCAAATCAAGAGACCTTCACTCAACTAGGAACCCCAAGTGTCTGGGGTAAGCCAATTTTTTGTTTCGTTTTTTTTTTTTTTTTTTTTTTTTTTTTTGAGACAGGTTTCTCTGCCCTGGTTGTCCTGGAACTTAATCTGTAGACCAGGCTGGCCTCAAACACAGAGATCTGCCTATTTCTTTCTCCAGAGTGCTGAGACTAAAGACAAGCACCACCACTGCCTGGAGGAATAAACCAAACTTAATTTTTTTGTTTGTTTCTGTTTTTTGTCTTTAAGTTTTCCAGGGACTGCCAGGTATATAGCTGATAAACACCCCACCTGAGCAGACATCTTTCCAGCTCTGTTTCTTCCATCCTCAAATTATGTGTACCAGTATCCACATAACACAACTAAGGGTGATTCTGCTGTCCCTTGCCACCCTGACTAGTTAGTTTGGTGAGTCCTGTTTATCTTAGGAAATTCCAAGTCATTGTGTAGAGACAGAACCCTAACAATGGGAGTGTGGGATGAGAGGGATTTCTGGAATGACAAATCCTCCCTTCAGCTGTGCTAGTTCCTAGCAGGGTGTTGAAACAACAGTGAAATGTTCTCACACACCACCTCCATGAGCTTTCCAGGAGACACTTTTGTCTGCTATTTCAGTAGGGATCCAATGCCCGTGCACTGGAGCCAAACCTTTCCATTCCAATCAGACAAATGGAGGAACAACACTTAACTGAACTTGACATATCTTATAATGTTGCCCATTGTGCTGAGGTGTTAAGGATCCTTCATGTAACAGAGAACTCTTAATGTCCCATTGTTCTGTACAACTTTCTCCCATTCCATCAAGTCTCATGACAGGAAGGCCCTGAAGACAGAATTGTCACAGATATGAGGTAAGAAGACCTGATGACACAGCCTCAGCTGGGATCACATCTGCTCAGGAAATATTCTGAGAAGTGCAGCTGGTGTTGGGTGGTTAGGATTCCACAGCGCAGCAGATTGCTTGCTTGCCAGTTCCCTATAAGTTCAGGATCTTTCAACATAAGCTGCAACCTAGTGACTTTTGTCCCAAGAGTGATGCTTAATGTTTACATGGCTTTTGAATGTTTGTATACCTATTTGTTCCTCACTGTTTTTAATCTCATCCCAACAGAAGATCCTGTCTCCTATGCTATGGCTTGGACCATGACTGTGGTGTCATGCTCAGACTAGAATCTTTTTTGGTATCTGAGGCACTTCTGTAGTCTGTGTCCAGCAGACTCACGTGATTGTCATATGGACATGAAGTGGCCATGGCCTGCTTGTTATGGCCTAATTTGCCATATTTTGTGGCTAGGACATGCTGTCAATAACTACACAACTGTGTTGTATCTAGGACTTTCCTAGGATTCTCTGGGAGGGGAATTAGTTTTCATGATTTGGCCCACTTTCTATAAAGGTAAACTTTTTGTTCTGTTGTGGGCAGACAGGCAATCACAGCAGTTTGCTGAGTACAAGGTAGATTAGCTTTTCAGTTCCGTTTTTAAACTTTGAGCCTCTACAGGCCCCATCAGTTCCACTTTTAAAATTAAGGTTTATATTCATGTGTGAGGGGAAGTGGGAGGGACATGTGTACCCACTAAGCTCCTGTGTATGCAAATCCCTTGAAGGAAGGAAGAGGATGTCAAAGGCCCTGAAGCTGAAATTACTGGTAGTTTTAAGCTGCCACACCACCTCCACTGCCACCACCCCCATGCAACATGTCACCACCCCCACTACTCCCAACACACACACACACACACACACACACACACACACACACACACACACACACGCTGGGAACCAACTCCAGTTCTCTGGAAGAGCAGCACACTCTTAACAGCCATTTCTCTTACCCCTTAGTTCCACTTTTCTTGTTTTGTTTGTTTTTTGTTGTTTTTCAAGACATAGTTTCATTGTGTAACAGCCTTGGCTGTCCTGGAACTCACAGAGATCTGCCTGCCTCTACCTCCCGAGTGCTGGGATTACAGGTGTGTGCCAACCACCATCTGGCCAGTTCCACTTTGAAAAAAAAAAAAAAAAGTTTTGTATGTGTGTTACACACACATGTTACAGTGGGCATTTGGTGGTCAGAGGGCAACTTTGTAAAATCAGTTCTCACCTTCCAGCTTTTCATGGGTTCCATGACTGGAACCCAGCTCCTCCAGACTTGCACAGCAAACACCTTTATTCTCTAAGCCATCTCATCGCCCCACATCTTTTCTTACAGTTCTTTACTATGGGCAGTAACAAGAGTGATCAATGATTCTTGGAAAGGAAAAGACCTATGCACACAGGGGGACAATACTCAAGTGGCATAGCATTCACTTACAGCCAGAGAAGAGACGCTGCACTAGATAGAGCACCTTGCAATGCCTTGGTCCTCAGTGACCAGCAGACCTATCTTGCAGCTAGTGTGAGCAATGTGGTTGCAATGGGAGACTTTCCCCTTGGCCCTACCCCAGCAGAAAGCTGGAGGCATGCTTGGAGTCACTGACATGAGTACAAGCAGAACAAAGAGTTCTGCTGATCTAAAGCAGGGAAAGATATACCCTCATGGAATTAGGCCAGCACTGGCCAGAGGACCTTTAAATGGAATTTGATCAGGCCAAGGCCCATTCTAATGTCTCCAAGCATGGGCAGGAAGCTGAACATGACTGCCTTCCCCACAGGGATGGGAGAGGAGCTGGGGAGGTCTGGAAGGAGTTTGGGCTTCTTAAGCTTTTCCTACTTGCAATCCCTTTTTAATTTCTTTAAGTGAAATTCAAGTCAGCAACTCAAATAGCAATTACTTCATTATTTTATGTGTGTGGATATTTTGCCTGCATGTATTTCTGTGCACCACATGCAAGCCTGAATCACACAGAGGCCAGAAGGAGGCATCAGATCCCCAGGAACTAGAGTTACCAAGTGGCTGTGAGCTGCCATGTAGGTGCTGGGAAAGGACCCTGGGTCCTCTAGAAGAGCAGTCAGTGCTCTTAACAATTGAGCCTTCTCTCAGCCTCTCAAATAGCAAGTTTTTTAAATTCAGCATTCTAATACAATCCAAATAAGTACTAATTTGATATTTATACACTAAGGGGTGATGGTAGGAAAATATTAGAAGCCTTTTCTATCATGTGTCTACTTAAAAACAAAAATGGAACCCTGAGAATCTCCTATGAACCTGGAGAGTAACTATACATGTAAGGATGGAGATCCAGGGATTGGGTCCTAGAAAGAGTAGGAAACTGCTTTTACGAGAGCAGAAGTTCCATAAATACAGTTAACACTTCAATTCATACTCTGGAATCTGAGTGGGCATGTTTCAAGCCATGTTCCTTAGCACTGTGTGGTGTGCCAGCATGCGCAATGCAGAGTAGGCCTCTTGTGAGTTCAGAACTAAGGGGGAGTAGCAGAGTGCAACACTGGTAGGTAGTGTCACAAACACATCAGACTCATTTTGCATTTAATTTTGAACTAGTATTTTGGTTATTGTGTGTTCAGAAGTCTTTTACTACTGTCAAAATACTTGCAGATCCTAAGTTTAGTTACATAACTCATGGTGTTTTAGCAACATGAGGCCTAGTAGATCCAGGACACTGACCATTATGAAGAGATATAACCAATTCTCCCCAGAAACTGAACCAGAGAGTCAGCTCATGAGGATTCTGGGCACTAGAAAGTGTGCAAGTGAGGCACCCAGCTCAAAGCAAGGGCTGAGCTAAGGTCTGAGTGCTCAGCAGGGACACCCAGTAGAATTTATCCCAGCTCCATGCCAGGAAGAGGATGAACAACTAAGTTCTAGTAAAATAAAAGACCTGGCATGAAGAAGTCTATGAAGAAAACATAACCACTACTGGATCCACTACTGAATTCACAGTCAAAAGCTGAGTTGTTCATCAAAACACTAGCATATCACACACTGGCAGACAAACAGCTAAACATTTTCAGACACTGAGGGAAGTCACCAATATGATGGAAACTAAATCAGAAAGGACAAGAAATTCTGCTGGCACAGCAATGCAAAAGACAGAAAAAGGCATTTAAAAAAATCTCTAGGTTGTAGAGAGATTTCTCAATGGATATAGTGCTTGCTGTGCAAGCATGGGGAGCTAAATTCCCAGACATAGTTATCCCTTCATTACTGGACATGGGAGTGGAGAAGACAGAGTCCAGTGGCTCACTAGCCAGCCAGTCTAGCCAAACATTAAGCTTCATCAAGAGACCCTATCTCAAAAACTAAGGTGGAAGCTACCACCTAATTTCATCCTTCTTGGGTACCACATCCAATCTCTCTATCTAGCACCATCTGGCCCATCTTGTACTAGGGCTCAACCTGGTGAATCTATCTGACCTTCCCCTCCACAAGCCCTACCCTATCATTAGATCTCACCCCAGCCCCACATCCAGCCTAATCTAATTGGCTCTGTTCATGCCACTACAACCCCAATGGTCTGATCTACACACCTGTGTTACTCAGAGTTCTCTAGAGTCACAGAATTTATGGAATGAGTCTAAATCATTCTCTCTATCTCTTCTCTCTGCATACATACATATGTACAAACACACACATACATACATACATACAATATGGAAAAACTCAATAACCCAACTAGAAAACTCAAGGGGAGCCTCAAAAGTAGAACAGACCAAGTAGAAAATAGAATATCAGGATTATGATAATTAGACCATACAAGACAACCAAAGAACATTTAAAAAATTTTAAATACAGGAAAAGAAAATCAGAAACTGTGAATTACCATGAAAAGACTGTCTTTAAGTTATAGGTATAGATGAAAGAAGAGAATCCCAGGTCAATGGCCTATACCAGTTCTTCAACAAGATCATAAGAGAAAACTCCAAACTAAGGACAGACATATTCATAGAGATACAAGAAATATATACAGTTCAAAATATACAAGACCAGAAAACAAATTCCTCACAATCTACCATAACTAAAATACTAAATATACAGAACAAAGAAAGAATATGAAAGAGGAAAAATAAGTAAGTTAAAATTAAAATAAAACCAACTGGAATGACAGCTGATTCCTTCAATGGAAACTTTAAGAGCTGAAGAGCCTGGAACAATGTCTTCCAAGTTCTAAAAGCCCACAAATGCCAACCTAGATGACTGTACCCGAAAAAATTGTCAACTGTGGTTGAAGAAAAAAAGAAAAGCTTTCCACAGTTCAAACAGGCTAAAAGAATTCATTTATAGCTGACAAACACTAAAAAGAATACTGGAAGCAATACTTCAAATTGAATAGAGGAATAAGCATAACCAAGAGACTAGAAAGAAAACAAATGAAGCTATAATTTCTGAAACACAAAGTATGACCAAGAACACAAACAGGAAAAAAAATGACTGCAATCAACATACACCTTCAATTTATAACTTTAAATATTAGTGGCCTCAATTCTCTAATAAAGAGATACAAGCTATCTACAGAAAATCTGTCTTAGCTTTAAAGATAGGCGCCACGTTAAAGCAAAAGGTTAGAAAAAAAGTATTTTAATCAAATGCTACCAGGAAGCAAGAAGACATTGCTATCCTAATATCTGACAAAGATAGACATCAAACTAAAACTAAGAAGATAGGGAAGGACACTTTCTTCTAATCAAGGGGACAATGAACCAAGAAGAAGACATTATAATAACATACATGCACCAAACTCTGGTGTAGCCAGTTTTATTAAAGACACCCATTAACACCAACCCAATAATAATAGGTAACTTTAATACCCCACTTTCTCCATTAGATAGGACATCTAAAACAATAAACAAGAATATCAGAATTAAATGACATAATACATCAAATGTATTTAACAGATATCTACAGAATATCCATACAAAGAACATACATTCTATTCAGCAACTTACAGAAACTTTTCTAAAATACATCACATCCTGAGATACAAAACAAGTCTTTAAAAATTGAAGTAACTCCATGTGTCCTATCTGACCATAAATTTCCTAACATAAAATGACAGCAAAAAATACTTTAGTAACTATACAAACTCATGGAGATGAAACAATTACTAAATAGTGAGTGGGACAATGAGGAAATCATGGAAGAAACTTCCTGGAAGAAAATCAAAATACAACAAAACCTCTGGAACATATCAAAAATAGTCCAATTAGGAAAATTTCTATTTCTGAGTGCCTACATCAAAAAAATCAGAAAAAGCACAGATAAATGACTTAATGATGCAACTCAAGAATTTGAAATAAAAACAATACAAATACAAATCCAGCTGACAGCAAGAAATGACAAAAATCAGAGCAGAAACTAATTTAATAGTGACAAAGGAAACAATACAAAGAATCAATGAATCCAAGAGCTGATTCTTTGAGAAGATAAGCAAGACCTACAGTCTATTTGCCACCTAACAAAAAGAAGGAAAGGATCTAAATGAATAAAAACAGAAATGAACAGGAAAACATTACAATAAACACCAAAGGCTTTTCTCCAAGATGGTGCCAAAAGTGAAGAATGAAGTTCCTGCCCCTCCCAAAGCTGAAGCCAAATCATGGGCCTTGAAAGCCAAGAAGGCGGTGCTGAAAGGCATCCACAGCCACAAAAAGAAGATCCGCACATCACCCACCTTCCATCGGCCCAAGACCCTGTGGCTCCGGAGGCAGCCCAAATACCTTTGGAAGAACATACCCTGGAGAAACAAGCTTGACCACTATGCCATCATTAAATTCCCCCTGACCAGTGAGTCAGCCATGAAGAAGATAGAAGACAACAACACACTTGTGTTCACTGTGTACGTCAAGGCCAACAAGTACCACATCAAATGGGCTGTGAAGAAACTCTATGACAATGATGTGGCCAAAGTCAACACCCTCATAACCCCTGACAGAGAGAAGAAGGTGTATGTTCGATTGGCTCCTGATTATGATGCTCTGGATGTTGCCAACAAAATTGGGATCATCTAAACTGAGTCCAGCTGGCTAATTCCAAATACACACTTTTCACCATAAAAAAATAATAAATAAACACCAAAGAAATGGAAAGGAAATGTTTTAAAACTATGTACTCCATTAAGTTGGAAAATCTGAAGAAGGAAAAAAAAAAGTAAGCTGAATTTCTAGATTCATTCAAACCACCAAAGTTAAACCACCAAGCATTGGAATCCACATGGTCTGGAGTTTCCTTCTCTGACACAAACCTTGACGCAGATGTGGTCCCTGACTTGGAAAAAAAAAAAAAAACAGAAACAAAACCAAAAAACAAACAAATAAAAGAAAAACTGTAGGCAGAAGGTAAGGCCTAAGAGGAATGTCCTCCAGGGCCAAACAAGGCTATCAAGGCAAGAAAATTCAGAAGGAAGAACTCAGATAAAGGAAGGAAAGACAGTCTGTCCAAGCTCTGCTTACAATTGCATCTCTAATATCTAGCTAAACAATACATAGACAGCAGTGAAATTAAAATGGTTGTTCCTTTCTGAAAGGAACCCAGAGTCCTATCTCCCTGTATTGCCCATGGTTATACATGGCAAAGAAGAGATCAGCAACCTAAACAGACCCACAACAAATGAAGAGATTAATTACAACAGTAACAAAAAGCCTTCCAATCTAAAAAGACCTAGGCCTGAATGAATTCACAGGAGATTTCTAACAGGCCTTCAAAGAAGACCTACATCCAATCCTTCTTAAATTATCTAAAAGAAAAATAAACATAAAATCAGAAGGACCATTCCCAAATTCCTCATCTAGGTTTTGTTTGAAAAGCCTTGAGGGTTTTTTTATTTACCTAAAATGACATATAATAGATGTAAGTGTATTATATGTAATATACACATATATAGTGTTTGTATATAGTTTAAATACATTTATGGTTTAAATGAAATTATGCCATTTGGATTTACAGGGCTTCCCACAATAGCCATAGACTATCTAACAGTACCAAGCATGGGAAACTCCCTTTCAAGTTGTTGGACATGGTAGTTCAAGAGACTCTCAAAACAATATGCTATTGTGGTTGCCTCCCAGAGGTAAAGTACATTGTGAAGACACCATGTACTAAGGACACAGAGTTTGGAGGATCCAAATTGGATCTGTTCTGAAAACCTCATTTACAGGAAAGCGCTATGCAAGCGTCCAAGAGAGGGAGGCAACCAGTTGTCCTACCCAGCTATCATGTCTATGAACTACGATGATGATCAGCATGGCAAGATATCACTAAGGATGCAACAGTGGCACTCATATCTTGGTTGTAACCAACACCTGTAATTGTACTTATAGTCTTATCAACAGGACAGAAAATTATGCATGGTACTAGAAACCTAGCTAAAGTACCCAGGGCTAGAGAGGTCATGAATCTTAGAGGAGAACCTACTACTACCACTTTACTAAACCAAGTATAATTCTTAATTTCATTTTACATCTTTGTTTACAAAAAAAGAGCTCATGTGTAAAACAGTAACTATGAAAGGTAAATTTCACTGAGTGGATTCATCACAGCCAATATACTTAAGAATATAAAAACAACAACAACAACAAAAACGCCTGCCTAAAAACACAGTGTGCTTCTCAAAAATCAACCCAGGCTTAAAACTGTCAGCTGCATGGCCTATGACCTGGCTGTCATGGCTTTGGATCAGGTAATCTCATGGTCAAGATGGCCAGCTGACAATAGCAGCTCCTAGGGCCCTGCCTCCAATAGGACAAAGACAAAGGAGATGAGAAGAGATGGAAGCATTTTCTATTTACCCTGTTCTCTATAGGAAATGTTCCCAGAAATTACAATTCCTTTAAAAGTAATATTAGGGGGGATAGAGAAACAGCTCGGTGGTTAAGAGTATGTACTGCCTTTGCAGAACACCCAATTCCCAGCACCCATGTCAGGTGGCTTTTAACCACCTGCAACTCCAGTTCTAGAGGACCTGGTGCCCTGTTCTGGACTCTAGAGTTGCCTGTACTTACATGCACACCCCCACAAACATATTTACATAATTTTAAAATAAGTTTTCTAATATTATTTTAAAGATTTAAGCATGTACATGACACTAGTTTCAGTCCCCAGCCCTATGAAAATTATAACAGTAAGTATATGTTAAATTACTCATATATGCATAAAAGAAGAATATTCTCATAAAAACCAAAACACAGTAAAATAATTTAGGAAGAAGCATCATTTGTATGTGTACAGGTATATATGTTTATGTGTACAGGTACACATGTACACACATGCAAGTTTATGTGTAGGCAGAAGTCAGCTTCTGATGTCATTACTCAGGAGTTGTTCACCATGCTATTTAGACAAGTTCTCTCCACAGAGGAGGCTGGATTGGCTGCTAGAAAGCTCTGGGATCTGCCTCTGCCTGCTTTTCAGTGCTGGGTCATAAGCACACACTGCCATGTTCAATGTTTCCACTAAGTGCTTGGGATCCTGCTTGTGTGACAAAGCACTTGACCATTGGAGACACTTCCCCAGACTTTAAGGAGTGTTGAGAGCTTCTAGCAGAACTGGGGTTCTGACTCAGCAATCAGCCAGGGGGCTGTTCTGGGTCCCAGAAGGTTTAGAGAAAGTTGCCTAACATACACAAGGCCTGGGTTTCGATCTCCAGAATATAAAATTTCCCAGCCAACTTCCACTCCTATGTCCTTAGCAGAACTGGGTGTCACAGAGCTCTGCTTAAATGGTAAAGGACACTCAGAAAGCATGTCTCCAGAATCTTCAGCTTCTAAAGGTAGATCGCCTGGGTAAGGAAGGAGATGGGAAACAGCTATTTATTTTTTTCACAGCAGCAGTGCTTGCCAATGTGTGAATGTATCCTACGTGGCTGACTTTCTTGTCAAAATGATTAGTTTGTGAATATATAAAGGTGTAACTGAGTAGTAATTGCTGACCTGTTGCATCATCATGCCCACATGCTTCCACATGCCCTATTATGACCAGAAGGTTATGAGTACTCCCTCTCCCTACTCTCCACCCTTGGGCATGTGAGCACCAGAGAAGGAACCATTATTCTTGAACTCATTCATTAGCCAGAAGGTGTTCACATTGCCCAGGAAGACAGTTCTTGCCCTTTCGTGACTTACAGTGGAGTGCAGGGGGGAAAACAACATGCATATTAATAAGTAAAGGATATCATTAAGTAATACCCCTCAAGGGGCCAACTAGTTCTTTTTGTTTTGTTTTTCGAGACAGGGTTTCTCTTTGTAGCCTTGGCTGTTCTGGAACTATCTCTGTAGACCATGCTGGCCTTGAACTCAGAGATATATCTATTTCTGCCTCCCAAGTGCTGGATTAAAAGTGTGTGTCACCATGGTCTGAGAGGGCTGACTAGTTCCTTCATTTTGAAAGTAGCAACTATTTCCTGGCATACTTATATGTACTATGTACAAAGGCGGTCCCTATTCCATGAGCTTGCATTCTGCATTCTGGTGTAGGAGACAAGACAACACACAAGCAAACTACCATGTAAGAGTCAGGGAATACCTTTCAGAGAATGTGACACTTGAAATATGAGAAATGAGATGGGGTCATGAGTGAAGAGATTTGAGAGAACAGTGTGAAAATAATAAATACAGTCAGACCAGTACAGCTATTGTATGATATGTAAGGAAGGGCAAGGTGACATCTGGGGTTTAATTGAGACCTGTGTGTCACCTTAGGGAGCTGTAGGCATGCTGAAGTTAAGTGCAGAGTGCACTGTAAGAGATCAAGCGTTGAAGCACAGATGTGAGTTAAGATGTTCTTACAGATGGTGATGGCTTAGGCTTTGCTGTACTACAAGATGGAGATTCTTTAGAGTGATGCTACAGGCCTGCTGCTGGGAGGAATGTGGGTGATAGACCTTGTCCATGTGGCTGGCTCACCACTAACAGAGAAGGATGGCTGAGGCTACACTGCCTGTCTTGTTAGGATTTCTATTGCTGTGAGGAGACACCATGACCACAACAACTCTTATAATGGAAAACATTTAATTGGGGTGTTTTACAGTTTCAGAGGTTTGGTCCATTATCATCTTGTTGGGGCATTGTGGCAGTAGGCAGACATGGTACTGGAGAAGTAGCCCAGAGTTGTACATCTTGCAGCAAAGGAAGTGAATTGTGTGCCACACTGAACATAGTGTGAGCAAAGGAGACTTCAAAGCCCACCCCCATAGTGACAACACTTCCTCCAACAAGGCCAAACACACTCCAACAAAGCCACACCTCCTAACAGTGCCACTTCCTTTGGGGGCCACTTTCTTTTAAACCAGCACACTGGCCATGGTGTTTAAAGACCCAGTTATTGACAGACTAGAAAGACAATCGAGTCCTATGGTAATCAAGAAACCTCTAAGAAGCAGATGGGGGGGTCTCCTATGTGAAGAGAAACTATGAATATTCTGAAATGTTTGTGTTCTAGATCTGGGAAGCAGAGATAGGGAGAGATGGTAAAATAACACTGGATATTTTAAACCTCATTAAATAAATTATTTCTCTTGGCAGCCCTTTTGGCAACTGGGTAGTGGCCATTGTGATGACAGGTATGAACATCCAAATGGCAAGAGGCTGGTGCTTCAGAAGGTCTACTGACTCCTATCATGAGGCCCCATTGCTACTTGAAGCAATTAGTCATAACAAAGGTAATGTTTGTCCCTATAGCACATGCCTTAATCCCAGCACTTGAGAGGCAAAGGCAGCTGGATCTCTGAGTTTGAGGCCAGCCTGGTCTACAGAGAGAGTTCCAGGACAGCTAGGGCTACAGAGAAACCCTGTCTGGAAAAACAAACAGATGGAGAGAGGTGGGGGAGGGAAGGGGGGAGGGAAGAGGGCAAGGAGAGGGGAGGAGAGGCAAGGAGAGGTGAGGAAAGGAGAAAGACAAAAAAACTACAAGAAACTGTTAAGTCTTGGTTCTCCCAGAGGTGTGTAGGCTCCCACTCTCTTATTCTTGGATTGTTCCTGTCTTCATTTCTTGGTTCAGCCTCTTCCTCTGGATAATGCTGTCCCATATCACAGACAAGTCTGCTTCTCACATTCTCCCAAAGAAGTTTATCAAGAGGTAGGGCTTCACACTGAGCCCTAGCCTATAACCACTGAACATTTATTATTCACCATATGTTCAGTCCTTACTACAGATGCTTACAATGCACACCCCTTTTCACAGGAGGACAAAACTTAAGTTTAGAATGCTGTAGAACTTTACAGAAAACTCAGAGCTCCTCAGCAACAAAACTTGGACTCATCTGGATCACTCTGACTCATAAAACCAAGCTCTACACCATGTTTACTTGTGGCCATTGCCATTCCTCTTTGAGAATACAGTTCATTTTTCTGATGTAGCCCTGGATGGCAACCTCAGTTCCAAGACCACACAATTCTAGCCAAGATCCCAAGAATCTTTAAACTCTGTAGCTCCCTCTCTACTTGTCCAGAAGAGAGCCGTGCACTAGTGCACATGCTGAGAGGTCCAGACCTTCGTCCTTATCACACACCTACACCCAGGCCAGCATCAGAATCACTTGGAGGCTATTAAAAATGATCATGTGGTAGCACCATTTTCCCCAGCCTCTGGCCTGCTTCCTTTGCAGTGACGAATAAGATGATAAGTGACATGAATATTTATCTTGCTGGTCACAGCCCTAAGTGTTTTATGTATTCATTCACTTAGCCCACAATTACCCCATGAAACAGATACTATTAGTCGCCTATTTAGTAGATGAGGTGATTGAGGCTTAGGAGGAAAATTAATTTGCCCAGATCATTCGCTAGTAGATGATAGAGGACTTGAATTCACATAATCAGATCAGGAACTATAATACTGTATCTATCCATACACATACAACCCACTACCATTAGGCCCCAGATCCTAAATATCTCCCAGAACCCATATAGTGAAACTTAGATCCCAACTTTGGAATGTTTCTGCGGAAAATGAATTATTAAAGCCTGACCTTTTTTATTTCATAGCAGGGAAGAGAAAACCAAGTCAATAGACAACAGTTTGGCCTGAGGGCCACTAGGCCCAGGATAAACCATTGGGTTCAGTTCCACCATGCTAACTCGGACCAGCCCACATATGTCCAACTAGAGCACAGAAAAGAATGTCAATCTTGACACCAGTTCTTTAGAAATCCCTGATGCTTTCTTCAACTCCACCTACAGTGGCACCTTGCTTAAGATGACTGTCATAATGAGTTGAAAGGCAGCCTTCATTTCTCAATGTGAGGAATTAAACTCTTGTCAAGGAATGTTCTATATTTAGCCATTACTAAGAACCTAACATGAAACAGTCTGCATGTCTATGTATACACCTTATGTGTGTTGCAATCATTGTTAGCATAAGGTGTATACATTGTTAGGGGAGGAAGTAGACTGAAACAGGCCATAGGCAGGAGAATTTTAAGTGAAGCAGTGGCTTGATCAGCCAAGTTCCAGGACTGCACAGAAGAATCTGGCTCTTAGCACCAACAGGAAAAACTGCTACCTTGTCCCTTCTAGTTCACCTGCCTATAAACCAGTACTTACCATTAGAAATGTCTATTGCCCTTTATTTGGTACCTATTCCAGCCTGCCCTGTGCTTCCCTAAGACACACAACGTTGTGTCTTCCCTGACAACGTTGAAGGGCGTTGTCACCAAGCAAACAGTAGAGGGTATGGTGGTGGTAAGAAACATTCATCCATTTATTGAGTGTGTAGACTTTCCCTTTGATTCTTGAAGGTAGGACACAAAACAGTTTAAGAGATTAAGTAATTTGCCCAAGTTGCACAGCTCCTAAAATGGGGTGCCGGAACGAGAGCCCAAGGCACATGCTTTGAACCACTCTGTGGGGGCATTGGTGGACAGTTAATGGATACCAGTCAAAGACCCCCAACTTTAGGAGTGATCCTAAAGTTAACCAATATTGGAGATACTCTAAAAGGGCAACCAGAAGGCAGGAAAGCACAACCACCATGCAAAACATACCTCTGCTGAAGTGGGATAGGTCCCAGAACACAAAGCTCTTCAGATACAGTATAGCTAGCAAGCCTCAGACAGGTTACCTAGGCCCACACCCTAGCTCTGTCACCCAGTCTATCCCCACACCTACAAGACCCTGGGCAGGAAGACAAATGGAGCTCATACATACACCTTTTGTCTAAATATTGAAAGTTATCAAACTAGCAAACTATTAAGTATATTTCTCCTTCTATCTTGACACATAAATCTGGGTTTGAAATTTGAATGTCAAAGAAGGGGTGTGAAAGAGTGGGCTCCAGCTCATGATGTAATCCTTCTCTTCCTTATCTGCTTGCTCCTCCTCTCCTCAGGGACTCCCACAGTATGAACCCTGACCTTACATATTCATTTCTGTTCCAACCTTTCATACAGAGCTGCCTTGGGCCCACTGATGGGGCCCATGCAAGTGGCACCATCTAGCCAAAGAAAATGGACAAAGAGAAGAGTCTCTGGAGGCAGATTCATGGCTTTGTGTTAGGGATCCTACAGCCGCAGATCCAGTGTGTTCTGGAGAACAGCACAGCACAGGCTCCCCCTTGATCCTGAGGGGAGGGGCTATCAGAGGAGAGCTGGGTCTTCTGAAGCTTGGGGCCCCTCAGTGTGGGTCTAAAGGTGTTGATGCCACCAGTTCCTTACTATGAAACTTTGAGCTTGTTAATTGATCTGTCTGTTTCTTGCTGTCTTCATGTGTAAAATTGAGATAATTACAGCCAGGAGGAACACAGGAATAAGTAGGCTTATTCACCATGGGTAAAGTACCTAGAACAGTACTTGGCAAACAGTAAGTGTTATAGAAATACCAGTAATTAACTGTGACTATTTCTTGGGATTAGTCAAGCATCCTCCAGTTGTTAATAGGCTGTGTGCTGGAAAACATTTCCTGACTGGTGACAAGCAGAGCTATTCCTACAGGCTTAGAGAATTCTGTCTTTAGGCCAGAGGGTGTAATAAGAACAAACTATGGGAGGGGCAGGGGACAGGAGGGAAGAGGAGGAAGAGAGTGGACATTTGCAGCCAATCATTTATAAAGGTACTTTGTCTCTATCATCTATCCCATTTTTAGGTAGGGCCCTATTATGTGGCTTATCCTAGCCTTAAACTCATGAGCCTTCTGCCTCAAGCCTTCCCAGTGCTGGAATTAATAGGCATGAGGCACTACACTTAGCTGGGTAGATATTTTCTAGAACATTGGTGATGAGAGTGCAAGAGAGACAAGACCTGTCTTCTTCCATCTCCCCCTCTCCAGGCAGAGGGGGAAGGTGGTTGGTAAGTGAAGAAATAAATAGAGCAACAGAGATGAGGGGAGAGAACTAAATAAACTGCAAAAATGATTAATGAGGAGAGGTTGGGGACAGGTGGAAAACTACTTTCAATAGGATGGTCAAGGAAGACCCCCTCTGAGGAGGTGACATTAACAATAATTTAAAAAAAAAGATGATAAGCTCTCTCTTGCAAGGACCCTAAGGTGGCATGTGCTTGACATGAGGAACAGAAGGCCAGTGTGGGGTGGAAGTAGTTAACAAGAGAAGAGTGACAGAAAGGAAGAGAGGGACCAAATCAAACAACTGTCAAAATTGAGTATGTCTACAGTTTGGGAATCTTGTTCAAGTTCAAGATTTGATTGAGTGGATCAGAGCCTGGGGTCCTGAATTCTTAACACAAGTCCAAGTAAGGACAACACTACTGATTTGGAAACGTTAAGATCACAGTGTCAATAATATTTGATAATATCAGACATGTGAATCTTGACCTCAGTGTAGTTAGGGCTAAAAGTATAAATTTAGGAACACAGGTCTGAAGGTTTTCACCTCCCAGCATTGGGGCTTGAACTTAGTACCTTGCACATACTAGGCAAGTAATGTACCACTGTACCAGACCTCCCCACCTTTTTTCTCTTTGACATAAGATCTCACTAGGTGTCCTAGGCTGGTCTTGACTTGTAATTCTTTTTCCACAGCCCTCCAAGCAGCTGAGATTACAGCACTATGAGACCTGGCTTGTGGATAGTATTTTCACAGTATACAACTAGATGGGTCTGTTTGAGGAGACAGTGGAGGGACTATGGAAGTGGTCTGGAGCTGAGGCCACCACCCTAACAAGCAGTTTCAGTGGTGTGGTGAGGTCACCACACCTCTGTGCGTGTGAGAAACAAACACAAGGGCAAGGAGGTAGACGCAGTTAGTGAAGATGATTCTGACTCTGTGAGGGAAGGAAGGACATGGGACAATCCCTGGAAGAGGTGACAGGTTCAGCCAGGAACTGTGCTTTTCCAGTTAGAGACAGCATGTTTGTTTGCTGAAAGGGCTGCTCTTGTGGGGCATAGTGTCAGCATCAGGCACAAAGTCCTTGACAGGCCAGGGGCCTGGGAGCCAGCCAGCACACACAGATAGTTGATACTGAGATGCAGGTGCTAGGTGAAGACAACACGCAAGCACAAGACAGCCTGTAGTATGACTGGGGAGGAAAAGTTCCCGGCCCGTGGCCTCTGTTCTGATGCCTTGTGTTAAGGGCACAAAAGAAGAGAAAACGGTTGTAGTGGTTTATTCTAGAGCCTGAGAAGCAGCCCAGTGACAGCATGAAATTGCAGTGCTCTGGGAAGGAGGTGGCAATTGCTGTCTCTCCATTCCCCATGGTTGGGACTGGACCTAGGTCTGCTCATCAGGCATATGACCCGGAGCAACTTTCTTAGCCTCCTGGAGCCTCAGTTTCTTTAGCTTTTTTTCATTTCAATCAGGATTGTTCCTCCAGCTTTTTTTTTTTCAATTCTTTGAGAATTTATTTCAGTTATGGAGTTTGCTGTTGATCGTTGTCTCTTGTATTTTTTATATTAATTTATTTTTTTATTTTTATTTTACATATCGATCCCAGTTCCTTCTCCCTCCCTCTCTCCCACCTTCACACGCACCCCAACCACCCTCCCCTCCCATCACCCCCCCACTCCACTTGTAGTGTGATGCCATCCAGGAGGGGTCATCTAAATCTGTCAAGTCATTTGGAGTAAGGACTATAACTTCTCTCCTGTCTTTAGGTTAAGGGAGTATCCCTCCATGGGAGATGTGCCCTCAAAGTCCTTTTGTGCACTAGGGATACATCCTGGTTCCACTGTCAGAGGTCCCTTAGACTGCCCAGGCCTTCTAGCTGAGACCCATGTTTAGGGGTCTGAGTCAATCCCATGCTGGATTCCCAGCTATCAATCTGGGGGTCCATTAGCTCCCCCTTGTTTAGGTCAGCTGTCTCTATGTGTTTCTGCAGCCTGGTCTTGTCCTCCCTCTCTGCATCTGGATTCCAGTTCGGCCCAGTGTTTAGTTGTGGGTGTTAGCTTCTGTTTCTATCAGCTACTAGATGAGGGCTCCATGATGGTGGATAAGTTAGTCGTTGATCTCATTCATTATCAGGGAAGGACATTTATGGTAGCCTTTCCACTGTTGCTCAAATTGTTAGTTGGGGTCAGTCTTGTAGGTCTCCAGACATTTCTCTAGGTTCAGTTTTTTCTTCAAACCTATAATGGCTCCCTTTTTTATGACCCCCCCTCTCTCTCTCTCTCTCTCTCTCTCTCTCTCTCTCTCTCTCTCTCTCTCTCTCTCTCTCTCTCTCTCTCTCATCTATTCCTCCCCTGACTCTCATCTATTCCTCCCCTGACTCAATCGTGCTAGTCCCACGTGCTTTCCTCTCCTACCCTTCCCTGTGGAAGTCATGGTTCTTTCTGTTCTCTAACACTTGACCATGAAAGGTAGAGCGCCCCCAGAAGGCTGGGGGTGAATGTAGGAACAGGGACCCTGAGGCCACTAGCAGGTTCTACACTGGAAGATCCAAGTCATGGATGTTATCTTCTACCTCCATGCAGTCCCCACTGGGTTTGAGATATACAACTTCTCCCTACTCTGGGAGGTTTATGACAATACAAGGGAGGGGAAACACAGGGCCTGCCTCTGTCTTTCTCCTGATGAATGTCTGCCTTCAGGGTTACCTTACAGATGTGTAAGTCTCTCCATTCAGGGTTCCTGCAAAAGCTTTCTGGTGGGTTGGGCCTTACTGTGCTGGTGGTTTGGGAAAGAACAAACAGCCTTACACCTCTTAAGTAAATATGCTTCACTGTGATCAAACAGAGGTGGGAATTTCCCTTTGGAAAAGAGGAATCAAAGACCTTGAGGAGGGCAAGACAGGGGTCACTGATGAGCTGGGAAGCAACAAGTTCTTATTTCTTCCTACGGCACAACTCTGCCTCTTCCTGTTGGCCCACCTGCTTCCAGGAAGAGGACAGGGACACTGAGTGGTTGCTTGTCAGGACTAAGAGTTTTTCAGGATTAATGGTATCAGAGGCTGCTCCATGATGAAGCTCTGGCAATCTCAAGTCAATTCTGCTTGAAGCCATGTGGAGTTTAGCATTTGGACCTGATAAGAGTACAGAAGAACCAAAGAAAACAATGGCTACTACATTTCTGCCTCCCCCCACCAATGGGGTGTGGAAGACACTTAGAGGGATGGAAGAGAGACAGACTCCTTTAAGTCAGAGAGACACCCAGAAAACAGAGATAAAGGCTAGGGAGAGAGGCAGACCTCCTTAGATCCCTGCCCCGATACTTCTATTATTTATCCATTGTTTTATTTGACACATGTAGGCTGGTTATGGGGTAACCTGATGAGCTCATTAGGTTATTTAGTGTCAAGTTCCCAAAGGGAACTAGAGAAGGACAGATGATCACTGACAGAACCTTTTCCTCTGGAATAAAGTATTTCCGTGAGAATTTTCAAAAAGAAATGAGGAGATGAGGTACTGATAGTATTTGTTTATATTCACAGTGTTCCCTAGAAATGGGTATCAGGGTAGCCTTTAAAAATAACACTTAGGGCTTGGGGTGTTGCTGGCCTAGCATGTATGAGGCCCTGGCTTCAATTCCCATTATACAAGCTTCAGAAAAAAAAAAAAAAAAAAAAAAAAAGGAAGAAAGAAAGAAAAGAAAAAAGTTTGAACATATCCATATAGCTGTGGGTGTATGCATTGGTACAATACTTTAAGAAAGTACTGGTATTGTGAGCAGTTTAGATCAATGAACTTTTGAAGGGAATAAGATACAAATACTAAAAACATGCATAAGTGTTTATAACTGTAAAACACTAGAAGCAAGCATAATATTCAATGCCTAGCAATAACCGAGCATACTGTTAGCCATCCATATGCTGGGATATGATACAGCCACTATAATTAATGCTGTGAGTGCCAGAGCCAGTTCACACTGGTTTCCAAGACCTGGTTTTTTGCAATTATCCAAGTCAGTAGTCAATGGTGTTAATGCCAGTAACATGAAACCAGACGTGGTTGGGGTGTTTACACTGGTGAAACTTAGTAAATACTATCAATCAGAGATCACTCCCATTGCTAAAGAGCAAGCTGTTAAACATTTCCTAAGCTATAGGCATGGTGGCACTCATCTGTAATCCCAGCCTGGACTACATAGCAGTATCCTGCCTCAAAAAAAAAAAAAAAAAAAAAACTAAATTGGGCCTGGAAAGTTGGCTCTTACTGAGGATCTAGATTTAATTCACAACAACCATATGATGGCTAATAACCAGCCATAACCCAAGTTCCAGGGACACACATGGTATACAACAGGCACACGCGGTACACATACATGCATGCAATTAAAATATTCATACACAAAGTAAACACATCTTTTTAAGAACTAAACGATAAAAAGAAAATTCTACCACACAACTGTTTATAGTGCTATGTAAGCAGAATGTGTCTGTTGTCAACAATGTTAAAAATTGGTACAAATAACAATGAAATACTGAAGAAAATACAAATTGAAAAAGAAGATCACCGTGGACAAATTAGTTCATTTAAGGCTCTATTGCTATAGTATTTATCATAGTAATACACATTTTAAGACGTTTAAATTTGGAGATCTGTCTGTCCTACTACAACCAGCTAAGCTCCTAAGGGTTCATCTTATTAAAAGAACTGCAATCTAAGTGTTGGCACATTAAAGAGCTGCATACACACAGTGGAGAGAAGGGAAAGGCTGATTCTGGAGGGGAATCAACTCCGGGGAGAGGAACACTATAGGTGATAAGATGACCCATTTCTACCACAGTTTGAAGGCAGGCTGTTGTGGGCACTGTGTGCAGAGCAGCTAAAACTCTGTAAGAGTTTAGTTCTAGTTTTTCTCTCAGAAAATCAGCAATATTTTCTGGCCTAAAGACCACGAGATAGACTTTAAGGCTCCCAATGCTGTTGGAAAATGAGGAGAGAATCCCAGAAAAGAGTGATCAGACAGGGCTGTTTGAAAGTTCTGTGTATAGGTTCTACCTGCCCCAAATCAGAGTAACTTGAGTAGAAACAAATGGATCTAGGGCTACCACCCAAAAGAAGGTGTCTGTAGTTTATATCTAACCAAATTGACTTGGTTGGTTGGTCAAATGAAAATAAATAAAGCAATCCTACTTGAAAAGGATTACCTAGGGCCTTTTTTAGCACATAATTTGCAATGCCAGGGATAACCCAAAATTATCTGGGTAGAAAGACCCAGACCAAAAGGAGCAGGAGGAAGGATGGGGAAATTACGAGACATACAAAGAACTAGCAAACACAACCATTTTCAATGGAAAGCAATCACACAACGGCCCAGCTGATGGAATCATACCATACCAAAGCACCTAATGGCTTCCAGCTCCTTCAGTACCACAATGACCTGTTGCACATTTCAGAGTCCATGATAACACCCTCAACTTCTCCAGCTCATGGGCTTCCCTCTCCTAGGTACATTCTCCTTATAGCCCTGCAATTTCGATAACTCTGTGTCTCCCTCCTCCCACCTCTCTCTGCTCTCCAAGCTCTCCATATATATATATATATATCCTGCTTCCCTTATGACTAGGTCCAGTCTGCTGGCCATGTTCTTTTGACTACCTTCTCTTTTCTCTGGACTCTTCCAGCTGCCTCTGACTGTTCCTTCTCTCATATCTACAATAAAAACTTCCCCCTTACCCATGCTATGCCATCCATTTATAGGCATGGTGCCAAAACCTGGGAGGGACATAAATGGGTCCCTCCAAAGTCCTATCCAAAGTACCTGGCCTCTTCTAACCAAACCAAGACATATCCCTGCTTCAAATGGTGCAAAGGTAAAAGCTTGCTGTGGATGAAAAGGCAGAAGTCAGATGTGATGATAATCATGTCCAGCTCAACAAACCATGAGAAGGGGACCTTGAGTTGAAGAACTGCCTCCTCAGGTTAGCCAGCAGGCGTGTCTGCAGGGCATTTTCTTGATTTGTAACTGATGTAGAAGAGCACAGCCCTCTGTAGAAGGTACCAGGTGGCCCTGGGTTGTGCAAGAAAGGCAGCTGGCCGAGAATGAGGGAGTCACTAAGCAGTATTGAAATCCTGCATCGGCTTCCCTTGGTGATGGGCTGTAACCTATAAACTGAAATAAAAGCTTTTCTCCCTTTAAGTTTGCTTTTTTCCACAGTGTTTTATCACAGCACCAAAGAAGCAAACCAAAGCACTAGACATGGTGGCATGTTTTGCAATTCCCAAGTACTTGGGAGTTTGAGATTGGGATTATAATTTTGAGTCTAGCCTGGGCTACACAGTGAGCACTTGTCTCAAAGAACAACCACCACCAACTTTAATGAGTGAAAAGGCAGGGAATCGCAAAGGGAAAACAGAAATAATTTTTTAAATAAATGGAAATTCTAGAGCTAAAAATTGTATTATCTATAATAACATTAAAAGTATAATATCAGTTGAGCATGTTGGCACATGCCTTTAATCCCAGCACTCAGGAGGTAGAGGCAGGCAGATTTCTGTGAGTTTTATGTCAGCCTGATCTACAAAGAGAGTTCCAGGACAGCCAGGACAGAGAAACCCTGTCTCAAAAAACAAAAAGTATAATATCTGAAACATATTATGAAATGAGCCTAGTAGACTGGAAATAACTGATGAAATAGAAATTAATCTAAGAACATGAAAACAAAATTTGAAAAGCAAAAAAGAATTTCAAAGATTTGGGGGGTGGAACATGGAAGGGGATGAAATGGGTGTGGGGCAGACATAGGAGATGAGAAGAATGGGGTGGGGGTTGGGCAACATTCTTCCAAACACAAGATCCCAATGACAAGCCAGAATTCAATTTCACCAATGTTCAGCCTGAGGGAACCAGAGAGCGTACTCGGGTTACTTACAGAGCAATGTCTGAGGACTCAGGCACATAGGTGACCTTATAGCAGCCACCCTGGAAAATCTGGACCCCAGGGCTGCTGGCTGTGGCTAGAGGGAGACTCCTTCCCTACCCCTTCCTAACCTATACTCTAGCCCCTCCCAGAGACCTAGAGAGCATATGCAATTAAGGAAGAACTACTTACACCTGGTTGGCAGGGGCACTGGATACTCAGGTGAAGGTTCCATGACTCTTCCTCCTCTTTCTGAAAGGGGATCAAAAGTCCCAGCTGTGACAGTTTCTGATCAGGCCCAGCTGAATTGAAGATGGCAGTAGCTTGGCTCAGATGATAGTCCTATAAATAAACACACTTATAGTTAAAATAACAGGAGAAATGAAAGATAAAAATTGAGCAATCAGGGCTGCCTAACTATGATGGAAGACACATGTTTTTGGCACTGGGGACTGGATCCATGGAGTTTCACATAGTAAGCAAAAGTTCTAACCACTGAGTGTCTTAGGAAGAATAAATATGAAGAAAACTGCTTCTGGGCACATCACACTCAAACTGTTTTGCTTTTTAAGGTCAAACTCACAAAGCAAAACAACCAATTATACACAAAGAATAAGCTAAGAATGTCAGTATGGTATGAATGACTGCTAGCTTCTCATCCATAGTCACAAAAATGTCTTTAAAAAACTGAAAGAAAAATAACTATCAATTTTGTAGCTCATGAAAATATGCTTCAAAAATAAATGCAAATAGGGCTGGAGAGATGGCTCAGCAGGTAAAAGTGCTTTGCCACCAAGGCTGGTGACATAAGAGTGATCCCCAGGCCCTACATGGTGAAAGGAGAGTACTCATTCCTGTAAGTTGTCCTTCGACCTCCACACATGCCACACCCACCACTCACAAAATAAATGTAATAAAAATAAGGGCAAATAGCGATAATTTTAGAAAAACATTGTTTCTTTTTGTCTCATTTTTGTGTAGCCCTGGCTGTCCTAGATTATGAAGACCAGGCTGGCCTTAAACTCACAGAGATCCACTTGCCTCTGCCTCCCAAGTGCTGGGGCTAAAAGTGTGCCCACTACCAGCACCCAGCTAGTGTAAGTTTCTTTAATGGTTAAGGTCTTGCTCACACTAAAAGAAACTGTGGGCAAACTGACACTCAGATCTTCAGGAAGAATAAAGGCGGTAGAGATAGTTAAGACCTACACAAACAGGGTATGTTTGTTTATTTTTGGGCTTTTCAAGACAAGGTTTCTCTGTGTAGCTCTGGCTGTCCTGGAACTCACTCTGTAGACCAGGCTGGCCTCAAACTCAGAGATCCCCCTGCCTCTGCCTCCCAAGTGCTGGGATTAAATGTGTGCCCCACCAGCGCCTGGTGAAAGCATTTATTGTTGTTCTTAATTTTGTAAAAGCATATGTGACTACTTGAACAAAAAGTAACATGTTTGTGGGTTTTATAATATAAACAAGAATAACTGATATATCAGGCAACTATATGGCAAAAGAGGAAAACTTGTTCTGTGAGGGGCAAAGCAGTAGTGTGAATGGTTTGAATTCAAAGGCCACTCTGCCACTGCTGGGGCAAGAGCAGCCATGAACAGAACATTTGTGAGTGGGCACAGCTGTGCTCCAGTAGAATCTTCTGGACAAAAACAGGCAGCGGGCAGGATTCAGCAAGCTTGACAGGTCCCCAGTATCCCACCTCCACTCCCTAACCTCCCTACCCACCCCCCCATCCCTTTACCACCCTACCCTGGTATAAAGAACAGAGCCTTGGAGCTGCAGATGGAGTCATATTGTCTCTGTGCATTATGGGAAGCACACACCTAACTACGAGCAAACTGAAGTATTAGTTCCTCTGAAAAGTCTCATTACCGACATTTTCACAGATAGTTCTTTGTGGGGAAGGGAAGCATCTACTCACTAAATGCTACTAGCCCCACTCTTCTGGCTCTCAGCCAAGAGTATTTCCAAACATCACCAGCTGTACCTTGCCACCACATTAAAAACCAATGCTTTAAGCAGCTACTAAAAAAACCGAAGGAGGCCAGGCAGGTGTCTCATACTTGAATCACAGCACTCAGGAGTCTGAGGTGGGATTCCAGGCCAGCTAGGGCTACACAGGGACCTTGTCTCACACTTCATACTCTCTATCAGTTGTCCTCTTCTGTCCTAGGCACCACACTCCTTTCATATTTCCTCATTGATCCTAGCAGCCTTTTAATGGTGGCCCTCGCCTGCTTTGATCTGCACAGTACCTGATCTTTCTCACTGATAACCATTTTCACTTTTCTTTGCCAAACTGTCCTTTAAGTGGTTTGGGTTGTGCTGTCAATTACAAGTGCTACTGCCCAAGGAAACAGACACATTGTCTGGAGTGAGCAAACCATGACTCCCTGTGTCCCTGATTAAACTGATTGATCTAGACACAGCCCAGGGCTAGTCAGAGTTTTCCCACAGTGCATTTCTAAACAGGGTTAGGAGAGAAATTCTGTCTTTTCTTCCTGATCTTAGTTGAAAACATCCAAACTTGAGTTCTAACCTTTGGAAGCAGCCAGACTTACTGAAAGGCTCAGGCCTGATCCCCCGGGTCTTCTCATCAATAAATACCATAAGTCTAGAAAACAGTCATGCTAGAATCCTTCAGATAGTCTCCACAAGAAATCTTGAACTTGCTTCATTCTAATCCTAAAGATGAGGCAAAAGCTTGTAGCAATCCATCTTGGGCCCCTTCCTTCCTTCCTATGAGTCTGAAACTGCATGAACAGCTTTCTTTAAAAAAATTAACCAACTTAGATAAGGGTGTATGTATAAATATGGTCAAAACACACTTTACAAAACTCTTAGAGAATTTATAAAAAATAACCTCACTTTAAAAATTAAACTGTAGAAAATCAAATTAATGCATATAGTACAATCACAAACAGAAACTTATCAGGCTTGAAAATATATATATATATACATATGTATATATATATATATATATGTATATATATATATATGTATATATATATATAATTTTTAAAAACAGACAAGTTGAGGGCCAGCAAGATGGCTCAGTGGGTGAAGGTGCATGCTGCCAAGTCTTATGACCTGAGTTTGATCCTTGGGACCTACCTGATAGAAGGAGGGAACCAACTCCTGCAAGTTGTCCTGTGGTATAAACATTGCCAAAACAAAACAAAACAAATAAACAAAGCAGACAAGTTGAGCCAAGTGCAATGTGACACAAGTTCAAGGCCAGTTTGAATACCTCAAAATCATCAACTTAAAAATAACAAAAATGAAAAATAGGACAAGCTGGTTCTAAAACTCATACAGAAATAAAAGAGCTAGACTAACCAAAAGAGCCTGGAAGAGAGAAGGGACTGGAAGTAGGGGATGTCCATCAGGTCATGTGAAAATTACTGTAGCACATCTCCTCAGAAGACAGCGGTTTCCTCTACCCAACAATTCCACCCCATATATACACTGGACAGAACTGAAGTACATGATCTTACACATGTTTATAAACCACACCTGGCCATGCGCCCTCTGATTCCAGTTCCAGTACTTAGGAGGCTGAAGTGTGAGAATTAGAAGGCAGCCTGGGCTACATGGTAAGTCTGAGGCAAGCTTGGGACACATGAAGCCTTATCTCAAAATACAAAACAGAAATTCTTGTACATGAATGTTCCTAGCACCATGTTCATAATAGCCAGAAGATAGAGACAACCTGAATGTCCACTAATGGATAAGTAAAATATATTCACTCCAAACAATACTACATGGCTATATAAAGGGTGAATAAATAGACCTTAAGATAACTGAGCTAAGAGGCTCCAAACTTAACACCCACATGATCTACGATTCTATTTATATGAAACAGTCATATCCATTGAGGCAGAAATTAGTAGTTTTCCAGGGACTGAGAGGGAGGGTTTGCAGAAGTGACTGCAAACAGATGGGGTTCTTTTGGGGACCATCAAAATGTTCTGGAATAGTGATGGAGGTTGCACAATTGTTGTGAATATGCTAAAAAAATAATTATATACTTAAAATGGATGGAATTATGGCAAATGAATTTTATCTCAATTTCAGAAGTCTATATATTCTCATTGTCATAAGCATGACAGCACAATGGTTCAGGACCCATCAGGATAGCTTAGTGGATAAAGGCACTTGCTGAGAAAGCCTGATGACATGAATTTGACCCCCAGAACACATGTAAAGGTAGAAAGAGAGAACTGACTCCACAAAGCTATCCTCTGACCTCTACAACAGCCATGGTATGAAAATCAACTCCACCCCCGCGCACACACACACACTTTAAAATGGTTCAGAAATAGATCTATACATGGCAATTTTTTTTAAACAAATCTGTCAATTTAGATACGAAAAGATGATCTTTTATAGTTCCAGGAAAGCCAAAGACATTCTGTCTTGAAAAAGAAAGCAAAGATAGCCTTTTCAACAAATACTGCTAATAAAACTGGTATTTTTAATGGGGAAGAAATGAACTCTGACCTCCAGCTTCCAACATAAAAATTAACCTAAAATGGATACGAGACATAAATGTAAAAATTAAAACCATAAAAGTGCTAGAAAAGAACATACATAAGAAAATATTTATGGGATTAGGGTAGACAACAACTTCTTAGGACTAATCTGGTAGATTAGACTTCATAGGATGTTTAAAACTTCTCACTGAAGACATATCCTAAGAAAGTTCATGGGCTATTAACCAAAAGATGCTTTGAGTTTGTCAAGGACTTGCATTCAGCAATTTAGAAAAGTAGAACTTCTCTATGCTAGTAATAAGACAGTCTAAATTTTATAGGAGAAAAAAATCAATGGACAGTTTACAAAGAGGAAAAAACCCTCAAGAACAGTCATGAAAAAGATGGGCTAGAAAGAAAATTGTATCAGATCTCCTATTGTTCAAGAATTTGTGTTTTCTAGACCCGTTTCTACAACCTGGAAAGACCCAAGTTTAGGGATTCTAAGTTAGGCATTGCTTTCCTTATGCCCTGCCCTCCTCTAACCTGTCCCTTGCCTTGAAAGCTGGTTCCTGCGAACTATATAACACCCTCCCTGCTTCCCATTGGCATTTCCAATGGGAAATACTGGCCACAGCGCACAAGACTGGAGAAGAAAGAGTTGGAAGTTATACTTTCCTGGAGATTCTCCACTCTCCAGCTTCCTCATATTTCTAGCCACAGTGACATTTTGTGGCTACAATTCCAGTTGGGTAACCTCTCTTGCTGGACTCAAGCCCTTGTTAGTTTTCCTCAGTTAGTACCCTCCTTCTTCCCACTCTGGAGTTTAGGAGTGCTAAAAGGACTTAGCTGTAGCTGGTCTTTAAGTTAGTCCTCTCTGCAGGCACATGCCTCGGTAAACAGTCTTCTAGGAATACTGTCAAGTGACTGGATTAGAACTAGCTAGGCGGCTCAGTACTGGGTATATGTAGGGGCCACAGAGGTTTAAGGGAGAAGACCCATCCTGATGTAGGGAACATCATCTCACAGGATGGGGTCCTTGACTGAATGAATAAAAAAGTGGGAGGGAGGGAAGTAGACATGAACATGCATTTCTCTCTACTTCCTGACTGAAGATAATGTGACCTCCCTCTGCCTAAATCTTCTGTTGCCACATCTTCCAGTCATAACTATATCCTCTAAAACCATGAGCCACAATAACCCCTTCCTCTCTTAGTGTTGTCAATTATTTTATCACTGCAATAAGAAACCAATGCAGTAGGTTTTAAATGTGCCTTCTCTTTCCTGCCGTAGATTCTGCTTCGTTTGAGAATTCTAATTGCCCCCAGCTGTGGTTTGGATATAGTTTGAGTATATATATCCCAATGTGTCCTGTGTTTAAATCTAATACCTACTGTGAGGTATTAAGAGGATTAAAACTTAGCCTGCTATGGTGGGTGGCATATGCCTGTATCATCAACCACTCAGAAGGCCAAAGCAGAGGAGTAAGAGTTCAAGGCCCAGCTGGACTTAGTGAGACAAAATAAGAGCAAGTGGCAACAATCTGACTGTGACACTCAAAGGTGAGGCCTTTGAGAAGTGATGTGGATGAGATGAGGTCATCAGAGTGGAGCCATAATTGAACTCCGGGTTTGCACTAGGGAGAAGAGTGTGGTGGTGACTGCCTATAATCTCAGTACCCAAGGGAGGGGAGAGCCAGAAGCAGGAGGCTCTCTACACAGTTAAGGATAAAGTCTTCAAAAATCAAGGGCTTGGTTTCAGCCCTGCATGAGAGCACTCAATTGCAAGGTCCTGTACTCCTCAGCACCTGGAAACCTGAGGGAAATGAGACAAGATACACAGTCCTGTCTCATAGGGTATTCTGCCAGCAGGAAGGCCTTCAGAACCCTCAAAATAAAATACCTTCCTTTTAGAATCTACTCAGCATGTGGTATTGTGCTACTGGCAAAAGAAAAGGAACTCATGAACACCACAAATTTGTCTGGAGCATTTAGGGGCAAGTTTAAAGGGGCAAACATGTGTTTCTCTTCTGTTGCTGGCATTTCTTCCTAGTGCACACGCCCCTCAGATGCTTCCTGCAGATGAGTAAGTAGATAGTCATCTAATGCTGTTACCTGGTGACATGTTTTACCAAACACTCCTCTATTGCTCACCATAATTATCTGTGTCTGTGGATAAGCTGCATTCCTCTTACCATCTATCTCATTAGATCCCCAAATTCCCTCTTTAATTCCTGCATAATACAGGAATGACTCATAGGTAGGAAAGTCAACACAGTCCCTTGTTAGTTTCAACTGTAAAATGGGACCATATCAACCTCACAGTTAGAAAGAGGACCAAATGAGTAATAGAGGTAGTGCTTTGTATGGCAGATACAAAATGTATATCTAATGTTGTCTGTATCCTCAGCTGAGTCAACTCAGCCCATTTTACTAGGATTTGTAAAGAGGGAGAAAAGGGGAATTTATACCCCCCCCCTGCCAATTCTCAATTGTGTCCGCAGCATCCCATCCACTCTCTACTTCTCATTAATGAGAGATTCCCTTTTCTGTCACTTTTTCATCCTAGGAAGCACAATAAGGTCAGACTGTGACATATTTATTTGGGGGGAGGGGTACCATGGAGAAGGAGTGGAGGTCAGTGGGCAACTTGTAGAAAGCTGGGTCTCTCGTGACACCACGTCAAGGAACCAGGCATCAAACTCAGGTAGGCAGGCTTGACAGCAAGCACCTTCACCAGCTGCGGTTAGACTTGTGGTTCCTATTTTCTGCTAACTCTGGACCAACAGTTCCTAAGAAGTCCCAGAGACCACAGAAAGTAGGAACTACTCTAGGTCACTCTGGGCTTGGTGTCATCTGCCTAAGCTTTCTCTCAAAAATGAATGAGGGCTTCCAAGATTAAAAAATTGAAACTTCAGACATTATAACCCCCAGTTCTAATCTTTTTGGCCTCTGCCAAGAACCGTTCTCTACTTTATTCAGATACTTTGTATTCTTTCCCATTTCTGATTCTCTAAGATATGGAAACATGCCAATCTTTGTGTATTTCTCTTTCCTTTCTTTCCCAGGCACAAAGTCTCCACACAAAGTGTCTTTAAGGCCTCTGGAAGCTAACTACACACCTTTAATGGTAGTCATTGAAGGCACATTTCACTGGCACCTGACCTAGCAGCTACAGTACTTTCAATCCCTGGAATCCAAAGTTTCTAGGAGACATCTTAAGACCAGTAGCCACTAGGATGGAGAGAAGTGGGGTCACAAACACCAAGCAGGACTGAATCCCAGGGAAGAATGCCTAGCACACTGAACTGCTTACGGTTAGAGAGAAGCTAACCTCTTAGTTGGTGAGGTAATTTCCTTATGAGTTTTAAATATTAGGCAGAGAGAATATAAATACTTGAAGATAGCAAAAGCCCCAACTGTTGAACCTCTGCCTGGAAAGGTCTTATCAGAGATTGTCACCAAGGTCCCTCCCAAACATCATTCCAATCTGTGGTTGAAGTGTTTCCTCATAAGAACTTCCTTAAGAGCTGGAGACTTGGCTCAGCGGTAAGGAGCACAGGCTGTTCTTGCAGAGAGCCCGGAATCAATTCCCAGCACCCACATGGCAGCTCAAAACTGTCTGTAATTCTAGTTCCAGGGAATCCAACACCCTCATATAGACATATATGCAGGCAAAACACCAATGCACATAAAAACAAACAAACAAACAAAAAAAACTTCCTTAAAATTGGGTCACCCCAAGCCCAACCCTGGGGCTGCCTTCTTTCAGCCTCATTTCCACGAAGCAAGAAGCCCATGTACACCAGGGGTGGGGTGGTCTACAGCAAGAGTTCCAGGGCAGCCAGGACTACATAATATAGAATCTTATCTCAACAAAACAAAACAAAACAATCCATGTGCGCCACTCACAGCAGCTGCTTCTTACTGACTCAAAAATTATGGTTTGCATACTTGAGAACCTAAAACATCATCTTTATAGCAATAGGCCAATACTAGGCACATGGCCTTTCCCAAGGTCTCTCGTTCTGCAGAGTTGAGGCTGTTTGTAGATAGTATGAAGCTCAATATACAAAGAAGGCTGTTACAACTGTGTACTCACAGTGGAACACAGCAGTGCAAACAGCGAAAAGAGGGCCAGGAACCAGTTACCCCCAAAGCCAACACATTCCAGCATACATCTTGGGGGAGTTCAAGAACTCCAGAGAAAAAAATTGGCCTTCCAGATTATTATGATACCTGTCTAGGTAAAAGGGTAGGAATTCTATAAAAACAATTTGGTTGTTTTGTTTTCTGAGACACTGTTGGCCTGGCACTATTGTCCCACTTCAGCCTGCAGAATAGCTAGGTCTGTAGGCATGCCTCATCCCACTCAAATGTCGGTTGACATTTTTAAGTATCCTATATTTGCTCTTCAATAGTATTATTGACTCAGTCACTGCAAATACTAAAATGTACCTGTCCCTGACCACTGTCTAGAAGAGCACCTCCTTTGTCACTCTATTGTAACCCTATTTCCCCTAGTATTTGTCACCAGTCAATCTACATTTACTTGTGTGTCACCCTTTAGACCCAATGTAAGATCCACACCCCTCAGTCTTTTATTGCTTTATTCTTAATATGGGGTGCATGACTGGCACCAAGACACCACTCCATTTCTGCTGAAAAAAATGAGTAACAAATCTCAAGAGCTCCCTAAGGAGTCACAGGGAAGGCCTAACACACACACACACACACACACACACACACACACACACACACACACACACGAGGTCAGTGTCCTCTGAGGACCACCTACTCCCTTCATGGTATCTCACAAGACGCTTCAGGGAGATCCAGGGTCTGGGGTTGTGAGGAGCCGCCCCCTGGTGGAATCCACCCAACAACCTCGAAGGTGGTGGGATGTGAAAGCTAACGAAACTCTGCTTCCACGGCAAGGGAGCCCAGCTGACTGTGCTAAGGGCAATCTTGGCCAAGGGTAGAAAGCCCTCAAGCACTAGCTCCCTAGACTGAACGGCCACTGGCCTCTCGAGGCCTGCGTACTTCTGGCTCCTGTGGGCCTTGACAATCACAGTCTCCTACCTCGCGGCTCTTTTCTCCCACCTACTTCGAATTCCCACTGTCAAAACTGCGTGAGGGAGCCCCTGGAACTTTCCAGGAACAAGGTAAACCAGTAACGACCATTCCAACGGACTTCGGATACGGGGGCCGAGAGTGCCCAAACGCCGCCCCGGCCCCCTCAGCGACCAGAGCCGCGGCATGAGGCTCTCTGCAGCCATTTGCGGACCTGGCTCCGGAGACCAGAGCGGTGGGAGCGGAGCGGGACAGGCCGGCACCGAACCCCCCCCCACACCCCCACCCCGGTGCGCCGACCTCCACCGGGACCCGCGCTGGCGGCAGCTCACGCGCAGACTCTCAGGGCCCGCGGCCGGCAGGGGCGGCCCCGGAGGCGGCGCCGGCCTGGGGGCGGGGCCTCGTAGCTCCTCCTCCTCGCGGGTGGAGACCGCGGGATCGCGTCGGCCTCCCGGTACCGACTAGTCACAAACTTGGGCGAGGTGGATGTTCCAGCCGCCTAGGATGAGGAGGTGCGGCCGCCACTCGGGGTCGCCGTCGCAGATGCTACTGCTTCTGCTCGCGCCGCTGCTGCTCGCGGTGCCCGGCGCTGGCGCTGGCGCGGCCCACCTCTCGGTTCTCTACTCGTCCTCAGATCCGCTGACGCTGCTGGATGCGAACACGGTGCGCTCTACAGTGCTGGGCTCCAGTAGCGCCTGGGTGGTGGAGTTCTTCGCCTCCTGGTGTGGCCACTGCATCGCCTTCGCCCCGACGTGGAGGGAGCTAGCCAACGACGTGCAGGGTGAGAAGCGGAGGCCTCCCCCGCTAGCCTGTCCCCTCCCCTCGCTGCTTCCTTGGCCCATCGCAGTCCCTCCTCTCCCCCAATTCCTAGCCTTCAAGTTCTCCTGGATACCCTTGCACCCCCCAGTCCTGTGCTTCTGGCTCATCCTCTAAACTGAGAGGGGTTTCCTTGTTCCCTGTGCTCTCTCCCCTGGGGCTTTCTCCAGTCCAGCTCTGTGGCAGTACCCTTCCTTGTCCAGGGACCTCTTCTGGCCAACTTCCCTAGATGTGGTGGTGGACAAAAGACAGTTGACATTCATTCTACCACCTCCACCACCTTTCCTGATCTCGTGGCTAGATACATAGTTGGCCCACACATTGCCTTTCTCATTCCTGTCTTTGAGTTGGATGCTTTCCTGTTTGCCTATTTCCAAACCAAGTGCTGCCTCTAGCTCCTTAGTTTTCTGTCCACATCTTTATTTCTCTTCCCCTGGGGTCTGGGCTCACTTAGACCTTAACCTTTAACCCCACAAAACCAAACTAAACGTAGCCCTGTGGTATGTAGTTGGCCCTTGCGCCTTGCTCCAGTCACTGTCCTGGACATTAAGACCACGTTTCTTTGATTCTAAATTACCAATTGTGGGCCCGCTATTTATTTAATTACAGCCTAAGGGGCAGCAGGATAAGAAAACCACAGAATGTATAGAGATTTGTAAGGTGTGCTGTTTTGTAGCAATTTTAAAATATTTAAAAACTTAAGACTTAGAGCTGGGGGGACATGGTAATTAATAATGGTGATTATATATGCTGAGTGCTTAACTAGGAAGCCCCCTGTTCTGCAGACGGGACAGAATTTCCTCTCTGCAGCTTAAAGATCAGTGATGTAGCATCCCTCTTCCTAACTCAAGCCATGGGTGTTTGGGGGGCAGGAGTGGCATGGTGATGGGGACTGGTTTCTGCTTTTGCTGCTTCTCTGTGAAGTGTTCCCCGCTTTGTGGTGCCAGGTAGGGCAGCAGCCAAGCTCTTAACATGAAGCAACGGTGTGCAAATAGTGCTCTTGTCCATCCATGTACTTAGTCTCCCTCTCCTCTGAGCAGCTAGCAAAGCGGTCACTGAAGTGGCCACATGGAACGAGTGTGTAGTTTTCGAAAATAATTTTTAACAGCACTTACAAGCTTTTTGCCCCTACATCCAAATTATACTTGCCCACATGCCTCTCTGGTCCTATCATCCACATGAGCAGTCCTTAACACTATTTTAATGACGTCAACACATCTTGTCAGGGCAGGAGGGATAAAGAATGCAGACTATGGGACTGAAACACTGAGGGGAGGTTATATCAGGACAACATGGGCCCAAACACCATAAAACTCCCCAACTGGTCTCTAAGTTGAGTCTGTAAGAGGTCTCTAATGGCAGTATATAGACTCATTCTAGAAGATTCTTGTATTTTCAGCATGCTGAAGGGAAAGATTAGCTTCCAGCTGACTCACATGTTTGGCCTCTTGCAACCCAGAGTTTTCCTATGAGTTGCTTATGCACGTACTGATGCAGCCTGTTTCTGTATGAGGATTGCCATTTCCAAAAAGGGTCTTGCATGAGGGGACAGCCCTTCTCTGAAAAGAAAAGCAAAATCAAATCTTAACTTCTGGAAGGAGAAATGGGGACACCAAAGTCTATGGAGAAAATCAGGGGAAAATGGGAGGTGGGAGATCTCAATGGAAACTGGGGGTCTCTTTTTGGCCATGGGGTGGGGGTGGGGTGAGTCCCTCCTTTATTAACATTGTCTATGTGGAGAGAAGACTCTGGAGTTGGCCTGTGTCAGTGAGGAGTATCTACCACTGGAACCTACAGGGGAGTTCCCTGCTGAGAAGCTGGGACTATCACATTTCTGTGTTCTGAGATTCCTTGAGGAAGTATGGTTGTGGGCTGGCAGATGGCTGTGCTCAAACCACTCTGAGTCATGACATTGTAGTAAACTGCCCTGTGCTGCTACTGGTGTCTAGAACAGGAACAGAGAGAGTGGATGGAAGATCATGGGAGTTGGGGAGACATTTCATAACCCTGGCCAGCTGGCTTTAAGGATTCAATGTGACTGGATAGGGCTCATTTCTTGGTGAGTTGGATGGCACAGTCTCCGGGAAGTCACTGCCCTAGGACAGAACACTTGTTCCTGGAGGGCTTGTTCACCCCTTTCTATTCCAGAGCAGATCCTGTTGTCTCACCATATGTTTGAGAAAATGATTAGGCCCAATTGGGACCTTCATTACTCTTCACTGGCTAATCATTCAGCAAATATTTGTTGAGTGACAAAGCATTGGTTACATGGCAGCTGGGGCAGTGACCTACACATAGCTGGAAAATGAGCAGCCGTATGAAGCTGTGTTTGAAAAAGACAGGAGTGGTTCATCTATTTCTTATGGTGGGAATTCAAATAAGGGGACAGCCACAGAAAGGTAATTTAGTTGCCACGGCCTTCTTTCAGGCAGTTGTTACACACTTGTCTTATGCCAACTCTTTGCTAAGGGCTTTTCATCTTCACCTGGGAAAACTGAAGGGAAATGCCTTTTTCCACACCCTCCATTTATTTTGGCTCTTGATTATGAAGGTACAAGTTCAAGACAGGGTAGCTCATTGTGTTGGGCCTTTGGCAAGGGTAGTACATTACGACACAAGTGCATGTCAGAGTGAGTGTTCACAGTTTGAGCCAGGAAACAGAGCAAAAACATGTCCTTTAAAAAAGAAAATCAACAGGTATGATTATAAAAATACTGGCAGAAGGTACTTTTCCTTAAAGATTTGTTTGTTTTTATGTGTGTTTCACCTGCATGTATGTCAATTCAACACATGTGTCACTGGTACCTGCAGAGGCCAAAAGGGACATTGGGTCCTCTGGGACATATTTTCAGGTGGTTGTGAGTTGCCATTGTCAGCACTAGAAAGCAAACCCAGCTCCTCTTCAAGAACAGCAAGAGCTCTCAACCCCTGAGCCATCTCTCCAGCTCCTGTGGGGTTCTTGCCTTGGCGGTGTCTGACTTCACAGCCTGGGCAGGAGGAGAGGTAGCTGCAGGAAGTCGTGCTCTCCCTGTAGGAAAGCAGCACATACGGAACTGACCAAGGTTTGTGAGGCACTCAGAGTTGGACTTCGTGATCAGAGTTGGCTTTGCCTTTCTTTCCTTTTGAGAGCATGGATGACATCTTGTATTTGTGTCTCTGTGATGCCTACCACAGAGTATGGTGTAGCATGGGAGCACATTCACGACAGCCAAAGCCTCTCAGGGTCCCAAATGTTGGTATGAACAAGAACACTTTGTGTTGGGGCTGCAAAGGGCAGCAGAGGCCATCAGTCCTGGCCTTCCAACCCAGGAGGAGCTGAGAGTCTGAGAGGAGGCATGTGGAGCATACTTGTATTGGTCACTAGGCTCATTCTTCTGCCACCGGGTTCAGGGCCTTATTGCACTAAGCAGCTGAGGTGACTCTGCCCAGGACTCCAGGAGATACATGTGTAAGGGCACAGTTAAATTCCCACCAGAGGTTTTCCCCTCACCCATCATTGCAAAATGTATACCTCGATTGCCTTTCTTGCCATCCTTCCTGCCCACTGTCCATTTACTGTGTTACTACTAGAGAAACTATTCTGCCCAAGTCTAAATGAAGATGGAAATGCTTATATCTTAATTGACTTTTATTTGTGATTCTAGAAACCTGTTATGAATTGATGAGCTCAGTTGAGGGTGTGGCTTTACTGACAAAAGGGCTAAAGACAAGAGAACACAGAAAACAAATAAGCAAAATGTATTGGTCATTTCATAGTTACTTCCTTGTAAGCTTTACAGCAGTGGTTCTTAACCATCCTAGTGCTGCAACCCTTTAATACAATTCCTCATGTCTGGTGATCTCCAACCATACAATTATTTCATTGCTACTTTGTAAGTGTACTTATGCTGGTTATGAATTGCAATGTAAATATCTAATGTGCAGAATATCTGATATGTGACCCCCAAAGGGGTCATGGCCCACAGGTTGAGAACTACTGCCTTAGAGAGACTTCATTACAATGCTGGCTAAAGCTGGTCTTGTGTGGATGTGGTGGTTATCTATCTCTCTTGCTCTCTTGGGAAGTCAGATAACTTGTTTTCAATTTAGTGGCTTAGAACTTCAGCGTGAGTTGACTCTATCTCACTTGATCTATTGACCCCGGTACATTAGCTCAGTCCAAACCAGTGGGCTCCTGGAAATGATATTTAATGCACTAGAACCATAAATAGCCAGGTCTGCATTGTCTGGTGTATAGTGCAAACCATAGCTGTATGTGTCATTGTTGCTCTTTAGGGTATGGACATCAAGACACCTGAAAAACATCCTTGGTCAGAACTTAACCAGCATCTAATTGGCCCCAGCTCCTACCTCCACCACCCCTTGAGATTGAAGCAGGTCAGAAAAGGTTCTGGTTTTATTTCATAGAGCACACATAATCAAAGTTTAAAGAAAGCAAAGCAAGTTGGTAAAGCATGCCTTTAACCCCGGCACTTGGGAGGAAGGGACACTCAGATCCCTGAGTTAGAGGCCAGCCAAGGCTACATAGTGAGACTCTGTCTCCAAAGGGGAAGGAGGTGCAAAAGCAAACCAACCCAAGTATCATCTTCTCTCTTTTCCTCCACTACTGACCTGCATCCTTGTCCTTCCTGCATCCCTGTTGGAAAACCAATATAGAATCTGTCTGGTCTGGTCTGAATCCTTCTGGAATTAGTTCCAAGGCTCAAATCCTGGGTTCAGATCTTACATTTCTCATTAATTAGTTTACCATGTCTTGGGCATGGTTATCAGATATTTTTTATAGTTACAGAAATCAGATTTGGAGATAAATGCCTTAGTACTTCCTCACCGGCTTGTTGAGAGCACTGAACTAGATAATTAAGCACACAATAAACTCACTACATGTGCCAATAGCACAATCCTCTAAGTAAGGCTGAAGCCCAGGTTGCTACCAGTTATAGAGAATATTTAACTAGATGGCACAACTATTTCTGCCATTTCTTTTTAAGAGAAGGCTATAATTGGAGCAAGATCATATATATGAAAGTAATGCCCTGACCCTGTATAGTGTAGAGAGGAACAAGTGAGTTTGTCAAGTCTCACAGGCCTCTCAACGTGGGAAGCTTCTGAGCCCATCTTCATTTGCAGATAAGGGGGTGTGATGGCCACATCAAATAGTGGCAGTGGGGTGTGAAGACACAGAATGTCCCGTCCTTTCCTCTTCCTATGTGGTATGTACCGATAATTCTTAAGGATAGCTGCCCTTTCCTGTAAGTCCCTGCAGAACTAAGTTCTGCCCTAGAGGTAGAACAAAAGGAACTAGACTCAAAGTGTGCCAGATGGCCCTAGAAAATGAACTTTTTTCTCACTAACCCCTGGTCTCCCTTTGGCAGGGGCACAGAAAGGACTTAATATTCTCTTGTCTGCAATCCAGAGTGAGACGCTGAACTTGGACAAGAGGTGACCACTGCAAGCTCTTCTGTGACCTTGCTCTTTCTTTAAAGAAGTTGTTCTCAACCTGTGGGTCCCAACCCATTTGAGGTTGAGTGACCTTTTCACAAGAGTCACCTAAGACCATCAGAAAACACAGATATTTGCATTATTATTCATAACTGTAGCAAAATTACAGTAATAAGGTAGCAATGAAATAATTTTGTGATAGGCTATCACCATAACATGGGGAAGTGAATTAAAGGGTCACAGCATTAGGAAGGTTGACAACCACTGCTTTAAAGGATAAATGAATAAAAATAAATTCAGGCATTATCACAGAAGACTACTTTAACTTCACCTACTACCTTGACTGTAGAAAAAACTGAGACTGGAAGCAAAGAGGAAGTAGCCAGGTATTAGAGTGACCACAAGATGAGAGCTGGTCCCTAGTCTGGGCCGAGTGCCTACGGTGTGCTCTGTAAGGGTTGTTGGACAGCAGGGAGTCCAAACAACTGAAAGATAGAGATGAACACACCAATTTTTATGTGGGTCCAGACTTTGGACACACAGGGCAGCTCTTCCTGAGAGAAAGTAGTGTTCCATCCATCTGAGTTGGATCTGACAGGGGAGTCTGCAGAGAGGTCCTTGCTTTTGGGGAGTGCCTGGAGATACAGGATAACCATGCTGTCAGCGAAGAAGAAAACCTTTGACTTTATTTTGGAGAAATGCTAAGAGGGAAGTAGATATGTGGACAGAGGTAGTATCTTGTAAAGATGCTCAGAACTACTAGAGTATTGAGTAGAGGGTTAGAACAACAGAAGACAAGTGGTAGCTGGAGAGGCAGTGAAGGAGAAGCACATTTAGAAGTCGGATTATCCCAAGACCTTCTGTTGGAGATGTGGTGGTACCAGCTCACTGGGTGTGGAGGGTAGCTTTGAAGTAAAGAAATCAGATCAGGTGTCCAAGCCCTTGTAACAGGACAAGAGAGTGATGGTTTGAGTAGGGGAGAGGATAGACAGGATTTGGAGTCAGGCGAGCAAATCCCTGTGGACAGGCTACAGACTGTACCAAGGGGAGGCAGTAGTAAGGGTGGGGCTAGAAAAGTCCATGCCTTGGCCCTTGAGACTAATCTCTTCAGTGCCTCAAAGCATGGAGGTCTGTGCTATAGAATTTCACATTGGCCACTACTTTCTCAAGGTTTAGGTGGCCTCATGTATATATGTCCTGCTCTTGTGCTAGACTAGACCTGGCACCCCTGACCTGAGTCAGAGCTCGGAGAGTTGCTTAGTATGAATTGATTTCCTGTGAGTTTCTGGTCTGTGCCATTATTTGCTCTGCCAGTTACTTCTCAGGGGGAAGGCTCTGCCCTGGGACTTTGTGAATGGAGTTCTTAATTGATCTAGATAATAAAAACCCAGAGTCAGATATAGAAGAAGATGCTGAGAGATCAGAGAGAAGAAACAAGCCACAGCCACACCTTACCTCCTTAGGTCCCAGCAGATAAGAGGACCAGTTCCTGTTTCTCCCTCCTTATATCCTGTTTCCACCCAGCTAGACTTCCTGTCTGTCTGTACAGACCTCCAGACCTCTATGGTTATCTAGTGGCAAGCTTCATTCTCTGACCTTCAGACAGGCTTTATTTGTACAAGCAAGATATCATCACAGGGCTTGAAGAAGAAACACAGCCAGCGCTCCTGACTGTCAGTTGCCCTACGGCCTCTTTCCCTGAGTGTCCTGGACTTCCTGTTTTCTTTCCCTCCTGAGAATGTTCCTCTTTTTTGGCTTGGTACTTTACTGGGGAATACAAGCTTCCAAGACATTTTCTCCCTTTGGGAACTGATCTCCTTCTTAGGTAGCTCTTCAGGGCCAGTATTGGGGCCTTTTCTGGGGGCTACGCTCATTTGTCTTTCTTAGCTCTTCTAGCCCCATGTCACATCCCACTAAACACAAGGTGAATACAGATGCCATGTTATATAACTGTGTCCTTAACTGTATAGATCCTTTCTTGTGAGGGAACTGTCTCAGAGGTCTTTTTTTTTTTTTTTTTTTTTTTTTAAGTATGCCCTTCCTCAGAGGAGTTTAGGGGATTAATGGCTATGGGGTTTTGGATGGAAGAGCAGCACAAAACTAGCTTCTCTCGCTTATTGGAATGATCTGTCCTTTCAGACTGGAGGCCAGCACTGAATCTTGCTGTCCTGGACTGTGCTGATGAGACCAATATTGCTGTCTGCAGAGACTTCAACATCGCTGGCTTCCCAACTGTGAGGGTATGTGATGAAGGGAAAAGGAGAGCTAGGGATGGCTCTGGCTGAGCATATAGCCACCTGCTCCACATTTCCTGGGACCTCCCGAGGCTGCTGAGCTGGAGGAGCCTCCTGATGCCTCTGGGCCTGAGTCTTTAAAGTCCTAGATTCTGGAGCCCTGCCTGCCTCCTGATGGAGCACTGTCCACCTCTGATGGAACATTGTGTTGTAAGGTAGTTGTCACACAGGCTAGTGAGTGCTGCTACTTCTCAGAGTCCTTTTCAATTCTCACTTGTGACCTCCCACTTTGGAAGTCTGATCATACTCTAAACCCAGGATTCGGGCTCTGACCCATCTGTGGGTCTATCATCTGCTGGGGCCTATTGTTCCTTGAGACACCGGAGTCCGGAGTACTTTATTCTCATCAAGGAAGAGCTTTGACACACAAGCACCCCACAGTGACTTAAGGGATTGCCTCACCCTCATAGGCAACATGTGCAGTGCTTCAGATGGTAGAGCTTCCAGGGACAGAAGTCACCAACATCTCTGGCAGACAGAGACATGAGCTTCCTGATGACCCTCTTTCAGTGATCACAGAACACCAACTATCTTTTAAAAACAGTTTTTAATGGTTGGGCAGTGGTGTCACCCACCTTTAATCCCAGCACTCCAAAGGCAGAGGCAGGTGGATCTCTGAGTTTGAAGCCAGCCTGGTCTACACAGTGAGTTCCAGGACATCCAAGACTACACAGAGAAACCCTGTCTTGAAAATGATTTTTTTGTTTGTTTGTTTTTTCAATTTTATGTGCATTGGTCAAATACCATGTATATCAATCTGTGTGTGGATGTTGGATCCCCTGGAACTGGCAGTATAGACAGTTGTGAACAGTTATGTGGGCTGGAAATTGAACCCAAATCCTCTAAAAAAATGCCCAGTGCTCTTAACCTCTGAGCCATCTCTCCAGCCTCTCCAACAATCTGATGACTGAAGAATTACTATGGCTTTCAAGAGCCCTTACATAGCAGATGATACAGATGCAACAGTTAGGGTAAGGTCCCTCCCAGGGCTCAGCCCTGCCCACCAGAATGGCATCTAGATAAGCGGTTTCTCTACAGCCATTAAGAATAATCAGGAGGTGCCTTTGAAGACTGAAATGCCAAGTATTATCCCTAGAACAAGATATCTCTGCGCTCAGGGACCTCGAGTTCCAGTCAGATCCACGAGCCTGATCACTCAGCAGTTTCATCTACAGGAATGTCATTGCTGACCCCCACTGGTCTCAGGTTCCTCCCCCCAGAGTCACGGCTTCCTAAATGATCACCGCTTAAGGTCAGGACCTATTCCCATGCTCCCAGACCAGGTTGCTTTGAGGAACAGTGTAGCAAAGCAGTGGCTACTGCCACATCATCCTGGAGGCTCTTAGCACTCAACTCTTTAAATAGAAAGTCTCCCTGGCAAGGACACTGTTTGTCCTCATCTCCAAAATATGTAACACCGTATTTCAGTGGAGGTGCTCTTTGCAGATCCAGAGTGAGCAATGCTAAGTGGGAAGCTGTGGGAACCCAGTGTAGCAGGTGAAGCCATCATCCATAGGCTCATAGTTGCTTCTTAGTGAGCCCTGAACGCTGGGGGTTAGCCAATGTCTAGCTCACAGGGAGGCCATTCAGGCTATTAGTTAAGGTTCTATTACAAAAAAATATCATTAAATTTTTACTTTAGCAACACAAACTAAATTTAGGATCACAATGTAAAACACACATTTATTATAGGTCACAGTCCAAAGTCATTTAAAAGGCACTCAGAGTCTTGGAGCAGAGGTCTAGAAATATCATGAACCCTCTGGCCCATCTTCTAGAGTGCCCTAACACCTGAAGCTTTCTGCAGTCAGGGAGAGGTCAGACACTGGGTGTGAGGAGGAGGCCCAGGCAGGTGCAGGTTCAGAGACTTCTCAGCACCTACCCAAGTCACGCAGTACACGCAGCCTGGATGCCTCAAGTGATTAATCACCTTACCTGCCCAGCTGACTGTGGGAGCACCTGGGAGGGGCCTTACCCGGTCATTCTGGCTTTCCTTTATTTGCAGACTGGTAGCACCTGGCTGGGCCAGCTCAGTAGACAGCTGTCTGTTTCCTAAGCTCTCTCGTCTGGCCTCCCTTGGCATGGCATTCCTTCCCTGAGGAACCTGCTGCTTAGTTTCATCTGAGGAGAGCACTCAGTGTCCTGACTTTAACACTCTAGAAGATGGCCAGAGGGTTCATGCTGTTGCTAGGCCTCTGCTCCAAGACTCTAAGTGCCTTTTAAATGACTTCAGACTGTGACCTGCAATAAGAAATGTGTGTTTTACCTCGTGATCCTAAATTTGGTTTGTGTTAACTATTGCTAAAGCAAAAGTTTAGTGGTATTTTTTGTTACACTTAAAAAAAATACTGCAATTTACTAAATTGGTATTTGCTTTTGATCTTACTACTAGGCTGATTCTGGCATGTTTTAAAACAGTACTCATACATGTTTCAGATCTCCAGTCTTGCCTGTGAAAGCCTAAAATGCAGAGCTCTCTAAAAAGCAGAACAGAAAAGTCCGCCAGTCTGCCTGGTTGCCCTGTTGCCCTAACTGCTGCCCTCTAGGGGTCAGAACCTGTCTTTGCTCACTACCCATAGAGGCTATGTGAGCCCTTAATGAGGACCCATGGTGTGATGGAGACATGTCCATGCAAGTCTGGCCACTATAGTGAGTGACATGTGTCACTGTCCTTTTTCTCTTCCTCCAGCCCCTTGTCACCATGAGCATGTGTTGAATTCCCACTAGCCCAGCCAGTTTAGAAAATACCTGGCCATAAAGGCCAGGATCTTGCTCTACCAGGTCCCCATTAGGCTGGAGTAGAATGCCACTGGCAGAAAAAGATGCAGGGAGATGAGTTAGTCATAGGTTTTGGCTGAAGAGGCCCTAGACCAGAGCTGTGTCCCATTAGGTGGTGAAGGCCTATTTAGTGATCTCTGAGAAGCTCACCAATACGAACTGCTCACTGTGTATGACCTAGGAAGTCACTTAATGCCCTGACCACAGTCTCAGTTTTCCTGCCTATAAAATGGAATGACACCATCTATTAATAAGATCACCAAGTATGAAGAGAGCCTTTACCTGTGGAAGCACCTGGGCACTGACATTTTGTGGGGCTTGGTAAATGTTAATTTTCTTTTTGTTTCTTGTCCCCTGAGTCTAATGGTAGTTTCCGTGTGGTGGGTGCATCCTAGGCACAGAGGAGCTTGGGCAGGGAAGGTAAGAGCTGGGGCCCTATTATGAACAGAATTGTGTGGCATGTTACACAGAGGATCATGTTCAGGGGTGCAGCAGGGCGAGGGCAGTCAGAGCCCAAGAATGGCAGGTCCTTGAAAGCCAGGCAGAGTATGGAGCAATGTGGAGCACAAAGTCCAGGCTGCTACTTTATAAAACTCTTACTAGAACCATGTAGCCAGAGGGTGAGTTTTCAGGTGTCTTCTTCCTCTCTGGGAAAAGAACATGGGTTCTCATCTCCACTATCACCTTCTGTCTTCCTGCCCTTTTCTACACTGATCTTTCATGGCAGAGAAATTAAGTAATTAAGGCTATTGATCTTGCTGTGAGCTCAGTGTAAAATGCTGGGACTTGGCTATGTGTCTGAAAACTGATTCTGTATGCTTAGGTCCAGTGCTAACACTACTCATTCCTGGAACTTGTGCTCTCTGTTTAGCTGTTTGGGTTCCTGATGTCTTGTCTGATGCTAACAGTTGTCCTCTGTAGTGAAAAGACCATGGCCTCACAGGAGAGCAAATCCAGGGAGGCAGAAGTGCCTTCCTGTGTCCTATTCTATGTTGAGGGGTGAAAAGAAGAGGTGGGGCTAGAGAGATGCCTCAATGTTTAAATGCCTTGTTGCTCTTGCAGAGGACCCAGGTTCAGTTCTCAGAACCCTCATGGTGACTAAAACCACCCTTAACCCCACGGTATCCAATGTCTCCTGACTAATGCAAGTACCAGAAAATACATGGAATACATACATACATGCAGGTAAAAGCCATATATACATAAAATAAATCAAGAGAATGTGGGAGAGAGAGAAAGAGAGAGAGAGAGAGAGAGAGAGAGAGAGAGAGAGAGAGAGAGAGAGAGAGAGAGAGAGAGAGAGAGAGAGAGAAAAAGACACATTTCAGGATGCTCTGTTGCCTTTTTTGGGGGGTAACTGACCTCAGGTAGGCACACACCTCCAGTGGTTGACTAAACAAGGGTGTATTTTCCTAAGAAGACAAAAATGTGCCCTGACTAGATTTCTACTTGAACCTTCAAGGTGATTAAAGGGCTATGGCTGCTGAATTGGACAGCTAACTATGCTAGACACCATACCAGGGACAGTGTGGCTTGCAGTGATGTATAAGCTGTTAGCACTACCCAAGTCAGACAGGTGGGTAGGTGCCTTAGTCATTGTTCTATTGCTCTAAAGAAATGCCATGACCAAGCAACTCTTAAAGAGTTTTAACTGGGGCTTGCTTACAGTTTCAGAGGGTGAGTTCATTATCATGGTGGGGAGAATGGTGGCATGCAGGCAGGCATGGTACTGGAAAAGTAGTTGAAAGCCAAATCCTGCTTTGTAGCCCAGTGGGGGGAGAGCAGACAGACATTGGGCCTGACATGGGCTTTTGAAACCTCAAAGCCCACCCCTACCTCCCTAACCCCACCCTCTATGCCCTACTCCTGTGACAAGGCCACACCTATTCTAACAAGGCCATATTTTCTAATCCTTCTCAAATAATTCCAGTCCCTGTTGACTAAGCATTCAAACACATGAGCCTATGGGTGCCGTTGTTAGTCAAACCACCACAGTGGGTTACTAGACAGTAAGTTCAAGTTGAAGTGTATGGAACAATGGAAGAGTCAGTTTGGGTTCAGATCTTGAAAGGAAGGCCTTAAATGTATTGAGTTTGGCTCTCACTTACAGCCCATGCAGATACATGGCAATCAGAAGAGGAATCCCATAATTATTCCTTAGAGAAGGAAACACTGTGGCAAGGAGGAAGACAGTTGAAGAACAGATTGAAAGGGTGTGTGTGTGTGTGTGTGTGTGTGTGTGTGTGTGTGTGTGTGTACATGCATTTGGAGGTCAGAGTACTTTCAGGAGTTAGTTCTCTCTTTCTACCATGTAGATCCTAGGGATTGAACTCAGGCAACCAAAGATGGTTGTGAGCTTCATTGCCTGTTGAGCCACCTTACTGTCTGGGATTAACATTTCTGACTCACGAAGAGAAAGCAAATGGGAACTAATGTAATAGATCAGGAACTAAGTTTTCACTTACTGGTCCTGGTCTTGACAAGATGACAGGTATTATTGACAGGTGACAAGGCTGTTGAAGAGGTATCCCCACGGCGGAGTCATAGAACTTGCTAGATGACTGGATGGGGGTTGTAGGGAAGGGACATGCTGGCTTGGGAAACAGGGAGGAGGACTGATTGCTGGGCGAGATGAAACACAGGTGCAGAAGTGGGTTCAAGGAGGGATAACTCAGTGCTGGCTGGTGTGTGGGTAGGGTGCCTTGCCACCCCTGTGGAGTTTACCAGGAGAAACCAGAAGCCTGGGCTAAGCAAAGACCTGAGACACAAGGCTCAGACAGTAAGTAAAATCAGTTGAACAAAGTGAATGACTTGGTAACAGAGAAACAGTAGTTTTGTTCTTGACTCATTCATTCGTTTCAAAGTATAAACTGAGCCCCTTCCTCCTGATGGTGCCTTTAAGGACACTTTAAACAAAGAAAGACTTGATTTGACATGTAGCAACAGGAGAGAGACTGAGAACAGCAGTGGCACAGGACGGCAGTCAAGGGTAAAGTTAGGACAAGGGTTAACAACCAAGAAGAGCTGGTCACTGTCCAGCAGTCCAGGGAGCATGGCAACATGAAAAAAGAGAGACAAGAAAGAGATAGTTTCAAGAAAATGTGAGTGAAAAACAAAATAAAAGCTAGACAGGGAGGTGGAAAGAAGCAGACAGCTACTGCCTAGAGCACAAACAGCACCTGGGAGATGCTTGGGACTGGCTAGAGTCATCACTTGGCTTTCCTGAATGATTTTAGCAATGTGATGGGCTCCAAGGAGTGGGGAGAGATGTCATGGAGCAGAAGAGGCACTCGGCAGTGCAGGGAAACAGGAAATGCCATGACTGGAGAAAGAAGCTCTTCCATAGTCCCTCCCTTCTTCCCTTCTGTCCTACCGTTTACATGGGGACTCTTAGGATCTTTTTATAGCCCAGGAAAGGAGCTGGTAGAGAAGGGTATAATGAGAAAGTCATTAATTGGTAGGAGAAAGTTTCCAAAGATCATGAGGTGTGGGAACCACATTCTCTGAGGGTGATACTGTTCTGGAAGGTAGATAGGAAGCATCTGAATGCTGAGAAGGCAGAGTAATGGCACAGAACTTCCTTTGTCATGCACTCTGTGGCAGGGGCCTCCTGAAACACTCTTGGTTTCAACCCAGAGTTCCTATGGTAGATTAGAGCCTTGACATTTAGGGTGAAGGAGATGCCTGTTGTTTGGGGGGAGGGTGCCAGCTCCCTTTAAGACAAGTGCTTGCTCAGACTTAAGTGGCCCTATGACTGATGAAAGAAAGGTACCATGTTGTTCTGCAGAGCTGAATGTAACTGCTATAGCTATGAGCAAGCCACACCACTGAAGTGCATGACTTGAGAGGTCTAGAAGTAAGTCTGTCTTGTCTGTACAAAAGTGAGAGTGCAGTTGCAGTACCACACTGAGCAAACCACCCTGCAGAGTCACATTTGTTTTGTGTCTGAGAAGCAGTGTTTATCCATAAAGGTTCCAGTGTGTGTTCCAAGCTTGATTTCATGTCACAAAAATTCAGGAAATTTGTGATCATTTTACAAGTAATAGAATAATAATTTTACAAGGTCAAGATTTGTTCAGTAACTGTCAAGAACATGGGCATATTGTGACATATGTAAATGGGTTGTTTTCACTTATGAATAAAGCATTACATTCATATTTTGAAAAGATAATGGAGTAGAGAGCAGGAAGAAAGGCAGTGAGGTCACAGGGCCCGGACAAAGGTCACAGGTAGGGGATGGCTGGTTTCTGCAGTCTGTTTGTTACTCATGTGAATTTTCCCTTCCTGCCCACATAGGAATGGAACAGACCAGTCCTAGCTGGTCAGTGTGTCCTGGTGCCAAAAGGGGTTGTGTATAGAAGGGAATGGTGGTGATGGAATTGAGATTTATTGAATCAATTATTATATGTACTGGTCACTGTGACATAATTACTTTAGCTTTTATTTTATTGAATCTTATAACAATTCTAGGCTGCTGGTATTGTTCTTATTTTAAAGATCAGAATACTAAGGTTTAGTGAAGCCAAAGGGTTTCCCAGGGTAACACAGCAAGGACATCTCAAGACCAGGTCTTGAGCCCAGTTCTGCCAGACTGCATGGCTGCACCTAACCACCTGCTTGGGATAAGGCTGAGGCCATGCTGTTGGAATTGAGGACCAAACCAGCAAAAAAAAAAAAAAAAAAAAAAAAAAAAATGGTTCCAGGTTGGAGGACCTCATGAAGAAGTCTTCAAACTCTTCTGTAGATAGCTGAGTATCTTCTAGGCCAGCCACCATTTCTCTCTAGAGATAGGAAGACATGGCAAGAGCTCTGTCACAGCCATATTGCCCCTTAGGCAGAAGCCCAGGTTATAAGATGCCTAGTTTTCTCTCTGTCCTCCCACTCCAATGACAGACTGGGCCTGGGTGTTACATGTATGGGGAAAGAGGATAGCGTACTACTGAAGACTGTGTTACAGTCTTGATTTTCTTCCGATGGTCTGCGTGAAGAATGGTGACTTGTCACTGTTCACTGAACAGCCTCCAGTAATGAGGGGCAGGTGCCAGGACTTTGTGGACTTGGTCTCCAGGAAAGTTCTAAGCTTCTGCTTCCAGGTTCTAAGAGTGCTTTGGTGTTGAGGAGGGACTGAATGTGAAGACACTAGAGAGGACACTCGAACAAAACTCCATAATCTCATTTACAGGTGAAGTGGGGCTCAAAAAAGCTAAGTAGTCTGTCCAAAGCCACCCAGTCAGAGAGCAGCTGTACTTTAAAGGCAGGCCCATCACATCACCGCTGACTCTTGTCTGTCTGTTTTCAGTTTTTTAAGGCCTTCTCCAAGGATGATCCTGGAACAACATTGCCAGGTGGGTTCTCTGACTCTGGCTGTCATGTGGGCATTGCCAGGGTCTTCTCTCCAGCCCTTTCTATTTTTACCTGGGTTCCTTCACAAGGGTGAAAAGATCCCTGAGCAGTCTTTTTCCACATGTCTCCTTGGTCAGCCTGGGAGGTGCCGGAGGAAAGTCCAAGGTCCTGGGTTTGTGGGTAGGGCATCATCTTCCCAGAATAGCCCTAAACCTGAAGCCAGTTATGAGGGTTACCTTTCTACCCTCTGAATCCTTGACCCTTGGCTGAGTGTCATGATAAGCTTGGAGTTCCAACTGAGGAGACACCAGCCTCAGAAATCCATTTCTAGGGAAAGGAGCAGGGACAGATGGGCATGTGGGAAAGCTAACATGGGCCAAGGAGTCACGATCTTCAGATGGTCTGCCAGAAGACCAATGGTGACTTCACTGTTCACTAAATAGCCTCCAGTAATGAGATGCAGGGATGGGACTTCTTGCTTTGCTTTAAGCCACAAGAGCCCTCACCCCACCCCCTCCTTATAGGAGGGCTGGCGTGTGTTTTTTCTTGGAATTGGTTTGGGGACCCTTGTTTGTGAGAGAAACTCACAAGGGTACAAGATTCTGTTCTTTCCTGATGCCTCTTCCTGTTTTCATTTATAGCGGCTGGTGAGAATGTGCAGACGCTTCGTAGGAGGCTCATTGATGCTCTGGAGTCCCACAATGACACGTGGCCCTCAGCCTGTCCACCACTGAAGCCTGCCAAGTATTTTGGGTTGGGGCAGGCTTGGTGTAGCGTAGGTCAGGGGCCCAAGCATGGAGAAGGTGTTGTGAGCCATGGGGCAAAGGACCCACATTGATTCTTCCTGTGCCCTTTACCTATGAGGTAAATACCCCAACGTACCAGACATACTTGAGAGTAGCTAGTGGTGACTTCTTTTCGCTTTAGGTGTTGAGAAGCCCTGTCCCTTAGGGACCGGCTGAAGGTGGAAGAAAAAGTGTGAGGGGAGCTCTCCAGATCATACCTGCTGCTGCTCCTCCTGTCTGGTCCTCAGGAGTGTGTGTGGGTATAGGATGCTTTCTCTGGTCTAGTCCAGGGGAGGCCACTGGGAAATGAGAGGACAGAGGAGATCAGATACCATTGGAAAGAAAAGCCTAGGATGTTCATGAGAGTAAGGCCCTGTTTGTAAACTGAAAATGGTCAACTGCTGTTGAATCCAATTAACAATGACTCCCTTATCATCTTTCCCAATTTTTCATCTTTCTAGAGGGCCTTACAAAGACCCTGGGCCAAGCATATAGACGTAATGTAGGTTGGGGTTCCATAGCCAGACACCATCTTTGGTAATTGTTGGTCCCCTTCCTTGCTATTACAAATACCTGAGAAACAATTTAAAAGAAAGAAGGATTTGTTTTGACTCATTATTTCAGAAGTTTTGGTTCACATGTGGCAGGACCTATTATTTGGGGTCTCAGATAAAACAGAGCATCATGGCAGTCAGAGCATTTGGCAGAGGCTGCTCTCCTCATGACACCCAAGAAGCAGCAAGAGAGAAAGAAAGACAAAGAGGAGTTGAGGACAATAATCCCCCAAGGACATGTACACAGTGTGTACTTATCCCAAGTAGGTCCCACTCTGAAAGTTTCCATTCCCTCCTGATTCTACCGTCAAATGCAGAATCCATATGCTGGTGATTATGTCAGAACCCTCAAGAACCAATCATCTCTCAGTGATTGGACCCACCAGCAGGGGACTGAGCCTTCAGTGCATGAACGTTTTGTGGGGACATTTCATATCCAAGCCATAGTATCATCCCTCTAGAAAGATGTACATTAAACTATACCTCAGTCCTTTTTTCCTTCCATTTCCTCATGGCTATGTCACTGTCCCAATCTCTCTCTCTCTCTCTCTCTCTCTCTCTCTCTCTCTCTCTCTCTCTCTCTCTCTCTCTCTCTCACACACACACACACACACACACACACACACACACACACTCTTTATAGTGCATTTTCTACCCTGGGAACCTTAAAAGCCACAAACTGTCCCAATCTCTTACACACACACACACACACACACACACACACACACACACACACACACACACTCTCTCTTTATAGTGCATTTTCTACCCTGGGAACCTTAAAAGCCACAAACTGTCCCAATCTCTTACACACACACACACACACACACACACACACACACACACACACACACACACTCCTCTCTCTCTCTCTTTATAGTGCATTTTCTACCCTGGGAACCTTAAAAGCCACAAACTGTCCCAATCTCTTACACACACACACACACACACACACACTTTATAGTGCATTTTCTACCCTGGGAACCTTAAAAGCCACAAACTGGCCAAATCCTTCAACCTGTCTCAGAGTGATCCTTTTGATGCCCCTTAGGAAGAATATAGGCAGATACACGTGATGAAACTTGAACTGCCCCTTCCAGAAGGCTGAGGACTTGCTCCTCTGCCAGCCTAGGGTAGGTATGAGGATGTGGTCAGAGAGACTGGCCACCTAATGCCACCCAGAGGCTGATGTTATGTTATCTACAGAACTGCTTTTATCCACCAAAGGTTTACCCTAATCCCCACCTCTCTGGCATATCCATTCATATGCCACCAGGTTGGAGCTGATGTCACCCTTTATATTTAGAGGTATTTGCTGCATGTGTTTGGGTTAAGTACAGGGAAGTGAGACTGGGTTGAGAATAGAAGGAAGGTGCATTCTCTTACCCATGTGCCTTGTCACTTGCCCGCTTCTTACACATATGTTGGGTGCGCTCTTTTTAACTGGGATGAAGAGACGTAATTTTCTTGAGTTTTTACAAGAGTTTTCTGGTTGAGAGATAGAATTTTCCTTGTTAATCATTTCTACTTAAGAGGACTGGACCTCCCTCTCCTTGAGCTGAAAAGATTGGAGTCATTGGCTTCTACATCCTCCTGGCCCACAACTTCCCTTGTTGCGAGAGGAAAACACGCTCCCCACCCTTTCATCATGACTTGCCTTGGACTGGGTCTTAATGGGTCTTAATGACCAGTCTCTTAGGGAACCAGAAAAACCATCTTCAGTAAGCCTAGTCCTTACCCAGAACATGGAGGTAGCTGGTCTGACAGCATCCTCACCACTTCTCCCTAGCCTACCTCCTGTTTACTCCTGACTCCTAAAAGGGACAGAATGAAAAATATAAAACAAGAAAACCCAAGGAGGGCCAAATGAGAAGAGTTAGATAGCATGAGTGGCATTCTCTGAGATATAAGGGTTTGGTGTCCTTACATTGGTGGGCTGGCAGAGGGAGGCGCAGGGTTATGGGGAAACACACTCCATCGGGAGTGCTGCTTCAACCCTGGGAGTCTTACCGTGGGCTATGGAGAGAATGACCCCACTTATCTCTTTGCAGGCTGAAGGAGATCAACGAATTCTTTGCAAAAAATAATGCAGAGTACCTGGCCCTGATCTTTGAAAACGAAGACTCCTATGTGGGTAGAGAGGTGAGCTGCCCCAGCTTCCCTGCATCTCAGAAGAGGCTGTGGGGAGGGAGAGTGCTGACCAGTTCAGACCAAAGCAGATGCTGGTCCTTGTACATTTTTTAGCTAGGCACTGCCTGACCCCTGGTGAGCATATGGGAAGTATAGAGATACCTTTTCACTTTAAAAGGTTAGTGTCTGCCTGGGTGGTGGTGGCACACACCTTTAATCCCAGCATTCAGGAGGCAGAGGCAGAGGCAGGTAGATCTCTGTGAGTTCAAGGATAGCCTGATCTACAGAGTGAGTTCCAGGACAGACCCCAAAGCCACACAGAGAAACCATGTCTCAAAAAACTAAAACAAACAACATTTATCCCTAAACTTGGATAAATGGGACAAATGGACAATGGAATAAAATGTCTAGGATCACACAGCTAGTAATGTGGAAGAGAGCAGCTTGACTTGAAACCTGTCTCGTTCCTTCACTGCCCTAGCTGCATAGAATTGGGTTTTAAAAGAAAAGGGGGAAATGAGGGAAGCAGACACATGAGAAATAACCTAGTCCCTCGTGAGGAAACTGGATCCTTGACCAGCAGTGCAGGCTGCACTTCTCCATCAGTTCAAGGAATGTCTCAAGTTGCCCAACTTTTCTGAGCTTTATTTCCTAGCTGTTGAATGTTTACTCATACTGTTCACATTGGAAAGCTCACTAAGGCAGTGTAGGTAAGTGCTTGGACCCGTGGCCAGCAGGCAGCAGGTGCTTTATAAAGATCTGCCTGTTTGCCTGCTGTAGAGAGCACTCACTATGCTGCTGGTTCATGGGCCTGCCACAGGTAACTTGGGGGCCTTTCTCAGTGCAAGGTGGGTGTCCCCATGCTTGTTACCTGTTCCAAGGCCATGCTGGGAGAAGAGACCCAAGGAGGGGAGCTTAGACACTGCTGTTGGCCCAGGACAGGTTTCCTCATTGGTGATCTCTGGGACCTTTCAGCCCCTTAGAGTGCAGTTAGGGAGACTGCCAGCAGCCTTCTTAGAGTACCGACCCTCTGCGCTTCCTATCTGTGTCTTGTTTAGGCCTGTCAAACACAGATGACTGACATCTGTCAGTCTGATTAGAGTCAGTTCTCCCTCACCTCACAAAACAATAACTCAGTTCTACACCATGGTTCCTCAGCTACAAAATAAGACTATTTCCTATTACTGTCTATTCTGTCTACAGAATAGCATTTGGTTTGATTTGGTTTTGTTGAGATAGAGTTCCACATAATTCAGGCAGGCCTATGGCTCACTAGGTAACTGAGATTGGCCTTGACTTCGTCAGTGTTCTATTGCTGTGACCACAGCAACTCTTATAAAAGAAAGCATTTAATTGAGGCTGGCTTGCAGTTCAGAGGGTTAGTCCATTGTCGTCGTAGCAGGGTCATGGCTGCATACAGACAGAATTCTATATCCTGATCCACAGGCATCAGGAAGAGGGAACCACTGGGAATGGCTTGGACTTTTGAAACCTCAAATCCCATCCCCAGTGACACACTTCTTCCAGTAAAACCACACCTACTCCAACAAGGCCACACCTCCTCATCCTTTCAGTGTCACTCCTTAAGCATTTAAATATATGAACCTATGGGGGCCATTCTTATTCAGACCACCATATTCTACTCTACACCCTGGCCCCCATGGACTTGCGGCCATATCATAATGCAAAAATGCATTCAGTCCAACTTCATAAGTTCTCATGGTCTGTAATAGCCTCAATGCTGTTTAAATGTCCAAAGTTCAAAGTCTCCTCTGAGACTCATGGCTATCTCTTAACTGTAACCCCCTGTAAAATCAAAATTAAAAAAAAAGTAGGTTATATACTTCCAACATACAATGGCACATACAATATATATTACAATCCCAAAAGAGAGGAAAAGGATCATAATGAGGAAATACAGGACCAAAGCAAGACTGAAAAATGAGGGCAAACTCCAAACTCTGCATCTCCATCTGCATCTCTGATATCAAAGTGCTCTTCAGATCTCCAACTCGTTTTACCTGTGTTGACTGAAACACACTTCTCTCTCTCAGACTGGTTCCCTCTCTCAGACTGGTTCCACACCCTGTTAGCAGCTCTTCTTGGCAGGTATCCCATGACTCTTGGCATCTCCAACATCTTGGGGTCTCTTGAAGGCAATCCAGGCTTCACCTTCACAGCTTCAAGAAATGGTCCCTCTGTGCCTCTATACAGGGACTTCCCTGACACACCTGACCTCAGAGGCTTTCCTTAGCTGTGGAGGGAGATTCCATATAACCCATTTCTTATGTCCTTAACTCTAAAACCAGAACCATGGAGCTAAAGCTGCCAAGTTCTGCTGCTTGCTGGGGCTGGAACTCAACCCTCCCATTCAAACACATTTTCACCAGCTTTCTGTTTTCCATGGTTTCCTTCACTGCTAAAGCTTTTATTTAGTTGGAACCTTTTCAAAAGTTGGAAGATTAACTGGGTGGAGCTTTGCCATGAGGCCACCACTCCCTTTATTCCATTTAGCATCAGGATTTCTTTTTTTTTTTAATTATCCATAACTCTTTAATATTCCTATTGGTCCTTAATATAAATATAATGTATTTAAGTGAAACGCATCATAAACTCACATTAGTTTTATTTAATAATGATAAAGTACTCACAAACTATCTCAAGTTCTAGTTTTGTCCCAAAAACAACTTTACCCAAATATTAAACCAACAGAATAATAATAATAAAAATTCTCCTTAGGCCTCTGTTTTTCACTCCTCCTTGTTTCTATTTCTGTAGCAGAGGCCACAATGGACAGACTGTGAGAAGACACAGTGCCAACAGGGATAATAGATCCCAGGCACCAAAACGGGCGGCATGGCTCTGGTCAGTTCTCTCTCCTGCAGGAAACTAACCCTGCTTTGCTACAATCCAGGCCTCTGCAGATGAAGCAGCACTCGGTAGCCACTGGCCATACAAGAACAGAGGGAAGGAAAGCAGCATCAGGCTTTCCTTTAAACGTTTGTTCCCCTTGAGCGCTGGACTTAATTCCATTGCATATCCTGGTGCTCCTTTTCTCTTCAAACTGTACATTTTCCATTTTTTCCTTGCCCAGCTTGTTCCTTTTCATTATAGCTCTGCTGAAAGTGACCCTTAATAACCACATATAAGGGACAATACTAGATTATCTTGAAATCTCCTCTGCCAACATCATTAATACAAAACTCTTCTTTAGCCTTAGGTAGATTCTTTGCCAAAATATCACAAGAACAGTTTCTAGAATGTTTACTAGTATTCTCCTCTGAAACCTCTCTCATTGAGCCATATATTGCTTTCAGCACCACTGTCTTCTACATTCCTACTAGTATGGCCCATTCAGCTGCTTTGCTAAACCAAAGTCCCATTCTGCCAACAAGCAGCATGGTCAGTCTGTCATAGCAGTAAAGTGCCAACTGGTACCATCACAGGCCTTGAACTCATGACTCTCTCGCCTCCACTTCCTAAGTTCTGAGATTATAGGTGTGCACCACCATACCCAGGAGAAATTTTTTTCCTGTAAATATGTAGTGTGTGTGTGTGTGTGTGTATTCACACAGGCCACGATACACATGTGGCAGTTAGAAGACAACCTCAGATGTCAATTCTTATGTCAATTCTTAACTTCTACCTTATCTGAGGCAGGATCTCTTGTTCACTATAGCCTATGCTAGTCTGTGAGCTTCTGGGGCTTTCCCTGTCTCTGCCTCCCATTTTACCATAGGCATGCTGGGATTACAGATGCATGCTCCTACCCCAGCTTTTACATGAGTTCTGGGCATCTGAAGTCCAACCCTCACATTTGTGTGAAAATACTTTATCTATGGATCCATCTACCCTTGTATTTTTAGTAAATAATGTATGTCTATCATGTACTGGCCACTATTACAAGCATTTTAATAAATTTTATCAGTGCAGTCTTCATAACAGCCTTCTAAGATTTATGTTTGTTACTGCTGTTATCATTATCATTTTGCAGGTAAGGAAGTTGAGTCAAGGGAAGGTTGGTCCTGTGACATCAGGACTCACCTGCCACAGCTGTGTGTGAAGGCCTGACTAGGGCTGCTGGCCCCGTGTTATTCTGAAGATTAAATGTGGCATCCTAATACACAATGTAGTGCATAATAGGAGATACTATTTTTTATTATTTCTCCCTAAAAAAAAAAATGACTGTATCTGATCAATATATTTTTTCTGACCTAGGATATAGATATAAATCTTTATACATATAAGAATAAAAATAAAACCACATTTTACCATATTCGGTTGGTACTACCATAGGACATCTGCACAATTCCAAGGCCCTTATCTTGGATGGTATTTGGTAGTTCTGCCCTGAGGGTTATATGAACTTTATCACAGTGGTCTGCTCTGCAAAGTTTCAAGTCTAGATAGACTACAACTGCTACCTAATACCTACCAAGCTGCAGGCCAGTACTCAGGCTCTTTGTGCCCACTGGGTAAGCCCACCACATCCTGCTGTCTCTGCAGGTAACTCTGGACCTGTCCCAGCGCCGTGTACCAGTGCGCAGGGTCTTGAATACAGAGAGTGATGTGGTGAGCAAGTTTGGTGTCACTGAATTTCCATCGTGCTACCTGCTGTTTCAGAATGGCTCTATCTCCCGAGTGCCTGTGTAAGTGTTATATATCTTTTTATCTCCCCTCCCTTCTTGCCTAGAGAGGTCACTAGGAAGAACAGACAAGTAGAAGCAGTTGTCTGATCCTTGATGTGAGACAAGACCTCCAATGTTGCAGCTCAGGGTTTCTGCCTTGGCCCTGAGTGTTTCTTACATATCCACACTATGCCCTGGTCATCCATCCCCTCTGTCCACAGAGGAGTTCACTGACAGGGTGCAGGCCTGGCAAGGACTCAGACGTGCTGGACCTTCCCTCCCTTTCCTTTTCTAATTGCAGAAAAGTTCATTAGCAGCCAGACAATAGCCCGTTCCAAAATGTCAGGAGAAAACAATCAAGCCAGCCTCAGCTGCTCTGTCAGACTCCTGCTGCTGAATGGCCTGTTAAATGGCACCAGATGGTGCCTTGGTGCCCGCTGTAGGCAGATGATTGATGTCAGCCTGGCCTTGCAGGCAGAAATTCAGGGATCCAGGGAGCTCAAGGCTACCCTAGCCACCCAGAAATCTGCTTCTCGGGGCCATTAGTACCACCCTACCCTGAGGCTGAGCTAGGCAGCCTCTTACCCTAGCCTGGACCTCCAGTGCCCCCAAGGCAGGCCTCTCTCTCTCTCTCTCAAGAGTCAGGAAGCATGACGTTCAGAAGGGGAATGTTAGGTTAGATTCTGGGCGGGCCTAGAAAGTGCCAGTCCTAGAGGCCAGAAGAGCCATTGTTTCCTCACTTGGAGTTGGTGAAGGAGAAAATTGTTTGTGACGATGCTGCTGCTGAACCATCTGCTCATTGATAGACATTGAGCTGGGATGGCATAGCAGGGAAGCCATGCTTCCTGATGCTGGCTCCCATGGAACATCCTGCAACTGATGCTTACCTTGGCCAGACCTCTTTGAGGAGATATATCCTGACCTCAAGATTCCTGTATTAAGAGAGAGAAATCAGGAGGATTTGGACAAACTTGGTTCTCTGTTATTGATATTTTAAAATTACACATCAGACTTTGACTTCCTTGGGGAGTAATGTTACCTTGTGATGTCTTGGAACAAGCTTGTAGGAGGGTGACTGCCTTAAGACCAGTCACCCAGCCATTTCTGTCATGGGCAAAAAATGTTGGTAGTTTTTTGTCTTTGTGGTGCTGGGGACCCAGCTTATAACTTGCACAAGCTAGGTTAAAGCTCTCCTATTGTACTGTATCCCCAGTTCTCTATGGCAAAAATGGATGCTGTTCCCAGTGAAGCCCACCTGACTCTAAAGATCATGGCTTCTACTGGAGCCAAGGGGCATGTTGAGTAATACTCGGGCCCAGTTGATTTTTCAGATAGGGGTTCTGTATCTGGTTGATATAAAAGAGGGTTTCTATAACATGTACAGTTGAATGGGTAAGTTAAAGTGAGGCCTAAGATGGGAACAAGTTTAGATATTTCTTGCTAAGCCCTTCTGTTGGAGGAAACACTATTTACTCTCCTGACATTGGCCAGCTATGTGATATTTCCATTGTACTTACTGTTTCCCCTTGCTTTCTTCCCAGGCTGATGGAGTCCAGGCATTTCTATACATCCTACCTTCGGGGACTGTCTGGAGCAATCAGGCAGACTCTGCCAACCACAGCTGCACCTGTCACTGCTGATGTAGCACCCACAGTGTGGAAGGTTGCAGACCAGTAAGGGCAACGGGTTCTCACATACATCCCTACTCTACCTCTTCTGTGGTCACAAGCCACACCCCCTTCACGAGTGCTGCCTTATTTCTGTTCCTGTCATGTGGATAGCCTACATCTATCCCTTCATGGCTAGCCTTGGGTTTTGTTTTGTTTGTCTTTGTGATGCCGGGAACCCAGCCCAGATCTTGAACATGCTAGGTAGAAATTCTACCTTTGAACTACATCTGTAGTTGAGTAACACCTGCTCTATACTAGGCCTTTGGGGGGTCCCTGACTGCTGACCAAGCTCAAGAATCTTTCTGTGGCCTTTCCTGTCTTTGTGCCAGGGCCTCGGTGCCAAATGTGGGTTTGCCAAACAACATTGCATATTATTCTTCATAACTGAAGGAATTCTGTCTATAGCCCACATTACATAAGCTTAACTTTACTCAAAAACAGGTAGAAGCCAGGCATGGGGCTGTACACCAGTAATGCCAGTACCTAGGAGGCCACAACAGCAGGAGTGTGAATTCCAGGCTGGCCTCAGCTACTGCTGAGAGAAAGAGAATGAGGAAAAGGGAGGCAGGGAGGGAGGCAGACAGGGAGGGAGGGAGGCAGACAGGGAGGGAGGGAGGCAGGCAGGGAGGGAGGGAGGCAGGGGGAGGCAGGGAGGGAGGGAGGGGAGGGAGGGAAGGAAGGAGGCAGGGAGGGAGGGAGGCAGGGAGGGAAGGAAGGAGGCAGGGAGGGAGGGAGGAGGAGGAAGGAAGGAGGAGGAGGAAGAGGCAGGGAGGGAGGGAGGGAGGGAGGCAGGGAGGGAAGGAAGGAGGCAGGGAGGGAGGGAGAGAGGAGGGAGGGAGGGAGGGAGGGAGGAGGGAGGGAAGGAAGGAGGCAGGGAGGGAGGGAGGGAGAAAGGGAGGGAGGGAGGGAGGGAAGGAAGGAGGCAGGGAGGGAGGGAGAGAGGGAGGGAGGGACGCAGGGACGCAGGGAGAGAGGGAGAGAGGCAGGGAGGGAGGGAGGGAGAGAGGCAGGGAGGGAGGGAGGCAGGGAGGGAGGGAGAGAGGGAGGGAGGCACGGAGGGAGGGAGGCAGGGAGGGAGGGAGGGAGGGAGGCAGGGAGGCAGGGAGAGTCGAATCAGTGTGGAGGATTACTAGGGGTTCTGCACTGACTTCTGTCCTGAGCAGCTGTTTCCTCAGGGCCATGCATGTGCTAGGCACTGTGGGTTCTGGTGGCTCCGAAAGAGAGAAACTGCTGCCCGTGTTGTCCCCATGCTCTTCTGCTGTCCCAGTTCTCCAGCCTCCATGAGTAGCCAAATCCGTAGCTTTCCAGTCTTGCAGAGAGCCAGCTGTTTTAGAGTGTTGTGTGTGTGTATGCATTGTCCATCTGTTTTTCTGCCCCTAAGTGATTTTTGAATAGAGCAGAATAAAGCTCAACACTTTTGCATGAGAGTAACTCAGGCAGTCACTACAGAAGCCTTGATGGTTGCCTTGCTGACGCTAGGGGACTGATGTGATCTCTTCCCATAGACTTTGCAGTCCCCTCCAAAGCATCCCTTCTAGGAAGTACCCAACTTCATCTGAATGCTGCAAGTGTTAGGGAGTCCACAACTTTTTCAGGTAGTCCTTGTCTGTGCATAGTTTTTTTTTTTTTTTGTTTTTTGTTTTTTGTTTTTTTTTTTTTGTTTTGTTTTAAGACAGGTTTCTCTGTGTAGCTTTGGTGCTTGTCTTAGAACTCGCTTCATAGACCAGACTGGCCTCAAACTCACAGAGACCTGCCTGCCTCTGACTCCTGAGTGCTGGGATTAAAGGCGAGTGCTACCAACACCCAGCCATGCATAGTTTTAAGTGTGAAAGAACTGCTGGTTGTATGAGACTCCTGGGCTTTGCTTTTATAGTAAATTCCCTGATGCTGTGCATGGAGACAGAGACCTCTTGCCTTAGTATCCAGCTACAATACTAAGCAAGGTTGTCTGACCAGGCAGCTTATTGCTAGCCCAGAAAAATACTCTGTGAGAGATGCACAAAGAACTGGAAGAAAGGTGCAGGAAGGGTCTCACGTCCTCAAATGGCAGCCCCTATGGGTGGAAATACAGCGGAGAGAGCTTTACTAAATAAAGTGATAAGGAAAGAGACTTAGGAAGTGAGACTGAGCACCTGGGAGAGTAAAGTACTTGTGCTCCATGAGTAAAGTACTTGTGCAGAGATGAGTCTTGAGTTCGAATCACTAGCACCACAGAAAGCCAGATGTAGTGGTACATTGTCGTCCCAGCACTGAGTTGAGCAGACAGACAGAAATCGGGCTCCACAGCCAGCCAGTGTGGCTAAAATGGTGATCTCCAAGTTGAATGCTGGCTCCCTGTCTCAAAAATAAAGTGGAGAAGCAAATAAGGAAGACATCCTAATTCCAGCCTCTGGTCTCCACGTGTGGCCACACCTGCATGTACACATATGCACTCATGTGTACACCACACACACACACACATACACACACACCTACACTCAAAGGTGTCATGGGTCATTTTTATCATTCAGATTATTCAAATTACTATAAGAGCTGTGCCAGCTGTGTGCTTACCACCTTCCTACATCATCCCATCTACCATCAGGCCACTTTTTAATGTTTTATTTTATTATTTATACGTGTGTGTGTGTGTGTGTGTGTGTGTGTGTGTGTGTGTGTGTGATGGACAGAAGAGGTATTTAGATCCCTTGGAGCTGGAATTCCAGGAGGTTATGAACTGCCTGGCATGGATGCTAGGAATTGAACTAGGTTCCTCTTAAGAGTGGTACAGTCTCTTAACTGCCAAGCTCTTCAGACCAATGAGGTTACTTCTGGAGGCAGAATGAAAGAATGGTAAGGTAAACTGAGGCCAGACGACACCACAATGGAGATTTTGCCTCAGAGTGAAGTGTAAGTAGTCACTGCTCATCTTGGCAGCTGGCCTTATTGGCTCTCTCCCTTCAAGAGGCAGAGCAATTACTTAATTTTACAAGTAATTGCTAGGGACTAGGAATTAACCTAAACCCATAAAGCTAGCTCCCCTTCCTACTGAGGCCAGAACGAGCTGTCAGAAGGCTGAGGTTGAGAAGTAGCCAATGTTCAGTGGTGTTCCCCCAGTACCTGAGCTGACCCATGGGAGCATGGTGGACATGGGATGGCACAATGGGCTGGGGAGGTCTAACACAGGTCTAGAAATCTATACATATGAACCCTGGAAGATCCAGAAAAGGCCGTTCTTCTTCCAGGCCCTGTGTATATGCACTGTCAGTCTGTTTGTCTGCCCCTAAGTGTCTTTGCTCAAAACAGAATGAACCTGGTTAGTGAGTTACAGAAGGGACTGGCTCTGGACCTGGAAAAAAGGGCCTACCCACCTGCACCAAGCTGGTTTACATCTGTTTCAGTTCATCATCATCTTGGCAGCCTACCTGTGAGAGATGTGTTGTTATCTGTTATACAGATGAGGGATTGAGACCTAGAAAAGTTATTTATCCAAGGCACTGGGCAAATTGCTGCCAGAGCCAAATGCTACGAATTTCTGTGACATCAATAATGCCCCCTCTTCATTCCTTTGAGTGCTTGCTCTGAGGTTAACACCCTTCTCTTTCCACTTCCTCTTGATCCTCAGCTCCAAGATCTACATGGCTGACCTGGAATCCTCACTGCATTACATCTTGCGCGTAGAAGTGGGAAAGTTCTCAGTTCTGGAGGGACCACGCCTACTGGCCCTGAAAAAGTTTGTGGCAGTATTGGCCAAGGTGAGAAGGGTCCCAACTTCCTTTGTCTCTGTTGTTCCATATGTAATTAGTGTGTCTATCTGGAAGCCATACACACCAGCCCCTTCCTTGAATTCAGGTGTGACTGGACACCTGGACCCATCACTGTCCAGGTCCCCCATAGGCTGCTACCCTCCTCTCACAGCCATATTCTATATTAGCTCCAGAGAGCATCCCACCCTGTGGAGTAGAGAGGAGAGAGACACAGGACCAGATATCCCAATACCTGGGAATATGCCCAGCCACCCAGTGATTTACTCTGCCTGCTTACCTGACTTCTCTACCTCACTTAGGCTCCAAATTGTGGCTTCTCACTCCCTGCCATGGTGACTGTGGAAATGGCACTATGGGCCACCAGACTGAAGAAGGGCCCTCTCTGCACTGCTTTCTTCTCAGTCTAACCCAGATCCCTAGTGTTAACCCTGCACTGTGCTCCCAGCTTCTCAGTGGCTGCTCCTCGGAGTGAAGCTCCTGGTTGTCAAGGACCTGGTGTCTGACAAGCATTTAGTCTCCTCACCTGCTTTGCAAAGTGGTATCCCTGTCATTTAAGGGTCTAGGAACTTAAGTAACGTGCCCTAGAATTGCCAGCAGGACCAGACCCAAGGTCTGAGGCTTTGCCATGCAGAACTGCATTTTCCTTTCCCTCCCTACTCTGGCTTGCCATCCACAGCCAGCCTGCCTTCTTTGCTGCTGAGTCAGGACTGCCTGTCCGCTGGGTCTGCTTGCTGACTCGGCCTCCCTCAGTCCAGCGGATCCGAGCCTGCCCTTCCCAGAAGGTCTGTGGGAACCTCCTGATCTCTCCCTGCCTCACCCATTTGGCGGCCATCCTGACCCTCTTGGCTTGGTGGCCTGTGTGTCTGTACACAGAAGACCCTGTGAGGAATGTGGCAGGCAAGGTGGAGCCATTTCCATGGTAGAGAATACTTGCTTCTGAGGCCTGCAGCCTGCACTCCACAGTCCTGAGGCAGACACCCTGTTGAGCAGAGGGAACAAATCCATAGCATTGGTACTATTCTGCCATTGCAGCGAGGGAAAGCACCTATGTGCTCCCCCACCCCTCCAAATCCTCAATGAGAGGGACACCCCAGCCCAGGTCAGCCTACTCCAAAGAAGTCCTCCCAAGCAGTGATTTCTCCTGTTGTTTGTATCTGTTTGCAGCTGCAAGCAATCTGGTATTTAGTTTGCACTGCGAGAAGCTGATTTGAGAGGAGACACGTAAAATGCCCAGGTTAGGAAGAGGCCTGAACAGCCACTCCCAGTGGGACAGTAGATAAGTATGGGAGGAAAGGCCATTCAGCCCGAAGCCAGGCCCCTCAGGGAAGATGGGATGGCATTAAAGCAGAGGACTGAGGGAAGCCAGCTATGTGAATGTCCCACAGTGGGAGCAGTGTGACCTGGGACACAGGTGGAGAGGCCTGCCCTACTTCCCTGGGAGAGTCTCTAATGCTAATCAAAGCTGCTCCCTTTCCTTGAGCTCGGGCAGGCTGGAGGTGCAGTGCTGTGGTACTTGCTTATTTCCCCTTCTTCAACTCTGTGGGTCATACTCATCATTTTACAGATGAGGAGATGATGGTCCAGGGGCATGAGGCACCTTGTCCAAGGAGAAAGTCACACTCGTCTCCTCTGGCCCTCCTCTCTTGCATTTCACAACTCAGCACTCAAGGGACAGCCCGGAATGAAGAGGGCTCCTCCCTCAGCCTGCCTTGTCACATGTGGGCAGCTATCAGGGCTGGCCACTGGGTGGCGTGTGGTCACCAAGGTTTCCCTGCTATCTGCTGTCCAGAGCCCTTTAATTCATGCTTCCTTCTGATGCATGGCCTCAGCGGAAGGAAGGTGCAAAGGCGAAGGTCTGTGAGAAATGCTGACTCTGAGCTGTAAATCAGTGTGTGGGCCCAGAGCTCCCAGGAGCTAACCAGGAGGAAACATTCTGAAGCATGAGTCTTCCCAGCCATGTTTCACTCTGGGGGATGGCCAGCCTGAGATTTGATAAGGACATTTAATGTCTTCTCAGAGGACTGGCTCTGGTAGCAGATTTTTCTGGTACCATTCTTGAGTCCAGGATTCTTCTCTCGGATGGTTTTGGTCAGATTTCTCAGGACCATTGCCTCACCTCGTCCCTCTCTGCGGTCTTTCCGGCCCTGCTCCACTGCTGACCCCACCCCCATGTGCATTTGTACATGCACACATATGCACACATGCCCTCCTCCCTTGAGTCCTTGTGGTTTTAAAGTGCTGATACTAATCAGATTTGAGTTGACTTATTGTCAGAGTAGCTTTTCATGTTCCTCTGAGGCTCTTGGGAGTTACCATCAAGATTTGGATCTTGTCCCTAAGCCCTGAACTGGCCTATCCTCATTGGCGGCCCATGGGCTAAAAACAAAAGGTCTTTTGCCAGGCTATTACTAATGAAGGTTTCTCCTGGGTTTGGTTCTAGTCTTTTCAAAAGAAAGAACTGAGCCAAGAAACACTGACAGCAAAACAGTTTATTTAGCAAAAGCAAAGATGAGAGTACACTCTAGGCAACTTGGAGTGGGGTGTTCCACAGGGAGGCGGGTAGAAGCCCACTAGGTCCTACGTTAGGGATTTGGAAGACATTTTAATGGTCTTTTATCCCTCTTGTGATGCCATTGTAAAGTCCCTTCCCTTGGATCTACTCTCCTTTCATCTCACTACTGAGAATGGTTCAAGCTGTCCCTGCAGCTTTTCCTTCCATGCTTATCAGGATGTTGATTGTGGGGCATGGATGGGCATGAGCAGAGTGCCCTGGGATCCCAGTTTCTGAGGAGTCCAACTGCTGCTCCAAGAGTGTTGGGCTGTAAATGGGGGTGTTCTGAGAGCAGAAAACAGGGTACAGCTGTAGTTCTCCTCTATTACCCCATGTAAACCCCTTGCCCACTGCACCTGAGCCCAGCTAGGCAATCTGTTGCTTCATCAGAGAACCACCTGGAAAGAAGGTGCATGCCTGGTGCTCACAGCAGTCCCAGAAAGTGGTGTGGTACTTGGACCTTCCTCAGAGTGATTGCATTTTAGGTCAACATTAGAGCTTGAGCCTTGGCGGAGACCCACAGGGCCTGGAAGACCCAGAGGAGTCACCTCCCCTCTGCCCAGAATAAGCTGTAGGAATCCACTTGTAGGATTGTTTTTTACTCTTCAGTTGCCACTTGTCCCCATCTGCAGTACTTCCCTGGTCAGCCTTTGGTCCAGAACTTCCTGCATTCCATAAATGACTGGCTTCAGAGGCAGCCGAGAAAGAAGATCCCCTACAGTTTCTTCAGAGCTGCTCTGGACAATAGGAAGGAGGTGAGTCTGGAAGGCAAGTAGAGATCTTCCCAATGGCCTGGCATTCATGGGACTGGAGGGACTTTAGGCTGAGATTTCTGACAGCATTATTCAGCAGTTTGCATGAAATCATTCCATTGATCACGAATGCCCAGTTCTTCATTGGGGTCTGGAGAATATCACAATGAGTCTTCATACTTTAGAATTTCCATTTAGCAGATGAAGAAAGCAAATTTGAACTGTTATGTTACTTTTCTAGCTTTTCTACCCATTGTAGCTGTGATTAGTACTAAAAACAACAGGGCATGAGGCAGTGGAGTCCTATTTTAAAGACAGGGTCTTACTCTGTATCAAAGGCCACTGACCTTGAAACTCACAGCAATCCTCCTGCATCTGCTTCCCAAATGTAAAGTTTATAGAGATGAGCCACACTTATTTAAGACACCAGAGTTCTTAACCATACCCCTTGCCTGCGTCCAAGCAGCTTCCTCAGCATGCCCCAGAGCAGGAGCAGGGTACCCATTCTTTCTGCTGTCTGCAAAAGCAAGCCACACCCCATAGACATGCACAACCATGTGGATTTATAAGGTGTCAAGGCTTGCAGGACCTCAGTGATCAGATCAGCACTTCAATTTCAAAGATAGAAGTGTTCTATGCCATGGTCTCAGATCTGCTAATCTTTTGGGGGGTAGAGATGGCAGAAATGTGATAGGCCAGGAAGAGGCCTTCCTCTGCTCCAGTGCTATGTGCTCCTGGAAGCTTCTCTTGACACCTCCCTTCCAACCCTTTCTCTTCTCTGATGTGTGCTCATGTTCACATGTATTCCTTAGGACTCTGTTCTTACTGAGAAGGTGAACTGGGTTGGCTGCCAGGGCAGTGAGCCACACTTCCGGGGCTTTCCCTGCTCCCTGTGGGTCCTCTTCCACTTCCTGACTGTGCAGGCAAGTCGGCATAGTGAAAGCCACCCACAAGAGCCAGGTGAGTCTGGGGTTGGCTTACCTACTGTGTCTCAGGTCGTCCTATTCATTCTGTCCTTAGTGAGGAGTCGTTTGGAATGATTCTGTATTGGGGTAACTTATTGATGAGGCAGGCAGGGTGGGTGGGAGGGCGGGCTTGCAGTAATACAATCATAGAGCTGTTGAGAAGAGGGAGGCAGAGTGGCAAGACCAGCTGCAGTGGGGGAGGGGGGGGAGTTATACCTGGAGTCGGTATAGAAGGAATGGAGCGTGAGAGGCCAAGGAGGTAAAGGCACAGTGGTACAGGTGCTGGTGTGTTGAAGCAGAGAATGTGTGTATGTGAGTGTGTGAGCGCTCTCTGTGATGTCCTGGTGGATGGAGGTAGGAGATTGCCTTCTCAAGGGTTAGAGAGAACATTTAGAAGCAACAGAAAGCAAACCCTGAAGTATATGAAGTATGGGAGAAAAAAAGATACAGAAATTGCGAAGATGGCATATACCTTCAGGAGAGTCTGGTTTCAGTTAGAGAGAAGTGTGAGAGTCAAGAGAGACCCTTGCTGTGGCAGCCTATATGGGGGATCAGAGAGAGAAAACTCTAGGGCCATGAAGAGAAATTAGAAGCTACCCAGACCAGCTGGGGATGGACTTCTGAGAATGCCCCAGAAAGGTGACGCCCACTGTAGAGCAAGTTGGAGGGAAGCCTGAAGCTGGTAGGTGGAGGAGGATCATGGGAGCTAGAATGAGCACTCTGTCCCCTCCAACCCTCCAGTCATGTCCCTCTGAAGAATGGCATGACGAGGACCTGAGAGGAGGAACAGAAGTTTAGGAGCTTTGGAGGAGCTTTGGAGGAAATGGGACCACCTCTGTAGTGACCCTTGCAAAGGAGAAGCAAGCAAGGGTTGAGCATTAGGCCTCTGTTTACATAGGCTGGAATGTGAGGGCTTGTGCAGGATCACCCCAGCAGAGCTGAGGAGGATGGGACAGCCTGTGGGGGACCATGATGGGGTTAGCAGAGGTTGGCAACATGAGGGGCCTCTGTGTGGGGTCTCTTCCCTACAGCTAATGGCCAGGAAGTCCTCCAAGCCATGCGGAACTATGTCCGGTTCTTCTTTGGTTGCCGAGACTGTGCTGACCATTTTGAGCAGATGGCTGCTGCCTCCATGCACCGGGTGAGAAGTCCCAGCAGTGCAGTTCTCTGGCTCTGGACTAGTCACAACAAGGTTAACGCTCGCCTCTCAGGTACGGAAGGGCCACTCCCAAGGCTGGAGGTGGCATTTGGCCGGGCATTCCCACTATCTCTTCAGTGACAGCCTCTGCTTCTTCTACTTATCTGCCAGCCCTGTTAACCAGTCCTGTGTCTACAGGGAATGGACTGGGACACTGTAAGAGTCTGGTACTTGATGCCAGCGCTCCTCCCTGCTGAGCCAGGGCCCACTCTAGCTTGTTAGAATCTCCCCTGCCTCCCCTGCTCTGCTTTCTGGCTATTAGCCTCTTACTCACACTAACAGGGAGGAGAAGGCAGGGGTTTTCCATTGTCATCAGAGAGTGGCCTAAAGAAAGGCAGGGAGCTTGTCTTCCTAGTTACCCTTATTTATGTTGTTTGCCTCCCCTTGCACATAGGAGCATGGGTCCAACACACAGCCTGGGAGGGAAGCCTTCTGTAGACTGGATACTACGCATCTGGAGGGCAAGAAGTACCTCCCAGACAGCCTTCCAGGGCAGGAGCTGGAGGGAGCAGGTGCTGCAGGCCTACACTTGGTTCCCTCTCCAGGAGCCTCCTAGTGCCTTTTTAAAAAGAAGGTGTGTCCACCTTCTCTGGGGCAGCCGGCCTCTTCCCCTTATCCTGGCCTCAGTTCTGCCACCAGATGTTGCAGTGCCTGTGTCACGCTGTGGGCCAGGACTATGCAGATTGATCCGGGAGGTGTTCAAGCTTGGGATGGCACTGGAGATTGAACCTAGGGCCTGATTCACTGAACTATGTCCCCAAATTCTCCTCTGCCTCCTTTTTTTTTTTTTTTCTTTTGAGGCAGAGGCCCAGACTGGCCCTGAACTTGCAGTCCTTGAGTAGAAGGGAAAAAGACCTGCACCACCAGGCCTAGCTACATGCTAGTCTTGTTTTGGTTTTGTATCTGTATTTTATCTTCCATCCTTTTAAAGGCTTGGTGAACCTTTTTATAGATGAAAAAGCAGGTATTCAGAACAAAAGAAACCCAAGCTCCCAGGAAGACCAGATGTAACGCCCAAAATGTGTGCTTCCCTCCCCAGGTGCTCTGAGTGAGGACCCCCACTTCCCCAAGGTGCAGTGGCCTCCCCGTGAGCTGTGCTTTGCCTGCCATAATGAAGTCAATGGACGCGAGCCTGTGTGGGATCTAGATGCCACCTTCAAGTTTCTCAAGGCTCACTTCTCCCCAGCAAACATCATCATAGACTCTCCTGCAGCCCAGAGGGGTCCCCAGAATCTGGAAGTTACCCCGGAACTGGTAATGGATGCATTAGAACTGGAGACAAGAAATCCAGTGCTGGGCCATGAGCGGGCTGCTTCTACAGAGTCCCCTGGAACCACTGCCCTAGATGTCCCAGCTGAGAAGCCTGAAGCAGGTGGCCCCCAGGTGCTATACACAGGCCTCAGAATGAGTGGTGCTCCACCAGGGCAGGGCCCTCCTGAGCTTGTGGAAGAGCGGCAGAGGGTTACACAGGGGCATGGCCAGGGGCAGCAACACTTGAGCAACACAGACACTGAGGCCTTACCACTGCCTGAGATGAACCACCTCCAAGGCCCTTTAGAGCTAAGGCGAGGGGGCCGCAGCCCCAAGCAGCTAGCCAGCATACCTGAAGGGGAGCCAGAGGCCCCAACTACACAGGATCAAGGCCCATGGTTACAGGTCCTGGGCGGGGGATTTTCCCACCTGGACATTAGCCTCTGTGTGGGGCTCTACTCTGTGTCCTTCATGAGCTTACTAGCCATGTACACCTACTTCCGGGCCAGGATAAGGACCCTGAAAGGCCATCTAGTTACCCCATAGCCTGAACCATCCAGGACGAGGACAGGAAATGGAACTTCTATCCAATGGCTTTTTTGGCCCCCTGGCACCCTTGCTTCCCCCTCTACCCCATGTTCCGTTTTCCAAGAAAGCTAGTTGCTGTGAACCTTTGAGTCTGCTGTGAAGGATTCTATAGACAAGACAGAAACAGGATCCCAGGGTCATCTAACCAGCATGGGGTAGGGGCAGCTTAAAGCAGGGGTCAGGGTTCTGGGAGGCTCAGACCCTGGCTTCAGCACCACATTCCTGTTTTTCAGCATATGTGAAGTCCTGCCCCATTTCCGCTGAAGTCTCAATGTTTCCTGCTTGGTCTTGGCCTTAAATTGAGGTAGACAAGTCCAGAGTTTCCATCCAGAAGAGAGGATCCTGGGCTGGGTAGGCTGGAGTGGACCTCCTCACTGCATTCTGAGGCTGTCTCCTTCCCTCCCTCCCAACATGAAGAAAATGCAGCATCACTTCTGGCCTATCCAGCTCCAGCACCTCAGACCTATGTGGGGTTTGGCTACAGGAGTGGGTCTGGAAGCTTCAGGAAGTGACTCTGGCCTCCCAGGTTCAAACTAGAGTTTCTGCTGCAAGGGTGTAGTGTGAGGTTGGTGGGGTTTGGCTGGCTGGGTGGATGACAGCAGCTGGGCTGTGGGGTGCGGGGCTTGCTTGGTGGCAGGGCAAGGGAGTAGGTGATGCTGGGGTCCAGATAGTCCTGTGCTAACTGCAAGAGGACAGACTTCTCTCTGGACTGGGGCTCTTGTCTTTTATTTTGTCCTCTAAAATCAGTGCTAACTGTTGGATGTGGAAGGTGCGTGGTGGAGAGCTGTGAGGGGAGGGTTTTCCCCTTGGGAATCCACTGTAGGCAGGTAGAGGTAGGAAGAGACTGGTATACGTGCTTAATCCCACTCTCCCCCACTGCTTGGGAGGGGTGCGGAATAAAATTATTTTTGTTAAGTCAGGCATGTGTTTGACTTGGTCCTTGAACACCTATTATTGAGGTCTATAGCAAATGCACAACATCCAACCTCACCTGAGATCCAGCAGCAAAGGTCCTGGGGACAGGAGCAGGCTCTTGCCTCACTCCCCACAGAGTGCTCTCTGTGCCCCAGGCCTTGGTGATAGCATTGTCACCTCCTGCTCTCTACTCTCCCCGAGACCTGTCTGGGTGTCAGAGAAGCCTGTCTGCAGCTGCCACCTTCAGCTCTTCCTCCAGGACTGACAGGTTTGTTTGTCCAGCCAGCCTAGGTTGGCTGCTCAGCCAGGAGTCAGCCTGGATTAGACTTTGTCCCTAATCCAGCCTGCTGGTTTTACAGGGATCAGAGCAGCTGATAATGAACCTCATTAGGGGGGAGCAGAAGCCTCAATCCGATTTGGGGTTTTCTCTGACATCTTCACTCAGCTCAGATGGCCTCAGCATTGGGTGCAGCAGGTGGAATGCCAAGGACACCTCCTGTGCTGGGGCAGCTGGAGTGGGGGAGGTGCAGCTGGCAGGGCATTTGACCTCTTTAGCAGCCTGGCTCTGAGGGTGGCTTCCCTCTTGGTGTCTGAGCCCCACCCCACATCCTCCTATGCCTTCCCTGTTGGACCCTGCTGGAGGATCAAGCAGGGTTTCTGAAAGAGGCTGCAGGGGCTAGCATCCAGAACCACAGACGTTCCTTTTCAAATGAGCCCTAAGTAAAGATTGCTGTCAGCAAATCCTATATTTCCAGTAACCATACTTCCCCAAATCAAACCTGGGTGTCTAGGATTGGGGCCCTGCTGGAAGTGCTGTTGCAAGCCCCTCCACTGCATTCAGCCATAGGACTGAAAGCTGAGGCGCCCCTCTGCTGGACCTTCTGATTGACAGGGAGGGTGGGCCTCCAGTCCCAATGCCTTTTACCTTAATTTCCCCAGGGCTCATGTCCATGGCTTGGATAAGCCAGCCTGCCCACCAGCTGGTCCCCTGCCCTGCTCATGCAGCCATCCTGGGACTGGGGTATTCTGTGTCTTGGGTCTTCCTAGGCTGTTTGTCTGGGATGCTTTCTACAAAGCAAAGACTCCTGCTGCTGGATGGGACAGAGAAATCCACCTATCTGGCACGTCATGTTCTCTGTGTTGAGGGTTTTAAAGTGACAGCCAAGCTGAGCTTTGAAGGATGAAGTGATAACAAAGAAAATATAAAAATGTGGGGCTGGAGAGATGGCTCAGTGGTTAAATCACTGGATGCTCTCCCAGAGAGCCTGGGTTCAATTCCCAGCACCCACATGGCTGCTCCCAACTCTCTGTAACTCCAGTTCCAGTGGATCTGACACCCTCACACAGATATACATGCAGGCCAAACATCAACACACATAAAAAGTAAATGAAAAAGAAAATATGAAAATGTACAGTCAGAAGAAAAAGCACACACCCAGTCTAACAAAGAAAAATTATTGATATAAAACAAGACACAAAAATCCCTATGTTAATATTATGTTTATGTCAGGATTTCCCGTGCTGGGTTAAGCTAGAATCAGGGCACAAAAGAGGACAGATGTGGTCCTTGATGTTACAGACTAAGGTGGGGTCAGGGTCTAATGGTCAACCAGCTCCAAAGGAGGGAAACTCAGCAGGCTTCTCCAAGCCCCAACACGAGACCATATGCGATCATACATGTGTGTCATGTGATGTTGGCAGGGTGTGGGGACACCCTTCAGGAAAGAGTTCTTTGCTAGTGCTCTTGTCCTATTGGATACCTAGGGGTAGATGTGCCCTGTCTCAGGCCCATAGAGCGCCTGTTCCCTAGGGAAGGAACTCTTGTCAGGAGGTGTTGAAGGCTCACTAGGCAGCCAGGCATGACCTTTGGTGTCTACTTGTAGGCATCTGCTTCCCCCTCACAAAAATGAGGGTTCACTTGCAAGCCCTCCCCAAAGTCTTCCCATGCCTCTAGTGGTTTATTCACCATTATCCCAAGACAAGTCCATGTGAGGGACTGTCCTTGTCCTGTTGACCCTCTGTATCAGTTGCCTTTCTCAACAATATGACAAAATCCCTGACAGAAACGAGGGGAAAATGTTTGCCTCAGCTTCAACCCATCCAGGTGGGAGAGTTGAGGAACATGTGATGAGCTCCTCACATTTTAGATGAGGAAGCAGAGCTGATGGTTGAAAAGGAGTCTAACCCATGTCTGTCAGCCAGGTCTTCCATTCCAAAGCAGCACCATCAGCTGGGGACCAAATATACACATACATGAGACTGTGCCAGGGTGGGACAGGGGCTTCATATTCTGGCCACAGCATCCCCTATTTTGTATCCTGATGGAACTGCAGACAGTTGGGAAAGGGAACTCCCATATCAACACTAGATAGGATCTCCACAAATTTGTCACAATGTCCTGAGCTACCTGCCTGAGTCTCCTCAGATGTGGCTTTCCTGGCATCCCTGCCCTCACATCACACTGCCAAATGCCTCTGTTGGAAGGCTGCTGCAGAGGCCAAAGGTGGGATTTCCACTTCGCTTGAAGAATGAGTTAAACCCTGAAAAACACTATAACCTGTATGGCTGGTCTCTCTGGAAGAACACTCTGGAAAGTGGGCTAGCTGACAGTGGCAGGGTGGATAGCAGGGAGCTGCAGGTGTCTTTTTGGTCACCTTCACCAGCACCTGTCCAGGTTTCTTTGCCTCCTAAACCACAAGGCGCCAGTCATGGGTCATACAGAAGAGCTTCGAAACCACAAGGCACTGGCAGACAGCGGGGCTTACGTGGGAGCTTGAGGGAGAATCTATCATATATGAATCTCATCTGGAGAAACTCACCTCCCAGCCTGTGACCTCACCCCTGCAGAGAGCAACGAACTTTTCCCTAGGGTGGCCAGGCTCTTCTAGAGAAGAGCTGCCCTTGGGTGCTGCCTGCTAACCTTCCTAGCCCATCATGTCACTACCGTGGTGTGGTTAGCTCTTACTGGAAGCCTTCATCCACCACAGAAGCATGCCTCAGGTTTGGGAGAGAGTGAACACTAATCTAACTTGAATGTGCTTGCAATGTCTCCATCAAGTTCCCAGCTATCTCAAAGTTTCTGATGACCACAGAGGTCGGCCCTGAGGAGGGAAGAATTGTTCATTTAATGATGCCAAGCATATCACTTGGAAAATATAGCTAAGACCCTGCTTTCACACCAAACACCAAAGTACATCTTTTTATTATTGTTGTTTGTTTTTTTGAGACAAGATTTTTCTTCATAGCCCTGGATGTCCTGGAACTCGCTCTGTAGACCAGGCTGTCCTTGAACTCACAGAGATCCACCTGCCTCAGCCTCCTGAGTGCTGGGATTAAAGGTGCCCAGTTTAAAATACATCTTAATCTAATGCAAAAATAAAAGAAGAAAAGAAAAATCTGCAGTTGTAGATTTCACTGTTTTAGGTTTTTAAATTATGTTTAACTAATAAATGAAAATATAGCCAGATACGGGCTCTCACCTGTTATTGTAGCATACAAGAGGCCAGAGGTAGGAAGATAACAAATTTGAGGCCAGACTGAAACCCTGGCTCAACAAGCCAAACAGGTTGCAGAGGTGGTTCAGTGTTAAGAGCTTGTACTAACTACTCCTGAAGACTAGAATTCATTTCCCAGAACCCACACTCCATGGCTCAAAACCACCTGTAACTCTAGCTCAGGGAGCTGAACTCACATGCCCACACCCCCACATGGACACAGATTTACAAAGGTAAATCTTTTTTAAGCCAAAGCAATAAAAACAAACCCAAAACCCACTTTAAAATGGTTCATTCTGGGACAGAGGGATGGCTCAGTCAGCAGAGTGTTTGCCAGGCAAACACAAGGGCCCAAGTGCCAACCTCCAAAGACACAGCAAGAACACAGCACAGTCTGGAATCATAGTGCTGGAGAAATGGAGAAGGATGGGTCCTCCAGCTCATCTGGCTGAACTAGTAAGCTCAAGGTTCAGTGAGAGGCTGTCTCAAAATAAAAACAAGGGGAGCATGATCGAGGAAGACACTGACATCTTTACCTCCACCATGTGGGTCAGAAACAAAGTCCTCATGCTGAGCCGTCTCTGGAGTGAATTCACTAGAGTAGCAGAGAACAGACTGTTATAGCTAGAGGAGAATGCGTGAGATCTAAACAGGTGGCTGTCCTGGTGCTGGGGCCAGGAGGACCTACAAATACATCCGTCTAGAATTCCAGTCCCATGGAAGGCAGCATGGGCAGCTGAAGTGGTTCAATGTCCCCTAGAAGATTCTACTTGGCTATGTCCTTTGCTGGGTAAAGATTCTATACCATCTCTAACATACACCCCAGGTCCTCAGATACTAATTCTCCAGCTCTCATTTAGGATGTAGTGTGCTTTCAGAAGTAGCATAGCACATCTAAACATGAGATTCCTTGAGGAATCTATGTTGTGTCCTGGTCTCTTAAGTTTTCTTGGGCAGTGTATCCACAAGAACTCCACCAGCCATTGAAGAAGGTCTGGTAGTGGCTGTGAGGCAGGCTGTGCATTATGCACATGTCACATCTTCTAGTGCTCCATCATTCTGGTGGGGTCCCAGCTATAGGTAGACCAAACAGCCGTAGCCATCCACCATATACATACTTCAGGAGGTTAGTGAAAGAGATGCTTTCTGTGCTTCTCCTTGACATGCGGCTTGACCTCCATGTCTTCTTCCTCCTTTGTACACCCAAGTGCTCGAGTGTAAGCTGTAGTCTCCTGTAAATGTCTAAGAACATGTTTTGACAAACATGCACACTGGTTGGTTGCAGTGAGATATACAACCTGTCCTCACCTGTTGCACTGACCACACCCATTGTGGGGATAGGTGAGGATGTGACATGTGGGGTCTAGGTCTAGGGTCCTGGACCCCAGCTTGTTCTCTTACTTCCTTGTCAGAGACAGAGAGCATCTGGGGACATCCTTGGAGCAGGAACCCTCAGCAATTCTGTTTCTGGTGTAAGTGATGTCTCCCCGAATAAACATCCATCAGCCTATATTATGTCCCAGAATCTTATTTCCCACGCAATAGTCATTTATAATCTGTCTGTTGATGTTGGTCTAGAAAAAGAGTGGAGGAATACACACATACGAAGTGTGAAGCGTGGTTCTAAATGAAGCAAAATTAGAGGGAACTTAACTCTGGGCTGGCCCAGAGGGTAAACACAGTGCTACTGTTGCTGTTCCTGCTGGCAGAGGCAGCTCCAGTAACTGACCCTGGCTGCAAAAGCAATACCCTGCAAAGTTTCAAGGGTCAAAGGTCACCACCACTGAAAGGATGTGCAAGATGGAGGTGCTGTGGAGCCATCCTCAGAAAATACAGTCTGGCCCTAGGTTGTCTCATTCACTGTCAATGACAAACTGAACCTTTGGGAAACATATAGTAATTCACAATGTGTTTCAGCTGGTAAAACATTTTAAAAATCTTAATATACATAACCTTTGATCTGATGATTCTATTTCTAGAATTCAACCTAAAGAACAAATTGGGGATATTTACTAAGATTTACTACATGATGCATATTTATAATATCATAATAAGATTAAAATAAAGCCCAAAATGGGAAATTGATTAAATCTGATCCATTGTTCCAATGAAATGCAGCACAATACTAAAAACAATTTGACTGTTTTATCCTGGAAGTATTGCTTTGTATTTTTTGTTTTTTTTCAAAGACAGGATTTTTCTGTTTAACAGCCCCAGGCTGTCCTGGAACTCATTCTGTAGACCAGGCTGGCCTTGGACTCACAGAGATCCGCCTGACTCTGCCTCCCAAGTGCTGGAATTAAATGTGTGTACCACCACCACCAAGCACCTGAAAGTATTTTTATGCTACATTGTTGAAGTTTTCAAGTTTATAGAATGACTTTATTTTTAAAAGGACAAATATATTTATATACTTACAGATATTGAATCCCTGTGTGAGAACATGAAATACAGACACCCATAAGTCATTCCTAGTGATTAAAGGTCCATCAATGTGGGATGACAAGTGTTTGTTTTCCTTTTCTATATGATCATTTTTTATTTGATTAAAAAGTATTATATAAGCAATTAAAAACACCTTCTTCCTGAGGTGTAGGCTGGCTAGTTTTATGTCAAATTGGCATAAAACTGGAGTAACCTTAGAAAAAGGAACCTTATTTTTAAAAATGCCCCATAAAATGAGCTTGAGGTCAGCTTGGCCTATGATCTGTAGCAAAACAAGCTAAAGCTGAGCAGGAAATGCTCCTATCCACTAGAAGAGTAAGACAGGGATTATGTCTTCCTTTAACATTTTGAAAAATATACCACCAGACATCTGCACTGGCTGGTTTTGTGTCAACTTGACACAAGCTAGAGTCATCAGAGAGGAAGGAGCCTCAGTTGAGGAAATGCCATGAGATCCAGCTGTAAGGCACTTTCTAAATGAGTGATCAGTGGGGAAGGGGAAGGTCCAGTCCATTGTGAGCGGTGCCATCCCAGAGATGGTGGTTTGGGGTTTTATCGGAAAGCATAAGCAAGTCAGCAGCTCTTCTCCATGGCCTCAGCATTAGCTCCTGCCTCCAGGTTCCTGCCCTGTTTGAGTTCCTGTCTTGGCTTTCTAAGATGATGAACAGTGATATGGATGTGTAAGCTGAATCAACGCTTTCCTCCCCAAGTTGTTTTTGGTTACAATGTTTCATCACAGCAATAACAACACTAACTGATACAGGGTGGGAGGGTGCCTTGTAATATAGCCCAGGCTGGCCTCAAGTTGTGACCCTCATGCCTTAAACTACTGAGACAGCAAATTATAAATACCTGTCACCACACCTGGAAAAAAAAAAAAAAACTTTTAATGGACTGCGAGCATGAACTGGGGATGTAGCCAAACAGAGTGCTTGCTGAGCATGGGCAAAGCCTTAAATAAACTCCACAGATGACACAATTCCAGCACTGGAAGGTAGAAGCGGGAGGGTCATCACAAGTTTGAAGGCAATATATGTCAAGTTCTAGGCCAACCTAGATACATGAGATCTTGTCTCAAAAATAAAATAAAATATATAAGCAAGCTATTAGGCCATTCACTGAACATCATCAACAGCCCTGCAACACCCACTTGGCCACATTGGATCCAATTAAACCCTTACCTCCCCTGTTCCTTGCAGAGCCTCAGCACCACCAGCTTCCTTGAAAGGAGAATTGCTTAGCTAGTGCCTGGTCCCTTGGCACCGTTTTCTAGTATCAAGAGTCACACTGAGGTAGATACCCTCAGGCTGACTACTCAATACTTGTCTTAGTTTTTATGGGCTTTTTTTTCTGTTCCAAAGATTTTCCCAAGCCAAGGCATTGTGGCATACATCTGTAATCCCAGCCTCTGGAACCAGGACTGGGGGCTGGAGCAGGAAGATCGAGAGTTTTCAGAATATCCAGACAACATAGTGTGTTTGAACCTAGCCTGGTATATATGCAACTCTGTCAGAAAAAGGAGAAAAAGGATAAGAAGGGGTGGAGAGGAGATGCCAATCAATAGAACTGTATGAAAACAGCCTACTTTAATAATCAAAGACACTGTCTAGGCATGGTGGTGGTACATGACTGAAATCCTAACACTTGAGAGGTAGAGGCAGGAGAATCAGAGGTCCATCCTCAGCTATGCAGCCAGTTCCAGGACAGCCTGTGCTTCTTGAGACCCCATTTCAAAACAAAACAAAAACACCGAGGAAGTGAAAAGCTGACGTGACATCCTTTTTATGCATCCTATAACAGTAACAGTACGCGACTTGATGCTGAAAAGCAACGATGTGAGTTGTACAGTGTGTCTGGAAAATAATATGCCAATATGACCAACCTTCAAAATGTCTAACTCCTCTGGGCATGCTAAGGAAATAATCAGAAGTTTTGGCTAAAACCTAAGTTTGATTCTGAGACCACTGCAGGGACAGTGTCTGGCTATTCTCCTGATTTATGCTCCACCAGGAAAGGATGGGAGTCTTATACCCTACTGCAGTCTGTATCTTACCACAAGGCCTCCAAATATCAGGCATTCCAGAAACCATCTCCCAAATGCACAGGGACACCCTGTTACATGCACACCTCCCAAAATATAGTGCTTAGTTGTGTAGCCCTCTGGAGCCCTGCTTTAACAACAATAAAAGACAAACAGGGCACCAGGAGCAGCGTGAGCTCACTGAAGGAGGCATCAGAAATCTGACACTCTGTCACAGTGAGGGATACTAACAATGAGGAGCTCCTGTTTGGGGAATTTCATGGAGGGCTTTTCTCAGAAAAACAAAAACAAACAAAAAACCCAGTGCCTTTCCTCAGAAGCAAAAGCACATTTCGTTTCCAAAGCCCTTGATATGGCTCTCTGTCCTTAGTCTTAAGTGTAATGCCCCTTTAATCCCAGCACTTGGGAGGCAGAAGCAGGAGGGTCTCTGTGAGTTTAAGGCCAGCGTGGTCTACAAAGTGAGTTCTAGGCAGCCAGGGCTACACAGAGAAAGCCTGTCTCAGGAAAAAGAAAATAAACAAAAACTGTAATGTCATGAGCTGTTTTAAATTGAAAGCAGGCAAAATCCTCCAAAGGATACTTGGTGAGATAGCCCGTACCAGCCAGCAGCCCTCTAATCCTCAGAGCAAATAGCACCACTAAAGGCTGGATTGTGCCTTTCACCCATTCCATGCAGGCCAAGGAAAGACACAACAGGACAGGTTGTGCGGTGACAAACCTGTCAACAACAGCAGAGCACCCATGCTGTTGCACATCTCCTCTCCCTCCAGCATCATTTCTGCACCCCACCTCCATCCTCAGCTAGTACTCACCCTTTTCCTGGGGGATGTCTCTAGCTCCTCAGAGGGGATGTGTTCAGGCCTTCCTCAGTTCCCTGTCTGGAACCCCAAAGGCCACTTTGAATTCTGAAGGAGACTTGTGCAGGTCATTCCACTGTCATTTTGCTGTTGCTCCTGGGCCTCTGACTCCACTTTCTGGGTTGTGCTAGGGAGCCCCCAAATCTCTTTTCTGTCCCCTAGTTCCTGCTTAGTCTTTCAGAATAAATGCTAAGTGCCTGGCCTGTCTCCCACTGGCTGGCCCAGTAAGCCATATCTCACTTCCCTCTTCTTACCCATCATGGCTCTGTAGCTGACTCACCTGTAGGAGCATAGGGAGTTCAATTTTTCTAAACTTCAGGCTTCTTTTTTTTGTTTGTTTGTTGCTGTTGCTGTCATTTTTGTCAGTAAAATAGGCTCAGCAAACATCCAGGCACCAGGGTTGTAAGCAGGGTAGCAGAGGGGTCTCTGTGGCAAGGTGATAAGAAAAGAAAACCAATTAACAGGTAAAGAAACAAGGATCCCACATGGTGATTAAGGCTATGAAAAAAAGATGGCATTATTATAAAGAACAGGTGTTCTGTGGTTGTAGATGGAGAGCTGAAAATTGTAAAGGCAGGGATTGGGAGTTTTAGATGGGGGCGGGGAAGCCTGCAATTAGCACATACAAAGCCCTGGGTTCAAACCCCAGCACTCCCTCCCTCCAAAAGAAAAAGATTATAAAACTTGAAAATTGTAAATTAATCTAAAATATAATATCATGCAATAATCCCAAATTTACATGGATTTATTTTTTTGTCATACCCAACCTCATTCTAAAATGTACATGAGGCATTGAAAAATAATGGATGGACTGGGGCTGGAGAGACAGCTCAGTGGTTAAGAGCACCTGCTGCTCTTGCAGTAAACGTGAACCCAATTCCCAGCACCCATGTGGCAGATCACTATCATCTGTAACTACTATGCCAGGACATCCATGCCCTCTTCTGCTTCCTTGAACACCACAAGAACATGGTGAACAGCATGCATGCAGTCATATACCCAGACACATGAAATAATATTTTAAGTATGTTTTAAAGTCAATGGACTGCCAAGTCAGTTTGGGGGCAGGGGAGTCAGGATTTTATAAGAAATTAAGGCATCATACAAAACAGTTGTGGTTAGTAACTGTAGCGTGCAGGCACAAAGAAGTGAGCTAATGGAGCATAATAAAAAGCTCAAAGGAACGCCCACAGAGGCAACAACGTATATAAGAAAGGCGGCGTCATCCATCAAGCCAGTCTCTAGAGACAGGGAAACTGGTCACTAAATGGAGAAACGCAAAATTGGGTCTGAGATTTTTACCAAGCAAACATGAAAGATTTTCCTGAAAGCTAACTACAGGAAAATATAGAGAAAGCCATTGTACAGGGTGGCAGGAAAGCATTGTGTTTTTGAGGCAGGTCTTACACAGGTAGCTCAGGCCGATCTTGAATTTGCTATGGAGCAGAGGATAACCTTGAACTCTTGATGGATCACTGATCTTTTTGTTTTCACCTCTCAAGTGCTGGAATTGCAGGTCTGCACCACCACACCTAGGTCTTTGGGGGCGGGGGTGAAGGCAGGAGAACATTTCTAAAATAGGAAACACATGCCCTGAAAGGCAAATATGGCCAAGAACCCATGGGTTGGGGAACTCACAGGTTCCAGGTGTGAACCTATTACTGTAGCAGGCTTTCTTTTGGGCCACCAACCAGCTCTCAAATCATAACACAAATACTCGTTATTTATTATGAACACTCAGCCTTATCTTATGCTCATTATTTGCTAGCTCTTATAACTTAATCTGTTTATGTTTTGCCTTGGAGCTTTTTACCTTTCTTCCTTCTGTATGTCTTACCCTGTTTCTCCATGGCTGGCTGGCAGCTGCCTGGCTTCTGGAACAGGGTGTGTGCCTCTCTTTCCCCCTCATTCTTTCCTTCTTTTCTCTTGAACCTAGATTTCTCCTCCTTCTTATTCTCTTTTCCCACCAGCCCTGCCTATCTCTCTCCTGCTTAGCTAGTGGCTGTTCAGCTTTTTATCAGGCCAATCAGGTGTCTTAAGCAGGTAAGGTGAAACAGCGACACATCTTTACATAATTAAAAAATATACACATCTTTACACCATTAACAGGGGCAGCATAAACAAATATAACAAGTCTTTAAAATGTTAACAAAGGCTGCAGATACAAAGACAGCACACCTTTAAACAGTTAAATATTCTTCAGCATAAACAAATGTAACACATCTTTAAAATGTTAAAGGCAGCAGAAACAAATGTAATACACCTTCACATAAGTAAAGTAATATTCTGCAGCAAAAACAAATGTAACACATCTTTGCCTAGATAAAATAGTATTCTACAATGTATTACTATTATTTTGCTAAATGGACATAGTAGCAAACTGCCCTATAGATTTATACCTCTCTCTATCCATAGATTAGTGCAGTTCTTAGGCCTCATCAGAGAAGTTTCTTTGTGCAGTGGATGGTGACACTCACGACTGGTCAAATTGTCCAAGGACCATAAGGGCCAAAGGTGGAGGAGGACCAGAGCTAAAACAGCGTCCTCTGGACAGGACAGGACTGCTGCACACATGAACTGGCAGCAGTCGTGGCTGTCTGTGCATAACCTGTACAAGATCAAGACTGTTGAATTCTAGCACAAAATGGGAGGGGCTCATGAGCCTCCCACCCCTAACTGAGGATTGTGGGTAGTTGATGGCTTCAAGGGAAAGGAGAGTCTGTTTTCTTCAATGGTGATTTAATTAAAAGAAAAAAAAAATGGGCAATAGGGGGTGGGGTAGGGAATGAATATGATCAAGATATGGTGCATAAAAATTAATAAAACTATGTTTTAAACAAACAGGGGGGCTGGAGGGATAGCTCAGCCGTGAAAGGCTAGGCTCACAACCATAAATATAAAACAAACAGGATGCATAAGGCCAGTGTTCATGGACTTCTTAGCTCTTAATGAGTAATTTGTGTCTATACAAAAGTGATGGAAAAATACAATATGGGGAAAAATATTTGCAGTGCTTGACCCTACTGTTGCTGTCACCTTGGACAAACCCCAGGAGAAGGCTCTTGGGTAGCCCTGGCAGGAGGTGCTCCCTGCCTCCATCCGGGAGGGATGAGAGCTGGGATGACACAGCAGGGAAATGACACACCAGGGCCAGCGGCCAGGTCTTCTAGTCAGCCAAACCTTCCCCACAACCAGGGGTAACCAGATCCAGCCCCCTCCAAAACTCAGACCAGTTCAATCCTTGTTAGCCCCAGCCCAAAAAGGCATGTGATGAAATGAACAAATTACCCTGGCGAGTTCTAATGTTCAACTCCAGGAGCAAGTCCCTGTGGGTTTGTTTCAGAGCTCAAGTGTGAAACCGGCCTTCATGGTGGATTACCAGCCTAAAGGAAACTGTCACCTTCCAAGTGGGAGGGGGATGCCCTGTGGCTAATTCTGTTTCTCTCTGGAAGAAAGTCTTTCATTGTCCAGCTTGCTGCCCCAAGCAACATTTCTTGTCACCATGATCCCTGAAGCAAATAGAATCAATGTTCTGGGTGTGTTAGGGTTTTGAGGGGGGCAGTTTCAAAGAATTTGTGGGTGTATTTTTAAAGATACTACAAGAAGCTGCAACCACAGATGCTTCATTCAAATAATAAAGTTACCTACAAATCACCTCTCCTGAAACTGTGTGCACTTCCAGAGGACAGCTGTGGTGTGCTACTCCCAAGGGAGATGGGGGACACTAACTCTCATGGCTAACATTTATGGGGTGCTCTGTCCTGAAGGATGCTGTCTTGTGGAGTCCCATACAATTCACCTAGGAACCGAATGGAAACAGAAATGACAGTTGCGTAGGAAGTGGCCAGTCACCTTCTCTCCAGAATAGGTGAGGGTTGGTGGGGAATGGGGTGTGGATGTGGAGGTGGGGTGATCTTATAGGAAAATCAGAGAGTTCAGCCATAAATTAATGTGAAAGGTACGATAAGGGAGAAATGACATTGAGGGCACAAATGGGCAGAAAATGGGCCTGCAGACCAGCCTGAGAGAGATCCTGAAGAAAGGGCTGCTGAAATCAGCACAAGGCACCCAGCCTCTGATAGCCTTAGGAAGATGTCCTCGGGATTGTGCAGGCGGCCCAAGCTCTCCTTAGGAAGTACCACCATGAGACCTTGGTGTGGTTGCCCATCCTGGTTCTGATGCTTGCCCATCTCTCCATCTGCCCATTTGCCATCTCCACAAGCTGCCCTGATTTCAAGTGGGATGATGGAACTTGTGAGGCCCCATGTCAGATCTCCCTGCCCCCCCCCCACTCCTCCCTGGGATCGTGTCATCGCCTGTCATAACACCCTTCTGGTTGGGTTATTTGCAAAGCATGTGTGATTCTCCCATCACAAAATAAAGTGGGGACAATTTATACTCAGTCAAACGACTAATTATTACTTCCCAAAGAACTGGAAGGTATTCACTGGTCCTGAGAATTCGAACATTAAGTCCAAGAATTCTGTTCCAGGTGCTTGCAGGGAGATGGGGCCATGTGACTAGTTCCAGCCAATGAGACATGAGGAGAAAGGACAGTTGGGCAATGAAGTGCCCAACTTTGGGGAGGGGATTTCTCTTCCTTTGTCTCAGCAACCAAGGTGACCTAGGAAACCACATGTTCTAGAAGACATTTTAAAACAATGTTGGTTCCTCCTACTAATCACTGCCTGTTCTGTCATCAAGGTTCAGTCTAATCTGATGCTGTTGTAGCCTATTGTAGCCTACTTCAGTTACCAACTGCATCCTGACAAACCACTGCCCATACCATGGCTTCAAACCATACTCAGTTTCTTTGCATGTGACTCTGTGGTCTAGACTGGCTTCTGCTGGATAGCAATTCTGCAACTCTTGCCAGGGTTATTAATGTGGATGTGTTCAGCTCATGGGCTGGCCAAAGGCTAGGCTTAGCTAAAATAATGGGTGCGCTCTCTCTCTCTCTCTCTCTCTCTATATATATATATATATATATATATATATATATATGTGTGTGTGTGTGTGTGTGTGTGTGTGTGTGTGTGTGTGTAAGCATATATATGTATATACATATATACACACACACACTATATATATACATATATATATATATACATGGTGTTACTTATGTTGTATCTCTTTAAAAGCACATTTTACATTTATTTATTGTATACATGCATGTGTATAACTTACAGGAGTCGACTGTCTGCTATCATGTATAGGAATCAAACTTGGATCATCAGCCTTAGAGGAAAGCACCTTTACCTACTGAGCCATCTCACTAGCCCATATAAATCTTCATTAATTAAGACAAGTTGCAGGTAAAGCTCATATTCAGGAGGAGTTTCTGTATTAGAGCAAAATATGGGAGACACAAGTCACTGGTGACACCTGTGCGATGCTGCTAGGTGGCCTCTCATGGGCAGCATAAACTCCCAGGGTTTCCTCCATGTGAAAGAAAGTGTCACAAGGTATTAAATTCATGCCCATAATCTTTGGGATATGGTTATGTCACTAGCAACCAAATTTCATATTTGTCCCTAAGAAAACAGTTGAAATTATAAATCCATTAAAAACCAGCTATCTGCTCTAGAAAAGGGAATTGTGAATTGTGAGTTTTAGAGACGATCAAGTAACCTCAGACATGAAAGCCACTTGAAAGTATTTTCAGTAAAGTTAAGTGCTTATTATGAAGCGTATATAACAGATAGTGGTGGTGCACACCTTTAATCCCAGCACTCAGAAGGCAAATGCAATTTGATCTCTATGAGTTCAAGGCCAGCCTGGTCTATAGAGAGAGTTCCAAAATAGCCAAGGGCTACACAGAGAAACCCTGTCTTGAAAGCACACACACACACACACACACACACACACACACACACACACACACACACACACAGAGCTCATATAACATATAACCAGGAACAAATCAAAACCTACTGAATTTATTCAAAGAAAATCTTTGAGGGGAGAGGTGTGACAGAAGGGCCTACAGATGACCCTTACTACATCTGAAAACAGATCGCCTCTGATACCTGCTATGTCTACACATAGGTCAGAGGGCCATCTCTAGGCAATGCTGCTGGAAGGGAGGGAAGGAGGGAGAGAGGGAGAGAGGGAGGAAGGAAGGAAGAAAGGGAAGGAGGGAGGGAAAGGGAGAGGGAGGAAGGGAGGGAGGAAAGAAGGAAGGGAAGGGGGCAGGCAGGTGGGCAGGTATTCATCTTGGCCTGGGGGCCTCACTGAGGCAGCTCTTAGGCGGGAACCCCTAGGCTTACTTCCATCAAGAACTAAAGCAGAAGGCTCACGCCTCAGCTTCTGCATTATTTTCTGAGGTTTCTTTCCTTTGTAGCTCTCGCCACAGGAGACCATGTGCGAAGGTAATAAAATCCATAGAGTGCGGCAGGGAGGGCAGGAAGTATATAAAAAGCCAGAGACCATTACAGATGAGAGGTAAGTGGGGCCCTGACAGCCTCACAACGGTGACTGTCTAGCCAGCTGACTGCCCCAATAACCTGTCCTATAACCTAACCAGGACTGACAGAGCCACCATCAGCTACTCCCTCCCGGGAGCGGATGCCACTTGGCCTTGCAGTCCCAAGAGGATATGCTTGGATTTTTTCCTTCTGTACTAGAGGGGTGTTTATATATTTATTTACTTCCTCCAGCTACATAACAAATATTTACAAAGAAGCCATTATATGCCGGGATGCGTGCTTGGGGCTGGGAACAGAACAGTGAACAAGACAATTCCTTTGCAGCTGACTGACTGCAGAGAGAGGGGATCAGAACCAGACAGTACTGTGAGTGTCTATGGAGTGTCCAAGGGTAGACAGAGCTCAGTAACTCCATGCTGACTTCCCAGAGGCAGAGACTAAGGCAGCGGCTCCCTGGTTGAGTGTCTGCCCAGTGCTATAGCATGGAGCGATTTGAAAGGTAACGCTTTGGGGACTCTGCTGTCCTCAAGGCCTTCTCAAAGCCACCCCTGTAACCCCCTTGAGTAGGTGATGAGAGTGAGGTAGAGGTACCCCAAGGCCTACCAAGGACATGTTCTTGCCAGCTGAATGAACCCCAGGAAGAGAGCTGGCCTCTTGCTAATGGGGAATGGGGTGGGGTGGGGAATGGGTGACTTCAGCTCTATGGTGTGTCTGGGGCTAGAGAGTCCAGGTCACGGAAGAGCAGAACAGCCCCCCCTGGGAGAGTACCAGGACCCCAGGACCTCCAGGTGTGAAACCTACAGCCTATCCACGGGCAGAGGTCTGTGATGGAGGGGGCCCCTGGAGTTCAGTGTCCTGCAGAAACAGCATCCCCTCCACTCCATGAGCTGAAGGTTGAGTGGGGCTGACCTGGGTTCTCTCTTTGAACTAAAGCCTGGAAGTCACCAACCTGCAGCTTAGGGACATTGTCCGGCACACTACACACTCCCTCTCTCTCCCTCAGGGCCCTCTCTTTCTGACAACCCATCCCCATCCATAATACTAATCTCTGGCATTTTTGGTGAATGCAAATATCTTGGCAAATACATACTCAGTTTAATCCTTGGTTTGAAGGTTAAACTCACTTGGAGCTAAAATTTTGTGTCTTTGGGATGTGATACATGAATGGCTTAAGAAGCCATGAATGGCCCACAGAAACCTCTGACTTCACTGGTTCCTGTTGGAAACCCACCACGAAAAAACCCTGTCAGTCCTTCTGATGTGCCTGTCATTGTGCATGCTCCATGCCACCCACCAGGCAGTGTTCTAGAACTGTACTCACCACCTTCAAAAGGTCCCGCAGCACTGGGAGTGGTGAGAGAGGCTGCTCACAGAGCAGTAGAGAGAAGGATGCTAGGTCCCCAGAGGCCACCCACCTGGCATCCCAGGCATAGGGACAGAGCTGGCCCAGCCCTAGGTGGAGGTGCTGGGACTAGCTAATCACCTAAATGGACACAGGCTGTTGAGAGACAGGCTCTATTCCCTAATAGAATTTGCCCTCAAGTGCAATTTAATTTTCTCTGAGGCGGTCTCCAGCCCCTCTGCTACCCTCCCCCTTAGCAGACCAGACTTCCCAGTTTATGAGGGGGAAGTGAAAGAGGAAAGTGCTCTCCGGCACTCTGTCCTGCCACTTGGAGCACTCCCACTGTCCCTCCCTGGATGGGGATCCCACTCCCTTCTGCCTCTGGCTCCCTTCCACAGCAGGGAGAACAGCTGCTCCTGTCAGGGCCCCCAGTCAGCGCCATGGAGACAGACCCTTCCTTCCCCTGACCTCTGGTAAGTTCACATGGATCCAGAATTCCCTTTGTCCTGCTGAGTGAGAAAGGCTTGGGACCACAATGGTCAGGAAAGGGTGTGGGAGACATGGAAATGGGAGGGTGTGGCCCACACGTCCTCAGTGTCCTCAGCAGAGGGGACAGAGATCATCTCAGAGATCTTTGGCTTGGGCCATGGTCCAGCTGCCAAGAGCCCTGGGGGTCCTCTGACTCACCAGAGCTGCTTTTGGGGTTGACAGTCCCTAATGCAGAACCCCCCATTCCTGACCCCACTGTAATGTCCTGAAGCCTGACTCTGGGTCTCTGAAAGTCTTGGAAGGTGTGCGAACTCCAGCCTGGTTGTGCATGGGGGTCATCTTCAGAAGGTTCCTCTTCCTTCTCTTTAGATCCCTTTTATAGCCCCACCTCCTGAGTGACAGGAGCATAGAGAGGTCTGGGCAGGTCCCCACTGGCCTGACCCTCCTAGTCATGAAAGAGATGGGGTCCAGGACCACAAAGAAAAGCCCAGAGGATGACCTGGGAGTCAGAACAGAAGAGAGGGGTGTGGTCCTGGGGTTAGCTGAGGGGTGTGTGGGTTTCCGGGAAGCAGGGTGCTGATGTACCCTCCTTTCAAGCAATCCCTAGAGGATCCTCTCTAGCCTGTGCTCTTTATCTAGCAGCTCTGGGTGAGAGCACCGGAATTCCTATTTCTTTGCTGTCAAAGCCTTGAAAAGAGCAGAGGGTGGGACTGAGGACAGCACAATGAATGGCTAGTGGGTCAGGGTCAACTGCAAAGGGGAGACAGTCATTCCTCAGGCTGGCCACCTGCTCAGCTCCTGCAGCAATCTTGTGCAGCTGGGGTCTCTTCTCATTGTGTGGGACCCACTGCTCCTGGAGTTACATGTGTGGGCATCCACCCCCTTCATCTGTCCCACTGAATGCTTAATTAGACCTTAACTGATTGCTAGAGACTGCGTAGGTGCTAGAGGGAGTGGGGTTGTTCCATGCCCAAGCATGTGTTGTGTGTGCATGAGTGTGTATAGCCCTAAACAAGTCAGAAGGGTCTAGAACTGCACTGCCCAAAGGAAATGCCAGCCATGTAGTCATTTTACATTCCCTATCAGCCATGCTAAAAAGGAAACACATGAAAGTAATGCTAATAGCAGATGTTATTTAACAAAATATATCCAAAAACAATGTGATACACAAATTTAAAAAATCTTACTGAGCTCATTCTTTTGTTTGTTTGTTTGTTTTGTTTTGTTTTTTGAGACAGGGTTTCTCTGTGTAGCTTTGGAACCTGTCCTGGAACTAGCTCTGTAGACTAGGCTAGTCTCAAACTCACAGATATCTTCCTGCCTCTGCCTCCCAAGTGCTGGTGTTAAAGGTGTGCATCACCAATGGCCTGCCATTCTTTTTCTTTACTAGGCCCTCCAAATCTAATGCATAATTTATATGTATAGCACATCTCTGTTCTGACCAGACATATCGCTGTGCTCCATGGCCACATGTGGTCAGTGTCTACTGTACAGGCCACATGTGGTCAGTGTACACTATACAGGCCGCATGTGGTCAGTGTCCACTGTACATGCCACATGTGATCAGTGTCCACTGTATAGGCCACATGTGGTCAGTGTCCACTGTATAGGCCACATGTGGTCAGTGTCCACTGTACTGTGCAGCAGAGTCCTGAAGAAGGAAGGGTTCATTCAGTGTGACTCAGGAGCCAGCAGCAATGGCATTATCCAGGAAGCCATTAGAAAGACAGAATCACAGGCCTCAAGCCTACTAATCACACCCTCACATGATTACAAGAGTAGGGGTGTCTGAAGGGCATTCTAGGGGTATGGGACTCTATAATGTTCTCATACATGATTGCGTATGATTTCCCTAACAATTGGGTTTATGTGAGTATTAGCCTGTATAAGCACAGGAAAACAAGCTTAGAGAGTTTAACTCTCCATACCCATAAAACTCAGCTTGAGTAGAGCCAGGATTAATGTCCTCTCCCTACCCCTACTGCCAAACTCTCAACATTTCCTCCTTGATTGCCCAAGGTTACAATAATTCCATGTCCTGATCCCTTCTCTGCTGCCTGCGTTTTCAAGCAGACAGTTTAGTGAGTGAGAGCAAGTCAGTGTCATGCAAGGGGATGGCCAAACCATGAGACCTGCTGAGTTCTCTACAGACAGCCACATTTGTCCACAGGGAGGGGGGGTTAAGAGGGAGATGGGTGGGGCTTAGTGCTAACAGGTCCACCTCCCTTTGTTGGTACTATCAGGTTAGAATTATGGCAATCCCATTTCACAAACAGGTAAGTAAAGGCTCAGAGTGGCTGACCCTCCAGTAGTGAGCTAAGTTGGTGTTGACCCTGAAGTTCAACTGCTTCCAGTGTCAGGAATCTGGCTTCTGCCTCATAGTCTCTCATACCTCTGCCTACATGAAGCAAAGCACATCTACACTTTTTGGTTGTAAGTCAGTTCCTGAAAGTGCTGAGTTAAGCTCCTCCAGTAAAAATCTTTTTCCAAGATGATGAAGGGGTTGTTTTATAGATTAGCTTTGACACCCTCAGCTATTTTAAATGCAGCTAGCCTGGGCCTTCTCTACTCTTCCTCCTCATAACCAGCATCCTCTTGAGGAGCTGAGAAAGTGGATCAGACCATTAGAACCTCTGTGACCAAGCCTAGGGTCTGCCAGGAGAGCCCCCTGGCCCTCTTGAGCTTCTATCTCCTTTAGAAAGAACTGTACTACCTACCCTGTGGGGGGAAAGAAAAGAGGAGCAAGGCTCTTAGCAAATTGGCTCCTTGAATGCTCTTGCGGTCAGGAGTTCTCTGGGTCATGGAGGCTGAAGGGGGAGATGAAGAGGGGAGGAGGGCTCAGCGGAAGGCATCTGGGGCCCTGAAATTTTCAAGTAAACATGGCATGAAGTAACTCAGAAAACATACAACAGAGAGAGCATAGCAGACCCAGGAGAGAAGATGCCAAACTGTCCAACTGTGTTTTCTTGTTTCCTTTGTGTCGAGCAAAGGCAAAGGTAGCTGTTTCCATGTGGAGTAGGGACTTCTGAAAGACAGTGAAAATGTCACCCAAGGAGCAATTTGGGCACACTGACCACTGGGTTCACGGAAAGAACAAGTCTCTACCTCCAAGCAGAAAGACAAAGAATGTCCAGGACCATTGGGGTGAACTCCATGGTCCTCCAAATTCTTCAGTCAGAGACACACAGGACAGGACTCGGCATGTAGCCCAGTTGACAAAATGTTTGCCTGGTATGCACAGTGTCCTGGGTTGGGTCCACAGCATTGAGTAAACTATGTATGGTGGTACACATCTGTGATCTCAGCACTTGGGAGGTGGAGGCAGCACGATCAGAAGTTCAAGGTCATCTGCAGGTACACAGCAAGTTCCAAGCCAGCCTGGTATACATGAAATCCTGCTTAAAATTTTAAAAGTCCATGGGGCTGGAGAGATAGCTCAGTGGTTAAGAGCACTGGGGCTACTCTTCCAAAGAACCTAGGTTCAATTCCCAGCACCCACATAGTAGCTCACAACTATCTATAACTACAGTTCCAGGGGACCTGACAGGCAAAATGCCAATGCGCATAAAATGAAAATAAAAATAATAAAATTTAAAACTCCAGGAGAATTCCTTGTCCTTGAATTTCTCTCATAAGCACATGATAAGAAAAATTGGAGATGGGGAGATATTAGAGAGAGGTTCATTGTGATGCTGAGATTTCTAGAGGTGGTTTTCGTGGGCTGGATAACCAAACAAGGAGAATTCTTTTATTCCTAATTAGCCAATGAAAAATAATAAAAGCCAGGAACTTTCTTCAGTTGTCCCAGGATGGGCAATATTCAAACTGAGATTTAAATGTTGAGAATCACAGCCTGCTACCTAATCTAAGGCAAAGAAGGCAGCTTTGCTGACTTCGTTGCACAGGCATGCTGTAAGCTATGGACTCCACACTCCAGGTCATGGCTTTCCAGGGCCAGCCAGCCATGGGCCTGGCAGGTAGGAGGTGCCCAGTGAATGCCTGACAGATTGATCTAGGTAATCTAAATTTCCTAGCAGACATATGAGTAATTCTGACAGTAGAACAAGGCCAATCCCAAGATTCACTGCCCAGTCCCTTGCTGTACTTGGTCCATGGGGTAAAGATGGCAGCACAGATGGTTCTTAGAGCCTCAGCCTTGCCATGTACACTGCATGGACCCATACACAATGCTCCTCATAGGAGATTTATTTAGTAATGCTGGCAAGGACGGAACCTACCTACCTGGACATATATGCTGCCTCACCACCTGTACAAACTGAAGGGTGTCCCTTGATTTCTCTGCACTCCACTTCATTTGTCTACAAGACAGGGATGACAATAGACAGCCTGGGAAGATCTGTGAAGATTAAATAAACAACACAGAGGGGCACTCAGAACAGTGTTGACAACAAATGCTGCTTCCCTGTTTTCTCTAAGAGTCGTAGTGTCCTTGTCCTGTTTCTCAGTTACTCACTACGAATTAAATGTCTGAATACAGGACTGTGTCTTTCCTATTCCCTTACATTTCTTTGTCAAGGACACGGGGCAGGTTTTCGATGAGCAGGAACGGCCTTGTGCTCAGCATCCTGGCTGGGAGAGATCCCTTTGAGGTTCTGGGAAGAGAAGGAGACAAATGACAAAGTGGTGGGTCCACAAAAGGGGCCAGTGACAAATGACTGGAAGGACTGGGTGGACAGATGTGGAAGAGCAAAGGCCCCTGTCCTTTTATTGGAGAACTCCTCACAGCTCCCTGAACAAGACAGACGCTCCCCGGGGGCTGGACTGAGGGTTGGTCTCCCCAGTTCTCTCTGCCGGGATGAGTAATATGGACCGGGGCAGAGGGTCTATATCAATCTAGTCCTACAGAAAAATGAATGAAAATTGAATTCCCTGAGGAGAATCGGGGAGCTGTTATCCAGACAGAGATAAATCAAAGGATGCCACAAAGCCGGGGAGAGCAGGTTTGCAACAGCAGCAGAATAATTAAGGAAACAGTTTCAAAATGCAAATGATAGAAGGGCTTGAGAGGAATGCGGTCAGGAAGGAGATGATTAGAGATGGGTGGCAGGGGAGCAGGGGCAGGCAGATCCTTTTTCTGGAGAAAACCTAGGCTAGGGTTCCTAGCTTTGAAGGGTAAGCCTGCCCATTCCATGAAACTCCTAAAATGCAAGGGTTAGAAGACAGTCCAAGTCTGCAAGAGCCGAAAGAGCACCAGATTAGGAGTCAAAAGGCTGGATTTAATTTCCAGTCCTCGCTGCAGCTTATTAGCTATGTGACCTCAGGCAAACCACTTAACCTCTCTGATTCCTGATAATCATACCCAAGTCCAAGCATAATGTCGAAGATCAAATGAGATAAACTACATAGAGGACCTTTGTAAAATGTAAGTGCTAGACAAATTGCAAGCTATCATCATTCTCCCAAATTGGATTTCTCCCCCTTGGAATCAGATCCACTGACATGTTAGATTTGGTTCCCAGAAATGCACTGTATAAAGGTCTAGAAAGTACTAGATTCTTTGTGCTGGCTATTGACCAACTTCTCTGACAGGCCCAAGGAAAGCCACACCACCACTGCCTGTCTTGTGGTGCCTACCCTCTGGAAGGTCCATGCCCAAAGATAGGGTTTGAGAGAAGCTGACTCAAAGAAATGTTGTTCCCAAGAGGCTACCATCCAGCCTAGGAACTTGGTGAGAAAAGGCAACCAAATTAAATAGAGGCCAAAATTCTGAGTCCTACCCAGGGTTTTCTGGCCCATTCTTCATACTGGGGCTCTGCAGGAATTGGTCACTCTCCCATTCTGGACAAGTCATTGTGGAGGCTGCTTAACCCTCTTAGCCCTCTTCTTGGCTTGGGGTGAGGAGACTCGGCAGTATGCAGGTGGAAATACTTACCATAGTGCTTACTACAGTGTAAACTTTCAATAAATACCAGTTGTTATTGTCACCGACATCCGCAATAGATGCTAAACATTTGGTTTAAGGAAAGTTTTTAACTAATGTTTCCCTATAGGCAGATGCAAAAGTGGGGGCCTCCAGAGGGAAGTGAAATGTAATAACCTTGGGAACAAGACCCAGCTCATACCAGGGAAACATGCCCAGGGAGAGAGTATCTATTGGCTGAGGTTCATTATGGGTAGGTTTGGGGGATTGAGAGGCTGCTGCCCACAGGTTCAAGCATTGACATTCCCCACATCAGTACCAGGACAGAAGGATCCCTGTCCCAGCACGAGGACACATTAGCTCCTACTTGGTGACCGACCAGTACCCTGCAAATGAGAAGCAAGCAGTACCCAGCCAGTTTATACCAGAGAGAACAAGAGTTGCAGAGGATGCAACTCCTGTGTAGCCCTAACTGTCCTGGTACTCATTCTGTAGACCAGGCTGGCCTCAAATCAAGAGATACACCTGCCTCTGTCTACTGAGTGCTGGATTAAAAGTGTACACCAACACTACCTGGCTTAAAGTATAATTTTAGATTATAAAGTAATTACTTAGAAGGTTGAGAACAGGAGGATCACAAATTTGAGGCTAGCCTGGGCTACATAGTGTGCTCTAAGCCAGGTTGAGCTTCAAAGTGAGACACTGTCTGAGGGAGGTGGGAATGGATTGAAGAATGACAATGTGCATCTATCTATAAAGTCAGCACTTGGAATCCAAAGTCATTTTCAGCTACATATTAGGAGTATAATCAGCCCAGGCTACATGGCATCCTGTACTTGTGAGGAATTACTGTGTTTTCTGTACATGTTATTACAAACATTACTGAAAAAAATATAGCTACATAACAGAAAGTAAAAAATTGCTTCATATGCATTTCTCTCATATACTTTGAAAACATGTTTTGAATAGTATTTTTTAATTTATTTACTTTTATTTTATGTGCATTGATATTTTGCCTGAAAGTAAATCTGTGTGAGAGTGTCAGATCTTGAAGTTACAGACAGTTGTTAGCTGGCATGTGGGTGCGGGGATTTGAACCCAGGTCTTTGGAAGAGCAATCAGTATCCTTAACTGAGGAGCTATCTCTCCAGCCCCCTTGAATAGTATTTTGATGTATTTCCTTCTGTTTTCCCCGTTTTTAAAAGGAATCATATATCCAGGTGGTGGTGGTGTACACCTTTTAATAATCTCTTTCCCCATTTTATACATTTCCAGATATTCTTTTATTATTCCAATGACTTTTTAGCATTGTTTGTTCTAATTTACTCAATAATCCTATAGTACTGAATAAATCACATTCTGTGTCTCTCTTCCTCCCTCTTTCTTTCTCCCTTCTATTTATCCTTCCCCTGGAAATCAAATCCTGTGTCTTCTACATCCTAAACTGAGCTATACTCCCAACCCCTTGTAACTGAGTGTTCATAACATTTTCAACCACATTCTTTGAATACATTTCTATATGAATGGCATTTTTAGGGCATGTCTTGCCCAAGCTAGGGATATAGTTCCATGGTAGAGCCAATCTTATTAGACCAGCAGGTGCAGCATCCTGAATTCTATCCCCAACTGAGCAAAACAACTATTGTCAAAATGCCCTTAGAAGACATTTATATTCCCACTGGGAATTTTTCCCCTGTTTTCTTCACATCCAAACCAACAATGGGTGTTATCACTGCTTTTCTAATTAACTAACATTTTACCAGTTGTCACCGCAATCCCATGTTCCTGGGATTGCTTAAGATACTACCTAGCAAGTCTAATATACTTCTCCAACTTCTTTTCTTCTGTTGGGTATTTAGGACACTTCCCCCTCCAAACTACCTTGCTTAATGTAATAAACATCTTCATATATGAGCCTTTAAAAATGATCTGAGTTACGTTTGTGGATTAAGCACTCAAAAGTGGAATCACATGAGCTAAAAGGTAGGAAAATTTTTATGGGTAAGATAAATATCCCTAAATTTCTTTCCAAACGGATATTAAGAGTTCATAAAGACACAAGCAATATCTGTGAGAACCATTTATAAACACCCACCCTCACCAAATATTTCCCGATTTCCTCCCAGATGATCATTTAACAAACAAACTTTTTTTTTTTAAGGTACAGACCACACTGCTTTGTTTTCTGTACGTTTGGTTGCTAATGAAGCTGCCATTTCGCCTAGTTTGTTTACTAGGCGTGTCTATAGAGAACATTTTGGTAAACATTTAAAATATCACCGGGTGCTTTGCCTCCCCTACCCTCTTGCAGGTAGTCGCTGAATTTGTGGAGACAGCTCACAGGTAAAAGGCAAGACAGGACACTAGTTAGTGCCAGGACTCTTAGAAGTCACTGAAACCTCATTGGGGAAGGAGACTGAGTAGCACACACAGCCACGCCCTACCCTTACAGTTCCAGGTTCCTAAATCACCAAGCCTAAAACATCAGGTGTTTAAAAAAAAAAAAAAAAAAAAATCCCAGGAAGACTATGATGAGTGTTCAGAGTCCCTCTTCCGGCCCATGCGGGATCCCATTAGGCTGGAGAGACCCATCTGACTTCTAGGCGGCAACTAAATTAGAAATGGTGTTGAGGCGGCTGGGTCCGGGCCGACACGGTGGGTTTCCCACGCCTAGGGTCAGTGTCTAAAAAAGTGCTAGCGACTTTGAAAAGATTTCGTTGATCCTTGGTTTATTTCCTCCAGGAGTGACCATAGGAGAATTAACTTTCAGCGTGCGTATTCTGTGTGTGTGTGTGTGTGTGTGTGTGTGCTCCCGTGTCTTGTAAACACAATAGTAACGCACGCCTTTGACTGGTCAGTCCCCGGGGGCCGTGTGCACGCTGCCGTCCCAAGCACACGTGGCCCAGGATTGTTCAAAGCGCCCGCGGTAGCAGCGGGTTCCGCTGAACAGTGTCCGGGAGCCAGCAGGGGGCCGATCTAGGTGCTTACGGCCTTGAGACCTAGGCCCCGCCGCGGGGAAACGTGGGGCTGGGGCTAGGACTGCACCCCTGGTGGTGAGAGTGCGGACTGTGGCAGAGGGCCCGGGCGAGTGTGGGCGCGCACGGAGACCCACGCCCCGCCACCTCCGCGCGCCGCCCAGGTCGCCTTCCTGCACCCGGCCCCGCGGCCGCCCGCTGCGTGACTCGCGCGTTCCCGGCCGAGTACGGGCTGTCCCTGGCCCAGCCTCAGCCAGACGCGGGGGAGAGGGAGCAGGGTCTGGTTAGTACCGGCGGGAAAGGAATTGGCCAGGAAAATAAAAGTGGAGGATGGATGGAATCGTCCAGTTACAGAACACGCTCAATGGGGTGGAGAAGCTGGGAACCCAGAGAGCCAACCAAGGGTCCAAAGGGCCCTACCCCTCCCTAACCCTACCCTTAATCCTCCAGGAAGGAATCTGAGGACTAACCAGGAATCCCCGAAACGCCCGCAGAAACCTGCGGGGAGCAGACGCCGTACTCCGGGACCACCTGCTGCCGCGGCCCTGCCCGCCGCAGTATGTATACCAGGACCCACGCCGGTGCCATGGGGTGGGGGAGGGGCTGCGAGGCCCCGCCCCGCTGCGAGCGGCCCCGCCCTCCCGCGCCTCCGACCTGACTCGGGGCTACCGGACTTCCCCCCCCCCCTCCCCTGCCCCCCACTCTGGTCAGCCGAGGGTCTGCAGCCGGCTGCCAGGTTGGGAGGACAGGCTGGAGGGCGGGCTTCCCTGCGGAGAGCGACGTCACGGCCGCTCCTGCAGTGTGAATGAATCAAAATGCCTGGGTGACCGCGGCCTCCCGGGCAGCCGGCACGCGAAGGGTGGAGGGGGAGGGGGAGGAAAGAGGGAGGGGGGAGGGAGGAGGGGAAAAAAGCCAGAGCTGCAGCAACAGCCTCTCCTCAACCCGGGATGTGCACCAGCCCCGGAGAGCGAGATCAAAGGGATTTGAAACAGCCTGAGGACTGGCGGGGGGAGGGGGCCGGCCAGCCTGTGGAGTCCTCCGGGAGAAGCGGAGGGCTCGGCTTCCACTGTGACTTCAGCGGCCTGGTCGGGTTTATTATTATTATTTTCAAATTTCCGAATCCAGCCAGAGGGAGAGAGCGAGCGATCTCGGTAGACTGCGACTTGCTGCCTCTGTCTCCAAGATGATGCAGAGCGCGGCTGTCCCCGCGGAGGGGGCTGTCAAGGGGCTCCCGGAGATGCTCGGTGTGCCGATGCAACGTAAGACACCCCCCTTTCTCGCTGATTTAATTTGATAACAAGACAGCTAGCAGCCTCAGCAGGTCCGGGCAGGCCGGACGCCGCTTGTGGCACTGGTCGGGAGGGGTTGGGGCTCAAGAGCGGTCACAGAGCAGGGGTACCAGTCAGCGTTTGAAGGGCTTGGCTCCTGGTTGTTTGGGATCGAATAGAAAAGCTTCCCGGATACTGTTCGTGGAGGGCTTAGCTAAGGCTACAGAAAGTAGCCTCTTTGGCCCGTGGCTTTTATGGGAACCCTGGGGAGGATGCTGTTTGGGGACAACAGAGGTTTCAGGCTACAGGCCAGGCCCGAGGGCAAAAGTGGTCCCCCCAAAAGATTATTCTTCACGGCAGTGGCCAAAGCTCGCAGGACCGCTAGTGCAACTTCATCCTAGCTGGCGGGAAGTTGGAGAGCGCATCCCGGGTCCCCAGGGCTGGTTGTGCAGAAAACCCCAGCCACACACTTGGTTTTGGCAGTTTCAGCACCTGGTTGAGTCCCCAGCCGCTGCTGCCCGAGGCACCCGCCGCCTGTGTCGCCGCGGACAGGCTGCTCCCTGTGAGCGAATGCGCTCGCTACATTCCAGCTAGCCGAGGAATGCAGCAGCGAGAAGCCCTGGAACGAAGTTGTAGACTGGGCGTTCAACCTTTGCTTAGGCGAGGGTAGGCAATCTTTGCGGCGCGGGTTTAGAAGAGAGAGAAACCCAGATGTGTGCGCACTTTGCTTGCTCTCTCGATTTCTTCCAGCACTTGCAATTAGCAAGGGCCAAGAAGTTCGGACTGGTTGCTCACCCCAGGTTTTCCCGTATGTAGGGGTGTCTGCGTGGCAGAGATTATCCGGCAGGCAATCTGTCGCTGTTTCTAGCTTCTAAACAGAGAGCCAAAGTGAAGGAATCTGTACAGAGCTCTGAAACAGGTCCACAAGCTTAGCGCGGGCTTGCGGACTCCTGGTTAAGTCCTGGCCCACTAACCGCTGCATTGGACTAGATACTCCTGAGCACCCTAGAGAGATGAAGGGTTTCCTCATTGGACTTGCCAAGAGACTTCCGCCTACGACTGCTTTAGTGGTGCGGTAGGGGTTTTAAGTAAGGCTCACCCAGGAATGGAGACTACCTATGACTAGGACGCAGCAGCGCGCCCTCCTGCGCCCTGGCCCTCCATCGCAGGGGTTCTGTCCCGCCACATCTCTTGGCAGGCTGTCTGTCCAGCCAGTGTCTTGAGCTTTATTGGAAAGTTTTGGAGAAGAAACTGTAATGGATAGCTTCATTCAAGCTTGTTTTAAGTTGTTCTTCGATTGTAGCCTACATTTTTTTTGTGTGTGTGTGTGTCACTTGTTGGCAAACAGTTTCAAAGTTTGCTGCACAATGAAGAATTTACTGTTGAAATATTCTGTAAGCAGTATTGGTGATTGCTTCCATCAGCCCACACAGAGGGATGTTCTCCACTCCTGCACAAAGGTGAACCCTGGCCAAGGTGCTCAAGTCCTTAAACTACTTATAGCTGTGCTGCAGGAGTAAGAGCAGTCTGTGAATGGAAAAAGGATGTGTGTGGTGGTGGTGGTGGTGGTGGTGGTGGTGGTGGTGTGTGGTGGTGTGTGTGTGTGTGTGTGTGTGTGTGTGTGTGTGTGTGATTCCTGTTCGCTGTGCTTATTGCACCTATAAGCCATTGACTTCAGTCCACAGATACCTTGTCCATGTTATGGACTCTCCTGTCGATGGTTCATGTTTTTGTCATGTGCAAAATTTAGATTATCTTGACTTTTGTTCCCTTAGCTCAAGGATATTGAATGTCAGGAACTCACTTTGCTAAAAGGCATGGACATCACCTTGGCTTTGAGTCTGGAGGCATACTATGGAAAACTTAATGAGGTAAAGAAAAGAACTTTGGGTAGGGAGAGAGCAAAGGAGGAAGAGAGGGAGGGAGGGAGGGAGGAAGGGAGAGAGAGAGAAGAGGGAGGAAGAGCTAGAAGGGGGTACAGATATTCTAGAGTAGCTCCCAAAGGCAAAGCCAGCCAAGAGGGGGCGGTCAGCCCTTTTGTCCTTCTGTGAGAGATAGGAGAGGTAGGTTGGAGGAGGCACCAGCCTAGACTAAAGGGTCCAATCCCTGAAGACTTCAGGATTTTTTTTCCCTCTCTCTCTCAGCCCTAATCAGAGTTATTTATCCACCAGCTTTAAAATTTGACGGGATGAGGGGTGAGGTGGCCTCCTCTTCCCTGGATGGTGGGGCTTAATGATCTAAGAACTAGCATGTTGGAAGAATAGGAGTGTATCCTTAGGTATTGTGGAAAAATAAGGGTAACCCCAGATCTATGGACTCTTCTCAACTCCTGGGAGAGACGTAGCATAGAAAGAAAGCCTCTTTCACAGTAGATGGCCCCCCGCCAGTGGGCTGAGTAAATTTGGGGTGTAAACAGCACAGAGGCTGCCTACATTTCCATCTCTCAGAATGATCATAAGTTGAGTACTTGGCAGCAGTGTATAGATCCCTAAACTAGGTACCCCCCTGATGCCCTGGACTCTAGGACATTTTAGAACTTTAAATCCAGGGTTTTTTTTGGGGGGGGGGTTGTCTGTTTGAGGACTTCTAAAAACACATTCCTTTCAGGAAAGTGTCCCCACTGGCGTAGTAACCTCTCTCTCTCTCCCTTCAGAGTCTGCCCAGGACACTATAGCTCTTATGTGCTACTCTGACACAGGTCAGTCCCTTGGTAGGCTTATTTTTGCCCGGTACTCTTTATGCTTTACCTCTCAGAGGTTCCTGCCTGGCTCAGCTCAGATGGCCTCAGGCGGGATGCAGCCTGCGCCCTTCTCTGATAAACTGTACATCTACCAGAGTCTGTCCAGATGTTGGGTACAAATGATTCCAGAGAGAGGAGACTGGCAGTGACGCCCAAAGCAACCTGGGGAAGAGAAATGGGGTCCCTCTTGCATAGATCTCCCTTTGGTCCCAGTTTCCCCTTAGGGGCCATTGCATTTTAAGGAACTCCAAATTCCTTAAGGTGGGTGGCCTTCTGGTTCCTTTGATGACACCGTCGAGGTCACTTCCTGGTCCCTTTGCAAAAGTTCCGTGTCTTTCTGGGGGTGATGTGAATGAGTTTGGGACTGTGGTGAGTTCTCAGCATCTGTTGGTGCAGGTGTAGCGAGCGCTTCCCGTCATTTGGGTCTGCTTGGCCCCTCTAATGCACTAAGGACAGTTAGAAAAGTTCTGATGCTTAGGAAGGTGAGGAGCATTGTCTGCCCTTTGCACTGGGTTTTAGACCCTCTTCACGCATCTTGCACGGCACCAAAATAAAGGGCGATGGACACCCGCGATCCGGGGATTGCTGGAGAGGGCAAGTGGGTAACCGTTCCAGGGGCGGCAGTGGTAAAATCAGGAGCCTCCCTTCTCTGCAAAAATAAGACTGTAAACTCTCTAGAAGCTCCGAACAGTAACAAGAGGCGACTCCCTTTTTTATTTGGTAGGCTCTTGAGGGAAGTGCCCCCACTGCCTTCTGTCCCTTCCCAGAGCCCCACTGAAATTCAAGGCTTTACTGCCCCAGCCGTGCAGTCGGAATCCTACCCTACCCTCCACCCAGGCTTACTGTCCTGGCTGTCGGCGTTGGGGTGAGGGACCTCATTTTCCAGTCAGGACTTCTCTCAGAAGCGCTCTTGCCTCAATTTCTGCTCTCTGCCGGTAAGAGGAAGACCCCACAAAAACTGAATGTAGACGTGGGAGAAAGACAAGATTCAGATACAGAATTTCAGTCCGGTACAGTGCAATTCAGACCTCCTTTATCATTCTCACCACAAGCCCCTCCAAAACAAACAAACAAACAAACATACAAACAAAAACTCGAAATGAGCCTATTTTATTTTGCTATTCAGGCTGGTTGTCCCCGCTAGCGCTTCAAGCCCGCGGAGTTGTGTTTTGTCTTTTCTAACCGCTGAATCCTGTCCAGACCTATGCACTGAAGAAAATGTGAAGAGACCCGAATGACCACAGCAGATCTAAGTTAGGACAATGGGTGTCCTAGAGCGTGAGGGAAGGAGCCGGCTCTGACAGTCCTCTGGAGGGGGGGGGCAGTGAGAGCGGAGGAAATTTTGGAAAGTCACTCAGCCCCTTCTTCCCGGGTTGTAGATTTGACGATTAACCCCCATCAAGGAGGGATGGCTGTGGAAAGGGTGAAATGGGTGAAGGGCAAAGGTCTGCGCTCAGCAGTTCCTCATTGTCCCAGGAAGTTGCAGAGACGGGGGTAAGGCAAGGAATCGGGCTCCAATTCGGCGCTGGCGAATTTGCTTGGCTGCAGTGGTGTTGGGCGGGAGCGGCTTGTTTGAATCCATTAGCATGACCCGCGTGACCTCTCTGCCCCGCGGGCACCGTGGGTCTGGGTGGCCCGGGCGACAGAGCTGGATTCCTTCCCGCGCACCCGCAGGCGGCACGTGCTCCCGAAAGTGCGTGCTCGACTTGTGACCTGGGTTTGGGGGACACTCGCCGGTGCAGGCAGGTGGCTCCGCGATTATCCTTCGGGACCTAGGATCCAAGAGAGCGAGGTGGAGGTGGAGGTCGCTGGCCTGAGTGGGACTTGGGCGGGACCGTTTGAGGCTACTGCGCCTGATTGCGCTTCGGGTTCCCTTTCTCTACCCTGGGCCTCGCGCGCGCTTCCTCTGCTGGTTCCTTCTGGACCCCGAGCGGGTGGCGGAGCCTGGGTCGCGCGCTCTTGCTTCTGAGCTGTGGCCGGAGGAGCGGCAGGCACTAGAGCGACAGTGAGCGTGGTGCCAAAGAGGACCGGCTGCTGCGACCTCCTGTGCTGCCAGCGCCCAGTTCGCACCCAACCCCGGGAAAGACCGAACCGAAACGCGGCCGGCTAGGGGCTCTGGCAGGACCCCGTCATCCGCAGAAAGCGCTGCTCGCCTTCTGAAAGCCACTGCTTTCTCGAGAAGCAGGGAGGCGGCCCGCAGCTGGGTAGCACTGTCGGCACCTTCCTCAGGGTTCGAGTCTCCACTCCCCTCGCTGGGGACTTGGAGAGGGTTGGAACCACGCGGCCTCAAGAGAAACCAAAGACTGTAGGTGGACAGTAGGTGATGCTCGGCCTGTAACCCCAAGCCCTGGAAGGCGAGCCCGCGCCGGTCGTGGGTGACAGACACTTTTTCCTGAAGGTACCTGGCTTAAGACGCACAGGCGTCATTCTGTATCACTCCAGAATCGCCTTTTCCTAGACCGACTTTAACAGACAATTTGAAAATTATTTTTATGCATCAAGAGTAACATGTTTTTAAAGAGATCCGAGAGTGCAACTAATGACAAAGAATTATTAGGAAAGTAGGCATAGGATAAAACCGCAGGAAATTAGGGGAGGGCAGGCAGTTGAGCCTGCCTGGACCACCTCCACCTTGACAAAGGAGGTCAAGGCAAGAATGTGGGCCAAAAAACGGTGGGGATTAGGAATTCGGGAGCCCTCCAGACGTCGTTGAGCCCCACATCTGACAGCAAATTCCGGAATGATTGTAAGACCCAGCCTTTTTGCAGGTGAAGTGGGAACCGGGAGGAGGTGGGAAACCCACAGAGCAATTTCTTCCCATTGAGTAGACAAAAACATGGGCCACAGTGTTTGAACAGTGACCTGATGACCCCGCTGACCAGGTGTAGACAGCCTCAAGTCCTAAATATTTGCATTGTCCCAATTTCCCATTTGCTTCGGATTTGAGTGCGCTTTCACTCCACAGTACAGTCAATTAGCGATTACTTAACACCCGCATTAGCGGGCGAGCTGGAAAGCCGGAGAGCGCCCAGTGCTGTGGAGGCGGAGGCCAGGAGCAAGGGCAGGCGCTTGCAGTTGTGCAGGAATGGACAATTAATTAACTGGGATTAAGGGTATTTTCTGTTGCGCTAAGAAATGTCCTTTGAGACTCCAGTTTGGGGGCTGACATGGTGACTATTTGGTGGATTTCTCTGGCTGAGAAACGCGTGTGCCCTTCTAATGGAAGAGTTGTGGATGGGGGAGGGTGGGTAGGGTTGGATGAAGAGACCTTGTGTCATTTCTTGTAATTAGGAAAATTTATTAAGACCAGAGCACGGAGCTGATGAGGAGGAAGTAGTGAGTGATGTTACTCACTTTGGGAAACCCAAGGCTATAGAGACTCCGAAGCTTGTGTGTGTGGCTGCACTAGGCACATTCTGTAGGCACTGCCGGTTTGGAGATGGTTTGACTGGGGCCGGATTTTTCTGCAATGATTTTCTGTCTTTTCTCCCGGGATTAATATTATCAAAATTAGCGATGCCCATAATACAGATGTGTTCAGACAGGGCCCAAGCTGGCTTTCTGGCGTAAAAGCCCTCTTTCCTCTTGGTTGTTCCCCCTCCTTGCCTTTTCCCACTTCTCGCATTCTTGGGATGGAGCTGAAATTCACAGCACAGGGGTTTTCTTAGAGGTTGTCTGCCAGCAACTTTCAGGGTGGTGAGACCCATCTCTTGACCTCAGGAACTGCAACACAACACTAAGTGCCAGGTGTAGGACAGGAGCTGCCCCTGGTGCTGGCTCCCATCGTTGTGCAGCAGAAATCAACTGCAAAGATGCAGTTTTTTGTTGTTGTTGTTGTTGTTTTGTCTGTTTGCTTTTGTTTTTGTTTTTGGGGGTTGTTTTGTTTTGTTTGTTTGTTTTTGGTAGTCCTTGGTTCTATAAGGATCATCATTAAAATGGAGCATATATCAACCATTTAGTGGTAGCAGGTTGGGTTTAACTGGCAAAATTGAAATTGATTCTCCCTTATGAAATATACTTGAAGTTAACTGTATTAGAGGCAGGCTGGATGGTTATCTTGTGAGGTGAGTCCTCCTCCTGCTGTTATTTTCCCGTTATCTTCTCTTTGTCAAGCTGGGTCTAACCACAGACGCTTTACTGCAGTACCTCACCCCACATACCCTTAAATTATAATTTGCTTTAATTATAATGTTGCAGGGGAGTTAAAGGATTGGTTCTGGGGGATAGACAAATAGAGCAAAACTTCACAGCCAAATTAATTGGAAGTTTCTTCTTATGAGGGAGAGGCTGCCAAACATATGGGGTATTGCTACAGAATGTGACATCAGAAAAATACTGTGTGGAGATTTAGCAATGATTAGATGGGAAAGGGGAATAGAAATAGGGATGTATCTACAGCAACCGCAGACAGCCACGGATTTGTTTAGTGTATTTTCTGTTTTATTTACAGTTACCAGAATAGTTTATATCCCATAGTATATTAGGGAAGGATACTAATTCCATGACAGTCTATCTCCTGGAAGATACTGTCATATACACGGCATTCCAGTGTTGTTTGCTACTGGACTCATATGAAAATATTATCAAAATTACAGCTCTAATATGGGAACATGGAACCAATTTCCCAGAACCATTTTGAATTCACTCTTTCATTAAAGTGGTAGCTGGGGTTTGGTTTGTTTTTGTTGTTGTTTTGAGAGGTTTTCTTTTTGTTTTATTTTTTTAAACTGTCTAAGCAGAAACAGAACAAAGGAGGTTTTCAAAAAGACCTCAGACTGCCAAGTAAACAAATAAGAGCATAAGAATTGTCATTGAGTCAAACTTGGGGGGTGGTTAATGTAGGAATTAGATAACAAAATTCTTGTAGATTAATGTATTTCAAGCATGAAAATTGATATAATAATCTAGGGAATCTGATTACCTCAAATGTGGTGCCAATTTTTAAACTGGGTTCCCTCACATTTTTGTGGCTTGCCCTTTGTCTCCCACCACAAAATATTATGATGTTCCATGCATCTTTTCTCTTTGTTTTAAAGGAACTAATATCAGGGTTCTGTGCTCTAGTAATGCTGTTATTAAAATGATTTTTAACTAGGTTATGAAAATTACTTATGATTTTATGACATTTTAGAGAACACACTAGAATAAATAAAATGTTGAAAAAAGTAGCTATCAATTGTTCAATAAAAATGAACTAAATGTCATCAGTAACAAAGAGTCAGGAAGAAGGTGGGGAATACTGCATGCATCTAGTCACAATTTGTCTCATATGACTGAACTCTGGGTCTTAGGCGTCCTCATTGTAAATTGCTGGGTGACCCAGCCCTTGGTTCTATAGGTCACAATTATCAGATAACTTAAAAAAGAGCATGTGATCAGAAAATTAGATTTTATTGCCAGCAGTAATGGTGACACTTTTGAATTGGAAAGTTTGTTTTTGAGACAAATGTCCATGTAGGAAGCTATAATACTTCAACATAGCTTTATCCCTGATCTATGTTTAGAAAATTTAGATGTTTCAGAACTCAGGGATGAGTTAGTTGGCCAAGTGTTCTGTCACTTGTTATGTTCTATCTTAGCTCATGGGGACACTTTAGACCTGGACATTCCCAGAGTGAGACAATTAGCCTCCTCATTATATTTTCCCAAGCCCAGAATTAAAAACAAAATAAAACAAAATAAACCAAAACCCAAAACAAAAATGAGCTCTCTGCTTTGCTCTTAGGGAACATCTCTGATTATTGCTTCCCCTCCTTATATGTAAGGCAGGAGTGGAAATTTTCAAGAAAAGCATGCACACAATTCAGTTGTATATGAGTATCCTTTGTGCCCATTTTAAAAAGTTAGCAGAGAAATTTAAATAAACAAATTGAGGTTTTTGAAACTTACATCAACCAACTACGTACTCAGGTGGAGTTACCTATAAAAGAATTTAAATAGAAAAGTCTCAGAGAGAGGTGATTTTGATGCTATGGTGAAAGTCATGGCCTTCAGTCACTCCCAGAAACTGAGACAAAGAAGGTCCTAACCTGATTCAGTCCCCAAGTGGGTGCCCTTAGGGTGTCTGGAAATAAATAAATGACCATGAGAGTTTGAAAGTATGTGACAATGTTCAGAGGTGACCAGAGACTAGAAATCATAGTTCCCATTTTGCAGATGGAGTGACTAGATGCACTCCTTGATGTCCCAAGAAGATGACCAAACTGAGTAAGAGCAATATTGTGAGATCTACAAAGGGAACCAAGGAAGCATCTTCTATAGAGCCCTCTTTTGAAAGCAGCTAGGAGAAATCCCTTTCTGATCATCAGACTGTTGGACCCAGTTATGAGAAACTGGACTCTACCCATCCAAATGCCAAAAAAGCAATGCCCCATAAAGACTGCAAGTTCAGATTTTGCAAATGTTAATCTGGCACCGGAGGGAGCATGGGAAAATGGACATTATCCCTGTCAGTACAAAGTTACTTGCTTAAAAAAAAAAAACAAAAAAACAAAAACATCAGACCCATGCATCAGCATTGCGATTCCACTGGAGAGATCTGAAAGGTGCACTTTCTTAAGGACATTTTAGGAGGCATTGGTGGGTGTGTTGTAGTCTCCTTACTGATTTTTTTTCACCTTCCACCCTGTTGACCTTCTGTGACCAAAGAGCTAGAAAACAGCATTTTTTCAAAGAATTAAAATCGATCAAGTAGACACATACCCTCTGAAATGTTTACTGGTGGCCTCTGATTCCTTGAGAGCAGTTTCTTGGAAGTGAAAAAGAACCCACAGGTAGGGAATGAAAATATGAAAATGGACAATGCTCTTTAGATATCACAAGAGGGCATAGATGACTTGATCTGTCACGGATCATATCAGATCTTTTGGCCTCTTCCACTTCCCAGCTTTTTGAAACTCCTGATGGAGGAATTGGGGCCACAAAAGTGCAACCCACTTTCTGTTGTTGGGGCAGTCGGAAACTAAGTCTCACCTAGCCCTCCTGAAAATACTTCAGGAGCTTTGAAGGCAGGCTATGGGCCTTGTAGACTCTCAGTGAAGAAATGGCCATGGTCCCAGGGAAGATTCTGCAGTCCTTTGGCCATTTAGATGTCTCTAAGAACAATGGTAGAACCTCTCCCATTCTACACAATGGCAACGTGGGTGCATTTCTGTTTCTCTTTTCATCATTCACACGAGGGTCAGCAAATTTGCCCTTATTCTAGGGAGGAGCCTGTGAGATTTCTCTGTCCCACAGAGACGAAAGTCTTGCAATTGCATTGTTTTCCATCCACCCTCTAGGATGACATTTATAAAGGTGTATGTATATCTGAATGTTTCAGAAGTCAGAGAGTGGAAGAGAGTTTTGAGTGTATTAGTGAAGCAAGGGAGAAAGAAAGATATATTGGGGGAAATGGTGAAATATGCAGTGATTTTTCTTTTCTTTTCTTTTTCTTTTTTTTGACTGTACCTGAGGTTGAACTCAGAGGCTCACACATGCTAGGCAAATGCTCTGTTACTGAGAAAGAGCCAAGTCCTGAGCCATCTTGATGCTCCTCAAATATATAAACTCAGCTTGATGATGGCTGGCTATGAGACCATGGAGAAGGGAACTAAACATTGGGCAATGGTAATGTACAGCTGGGTGTTCCATGCTCATTGGCACATGTGATCACAATCTGGCAATAACAGATAGGTGCCATTTATCACTCCCATTTTATGCATAAAAAAAAGAAGCTCAAAGAAAGTCAGTAAGCTGCTCACAACTGGGATCCCTATGTAGGTCTGGCTCCAGTCCCTGAGCAAGAGGGCAGGCCTAAGGATGTGGAGGTCCAAGCTTGCTACAGCATTAAAAATCTTTCAAAATCACCCAGGAGTTTTGAACTCTCCACTGTCTGTCTGTCTGTCTGTCTGTCTGTCTGTCTGTCTGTCTGTCTGTCTCTATCTCTATCTATCTATCTATCTATCTATCTATCTATCTATCTATCTATCTATCTATCTATCTATCTAGGAGTTTTGAACTCTCCACTGTCTGTCTATCTATCTATCTATCTATCTATCTATCTATCTATCTATCTATCTATTATTCATCTATTTATCTATCCATCTATCTAGGAGTTTTGAACTCTCCATTATCTGTCTGTCTGTCTGTCTGTCTGTCTATCTATCTATCTATTCATCTATTTATCTATCCATTCCATCCATCCATCCATCCATCATCCATCCACCCACACATCCGTCTACCTCTACCTCTGTCTCTCCTCCCCAGTAGCTTTCTGTGTCATTAATATACACTTTCCCAGCCAACCCAGGCTGGACAGTACCCTCAGTCCAGTAGTGAATTTCTTTCACCAAGCTTCTTTTCAGGCTTAGCTATTTTGCCAACATGACAATGCTTTGGGCTATGTATATGTGCATGTTTTTGTGCATTGCTGTACGCATGTGCACATTTTGCAAAACAGGTGGTCTGTTTGAACCTGTGTATACATGTGCATAGATGTGAATGTGTGTGTGTGTGTGTGTGTGTGTGTGTGTGTATACTAAGTGTGTGCAGCCTTCAGCCAGTGGCTCATTTATTTCCTAGTCACTTTGCAAAACATCAGTTTTGAGACTTTCTCTCTCTCTCTCTCTCTCTCTCTCTCTCTCTCTCTCTCTCTCTCTCTCTCTCTCTCTCTCTCTCTCTCTCTCTGCCTTCATTTCCCCTCTATAAAATGACAGGATTAAGGCAAGTAAAGCTTGTGTATATGTGCATGTGTCTCAGGATGTGTCTGTTTATCTGTGATTGTGTTCCTCTGTGTGTGCACACACATCTTTGTCTATTGAGACTATGAGTAGTGTGTGGCTGTGTGTGAAGAGGTCTGCATGGGTAGTGAGGGTGCCTATGTGTAGGTGAGTGCATGCCTGAACTATGCCATGTTGCATGACATGGGAAGCCCCAGTGTGTCACTGTACCTTTCCCTGGTTATATCAGAGCTTCGGCTGTCTTTCCAAGCCTGGGTTTGTTGTCTGCAGAGCCTCAGCAGAGACCATCACCACAGGCCACTGAGTGTACAGCTAGGACCAACACTTACACTTCAAATGAAATGATGCCTCTTACTGGGAGCTGAATTTACATATTGGAATCATGACTCCAAGGATCTTCTTAAATTACAGTTTCCAAAGGAGGACTTTGTGATGTTACTAAAAACTGCCAAAGCTGAGCTTTACTAGAGAACAGCTGCAAAGTCTCATGCCTCTAAAAATGGTGTGTGCAGCTCTAATCTTGATGGGAAGGTTACATGACCTCTGTCTTGGCTAGGCTCTCCAAATCATAAACATATAATAATAATAACAATTCGATATATCACAAAGACATTGCAGCTGTTTGAAAATTTTCCAGATAATTTTCAATCTTTACTAATCAAATGGGGTTGTGTAGCCTAGAATGTAGGGTCAGCACCTTCTGAGGGCAAGGGATGGGTCTGAACTTGACAGGTACCATCAACAAACCAGCTCTTCCCAGCTAAAGAGATCTTCATGGGTAGGGTCTTCCTGGCATTAGGCAGGAATGTTCCTGAGGGCATTAGGCATCCACCCCATGATGACACAAATCCTAAAATTCTGTCTCGAGTAATTGCATTTGTTCAAATGTCAGGAAGCACAAGAGTGCATTTCCTGTCTAGAAATGTAAGGTGGTGGTGGCAGGTCCGCCCTCTTCAGCACTGGCTCAGGTTAAAGACTTCTGCCAGACTCAGGCTCACTTCTCACACCTCCCCCCCCCCCCACCATGGGCTCTGGGCATACTGCTGACCCTGAAAGCATTTCTTCATCCCTGAAGTGGAGGGGGTGACACATGACCTGCCTAAGAACTGTTTCACAACAGGTCCCCTATACTTGGTTTTACTGTTCTTAGTTTTGCACATCTTGAGTCTTTCTCCAATGGTCCTTAACTTATTTTTTACTTTAAAACCTCCCCCTTTCTGTGTTTCTGTTATCTCTTTCAGTTGATAGTGGAACACATTTGGAAAGGTTTTTGAACATAAACTGTGCCCTTAATCTATTCCTTACATTTGTGCCAAACCCCAGGGTCTAGTTAGGTTCCAAGGCCTCCCCTGGCCACCTGTGGTTGGATGTCCCAGCTTGACCAGCCGAGAGGGCTCCTTGCTGCAGACTGGATAGACCGGCCTTCGGGTCCTGTCAGCCTTCAATGCTCCTCAGTGGTGAGCTCTGCGCTCCTGCTCCAGCGCGGCTCCCTGCATACATTAGCTCTAATGTATTCTCTTTCGAATACCCATCATATTAACTCTCCTGCTAGGTACCTTGCTCGAAATAAATTTTATGACCATACATCCTCGCCCGCATCACATGCGTTTGTAGGTTGGAGGAGAAATACAGTTGTATCCTTTCTCGCAGAGCAGACCAAACAATTGAGTAGGATGAGGTTGTGGCCCTGGAAAGCCAAGAGAGAGCCCGCTGCTCGATTTCCCTGCTCAGCATCCAGTGGCTGCTTCGCTTGGTTCCACAAAGAAGTCCCCGGTGAGCCATCATGACCGTGACCGAGGCATGACCAACTGTGCTCTGCGGAGCGGAGCCCGTGCCCGGTGGTGGCAGGTGGCTGGCGCAGTGGACACTGCAGTCAAGTGGCCACCAGCGCTGCACTGTGACCCTCCCTCCCCTCGTTCAGTTTCCGCGGGCTCTGCATCTTTTGTCCTTGATTCACTTACTTGATCTGGAAGGCTTCGAGTTATCTGCCTTTCCCTGCCAGATATACGAGAGCAGCCATTGCTGCTAACCTCGAACCCAACCCCTCCACTTCAGGACAGGACCAGCCACTGTCCCTTGCTGGAGGCTTGGCTTGACTTGGCTATCCTCCGTGGTGCTGTGTCTCCTCAGTCTCTCCAGGGCAGCACTTTTTCCAAGCCTTCTCCTGACCTCCACCCCGCCTCTTGGGGGGTGGGGTGGGGTGCACTTCCTAGTAGCCCCAGAGAGAGAGACCACAGGCTGCATAAATACTTACTTTGAGGCAGACAGGTAAACCTCAAGCCTTCCAGGGTTACTCCACAATGGCCATTCTTTGCATCTACACTGAAGGGCAGGCAGTGAGTTCTGTGGGAGAAATGCTCATCGAAGCTGAGAAAGATGAAGCCCACAGACACACTGGCAGGACTTTCCACACCTTAGTCGCTCATCTATAGTGTAACCACAAGAACTCCATGGAGGTCGGCTGTATACCCTGCCCTCTCCTGACTTTTCCCGACATAGTGTTTCCTTCACAGCAGTAATCCTGAGTGTGTGTGTGTGTGTGTGTGTGTGTGTGTGTGTGTGTCTGTGTCTGTGTGTGTGTGTGTGTGCCCACGCACGCATATGCATGCAGGGATAGTGGGGGGGGGGTTGGGGGAGGGGTAAGTATTGGCCTCATCATCCCAGTTTTCCAAGTAAGGAGCTGAGGTACAGTGGTCATTTGTCCAAGGTAAAAAAACCAGAGCCAGGGTTCAAACTCAGGCAGTTAATCCCCGGTCCTTCCCATTGCTTTTGTTAGTCGCTTCAGCTTCCTAAGTGCTGGGATGACAGGTGTGTGCCACATTCTTGGCTTGGGGCGGGGGGGGGGTAGGAAGAAGTAGAAAGAAAAAGTGCTTCTGGTATTTGAAGAAGCCAGGCAGCAAGGCGTAGACTAGCATTTCTGATTTTCAGTGAATGCTGGCCATACTGCACACTCTTAAAGGGATGGTGGGGGGGATGGGGCTTAATTGGTTCCAAGGTGGTCACTTGGGTGTTACAGGACTATTGATGTTTAGCAAATATCCCAAGTTTAGATAAGTGTCTTGATAGTTTAGAAAGCATTCTCTGAACATGGATGCTTGCAAGATATTGTTGTTAGCATACATTCATTATACATAATAATGAATTTCATTATGAGCTTTTAATACATGTATATAATGTATTTTGATCACATTTGTTTGTCCCCATATCCTTCTAGTTCCTTGCTCCTACATTCCCTTTCTTTTGCCAAATAGTCACCTTTCTTTCCTCTGTTTCTTCTTCCTTCACTCTATCCTCCCTCCCTCCTTCCCTTCCTGCTTCTGCCTTCCTTCCTTCCTTCCTTCCTTCCTTCCTTCCTTCCTTCCTTCTTTTCTTATGTGGATGAATATTTTGTCTGAATGCCTGGCTGGTGCCAGGGGATGTCAGAAGAGGGTGTTAGATCTTCTGAAACTGGAGTTAAGGGTGGTTGTGTGACACCCTGTGCTGGGAACAGGACTTTGATCCTCTATGAGCTCTTAACTGCTGAGCCATATCTCCAGCTTTACCTTTTTTGTTGTTGTTTAGAATCTGCTCAGTCCTAATTTCATTAATTATGACTGAATTAAAAACTTCATTGTGTAACTATACCCACCCCCTTTTTAAAAATCACTCTTATTATTCCTTCTAATCTTTTTTCATTTTTATTAATTTATCTTTACATTCCAATCCCAGTTCCCCCTCCCTCCTCTCCTCCCTCTCCCCCCACTCCACTCTCCCATCTGCTCCACAGAGAGGGTAAGGCCTCCCCTAGGTAGTCTACTAAGTTTGTCCTCTTTGAGGCAGGATCAAGGCACCTCCCCACCCCCACACCCCTGTGTCTAGGCTGGGCATGGTATCTCTCCATATAGAATGGGCTCCACTAAGTCAGTCTGTGCATTAGTGTTAGATCTTGGACCCACTGCCAATGGCCAGTCACACCATTGCCACCTATATTAAGGAAATCTAGTTCAGTCTTATGCAGGTTTCCTGTTTATCAGACCCAAGACAGTGATCTCTCACTAGCTTTGGTCAGCTGATACTGTACCCACCCTGTTTTTGAGACAATGTCTCCTAATGCTGCTATGTCTGGTCTGGGACATGTAGCTCAGGATGACCTCAAATTCAGAGACCTGTGTTTTTCCTCAAATTCAGAGACCTGCTTCTTCTTCCTTGGGAGGCGGGATTTAAGACATGCACCACCACTCAGTTCCACCTTTTTTTTTTCTTTTAGATTTATGTTTTATTTAGTGTGTGTGTGTGTGTGTGTGTGTGTGTGTGTGTGTGTGTGTGTACATTAGATGTGTGCAGGTGTCCACAGAGGCCAGAAAAGGGTATTAGATCCCCTGAATCAGGAGTTATGGTCAGTTTGAGAGCCTCCTGATGTGTAGGTACTGGGAACCAAACTTCCATCCTCTGAAAGACTGAAAGACTAGGAAGTGCTCTTGACTGTTCAGACATCTCTCTAGCCCCATTTCTTTACCCATTCACCTGTTGATGGACACCTGGGCTGATCCCACAGCTCAGCTATGGTGAATAGGGCTTGTAAGCATGGATAGCAGGAGGTGTCTCTGTTGTATGCTGTCTAGGATTCCTTAGGATATATATTAGGAATGGTTCAGCTAGACGTAGGTTAGTTCTAGTTTTGGTCTTTACATCCTCAGGATTTTCCATAGTGGCTGCGTTAATGTGTATTCCCTTCGATAATAAGTGGGGTTCTCTTCCCACCCACATCTTTCCTGACATTTGTTGTTTATTTGCTCCATGACAGACATTCGGCTGAGAGTGAGAAGAACTCTCAGTGATTATGTAGATCTTGGTATGTTGGTTTTTTTCCTCAAAGTTTTCCCCATGCTAGCATTTTAAAATTTGTATCTCATTCTTGAGCATGGCATGAGTAGGGGAACATTGTTCGAATTTAGTACTACAGTCAACAGGAACTGTTTCAAGTGAATGTTGGTAGTGAGAGTTGGAGCAGTTGCTGTCTAGTAGACAACCTTGTGAAATTGTCCTCTTGTGCCCGGGCAACTGCTAATTGGAAAGGGAGAAACACTGCTTCTGCCCCCAAGGATCCCTCTTGCCAATGGGAGTAACTAACTATGTGCAAACAATTAGCAAATATTAATTATAACAGATAAGGGAAACTCATTGTTGTGAACCCTATGAGTGTTTATCTGGAAGAAGACTAGAGGAGGGTCAGTGCTTGAACCTTTATGCTTTTAGTCTTACTATCTGTTACCTCCCCTCTTTGTGTGTGTGTGTGTGTGTGTGTGTGTGTGTGTAGTGTGTGTGTGTGTGTGTGTGTGTGTGTGTGTGAGTGTGTGAAAGAGAGTTGTGTGAGTGTGTCTCTGTGTGTGAGAGTGTGTGTGAGTGTGTGTGAGTGTGTATGAGTGCGTCTGTGTGTGTATGAGTGTGTGTGAGTGTGTGTATGTGTGTGAGTGTATGTCTCTGTAAGTGTGTGTGAGTGTGTATGAGTGTGTGTGTGTCTGTGTGTGTGAGTGTGTGTGAAAGAGAGTTGTGTGAGTGTGTGTCTCTGTGTGTGAGAGTGTGTGTGTGTATGAGTGTGTCTCTGTGTGTATGAATGTGTGTGAGTGTATGTCTCTTGTGTGAGTGTGTGTGTATATGAGTGTGTGTGTGTGTGTGTGTGTGTGTAGGAGTATAGGGAAAAATAACGAGAGACAATAGCACAATTTGTCCCACAATTTTGTTGTAGAAGCCTGATCATTTTACAGATTTTTGAAGTAGTGGTCCTAGATATTATCAAACCTCCAAATAATCCCTTGATAGGATTAGTCAGAAAAGCAGACCAGGAATCACTAAGGAATAGGATGGGGCAGTGATTAGAGTTCATTGCAGGCAACAGAACCTACCTTTGTTCTTGTAGTGGGCAGTGGTCCATTACTGAGTGCTGAGTGACTTTCATCTTGGAGGAGCCAGCTCACAGCTGCACTTCCAGAGATAATGCCCACCCTCAGAATATTACTGCCTTTGTTATGATTGTTCAGGACCTTTCAACTACAGCTCCTTGTTGCCTCTACTAAGACCCACATCCTTATGAGGCAAGTCTGTTCCTCAGCTGTCATCTACTTAACTCAGTTCTGAATGCAAGTTTCTTTCGGTACCTCTGGACTTCGATCAACTCAAAACACAAGCTGGGATTAGGGGGTGTGGCTCATCATAGAGTACTTGCCTAGCATGTGTGAGGCCCTGGATTCCATCCCTGGCTCAGAACTCAGCTGGAAGGGAGTCTGGAAAACCAATGTATTCCTTTCCTGCCTGAAGCACAGGAAAGAAAATCAACAGGTGACACAGGGCTGGAGCCAGTCACTGCATCTTTTTCAGTTCATGAAGACACTGAGATTCCCTTGGGCATCCTCAGGCCTGGACTTTGGCTTTACCCCACTCCTGCTAGCATTTACATCTTAGGCCAGATGGTCTCAGTCCATGTCTAGACACAGTTCGCTTTGGGCTGATGTTTTAAATATTTATTTATTAGTTTTTTGAGACAGGTTTTCTCTGTATTGCATTGGAGCCTGTCCTGGAACTAGCTCTGTAGACCAGGTTGGCCTCAAACTCACAGATATCTGCCCACCTCTGCCTCCCGAGTGCTGGGACTAAAGACGTGCACCACCAATGCCCGGCTTGGGCTGATGTTTTTAATACAACTTCTACCTAGTAGTGAAAATGTGGCAGCCTGAGGGTTGGGCCCATGTGGCATCAATTACAGGACCTGGTCTGGCTGTGGAAGACTCACACTGTCTCTTTCTCTCTTCTTTCCATAGAGATCCCCCAGTGTGCTGGCTGCAACCAGCACATCCTGGATAAATTCATCCTGAAGGTCCTGGACAGACACTGGCATAGCTCCTGCCTCAAGTGTGCCGACTGCCAGATGCAGCTGGTTGACAGGTGCTTCTCCAGGGCGGGGAGTGTCTACTGCAAGGAGGACTTCTTCAAGTGAGTCATAGCCTACTGCACCTCATTTGGCTGCTGCTGCATTCCCTCTGGCAGTGGGGATCAGGGACATTACAGGGTCTTGGCCCCTGAGGAGTTGAATGAACCCTGGTGACACCTCTTGTCGAGATCCCCTTCAAACCCACTGCTGCCATCTGACCTCTCTGGGGCTCTTCAGAGTGGAGGTGTAGCAGTGGGCCACAGGCCAGGCTTCACAGGAGGGATTGCTCTTTCTGTCTTAGTGAGTTAGGCTCAGGGTTTGCCAAATCATTCGGGGAGCTCTCAGAGAAGATGCTTCCAGTTTGTGCCCTACACCTAGAAGAGCACTGGCTGTTTCCTTGGCTACTTTCAGGCCTCAGAGGCAAGGGAATGTTGCTTCAGAGGGATCAGAGCCAGGCTCTATGGAGTATGTTTCTGAAATGGGAATATGTGAGGAGGCAGACTCATAGGATAGTTAAGAGTCCAGCCCTGTCTGGGTGTGCAAACACTTGCTCTTTTAGTCAGCTACTTAACTTTGATATGCCTCGATGTACTTATCTGTAAAATGGGGCTATAAATAGAGCTCTCATCTCACACTGACTTTAAATAGGGTGATGTATGTAAAGTTCTTGGGTGGAAAGGTCACCTGACATTGGCTTTCAAGGTGGTTCTGGGTCAGGGAGAGTCTCCCAGAATCTATTTTCTGAATGACTCAGTTCCTAAGGCTGATGGTTTAGTCAACATGGACCATCCAACCAAAAAAAAAAATCAAGCCCAGGGTTGAGGGAGTGACAGGGGAGTGACACAGCCTGGTGCTCACTCACACCAGCCTGGACAGCTCCATGAGAGTAAAGCAGGGCTGCCAGGGAGGCTCACCCAGTCCTGAAGCATTTGGGACCAGCTATGGGGCGGAGTGGGAGTGGGGGGTGGGACAGTGCACAGCCCACTGATCATGTTTGTTCTGGAGACAAAGAGGAGAAACAGCAAAGGAAGATGGGAAGAAAGAGGAGCAGCGAACCCCTCCCAAAACAGGAAGGAAGAGATGTCTCCAGCTCACTCTTTCTCCAGGACCCCTTTACCCGCAGAGCTGCCTGGTGGCACGCACTCTCTCGGAGACTTGGGACCAGGGCTTCCTTCTAGTCCTTTCTTGCTGCTTCTTTGTGGTTCCCTGTCCTAGGCAGCTTCCTCCTCAGGGCAGGATGACTACACTCTCAAGAGTGAACTGCCCCCACTTCTCTGTGGAAGTTCAGAGAACACTCCCTGATAACAAGAGCGCCAGGGAGGCATCGCACCCTCTCCCTTCCCCTTCTCTTACAGGGCTGACTCAGGCAGGCTTGTTGCTCCTGAGCCTCTCTTATCTTCCTTTTTAACCAGGTGTCCTGTGTTATTCAGCCACAAAGACAACCAACCCTAGAACCCTTGTCGATAGACTGTTGCTGGGTTTGAGAAACAAGTAAGGAATTCCACAATGGGTTTACAAGGGCTTTAGTGAAGTTTTCTATTGTGTTTCGCTTAATTATTCCCTTTGTTCTGCAAGACTGCTCTGCTGAGCTGGTCGGGGGCGGTAGAGAGGGAGCTGGCCACAGGTCCAGTGCTGAAGCAGGCCACTGGCTCCGTGAGGGGTGCTGTGTGCAAGGGAACTATAAAGCCAAGGCCATTAGCCAGAGGGGAAGATTGGCAACTTCCAAGTGTGCAGCGAGGAGACTTGATGTCTGAGCCTCCATCAGGTCTCTGGAACCGAGGCTTCCTAGGCACGAGATGATGTTGCAGACCCCTGTCCCAGGAAAGGACTAGGAGGGAGCAGGCTGTAAGTCAGAACTTTACTTTCCTATCTGGGGCTCAGGAGCAACCTGCTCCTTATTATAACCCATTAAATGTCACCCGTGTCCATGCAAGTAACTGCTGCCAAGGGAAAGTTAGGGATGTGGCAGGGACACTTCCTCTCAGCACACTTGGCTACCAGAAGTCTCACCTTTGGGGATTCTGCAAAAGAAATCACGCTCTGTACTGTGGGCTGCAGTGTGCTCTCCGGTGTGGAATCTGGAAGTCACTGGTCAGAGGCGGGGGAAATCCTTTCTCTGTGGAAGGGACAGAGGAAGGAAACTATGGTCTTTTCTGGCAGCTGCTGCATAGCCCTGCCCTGAGACAGTGATAGGACTCTCCTACTCTGTTGACCCGCACAGTGGTCCTAAGTTCCTGGAATAATACGTTTGCCCACAACGTGGGACAGGACAATGACTTTATTGCTTCTCACAGTCACGGGGGGCATTCTTCACTTGCATTCTAGGTAGCAGGTCAAGAATGTGATGTGAAGAGTGAGTGCCACGTGGGTCAGGATTTGGCTATCCTTCCACTAGGGAGCCATGGTAATACTGGAGATAGGCAGCAGGGGGGGATGTTGCTGTAAACCCAAAGAAAGAATTACAAATGGGAGGTTGCATTTTGTGGTGCACTTTTCTTACAGGGTAGATGACTTATGACCTGCTCAGTAACACGGTTGATTTTTTTCTTTTGTTGTTGTTTTTGCTTTCTGGGCCTTTTGCTTTCTGGGCCTTTAGCTTCTCTTTTTCAAAGTAGATAAAACCTTCAAGAGAAGAGGTACTAATATATAGTAATTAGCTAAGTCCAGTCAGGGGCATCCTAAGTCCTGTTGCACTGTGTTTGTTAAGCAAGTCTTTTCCAGACCATGTGTCCAACATGTCTCTGTGTAGTAGGACCAGGGCCTGAAGAGAGTTAAGGGTTTGGGAGCCCTTCTGAGCCCACTCTCTTATCACCATCAAGGGGGCAGGGAGCCCCAATTGACACACAGTGCACCTAGGGTGCATTCCCTGCTCTGGGAGCTGGGTTCCTGCGCTGGTGCCATTAAACAGATCCTCTAGCATCTCCAGACTTTGTCACTTTCTTTAGGAAAAGCAAGAATTTGGATGTCACTTGCTATAGAAGATCCATGGTGCATAGGATCATTTTGCAAAGTGGAATTGTAGAGGCAGTTTGGTGACCCCAGATAGGGCTTGGTGATATCTGTCCTAACTTTTACTAACTGCTTGTGAGCAAAAAAGCAAGTACCCAGCTTTTCTCCGCCTTTGAAGAATGCACACTGACCTCTAGTGTGGGGAGAAGGGAACCAACCACATCCACATGCCACTAGGGGTTCCATGACTATTTCTGGGTGCTTGACCCTGATGTGGAACATATGGCTGTTATAGCTCCCTCCTCCAGGGCCAGAGCTCTTCCAGCCTGTCCTATTCTCTCTCCAGCTTTGAGAGCATCTGGTAGAGATATAACTGTCTAGAGTGGTTCACGTGCAGGTAGGACAGTGGAGTGTGGAAGGTGTTAGCAGTGCGCCAGGGGCTAAGCCACAGCCCTGTTGACTGATGTGGTTTGAAAGGGAAACCATGATGCTTATGATGTGGAGGGGAGGGCTGTGAGGTAAAGGGAAGACTTCAAAGTCATTCCAGGATATTCGGAGCTTCAGGCTACCCTGGGCCACCGGGGGTCTGTTAGAGGCTGTGGGAGTCAGGCTCAGGCTTTCTAGAATACTGTGATGCTAGTGCTTTTTGAGGGGGCGGGGCGCTTCCCTGATCCTGAGGCCTTCACTGTGATAGGTAGCTAAGGGGATCTTCCAAGGGGTTCTGGACACAGCTCCTGCAAGCTATGTGGGTGAGCATTCCCTCTGCCTTGCCAGCCCTTCCCCCAGCCAGTCAATCTCCAGGTGGCTGTCAGCCAAGGGCAGGTAGGCAGCGTCCTTGGGGCTGTGTGATTTATCCCTGCAGTCCAGGACGCTGTGTTGCAGCATGCTGGCTATTTGGCTGTGACAGGGTGGTTTTGCTGGCTGTGCACAGGATTCACTGGTGTCCTCCACTCAGTCCCTCAGTGAATATAACCTCTCTATGCCTTATCTGATTTGAAGGCAGAGGCCCCTAGAATATGGACGTGTCTTTAGGAAATGAGGTTGGGTTCCCCTTGATGGGCTTCATAGAAGGGGTAGGAGTTAGGCTTTAAGCTGAGGTCAGTGTGAACTTTAAACATCAGACTTCAAGGAGCCTCGCTTTGCCATCTCTAAAGTGGGAATAAGAGTGAGTTACCATTAAGGTTGGAGAAGATGAAGCAAGTGCTATCTGGTTACTATTTGAACTAGTCTCATCAGGGCAGTGATCTCCATGCAGTAGTAGGGAAGGAAGAGAGGGCTTGTCCTAGGGTCGGAGGCTGGACTGTTGAGGCTGTGAAAAGCCTGGGGCCAGACAGGGCTCTAGGCAGAAGCTGTGCCAGTGGCAAGTCAGGTCATTGGAGCGACTATCCAGTTTTTATGTGGTGGGAGTAGGGATGGGAGCCTGTTGCTCCAGGCTGAGAACATTCTGGGGCTGGTTGATGGCTGTGGATGCAGTCCGGGGTCAGACTTTGGCTCAGTCACTTTGTATTTCTGAAAACTATACACTTGCCAGGAGATAGACAGACAGAGATGTGCGCGCACACACACACACACACACACACACACACACACACACACACACACACACACACACACGAGAGAGAGAGAGAGAGAGAGAGAGAGAGAGAGAGAGAGAGAGAGAGAGAGAGAGAGAGAGAGAGAGCTGAGGAACTTGCAGGCAGGAGGGTCTCTTTGACATGTGGCTTTCCATAATTTCTGAATAGTTTATAGCCTAATTCCCTTGCTAAACAAATTAAACCTTTTAAGGTAACGATCAGATGGTCCTGATAGTGCCTGTGTGCATGGACATTTGTAAGACTTGAACACACTGGAGGGAACAAGCCACAGTCATTTGTGACAGCCAGTAATCAAGACAGAAGCAATTACTTAGCCCAGCAGGTCCCTCTGGGGACCAGCAGCCATATATCAGGTGGTGATGAGCCTGGGATTATCTGTCTGACCACCCAGAGTCCTTGAGTTCAGCTGTGCCCTGTGTCCACCCTCCAGAGCCCAGCCTCCTGACATCTGTAGAAATCACATGCAGGCATCTCCTGCCATGGGGGACTCTCTATAACTAAACAGTTGCAAATCAGCCCGGGGGCAGATGGCACTGGGCTGAGGATACCAGGTCCCCAAGCATAGTGGATCTGGGTGACACACAGGAGAGGCAGCTGTGGGCAGCATTAAAGCCAGCAGCAGTGCAGGCAAGCCTTTTTATGCTCCCCATCACTCTCATCCCTGTCTCTTTGGGTGGCAAGTCACAGCGGTCCATCTCAAAGCCTCCTTGTCATTCATGCTGCCCTATCCCACAGGCCCCTGATGCACACTTGTGCGCCACCAATGCTTTCAGACCCTAACCCTTGCGCCTCCTTCAGCTCATCCATCCCTTCCTGCCAGGCCCCTCTCTGATCAATGAACTCTCACCACCTCCTGAAACTTCCAAGCTTGGCATGCTTGGTCCCACAATCTGGCTCCTGTGCATCTCCTGCTGAAGCTCTAGCCAAGGTCACATCAGGGATGTTAGTTAGTCTCTGACTTGTGACTTTGTTCCCAAGAGAATGTTCTGTGTCCCTAGGATCCCACTTGGAGAGGGAGAAACAGAAGAAGGTTGGATCCCATGGTCAATGTTAGCAGTGAGCAGAGTAAAAACAAGCAAAAAAAAAAAAAAAAAAAAAAAAAAAAAGGCAAAACAACCCTGAGGGACTGTCTCCAAGTTCCCTTCCCACTGTCTACTAGTGTCTGCCATAACACTACAGTTTGGGACTCGGATATCAGCAATCTCTTGCTGCAGGAGACAAGAGTGGAAGGTCTACAGATTATTTATGCACAGAATCCAAGGTGAATCTTTTGCCCAGGATTGTAGGTAACAGCTGAACCAACCCCTTGGCTGACTAACCCGGAGTGAAAAGGGTCTTTTAGGCTTAGGGAAGATGAGTGGGGGTTGGGGGGTGAAGGGTTACTGTTGACCAAATAGTCGATTGTGCCAAGTCTCTTGCCTTTGATGAAATGGGAATAATAATAATAATAATAATAATAATAATAATAATAATAATAATAAATGATAGTATCATCTACCTATAAGGGCTATTGAGTGCTTTAATGGGTTATTCAAATGACATTTCTTGGTGCATATTACATAGGCAGTGGCCAGACACTGGCTCTGACAGTGGCCAGAGACTTAGCAGGAGATGAAGGGGAGCCAGACTGTGGGACCAGGAAGGCTGAGCTTGGAGATTTCAGAGGTGATGGGGGTGAGATGACCAGAGGCTGGCTTGGCAGGAAGGGATATATGGGCTTGAGCAGATGCAAGGGGAAAAGATCAGTTTCCGAAAGCCTTGGGGTGCAGGTCCTCTGCGTCCCGTTACTTCTTTGGAAGCACATCTGACTCTAGCAAGAGAGGACGTGTGGCCTCCATTGTCCTTAATTTTCTCATTGCTGTGGTAAAATACCCGATAAAAGCAACTTGAGGAAGAAAGGGATCATTTTGTCGTGAGGTGTTAAGAGTCTATCATGGCAGGACAGTCATGGTGGGAGGAGCAGGAGGCAGCTGCTTGCATCATGTGTGGAGGGGTTGTGAATGTTGATGCTTAGCTCACTTTCTCCATTTTACTCAGTCTGGGACAACATCTGATAGAAGGGTGTGGTCCACATTCAGGGCGGGGCCTCCCTGCCCAATCACACCTTTTCAAAAAGACCATCCTAGCAATGCCCAGACATCTCCTTATGTGATGGCTCTAAGCCCAGTCAGGTGGACAATGGAGATTAACTTAGGCATTCCAAACCCTTTCTCACTAGCTGAGCTGTGTGGTCTTGGGCAAGTCATTACCCATCTCTGGGCTCCAGTTTCCTTCTCCATTAAGTGAGGGGGTGGATTACTGGATAAGCCTTCTCAAGTAACATTCACCTCAGAATAGCAATGCTGTATGCTCTTTGTAGAAAATTAAAGTATCACATTGATAGCCCAAATAATTGTCAGGCACAGTAACACAAGCCTTTAATCCATGCACTTGGGAGACAGAGAGCGAGCAAATCTCTGTGAGTTCAAGGCCAGCTAGGGTTCCACAGCAAGACCCTGTGTCAGAAAAACCAAATAACAACGACAATAATAAGCCCAAATAAAAAGCAGATTGTGGGCTAAGGAGATGGTTCAGTGGATGAAGTGCTTGGTATGCAAGCAGGGGGACCCGAGTTCAAATCCCTAGAACCCAGATGTCGTAGGGCATACCATTATCCCAGTGCACCTGTGGTGAAAACCCCTGGAAGCTCACTGACCAGCCAGCCTAGCATACAAAACCATAAAAATAACCATACCTCACATGAGATGGTAGGCCAGGTCCAACAACCAAGACTGCCCTCTGACCTCCACACACATGCTTCAGCATCTGCATGAGCACTCTCCTTGAACATGCACGCACACATATGCATACTACACCTACACTGTATACACACATTTAAAAAATGAGATCGTGGGGGCAATTCTGGCATCGTGGGAACATGATTGTGATTTCATGCTGTTAGTGGGGCTATGTCATCATCCCAAATGCTCTCGTGCACTCTGGTGTCAGCCTTCTTCAGATGGGACCCCCCTTTTTATGTGTGGAGCAGGCTGACCATAGAGTGGGCAGAGCTTTACGTACCCATGACATGGCTGTGGCCTCAGAGTGGGTGGTGATATATGTTGGAAATATTGGTACATACAGTAACAGTAAATATCAGCAGCTCACCTGTCAAATGTGGTGATAGATAAAAGAAATACATGTAGGGAAGTGTCAGCCAAGAAAAAAATATACAGCCAGCCGTAAATCACCCCCAAGCAATTAAAGCATAAAATCAACTTAGGCAGTATTTTGTTTCCTTGGGATGGTGCATCATGAGGCGGCAGCTCCTCGCTCAGGGGAGGTTGAACTGAGGCCTGGCCTGGTGCCCATTGCCTGCCTCCCAGCAGCCAGGCGTGAGGGCGGAGCCCCAAGGAAGGGCTCTAGGATCCAGCCCCATCCCTGTGGTCCTCAGCTGTGAGGTGGAGGCAGCTCACCCACTTCTCATCTGTAATAGGCCCTTGTGTGGTATTCCATGCATTCTTGGAACCTAGACCCTACTCTGGGAAGTATCTCTAGAGATAGGATGTCCATTGGGGGTGAGAGATGACCGCTGTATTAAGCAATAAGAGGCTGCCCATGACTTGCCAAGTGCAGGCTTGATTGTCTGGGCACCACACTGACAGGCTGGCTTCAAGAGAAACCTGGCCCAGTGGCATGAGAATTATCAATTCTAGACCTCTTCTGAGCAGTTTGCTAAAAGAAAAAGGGAGTTATGCAGAAGGTGGGGTGGGGCATGAAGTTTTCTCTAAAGGGAAGCAGAGACGTGGGTGGTGGGTGGGGACTGTGGGGTCAAGTATCAGAAATACTGTCACGTGTCCTTTGTGCTGAAGGGAAGGGTCAAGGAAACAGGCAGAATGATGTGGGAGGCAGAGGGCAGAGCTGTTTGGGGGAATCCAATCAGGCCAGCTGAGGGAAGCCAGCCCTGGGGAATCTCCTGGCACTATGGTGGGTGGGAGACTGGGTGGGGGTAACACGTGGCAGGTCTGTGTCTAGGGCTACTCTTTGGAAAATCAGGAACTGGGCCTATGTTAATTTCTGGGGCCTCTTTGGGTGTGATTATTATTTAAAGGAACTCTAAGCAGTGAGGTGGTGTATTTTTTCTCAGCTCTGTTTGGACCCCTGTGCTTGGGGGAAAGGTGAAGCTAGAGGGCATGGGGTTATTCAGATGGATGTGGGATTTTTGCTGGGTAGAGATGAAACCGAGGCCATAGAGCTGCAGTGTGGGAGGCAGAGTCAGAAACAACGAAGGCATAGTGTCCTGGAGTCAGTGCTAGAGGGCACTGTGTCCACTTACTGGTCAGGGAGCTGTCATCCCACAGTGGGGTGACTAGGGACAAGGTCTTGGATAGACTATCAGAATGGGCAGCTGAGGACGGGGGAAGGTGGTGACCTTCAGAAGGAGATGGAGTACCAAGATGGGCAGAGCAGGAGGGCTGTGTAGTGAAGTCACTAGAGGTCCTGCTCCAGATGCTGAGCCAGGAGCTGTGGCCACCAGACTGAGGAGGGGTTGCTGGGATGGCAGTGAGTGCCATGGGGAAGATGAGGATGATGAGGTGAGGGCCTGGTTGTGAGGAATGGTGTCTCATGTGTGCACAGGCTCTGCCATGCAGAACACATAGTAGGAGCTTGTTGAATGGGGGCACTTACTGATGTCTCAGGGACCACAGGACAATTGTGTGGATCTGGTCACACGACAGCATTTAAAACTGTCCCAGTGTGGGATGTCTGTAGAATAGGAGTTTTGTGACCCTAGTTCTAGAAGTTCTGTACCCACAGGGCTGCCCACTGTTGTCTCTCCAGAGGATCCAGACACTGTGACTGTGTTCCTGCACTTGGGAGTGTCCCAGCCAGGCCCATCAAGATCGGAGGGGCAGACAGATAGAGACAGGAGCTCAGGCCAGGGTGGCACAAGGATAGGGGGCCTGGCCCTTTCCTGCAATCATGGGTGGTAGCCCAGAGAGATAGCTCTGATGTCTTTGTCACTTCTCTAGTCCCTGAGCTGTGTGATGGGTGAACACACTTTGGGGAGAAGGCTACCACAGCAGCCCCTGCCTTACAGGACTGGGATTCTGGTGCCTAGGAGCTGCTAGGGACATGTGAGGGGCACGTGGTCCTGTATCCGAGCTTGGCTTCGGTCAGGGCTCTGTTAGCCTTCTGTTGCTGTGATGAACACCAGAGGCTTTGGCTCACCATGCCAGGGCTTTGTATCTCATTATGGTGGAGAAGGCATGGAGGAGCAGCTGGCATCGTGTTCATCGGGAGATGGAGAAGAGAGAGGGAGCGATCATCTGCATTCCAGCCTTTCTCCTTTTATTCCATCCTGGATCCCCAACCTATAATGGTGCCAGGGCAGGTCTTCCTCACTTAGTCCTGACTGGAAACACCCTCACAGACAGGCAGAGAGGGATGCACTAATCTTCCAGCTGTCTCTCTACCAATCAAGTCAATAGCAAGATCAAGCCATCCCAGGCACCAAGTCTGTGTTTGTTGCCTTTGATGCGCGCTGCACTGCTCTGGAAGAGTTGAGTTCAAATCCTCCCTCTTTCATTTGCTGTAGGTGTGAGCAGGGGCCAGCATGCTACTTCTCTGTGCCTCAGTTTCCTATCTGCTACAAGGTACCACAATACCCACTTTTCATCTTGGACACTCTGGAGACATCTGTGAAGCAAATGTGATGACAATGACAGTGAATGAAAAGCTTCATATCTTACTTAGTAAACTTCAACATGGGACGCCATGTCCTCACTAGAAAAATGTTTGATGGGAGCTGTTGTACTGCCCTTGGGAACTGCTCTTCCCTGGCTACTCAGGTGCCTCATTCATTCATTCATTCATTCATTCATTCACTCACTCACTCATTCAGCAGGTCTTGTTGCTTCCCTACTATGTGCTGGGTGAGGGTAAGAGGAGGGACAAATAGGAGGGGAGCCACCAGCAAGTCCTGCCTTGCATTTGTGGCAGTGTTTGAGCCTTGTGTCTTGGGGATGCTAGGCAAGCTCTCTACCACTAGGTCAAGCCACTTCCATGCTCAGTGTGGACGAGCTCTAGCTGCTGCCTGTGGGAAACTGGCTGTCCGATGAGGCTTAATTGGGCACAACTGGCAGGAATGGCCTTCCGAAGAGTGAGGCCAGGGTGCAGGGTGCAGCATTTCGGAGTGGGCGGTGCTTACACCCTGTGTGTTGCATTACGGCTGGCCACATGACAGCTGTGTCACCTGCCACAGCCTCTTCATCTGTGACTATAGCTGGCTGAGACTGCACACTCGGGACCATTGTCTTTGTCAATATAACCTGCCCCACCCTAACAGCCTAGCCACTTATTCTGGGACCACTGGCTGTGACCGGGAGTGCTCCTGGGAGCCAGGACAGGTCAGGAGAGCTCCAGGACCAAGACAGTGCACAAAGTGCTCCTGGCAAGGATCCTGTTGGCCATACTTCAGAAGAAAAAGGTAGCGAGGGGCAGCTTCCACTTACACTGGTATAAATCCCACAATCAGGAAAATTGATTCAATGGCTGAAAAAAATGCTAGTGGGCAAGTCCATTTATTTTTCATTTTCCTTGTGCACTTGCACCCTCAGGCATGAATCACTGTCGGGATGAGATTAAATTTATCCCGAGTTATCTTTCACGGCTCTTGCTCGAGTCAGTTGGGCTTCTGGGTATTGAAAGCCCATCGGCTTTTTAGAGCAAGAGAAGTGGCTTTCTTGTGGGAGAGGCTGCATGGAGTCTTGCTCAGCTACGGGGTCTCCCCTCAGCCCTCTTCTCCCGGGAGGGATTGGCGCTAGAGACATCTTCCCTGGAGAGGGTTCTTCTGTAGCATCTTGAGCAGCAGGTGTGGATGCACTCTCCCATTCCTTCTGGAACTCCTTGGAAGGGTTTGTAGTGAGCATAGTGAGAATTGTTCATTGGCAGGGTTGGATGGGAAAGGTGTAGACGTTCCTAGTGGGACTGATACAGGCGGCTTCTGTTCTGTCTGCCTCTGTGTCCCCCCATTGGACAGAGCTGTCCTGCCTTTCCGTTTAAACCAGGAGCTGCTGCTGCGGTGTGGAGGCAGCCCTGGGCATCACCCATGTTCTGGGCAGTTGAGGCTGGTGCAGACTGGCACTGTGCTCTCCACACTCAACTTCAGCCCTCTGTGAACATCCTCTAATTTTGTCATTCAGCAAATAGAAACTGCTCTTCCGGCTTCTGCATTCCTTGGAAAATCCGACAAAAGCCGGGTCCCTCCGAGGCAGGATCCTGACCATTGGGGGAGGGGGCGGGGCTCATAAGGTCTCAAACTCCACCTCTAAGTGGCTAGCTTTCTCTAAACTAAGAGGCACATCTCCCGGCATACCCTTCTCTCATATGGTCTCAGAGAAGCTACAGGCTGTTGGGAACCTGCTTTGATGTGGAAACCCCCCATTTCTCTCCAGGGCACTCTGTCCCTGGTTGGGGGGGATGCTGTGGAAGCCACAGTTGTCCATGCCTGTTGCAGGCGCGGCCCCCTCAGCAGGTAGCACTGCTGCAAAGAGACCCATCATTCTGCATTAATCTGGGATTCATCATGATAGCCATGACCATAATTAATTTATTTGGTATTAATGTGGATGAAATATGTACTGTCCTTTCAGGGGAAATCAGGCTGCCTATAAGCATTAGTTAAAAGGACCATTAAAATCAAACCTTCCCCAGATCCATTAGGCGAAGTCTCTCACCCTGAAGAAGATGAAGTTCTGCTGTGTGAAGTGTCATGAATAATTAGGTTGATTGCTGTTTTAAACTCTGCCCCAGCTTCCCGTCCCCTCCTGCCTCCCTCCTTCCCTTCCACACTGGGAAGAATTACCTGTGACCAGCCACTCCCTTTGCTGCCTCCACTCTAGAGTTTCTCTCTTGCTTCTGTGGCCACCGCCATGGCTCTGTGTGCCTCTGTGTCTGGGATGGGGAGATGGGCTTCAAGGGCCTTGCTGGATGCTCCTTCCAATGCGTTTCTCCTCCCTTGCCAGCCCTGGTAGAGGGTGGCAGTGCTTGGCTTCCTCTTGCCTTGGTGCCAGTCCAGAAAGGGCTACAGTAGACAGCTGTTGAAAGCAGGTTTTTCCAAAGTGACATCCACAGATGTCACTTACTGGAGAATATAGTAAGGGCTTGACAGTGTGCCTTCCTGGACCTTCCTGGGATCATGACATCCCAGGCTGCATGGGGAGCTTTGGGCTTTTCTGTGTGCTCTGTGTGTGTGTGTGTGTGTGTGTGTGTGTGTGTGTGTGTGTGTGTGTGTGTGTGTTTGGAGGGGGGCAAGAAGGAACAGGAGAGCCTCACTCTATTGACAGTGGGTTTTCTCCTGAGTGTCACTCTGATTGTGGGCATGTGCTGTCCTCCAGCAGGTAGCACACAATCTCCTTCTATGGGAAACTTTGCTGAAGACCATATGCTAGACTGAGCTGCCCACAGCATACAGTTTCCTGCTGGGCTGATCTTTAAAGAAGCACCTTAAAGCAGGTGGTGAAGGGTGACTCGTGGCTCTGGGGGCCACTTGGAAGCCCTCTGTCTGCCTCTGTGCATTGAGGGTGTCTCTGTGTATCCCTGGGATGTCAGCCACGGGACAGGAACTGATGATTCTAGCCCTGATCCAATCCCTTTGCTCGCTGTAGTAGTATCCCTGGCCTAGAGCAATGAAGCTAGGAGGAGGCCCAGGTACCCTAAACTTTGGTGTTCCTTGGAGACTGGCGTGGTGGGGTAGGAGAGGGCTGATAAATGGTAGAGATTCCAAGCACAACTCCCTTGTTTTCACTCCTTTTACTGCTGCCCTGACAGGCGCTTTGGCACAAAATGCACAGCCTGCCAGCAGGGCATCCCCCCAACCCAGGTGGTCCGCAAGGCCCAGGACTTCGTCTATCACCTGCACTGCTTTGCCTGCATCATCTGCAACCGGCAGCTGGCCACCGGGGATGAGTTCTACCTTATGGAGGATGGGCGGTTAGTGTGCAAGGAAGACTACGAGACAGCCAAGCAAAATGGTAAGCAGCTAGGCCCCTGCATGAATTCCTCCAGTGCTTTGTGGGCGTGCCTGTCTCTCAGGGTCCCTCCTCCCAGCCCTCAGGGGACAGCCAAAACTCAGCCTCCCCTGAGAACTGTAACCAGAGCTCCACAGTGCGAGTTAGTTCTGAGCACTTGCTGGCTCTGTGAAGTGGTGAGAAAACTGTAGTTACTGATTGCTGCTGAGGCCCTGTGGGACAGTGAACTCACCATCTCTGCCTGGAGGAGGCTGGTGAGCTTGGTTGACTGGGGGCATCTGAGGTGCACACTTCCCCATCATTCTATGCTTTACAGGCTGCCATCAGCAAAAGCGGTAGGTAGGACTTGCAGGGTTTGCTGTTTTCAGTTGTCTCCTGTCTGTCCTCAGGCTGTGGGCTCAGAGGAACTGACCCTAGAGTGCCTGAAGCCCTGAAGCTGTAGTACTCATCAGTCAGTCAGATCAAAGAATGGGAGGAGCCCTATTTACGGAGACCAGACAGTAAGGCCCTTACCTTACCCCTAGGCCACAGCCCATGCTGCTATGGAAACTCCAAGCTCAGTGCAGGCTTCCCCCCATTTCCCAGCCACCCGGGAACCTGGCCTCAGCTGTGCTACCTGAGAAGCTGCTGCTCTTACCCTCCTTGTCATGGCCTCACAGAGCAGAGGCCTTCCTCTCTGCACAAGGCTCAGCATGTTCCCCTGTGCTGCCCAGGAAGGCCAGGCCTGACTCTCAAGCAGCCCTACTCTCTGCTTCTCATCCACAGCTCTGGCAGTAGGGCCAGTGTATCATGGCCTGCATCTGGATTCAGAATTTGACCAAACCCAGTCTAGGTCTCTTAAGCCACAACTCCCAGAACATCAGGGTCCTTTGTCCTTGACAAGCAGTTTAATCAACTTCCCCCTCCTTTGGGGGGGATTAAATTTTTCATGGTGGGGAGCAGGCTGAGGCAATTCTTCAGGGTCCTGTGGTGAGCCAGCTGCTCCAACCTTGGCTTTGGGACAGGGGCCTCATCTCTTTTGGGCACTCCTAGCTCTGGCGTTTACTAGTGGGCCAAGGACATTGCCTTCATCCCCCAGGGACCAGAGTCCTGTAGTCCTATGTATATCCCATCCAAACCTCTGCCTTGATGAGCTCATATTCTCCATAGATTAGTGGTTTTCAACCTTCCTAATGCTGCAACCTTTAAATACAGTTCCTCATGTTGTGGTGACCCTCAACCATAACGTTATTCTCTTTGCTACTGCATAACTGTAATTTTGCTACTGCGGCAAACCATAATATCTGTGTTTTCCAATGGTCTCAGGGGGCCCCCAAAGGGCTGCCACCCACATGTAGATAACTACTGCTCCTTAAAACGTAACTCCTTAAAATCCTGTGCTGTTGCTTTGGAATCTAGCAGGAAGTCACAGAAGGGTGTCAACACAGGTGGACTTAGAGATACCGACACAATTTAGAACTGGATCCTTCAAGATCTTCACCAAAGCCATGCCTCTCCTGGGTCTGAGCTGGGTCTTACTGTCAAAGACTTCCTGTTGACCTTGCGTGTTCACAGCCCAGAATCTCCTGGTGCCGTGGATACTTCCAGAGAAGAGGGAGACTAGGAGTAATGTCACAAAGGAGGCATGAATGACATTTGCAGGGATTGTCATCTTATAGAAGAAGATGATGGAAAGCTTTGGTCTTGGCATCCAAGGCTGGGTGGGCAGCTTACAGATTTGGAGTTTCTCTGGCAGGTTGAGGAGGCCTTGCTACACTGCTGTTTCCCAAGGTTACCTAGCATGGTGCTTATACAAGGGAATACTAACTAAGAGCAGGGCCCTAGTGGAGAGAAATGCAGACAGGAGCTGAAGTGTGCTAAAGGGTCAAAAACAGCTGAAGCTATCTGTGCTGGTCCCCTAGGTGTCCCTTGACTCTATCTGTCCCTTCCATTTTGTGCAATCCCAGAGGTCCTTGACAGGGTAGGGGACATTTGTCTGCTGTGCTATGTTTGGCTGTTGTTAGTTTTCATTCCTTTTTGTTGCTCTAAACCTTCTTCCAAGTTCATAATTAGGGAACTATGAGCTAAACAAAGGGTTTAATATCAGCTATTTGCTCCTTAGTGGGAATGATTTTGCTCATTTGTCTCATCTCCTTTGATATTTGCATTTTCAGTATAAAGATGCTGCATTTTATGCAGGGACCAGCTTTAGGAGACACTGCATAATTCAAAATGAACATATGTTAAGGCTAATTTTCCACGGGAATTAGTGTTAGAAGTGTGTGTTGTAGGGGTGTAGTCTGCAGTCATACCAATCCATAACCGAGGTGTATTTCGCCTTAATGTTACCTTTTATTTTCTCAGCACTATCGTCAGTACCTCACTGAGCGCTCTCTCCTAAATTAACAGCCCAGGGTGTCATGGTCTTGCTTGGCCTTCCTCATAGTGTTTTTATCACATTTAACTTCCGCACCAAAGTTATTGATTTTTGGGTACATTTTTCAGCATGAGCACTGCCACCACCACTTAATGAATACTTGGATGACATTGTTATAGGATATAAAAAAGATTTTAAATTATAATCACAGCGAATGTTAAAATAACAGCATAATAGTTCCCATAATCACACGAAGGAAGTCTGTGCACATGAGCATATGCCACTAACCAGCCACCCACCACTGTGACAGGGCATGAAGAAACTGTTTCAGATCCACTTGGCCAACCTGTTCTGAATTTGACTCTCATGAATTGGGGTCCCTCCCCTGCCACTCTCTCTCTCTCTCTCTCTCTCTCTCTCTCTCTCTCTCTCTCTCTCTCTCTCTCTCTCTCTCTCTCCACACACACACACACACACACACCCTGCCATACACACTTTGTTTTTTTTGAGTGAGAAATTCTTGTTGTGTTGTGCAGGCTGGCCTCAAACTCTGGGGCTCAAGTGTTCCTCCTGCCTCAGCCTCCAGAGTAGCTGGAACTATATAGGCTTACACTATATAAGTTTCATTATTTGGAAGTTTGTACATAAAGATCATCTGCATATTTTGAAAGCACATTCATTTGTATTTATATAACTCAGGTTTGTGATAAACAGTTATGTTGTGAGGTCTATAAATGTGGGCAGAAAGGTCCCAGCTCTCACCACCACACTTAAAGTGAAGAGTTTCAGTGATCTGCCTAGGACTCTGCCCCTTGTTGCTCAAATTGGCTGAGAGCAATTCTGAGTTGACAGTGACTCTGAGGAGGGTATGACACTGAGGCCTTTACCCTTCCTTGTGGGCAACTGCTGAATTTCCGGATCCTGGAGCCCCAAAAGGGAAGGCCGCATTGCTCCATAGCTTTAGACACTGGTCACCAGTCACTCACCAGGAAGGCTCAACTCCCTGTGTGGACTCCCAGCATGTCCTAGAACCAGGGACTGAAAGCATGTACGGCTCATAGCAACGCCATACACAATAGGTACTTAAAAAATGTTGGCCAGTGTTGGGGTCCTAAATGAGGGCTTTTTATTCAACTGGAAAGGAAGTGGGGAAAGGTAGGCAGGTAGGCAAGAACACACATGAAGGTCCAGAGAAGTTGGGGACCATGTTATGACTAACTTTATTCTTGGCTTTCCCCATGATTAAGTGCTGAGAGAGAAACGGTTTGCCCAGAGTGGGTCAGCTCTCGAGCCTCTCCAGAGGTGGGGGGGGGGGCAGGAGGGCTGGGGGGGGCGGGGCAGGCTGCCTGAGGCAGTTCGGAATAGACTGCATTTGGCTCCTTCCTTTGACTGTAAGCCGAGCATTCCCTATGACAGGGAAATAGGGGAATTATTTGTGTTCTGTTTGTGACAGGCCTCTGTGTGGCTAAACTGACCAGGGAGGGGAGTTGGGAAGGTGAGTCTTATGAACGACTGACTGCTCACCAGTGTTAGCATCCCTGACACTACCTATTCCTCCCCCAGGTTGTCTGGGGTGGAGGTGGCAGAGGAAGCCCAGCCGCTTCAGCTGGGCTGATTGCATTAAGGTGGCTTTCGTTGTAGATGACTCGGAGGCTGGGGCTAAGCGACCGCGGACCACCATCACAGCAAAGCAGTTGGAAACACTAAAGAACGCATACAAGAACTCCCCGAAGCCTGCCCGGCATGTGAGGGAGCAACTCTCTTCCGAGACAGGCCTGGACATGAGGGTGGTACAGGTGAGACAGCTGCTTTGCCCCTGAGTGATCCAGGCCAGGGCAGGTCTGTGCCCTCCACCTAAGTAAGAGAAGCTTGGGAACGTGAGTGACGTCATCTAGTGGGTGGGTCGCACTCAGTCTGCAGGAAGCGGAGTTGGGGCACGGGGGCTCAGGCTGAGGAGACAATGGGCGCCCAGCACTTCGTTCTGGTACACTACCGGGGCTTTAGGTATCTCCTGGGTGCTTGGGGAGGTGGGGGCGGCGGCGCTGGGGTCTTTAGGTAGCCCCTGAATGTGTTCCCTGTGCTTTGTGGCAGGTTTGGTTTCAGAACAGACGCGCCAAGGAGAAGCGACTGAAGAAGGACGCGGGGCGGCATCGCTGGGGGCAGTTCTACAAGAGCGTCAAGAGGAGCCGGGGAGGCAGCAAGCAGGGGAAGGAGAGCTCGGCAGAGGACTGTGGGGTTAGTGACAGTGAGCTGAGCTTCCAAGGTGAGCAGGGCTGGAGGGGTGAGGCCGAGGCCCTAGGCGAGGCCCTGGGGGACAGGAGTCCTTGCCAGCAGGAGGGATCTTTCTGATGCCATCCTCCTGGGCACAGGGTTTTCCTAGACTTTCAGTAAAGGGTGAGAAGGGTGTTAGTGGCCCTTCCCGAAGGGGCGAGTAGTAGAGAGGAAGAGAAAGCTGTTGTTCACGTATAGGGGCTGGGGTCCCCTGGACGGAGCCTAGCCCTGTCCTGGCCCAGAGGCCTGCCACCACTTTCCTGTTGCCAGAGGCACCCTCACCAGTGCTCACAGTTGTGAACGGATGGCCCTGTCTCAGTCTTTGCCCCAGCCCTCCTGCACTTCTCCCCTTTGCAGGGACAATGAGCTCCTCCCACGGTCCCCTAGAGTAAGCCGGTCCTCCAATCCTGGTGGCAGGAGGACATGCTCAACAGGCCTTTTCCTGGGAAATCAATAATGTGAGTGCATGATGGGGAACTGGCTGCGGTTCTGAAATCCCTCCCCCCACCACTCACTCCATCCTGTCCTCTGCACACCAGCTTTGCAGCATGCGCTACATTCAAATCTGTGCATCAGCAAAATTGCAAATTACCGCATGAGTGGATCCTCAGGTTGTTTGCAAATAACCATGACTGCTCTTGCTCACTGAGCCCTCAAATACAGATGATAGTTTCTTCCTTCCTTCCTTCCTTCCTTCCTTCCTTCCTTCCTTCCTTCCTTCCTTCCTTCCTTCCTTTCTTTCTGTGGGTAGGGGAAGGAAGGATCTGGAACTGAGGCTCAGAAACCTGATTTCTAGTGTAGTTCTGTCCATTTCTCTGGAGCCTCAGTCTATACTTAGGGAGAGCCCCATCCTTATCCATCTCACAGAGCTGTCATGGGCATCAGTGAACACAACCAACTGTGGATGAGCTTGGGGAAAGCTAAGCAGACCTGTGTGTATGAGGATGAATGGATGGCCTGGTTGTTCCCATAGGAGCCCGTTACAGGGGAGAGTAGGTACCAGGTGAAGGCCAAGTGGAGCCGAGTCTAGTCTTCACCTCCCTGCTCCCTTTGAGTGACACACGCTCCCTCTTTTTTATGATCATGAGAGGAATGTGGGGATCAGAGAGATAGGGTGTTGGAGTCTACTCACAGTGGCCTTCTGTAGGAGTTAGTGTGTAGGCCCAGGTAGTAAGGGAAAAGGAAGACACTGGAACAAGTTACCATGAGCACAAAGCTGCGAAATCTCTGACCTCAGCCCAAGGGTCTGCCAAGCCCAAACTCAGCCTTCTTAGACCCAAGGAGACGAAGGAGGTTCATGCCCACTTCCCAGGCATCTGGGCAGGGTGGGGGAAACTGGTTTCTCTCATCTGAGCTGCTCAGATCTATACTGGGAACACACAGGAGCCCAGATCCATGTTTTGTGGCTCATTTCTCTGGGGTGCAGGTGGGTCTCTGGGTATAATGTGTTCTCTCTGGGTAACACACAGTCTTGTAATTCTTAAGACTAAACCTGCTCACCCCTATCAGAGAGAGAAATTCTTCCAGCAAATTTCATTAGATCCCCTTAATGAAATTCTTCAAGAAACCAGAAGGTCCATTTGCCTTAATCAAGTCATTCTTTATCCTCAGTAAGTAGGTTATTGGATACAGAAAGACACTGAGTTCTCTGATACTGAACTACGTTTTTGGGTGGATGGGGATTTTATATACAGGTCTAAGAGTGGTTTCCAGCACCTTTATCTTACAGGCCTGTTTCCCACCTAGCCTGAACAAGCACTTTTCTTGGTTTGAAAGCCTTCAGAGTAAACCTTATCAGCAGTTTCCATTTGTGATGCAGACAGTATGACCCACCAAACCCAGGCACTCACACTACTCAATGTAACCAGGGCTCTCAGAACCACTCTAGCCCAGGAAGTCCACCAGACACTTCCCAGCTCATGGAGCTTGGGGATTTAGGTACAAGCAATCCTTGTTGTCACTTTGGTCTGGGTTGGTCCCTGGATGCTAGGCTGACATGTTGGTGTCTGACCTGTGCTTGGCAGGGAGGCAGCTGCTGCCCGTGAGCATCCTTCCTGGTCATTGTATTGCTGGTTGTGAAGAGCAGGGACCACCAGAGTCCTGGCAGCTGACAATATATCTCCGTTCTTTTGTCCACAGAGGATCAAATTCTCTCAGAGCTTGGCCACACCAATAGGATTTATGGAAACGTGGGGGACGTTACAGGCGGACAGTTAATGAATGGGAGCTTCTCCATGGATGGGACAGGACAATCCTATCAGGACTTGAGGGATGGGAGCCCCTATGGGATCCCCCAGTCTCCATCCTCCATATCGTCCCTGCCATCCCATGCTCCTTTGCTCAATGGGCTGGATTACACAGTGGACAGTAATCTGGGCATCATTGCGCATGCAGGACAGGGAGTAAGCCAGACACTGAGAGCCATGGCTGGGGGACCCACCTCTGACCTCTCCACAGGAAGCAGTGTAGGCTATCCTGATTTTCCAACTAGCCCAGCTTCCTGGCTCGATGAAATGGACCATCCTCCTTTTTAGACTTTCCTCCCCACTTTATCTGTCCTCCTGGCTTGAGAGAATATCTTCAAGGATCAAAAGAGACTTGCCTCTTAAGGATCAAAAGTGCGCCAATGTGAATTTCCATTATTTTCAATGGAAGTCCTCCGCTGTTCCTAGAAGGCTGAGACCACACTAGGACACTGCTTTCTTGGGAGGTGACAGGAGAGCAACCTCATCTCAACCACAGCACAGGGGTGGACAGCCTAGAGCTCTAGGGCTGCTGGCTTGTTGGCTCCCTCCCCTCTCACCTTGCTTCAAGGCTTTGGCTGCTCAGTGCTTTGGCAGCACAAGGTGACCGTGACAGGCCACCTTGGCCTTTGGGAACTCTACCCAGCCTGTACATCTCACCCTTTGCCTCCTAAATCACCACTTTCACCAGAACCAGGGTTCCTGAGGGAGAGGCACCATGGCCCTTGAGAATAATAAAATGGTTTCTGGACCACCTTGATTACACCCTCATTTTCAAAACAAAGTCAGTTATTAAAGGCTAGTTAGAAAACACCAATGGCCAGAGTTGGTTATAGAAAAACAAACAAGCAAAAAAAAAAAACATTGCCCCATCCCATTCTGTTTGTTGCGGTGAAAATATGACTTTTTTCCTACCTGCAAGTGTGACACAGAGTGAGTCTGGGTTTTTAAAAATCCCACCTGTGTTGCTGAACCCCTGATGGCAAGCAGTGGCTTCCACTGCAAGTGGCCCTGAGACAGAGCCGAGTGACTCTGGATCTTCACACACAGTCCACGAGTCCTCTTGGTGCAGAGTGCCTTTTAATTTGTTTATATCATTTCCTCCCCAAGACAGGCTGAGGGCTGCAAAATGATCAGAGCTAAACCGTGCAGAGACCAGAATGACAATCAGTGAAAACGTTTGTACACACATTTGGACTCTAAACATGCAGTCTGTTTAGCCACACTGTCGGATGCTAGTCTCCCCGACTTCCCTGGCCTCGTGACAGGGTGGATGAAATCTGCAGCATCCACCATACTCTGAGAGCTTTGTTTTTGATGACTTAGCAAGGCTATTCTACTCTCTTAAAATGAAAGCTTCCTCTGCCTTACTAGCTGATTCAGTTGGAAGACAGGCAGCCATGGTTTTGTTTTTTGTTTTTGTTTTTTTTTTTGGCTTACCTTGCTTTGGTTTGAAAAATAGCTGGGCTTTCTCTCTGGGTTGCTGGCTGGATCTGTGCCATGCTGCAGGCTTCAGTCCTGCACCCAGAAAGCCCCAGCTCCCTGCAAGCCACAGGGCAGGGATTCTCTGCCTCCAAGTAGTACTTTACTAAGCCTGCAATAGGAGTGAGGTCAGCCTGGTTCTCAATCTGTCATCAGAGAGGCTGCTCCTCTGTGGTGGACACGGCTGTGGCTGGTGGCAACTGCACTGCTGTGGCCCGTTTCTGGCCATCAGGGATGTGTTCCATGTTCAAAATGGGAAGTTAGCTAGATGGAATTTATTCCCATCCCCTCAAGAAGCTGGTTCATCTCTTCTGGACTCATATTCTTTTAAGCAAGACCTGAGGGGTAGGAAAAGATGAGCAGGCATTACGTTTCTTTTACATAAAGTGATGAGACCAAAGGCCCAAGACCCTCATTTCTGTCAGTCATATTTGAGGATTCAGGTATGTGGTGGGGAGATGCAATGAAGAGACACATTTCCTCTTTGGCTGCTGGCTTCTTTGCAAGTCTCTTTCAAAACTAAGTTCAGTTAAGTTTCCTTAAAGAAACAGTCAGTCCTCTCCTATCAGTTCTGTAGAAACACTTTGGTGGGCTGTAGCTGGCCTGGCTTTGCTTTGGAGAGTGCAAACATAGACTGCTTTCTTGAGATCTTATGTCTAGTGATGGCAGTCACTAATCTGTGCTATTGGAATTCCCCAACAATGTGAATGCTGGGGTGACAATGGAGACACAGATGCAAGATAGTAAGTCATGTGAAAGAAACAGCAAGCATGGATATGAAAACCGCTTCTTAAACACCCCATCCTCAGCCAACTGCCCATAACACACAAAGCCAGGATGGCCAATCTAGCTGCCCCAGCTAGGGCATCACCTCAGCTTAATTACTGGTTAGTGTCTCATGGGTTTGTGTTTTGGGCATCCTAAACAGCACTATTCACGACGGACTAGTTAATTGGGTTTTGGTTTTGAGTACGACTTACTCTCAACTCAGTAGTGGGAGAGCAGGGGGCTGTTCTCGACTCACACCAACATGTCTTGAGGAAGATGGTGGGCATTGCAGTGATGCTGACAGAAGCTTCTTGGGTGGCTGTTTTTTTGGGGGGGGTACACTGAGCTGGAAGGGCTCTTAGGAGAGCACCGGGTAGGAGGCTCAGAGGCTTGCTTTAAGTTCCGTCCAGAGCCAGCTCTCTAGAGGACAGCAAATCCTGAGTGCCCATTTAGAAGCACAGCCACAAGGGGCTAGGTTTTTAGTGAATCTTCCTGCAAGTTGTTGCAGCTGGGCTGGTGTCCCAATGGGCACTGCATGACTGTTCTTTGACTTGCCCATGGTTCAAGATGGAGAACTGGATGCTTCCTCACGAGAAGCCTTCACTTTGTGCCAGTACCCTCTGGTAGCTCTTTTCCTCCTTGTCCAGGGACAAAGGTGATTTCAAAACATGAAGTGTAAACTTTTTCCCCCCAAGACAGGGTTTCTATGTGTAGCTTTTGTAGCCTGTCCTCAAATTAGCTCTTGGTCCAAGCTGCACTTGAACTCACAGAGATCTACCTGTCTCTGCCTCCAGAGTGCTGGGATTAAAGGTGTGTACCATCACTGCTCGGCAGAAGCCAAACTTCTAGAGGCATTTACAGTGTTTGGGTCCAGCTTTGCCTCTAAGAGAACATTTAATTGATGGCTATGTTAGAGTGTGTCCAGCAAACTTTTGAATCCTGGAGCAAATTTAAAAATTAAGTTAAAACAACAACAAACAGACACCCCTGTTTCCAGTGGCAAGGATGGGAACAGAGTGACTCTATTTGTGGGAAAGTAATAAAGCTATGGTGCAGACATCAAACCCGAGGGCTGCTGGCCAGCTGGGCAGAACCTCTCGGTGAAGGACTGTGGATGCAGGCACATTTCTCTCCGGACAGAACACTGGTCTACCTCTTAAACTAGTTACAGTGTAAGGGGAACACTAGCGGCCATATGGAGAAAATTGTTCCCGCAAATTAATAAAGTGAACCCACAGGGAAAGAACAAAATTAGGACCTAGGAAAAGCACTGGGCAGTGGCCTGGAAGGTTATCACATGTCATAAAATATAAAATCTAGTAAGATAATTGAGGGCTGTTAGCGTTTCATTAAGGACGTTTAAAAAAAATCTGTAGAAAAGCCAACCCCACATGTGAAGCTCCCAGCTGGTGATCGAGGGGACTCTTGGCAGTTCAAGGCTTCTGAAACGTGTGTTGTACAACAGCCCGTCATCTTGCATCCTCACAGAGCCCCTCCCACACCTTACCACTAACACCTTAGCTCTAACCATGGGGACGATGACCACACCTCCTCAGCCAGCAGGGTCTGGAGACTCATTTTTAAGCGTTGCACTTTAAAAATTGGAAACGGTGAGATGAAGAAAAATTCAATTAAGCGGAAATGAGTTTTGTTTTATTGCCTGCTGCTGAAGGGCTCTGGGCATGCTGAAAGCTAAATAAAAGCACATCACTGGCTCTCTCTTTCTTGGATTGGTCAAGTGTTGGTACCCTCCCCCCCTTTTTTTTAACAGTAGTTGCTCCAACTGCTCTAACAGTGACTGGAGCCAAAAAGAGAGAGTTCAGCAAAGCCATCCCACCCCCACTCTGCTTGGTAGGACCACACTAAAAGCACAGATTCCCGCTGCTAGCTCTGGTGAGGAGACGGCTGCAGGTTTGGGAGGGGCGCCAAGCGTTCCTTTGCTTAGTGAGGCAGAGCACAGGTGGACAGAGCAAGGCCACCTCCACTCACACCTGCAGCCCTACAGGCAGGGATCACACTGGACTTTCCCGTGTGAGGACTGTATTCTGCCGAACAAGGAGGTTCAGGGCCACAGGACTCCAGATGCCCCTCTGAGCTCACACTCAGACCTCAAAGCCCCAACTCTCCTAGGCTTTGGGTTCTTGGCCCCATTCTTCACAGTGTAAATTTTGTATAGTTAAAAAGAAATGAAGTTGCATTTTCCTGGAAAAAGAAAAAAAAAGTGCCCCCCCCTTATTTATTGCCGTGTAACTCTGGCGAGCAGAGACGGTGCATTTGTTTGTATATGCCTCCTGTGTGCTGGCATGAGATGTGTACGGAAAAACTGTAAAATAAAGATGGAAATTCTTTAGACGCTGACGTGCCTTGCTTTTTACTTGGCCCTCTGGAGATTTGCTTTCTTGACACAAGCAGCATAAAAAGCCAGGCTGACACAGGAGCCTGTCATCACCACAAGGAAACCAAAAACACAACTCTGAATTCAAAAATCACTTATAGCCTGGAATTTGTATGAAATGACAGACTGGCTGGCCACCAAGCCTCAGTGACCCTCCGATCTCCAAGCCCACCCATCATGAGGCCAGCTCTGATTTACAAAGGATGCTGGGGATGCAAGCTCAGTTCCTCATACTTGAACAGCAAGTCCTTCGCTCACCAAGCCAACCCCCCATCCCTTTTGGTTTTTCAAATAGCAATTTCCTGGGGACATAATACTCTGCCCCTTGATTTTGGAAACAGGTAGGGAAAAAGATCTATTGAGCACATAATTAGTAATGATTGTGCTACAGTTTTATAGTCTTACAATCTCTCCCGTACAAAGCATCTGCAATGTCTATATCTGGGTGACAGAAGACAGGAGGGAGGGCAGAAACCCTCATTAGAGTGATCGGGGCTCTTGCTCTTAGACAAGTGTTTTCTAGGGAAATTTCCATCCAGGTTTTTTCCTCTGCAGGGGACATGGTAGTGTGAAGTTTAGTCAGAATGAAGAGAGCAATAGACCTTCTCATTAAACATCAAAAACCCAAACCAACCAACCAACCAACCAACCAACCAAAATCAAACCAAGGGGCTAGAAAGACAGTTCAACAGTTAAGAGTGCTTGCTGCTCTTTCAGAATTTGGTTCCTAGCACCCATGTTGAGTGGCTCACAACCATCTATACTTCCAGCTTCTGGGGATCTGATTCCTTCTTCTAAACTCTGTAGGTATCAGCACCCATGTGCACATATTTATACACAGAGAGGTAATTAAAAATACATCTTTCCAAACCAAACAAACCAAACCAAACACCCTCCAAGACAATGAAGTCACAATATTTCTTCAGAGTTGGGATCTCATGGTAGAAAAACTAGAGCATTGCCTTTCCTGAAGTCACTAGCTCTGTCTGGTTGAAGAGATGACGCACACATCTGCAGTGTCCAAGATAGTAACTGCAAGGTACACGCCAGCTATTTAAATGTAAACTGATTAATAGGAGACAAAACTGAAAGTTCCCCACATTCATGGTGGCTGGTGGCGGGTGGTTGTAGGATTGGGACAATGCAGATGTAAGATTTCTTCCCATTGCAGACATGGTCCATCAGCCAGTGCAAATAAAGCCAGGCTGGGGAGAATGGGCAGAGAAAACTCATTTGTCACATGTTTAGCTGCTAGCCATCCTGAACACCTGGAACTGCATGTTCCGAAATACAAACTTCTGCCATCCTTTGTGTCTGCTCTCTTCTCTTTCCTGGATACATACCTTTTGTTTAGGGCACTACAAGGTCCAGGTTAGGAGGCGGTCTCTAATGCTGCCATTGGGATGCTGTGACATGATCAAAGTCTTAGGTACACCGATGTCTGCTATCAAGAAGATTTATGCCCTTTGCCAAACTCATCACCTGTGGCTGGTATTTTATTAGGCCCAGGATGGCAAAAGATCTTGCTGGGTTATATATCAAAGAAAGGTAGAAAAGATGATGAAGGCATCAACAGGAAGTAGGTTTTCCTTCTTCCCCCTTAGCTGGACCAGTCAGTCCCTTGGGTGGTTCTTATGGAAAGGCACAGACACTAGGTAAGGCTCTGCAGCTTCCCAGCTCGTGACTTACCTAAGTATTCCTGGAGCACTAACGCTGGGACTGAGCAGGGACATGCTGCAAACCCATCGTGGACAGTCCTATTTGTCCCCCATCCTCATCTCATCATCACTAGCCTATTGAGTTTTTGTTTGTCCACAATACAGCAGGTTGAAAACTGTGGGATCATTGCCACTCTGTGCTGTAGTGTACACAGTGCCAACTTTTTGGAATTATTAGAGAGAGGATGTGGTTATCCCTTTCACCCCGACACTGGTTTTGTCACTGGGAAGTGGCTCCTGAAATCTCTGATATTGTTTGGGGACACAGCTTTCCCAAAGGGCAGCTGCTTAAACAAGAAAGAGAAAGGGCAGTGTCAGGGGCTGGAGAGACAGCTCAGTGGTTAAGTGCACCACACTGTTCTTCAGGAGGACCAGAGTTCAGTTTTCAACACCTACATGGAGTGGCTCACAACGGCATGTAACTCCAGCTCTAGGGAATCCAACACCTTTAGACTCTGTTGGCACCAGCAGTCACATGAGATGAATGTACTCCCCTGCCACTATACATATATGCTCCCTTAGATTTCACACTTGAGATGTGGTGCTCCATGCCAAATGGTAGAGAAGAGTTCAGCTACATAGAGTTCAAGGCCAACCTGGGCTACATGAAATCCTGTCACAAACAAACAAACAAACAAACAAACAAACCACCTCTCCAAATCGAACACATATACAAAATGTCCTTTATACACTAAAGGAAAACTGCTCACTGCCTTTCCTTAGGATTTAGCATTCAGAGCTCCTTTCTTCCCAGGGAGGCTCTGCCTGCTGTCCACTGAGCAGTGAGCCAGCTAGATTTGGAGGATTATTTGCGTCACTGCTGTTGTGGGGTGAAAGCCATGTGGTCAGGGCGCAAGGAAAAACTGCTGTAGCATGGGCCCGACCACCAGGAAAAGTTTTCCTTTTGAAAGGAGTCATGAAAACAAGCTGTCCAAACTTAAGTAAAGGCCTTTTAAACAATCAGCACCTTCCCTGGGAAGATGAGCAGACACTTTCAGAGAAGGCAGGACCACACTCCCAATGAAGCATCTGCCCCTCATCATCATCATCATCATCATCATCATCATCATTATTATTATTATTATTTTTCCTCGCCAGTGAATTCAAGGTTTCCTGTCCCGAGAGTGATTTTTCCTTTGCTCCTCTCCTCAGACACAAGGCTGAATTCAGACATATATACACTGATATATTATTTTGTCATTAAGTTTAACAAGTCACAGGCTGTACTTGACAGGGGGCATGCCGTCAAAACCTGGTCAAGAACAGCACCACTGGCTGGGCTTTCGGGCTGGCCTTGAACTCACTGTGTGGCTGAGGATGACCTGTGAGTGCCTGTCTCTACTGCCCCAGTACTAGGGTGACAGGCATGTACCACCACGGCTCCAGTATCAAAGATGAGGTCAAAACGGCTTTCAAGTGGTGACCGACACAGGTGGAGTGGCCACAGCTCACAAGGCCATGAGGCGAGCATTTGCCAGAGGATGTTATGTATTATTATTGTTGTTTTAGAAACAGGGTTTCTCTGTTAACAGTCCTGGCTGTCCTGGAACTCGCTCTATAGACCAGGCTGGCTTCAAACTCACAGAGATCTGCTTGCCTCTGCCTCTCGAATACTGGGATTAAAGGTGTGTGCCGCCATCACCTTTAAGTTTTAAGACATATTTATATGTATGTATACTTGGGACAGTGCACATGTAGAGGTCAAAGGTCAGAGGACAACGAGCACATGTTGGTTCTCTTCTGTCACTGTAAGGGTCCCAAGGACTAAAATCAGGTTCGTAGCCCTGGTTAAGGGCATTAATTGACTGGCTGAACTACCTTGCTGTCATTAAAGATTTATTTTCCTCTTGCTGGCCAAATCTGGACCAGCATCTCTTGTGGTTGGGAGGGGTTTGGGGATCTGTGAAAGGCAGGGAACTGCTTTATTAAAGATAAAATACAGACTGAAAAAAGTGGTCTTGGCATACCCTTCCCGTTGGCAATAAGCAGTTTTTTTAAGCCATTAAAATGGTAAATAGGTTTTAACAGATGGCTTTCCCACAGCAATGGAAAGCTCAGGCGAGGACTTTGGGGTTAAATCTCATATTTTAGTCACCTGGGACTAGTTTATTATTGCAGAAAAGCAAACACCCATAAAGCTGACCTCCTTTTCTCTGAGGTGAAATCCTTGAAGTCACCTGCTCACTGGCCAGCTGAAGGGTGGGTGCTTGCAGACAGTGACTGAGGGAATTCAGGTTACATTGTTGACACCCGTCAACTGTCAACTGCAGGGCTTAAAAAAGCTCACCCAGGCTGGAGGCCTATGACAACCAAGAAACTCTATTACTGATCGGCTAGGACTTTTATACTCAACATGTGTGCTGGCTTTTTCCTTTCTAAAAAAATCATTTTAACATTTAATGCTCCTCAATTAAAGTGATTTCCTGGAGTGGATGCCAAGCTTCGTTTAGACAGCGCATTAACCACTTTCTGTATCGGTAGTTAAAGGCACGGAGGGATTTAAACAGCAATCCACAAGTCTGTTCAGTCAAGGTTGGGCGGAATAAAGCAGATTATAAACAATAATATATGTCTTTCTCTGCTTTTTTTGGAAGGGTTCCAAACTCACAAACAGGGCTAAAGTGCTATAAACAGACCAGGACTAAGCTCTGAGCTCCACAAATGTACTCTGTGGAAGCCACGGCACCGGAGTGCCACTTTTTATCCCGTGTGCGTCTGTGTGTGAGCGCTTTCAAGGAGCTTTTTATTACACAAAGTGTCCATCAAATGAACTTTATCTGCTAAATATTAAAGTAGAAACAAGGACTGCTACACAAGTGAGAGAAAACAATAAACCCTGGCTGCAGGGGAGATGACATGACTGCTGCGGCCACAAGGGCAGCCCACTGAAGGTAAGTGACTGCCTGCATGGACCCACAGGTCCAGCCACAGCATTTGGGGTCAAATGGTCATTTCCGGCCTAAGAGAGAGACTCACACCAAATACCCAGGGTTCCTGGGAGGCAAATGCACAGTGGGGGACAGCTTTTTCTGGTTTCATCTTTTTGTGGTTGTTTAGTTGGTTGGTTTGAGGCAGGACCATGCTGCATTTTCTGGTCTGGCCTTGGACATCTTGCATCAGCATTCCAAGTGTGGAGACTACAAGTGTGCTCCACAGAATATCTAGCTGCTTTCTAACTTTAATTGCATGCCTGAAAAACTGATCATACTTGGTATATAATACATGCTAACGGATAAGAACAAGAAGAGACTATTCTGTGAGTCTCATAATCTCCATGCTTGAGCCAAAACCTCTCTGGTGAAGAACTTTTGAGTCGCTATAGGAATACAGACAGATGCCTGCTCAAGGCAAAGCTCTACAGTGTCACATGACCACAAGACGGAATTAAGGAATTTGTGTTCTAAAAGACAGCCCAAATGGATGGATACAAAATCCACTAAGACACCTGGTAACACAACTGTTGAAGGTAGCTGGTTTTGCTTATCCTGAAAAACATGATTGAAGGAAAACTTTTGGATCTGGCATTAAAGGGCTTGGAAAAATCCAAGGTTTCATATAAGTTGGGCAGGTTATGACCTCCAAGGCCTACCACTACTGCCCTGTGCCTGACAGGGAGGCCCAAGTCCAAACTGGTCCACAGGCTCCCAGCTGGGCCCAGGTGTTAAACATGGGAGTCTAGGGGGGCACATTTCAAACCAAACTGTCACAGGGTCCACACCCAGCACTGTCTGCAAGACATCCAACTCTGGAAATGCTAATGTGAGAATTCTGCCTCTTAGACTAGAGCTAGTATTTTAATTACTATGAAAACATTTGAACCAAATCACCTTAGGAAATAGGATTTGAAATTTATCAGTAAATATGTAAACTTAATGTATTTTCATTATGAATAAAGTCTGGTAGACACACATTTAGTGTTAAGATTTGTAAAATAATTTTTCAAGGGACTCAAAGTTTGATAATATCCTTTGTTTCAACTAAAAATAATAAACAATAAGAGTCTTCATGTCCAATTGATGCATATATATATATATATATTTTAAGATAGGAAACCTTTCTACAATAAGCTAACTCTGCCAGTCACACATCTTATTCATTAATCTTGGAGGCGATGTACTTCATATAGAATAATAACCTATAGCCAAGTAGTTAAAGCTGGCAGGAAGCTATGAAATTCTTATTTAACAGGAGGGGTCACTGGATCATAGGAACCTTTTAACTGGAAACTGCTGAAACATTAAAACACACAGAACAGACAGAATTCCGGAGATCAAGCTTCAGCTGTTCTCCCTGTACCTGACAAGCAGAGGGGACAGCTGCATGTGACCAGCTGGCTGACTCCTTGCTCTTCAATATTACAGAGATTATCATCAATTTAGTCAGTTTCTGATGATAGTCCATGATTTTCTAGATATCTTAGGCGGAATCTTGAAACATGTTAATTCTTAACACCCATGCTGATAGAAAGAAAGCCCAGTGTCACTGGCTAGATACCTGTAGCTTGAATGAAATGCCTGCTTTGGGGTCTAACAAGAACAAATGGATCCAGGATAGAGGCTCTATCACCAACTCCAGTTGTGGGCAAATTAACCAGCCCGTGTTTTTCACCTTTCCTCGCACTGCCCTACTAACAAAGTCGGCTTTACAGAGCTACTGTGCAGTGACGACAGGTTAAGCAATGCCCATGAAAACATTCTGAAAAGGTAAAAAAGTTAAATAGACATGCTAAAATCTCACTAGACACACACACGTCATTGGTGGGCTCACTTTGCCTTCTCTTTGATATTTGTTGACATGATTTTGTCTTTCTCATTTTTCACCAAACTATCATGACTGCATCGAGACTACTGTAAAGGCAATCAGGGCTTTTTAAATCAGTGGATAGAGGACAAAGTAAATGACAACCATGAATAACTATTAATGGACACTATGGAGGTGGTATGTATTCAGAACAATAGAAGAATTATATTATTGAGAACATAGTCAGAATTGGATGGTACTATGTACAGGCTAGATACTGAAGGTGATGATGTAACAAGTGTGTTATGTTACAACCACTCTGAGTCCTCTTGCCAGCCAGTTTTTAGTAACCATTTTTAACATTCTCACATGAATTAGAAATATCAAATTGGAGAGCCGAAAGCAAGGATGAGATAAAATAAATCCTAGCTAGTAAACATTAAAAACAAAAGAGCTAGACATTTTAAGTGCTTGCTGAGGTATGAGCGGAAACGCTTCTCCTGGGTGAATGCTTCCTATGGCGTGTTCTCAGAAGCAGTTGCCTTACACATGACTAGACTGAGCTAAGGTGTCCACTGATTGAGCCTGCTGAAATACACGGAACACAGTCACCACATAGCAGAGAAGCCGACTGGCTGTCTGCTTCAGGGCACTGTCCTTTGTTGATGAACTGCAGTCTTTGGTAATGAACTCAGGATCTGACCGGTATGTGACATGCTAGCATAATAATTCAATAATTTAAGGGGAATGAAAATAAACTATGGCCCAGTGTTCGCTGACATTTATGGATGAAGTCTTCTATAGAAGACCCAGGAAAATGATCTATAGATTGCTATATGATAGTAAGGCTTTTGGAAATTCAGATATTGGGAACAAAATTAGTTTTGGAAATTAATTTTAAAATTCACCAGACTTGAAAATATTAAACTGATATGATATCCCCCCAATATACTTTTTATTTATTGAGACAAAGTCTTGCATGTAACTCAGGCTTGCCTGGAACTTATAATCCCTCCTCCTCAGCCTTCCCCAGTGCTGGGATGATGGTACTACTCACTCAGCCTCATTAGTAACTGTTTTTTCTCATAGTCTTGGATTTAAAATCTTTAAAATAAGGTAAGACAAGCCATATCTTTTGCTCAAAGCATCTATATAGTTTTAACGGTGGCAGAACAAGTATTTAAAAACCGTGTCTGAGAAATATTGAGCTCTATCTGTAAAAGGAAGATAGATAGATGGACGGACAGATAAACAGACAGACAGAAAGAAAAAGAAGTTCCTGGAGAGTTTCTTGCTTAGAGAACTACTCGAAAATGTTTAAATGAATAACTTGATTTGCTAAAGCCATAAAGATGAACAAAACATGCCAATTAAAAACCACACATAGTGTCAGTCACTTTTACTGTAACCAATGTGTAATTTTTATTTTTTGGTTTTTTGAGACAGGTTTTCTCTGTGTAGCCCTGATTCTCCTGACTCTGCCACCCAAGTGCTGGGATTATGTGCCACCATAGCAGGCTTGCTTATTTATTTATTTATTTATTTATTTATTTATTTATTTATTTATTTATTTATTTATTTAAGATTTGAATGTGGACCAGAAATGACTTAGGTTAAAGGTAGACTGCAACACAGCTAGGGTTGTAATAAATGAACAAAGAACAGAGGATAACACTAACTTACCAGTATGCAACAATGGGTATATGATTTCCATAGGTAACTAAGAAATTATTTTTAAAAATAATTAGTCTTGGTGAATGATTTGGTTTTGCATCTCAGAATGTATAGTTATAAAAATCATAAACAAGCAGTATTTATATGCCATATGTTGTGGAGGGGTTTGCTCCAGGATAGGCTAGCTCAAGCTAACAAAAACAGTATGCATTGCTATGGGCTCCACTAAGCAAGAAACATGCTATTTTAACAGTCACACCTGTTAGTAAATTATCTTTGAATGGCTATGTCTGTACAACTAATTTCTTCTTTCATTTCTACTCATCTTTCTTATATAATAAGAACACCAAGAAATTCCCTAGGTGAGTTCTTAAGGTTTAAAAGGGAAAACATAGGGAGTTGGTTTATCTTAAAAACAAAAAAAAAAGTGGCACACTTGCTTACTTATGCTTTTAAAACTAAGTAAGTGCTCTTCTAGCACCCAGAAACAGTCCCAACAATAACAGATCTAGGCAAGCAAGCAGGCCAGGCCTGAGCTGGATTTTTAGATTACTGCTGCAAAGGCCCTTATAGCTAATTTAGAGTCCTTAGGGAAATTCCTTTCCTGCGTTATGTTTAAAGAGCCTGTGTCCCAGTCCTCAGGGGGGCTGCTGAGCATCACCCTGAAAAACTGCAAGTCTTCGTTTTCAGTAACTACTGGTGATCTCATGTCCATCGCCCAGGTGACAAAATTCCATCCTTTTCCTCCCGCTTTCCTTTCTTATCACTTTCCTCTTCCTCATATTTGTTTTCAAGTCCATCTTAACAGACTAGCCATTTTAACCCTATTCAGATTAGCTGTGAAGATGCTATTGGGCCATTCGCTCTTTACTGTGCTGGGATTTCATGGGACTTCCCTAATTGTCAGGGTAGTGCCGATTGGCACATTTTGCTTCTGTATTGAGAAAGAGAGATAGACAGTGATAGACAAGAGAGAGAGAGAGAGAGAGAGAGAGAGAGAGAGAGAGAGAGAGAGAGAGAGAGAGAGAGAGAGAGCAGCCATGTTTAATATTGTGAAATATGATCTGTCTGCTCCTCTCCCCACCCTCTAGAGCAGTGATAAATTTCAGAGCGTGCTCGGCAGAATTGGATTATATTATGCACAGTACACATGTTCATCACCAAAACCGTACTCCCCAGAATGTATGCATGGAGAATGAATTGCTGAGACGTCAAAATCCCAGTTCCTCAGAACTGATTTTATTAGCCAATGCATACCAAAGACGGTGGTAAGGAAGTATTATTTCTGCAGTTTCTTTCATCCTGAAGTCCTATTCTGTCCTCAGACTGTGCCTTTCCAGTCTCTGGATCAAGCCTTGCTAGCTCTGTGCCGCTGCAGCACCAGAGAAACTGCTTTGCAGCCCGACACCTCTTCTGGCAGAGAGCCGTCTTGGTCTCGGAGAGTAGGGTCAGCGCCAGACTGGAGAAGCAGCTCCACAATGTCCAAAAACTCACAGGCAGCAGCTGCAAGAGAAATTGACAAACATGAAAATGAGGTAACAGCAAGATAGGGAAACCAATCCTGTGCGGCAGGAACTGCCAGGTCCGGTAGAACAGCGCACACCCTTATGGTGGCTACAGGATGATCTGGCCTTGCAGTGAGAACCAATGAAAACAAGTCTTAAGAAAATCAGATCTTTTTCCTTGTGTAGAAACACACAAGTATATTTGTAAAATTGTGAGGCTTTGGCCCTATTTGCAGTGGCAAAATGAAAGCAAAGAATAAAAAATGCAGTGGTTAAGTGTTTTATGTTGATCTACATTTTCAAATAATGATAAGTGGATAACCCATGTCAAAAAGCTAAAAGTACAGCATCAAAGAAAACATTCTTTTGTCTTTGAACAGGGAGGATATGGATATAATTAAATTTGCATAGAAAAAACCCCTGGTGTAATAATTAGATCATCAATCACTATGTGAAATCTTGTGTGTGGGTTTGAATATTCACATGTATGTGTAGGTGTGCTCACCTGTGTGTGAGTGCATGGAGATAAGAGGCCAGCATCAAGTGTCTTCCATTGCTCTTCATAGGGTCTCTTACTGATCTGGAGCTGGCTGGCCAGCAAGCTCCTGAGATCTTGTCGTTTCCTTCCCTCAGAACTGGGGTTTCAGAGGCATGACCTCTGTGTGTGTGTGTGATGGGACTCTGGACTCATCTCCTTGTGCTTATGCAGCTAATATTTTACCTACAGAGACATCTCCCCAGCCCCCCAAATCTTAAAATGAGAGAAAGGGCATTACTTGTGTCACTAGGTCTAAGGCACAGGAGGGGAGACCAACAGATGTCAAGACTTGTGATGACAATGGCATTGTTACTTCCCCAGGAAAGACAGACCAAAGGGTTAGATGAGAGAGCCATCTATCTTCTGCATATAGATGGCAATCAGATTTATGGCAAAGTCAGTATTACAATCAAGGAGGAAACAGAGATCTAACAGTTAGATGAGGCTGAGATGACTGAGTTGAAGGCAAGACAGGCATTTCACATACAATGAGACATAAACAGCAGCAAACACAGGAAAGGTGAGAGGCTTTCACTATATGTCACTACTCACATAAACAAAGACGAATACAGAATTGACTGACAATGGTAAATGCTAAGCAGAGGAACCCTGATGGAAGGAAGGCACCCTTAAGTTTCCAGAGCAAGCTCCATAGGGCAGCCACTTTGGGCACTAACTTGTCATTCAGGCTATCCTTAACCCCTGCCCCCAAGAAGGATGTTTCTAGTGATTGTCACAGAGACTTTTGAATGTATTCTCCAGCAGGTATCTCTCAGCACCATTTCTAAAGAGACATCAAATGCAGATGACTCAAATGTTCATGAGTAGTAACATGTAGAACACTTCATCTATAAGTGAAATCCCACCCAACAGTAAAAACTAAGTAACTCCAATTTCACACAACATGAATTTATCTCAAACACAGAAAGTTGAACAATAATTAAAAAAAAAAGGCAAATCAGAATACAATTTAGCAGGATTCTATTTAAAGAAATACTTAAAAATGGACAAAATTAAACATTATTGCTTAAATACGTAGTGAAACTATAAAAGAAAACATCCATATAAAGTTTGTAATAAAACTGGGCACACACCTATAAGCCAGCATCTGAGAGGCAGGGGCAGAAGTGTTATGATAAACTCAAGGCCAACCTGACCTACATAGAGCGTTCTAGGCCAGCTGAACTATACAGTGAGACCCTGTTTCAAGAAAACTAAACAAAACTGCAGTAGTGGTAATTACCACAGTTAGTGGGGGCACCGAAGGAAGTTCATGACTGGCACACACAAGGGCTCATCACTGAGGGTACTGTGATGTTCTAGTTCTTAAGCTAGGGAGCAGAGACATTTCTACAGCTGTGATTTGCCATGCTCACACATTTTACAGGGGTTGTGCAAAGACAAAAAAACCACCCCAGAAAAGGCACAGCGGTCTATGGAGGCTGATCCCAGGGCTGTTGTGGTAAGCCAATACTGCAGCAATCTTGTCATGGATACAGTTGAGATTTCTGCTCTGAGAACTAAACAGCCAACTCTAGTAAAAAAAAAAAAAAAAAAAAAAAAGAGTAAGTGTTGTAGCAGAGGGGAAGGAAATGGAAGAAAGCCTTTGGACACTTGGGATGGCTGTAGCTACTAATTTCCTAGGTGGAGGAAGATCCCCACTATTACTACTTTGCTTTTTTTTTTTTTTTTTTTTTTTTGAGACAAAATCTCATCACACATCTATGGTTGACCTGGAACTCATTATGTAGACAGGCTGGTTGTGAACTCACAGAGAAAGAGGTACACAACCAGGCTCTTTCTGTTTGGTTATTTTAGCCACAACAGGAGGGTGGATTTTGTTAACAGACCTATATCAGATGTTCACAGGCTTTGTGTTGGTCACTATGGCATAATACAATTTCAAACTGTCAAACCAATCTTGCATGCCTAAATACTTATCTGATCGTGATTTATTGTTTCACGTGTATTTGGCTATGCTCTCCTTGCTAATAATATTGTGAAATGTTTTCTATTTTCTGAAATAGCATGTGTGCATAAACATTTGTAGAAGTCAACACCAGAAGCAATGGAGGCTTGGATTTTTATTGAGGGTGTTTTAAGCTACCAAATCAATTCAATCTCTTTAATGAGGTAGGACCACAGAAGTTTCATTTCTTCTCTTTCTTTCTCTTTTTCTTTTTTTAGAAAAAGAACTCTGATACTCTTTTAAAGAATCTTTCCATTTCATCTAGGCTATTTAATTTACTGGTTGAAAGTTGTTTATGTTTCCTTGTTTGCTTTACAATACAGTGTAAGGCACAGGCCATTGTCTCATTCTGGCCCAGGTCATGGTCTAGCCAATGGAACATGGTGAATGATCCATGTGTACTTGAAGCAGTGTATATTGTTTATTAGGTGAATGTTCTGCAGACGTCAATTAAATGAAACTTAAAAAAATATTGTTCAGATCATCCATGTCTTAGTTTTTCTATCAATTACTGACATTGTTTGACGAATGTTGTTTTTCTCTTGCTCTGTTTAGTATCATGATTTTTGACTGAATGCAGAAAACTGTGTGAAGGAGGGCAACAGAGTCACACTATGTAAGTCCAGAAATGGGCATGCTCCTTTTGTCAGGCCACTGGCGTGGGTCAAATTAGTAATTGGGTTGTGCTTGGCTCTTTAAATCTCTCTGGTGATGGGGTGCTGCTCACCTCTTCTGGGTACCAGACAGTTTCTTCCAACTTTTCCTCAGCCTCAGCTTTAGCATCCTCTGCATGTCTGAACCACAGAAACAGCCTCTTTAGGTTCTTACCTCTCACCTCCTCTTAAGAGATTACTGTTTAACACTCAGGTTGAGACTTAGGATGGGATGAAATGGAGGTTCTCTGTCCTTTTGAGTTGGTTGCAGTCCTTGATTGGTCTTTAGGGGTCATGATTTCTGTCTTTTCCCCAATTGTCAAGTCAGCCAGTAACCCAGTCACACGTCTCGTGTGTGTGTGTGTGTGTGTGTGTGTGTGTGTGTGTGTGTGTGTGTGTGTGTGTGTGTGTGTAAGCTTACCATCCTGCTCTATTTATTAATAATTAAAGAGGCCAGCTATCTTCACTCCCAGGCCGGTGATTCCAGCATAGAGTTTTCTGATTTTAGGCTATGAAGTAGGAAAGAGCAGCTGAACAAAAGCCAGGTTATGGTAAGCTATAAACTGGTATAGCTCTGGTGCCTTTTGTATTTTTGGTTGTGAGCCTTGCCTTTTTATGAACCATCTCTTCAGGCCTCTGACGGCTTTTTACATTCTGTTCTGATTACTTAGTCGAAAACTCTTGTCCATAACCAGAGAGAACCTGGCTCTAAGTAAACCAGAGTGGAGGATGGGTATTTTCTGAGCTAAAATAAGACCCCTTGTCTGCCTATCTTTGCCCTCAATGGTGTGAGATCTCTTCCAAGTGAAGGCAGCATTTGATGAATGAATGGATGGAGAATAGGAGAAGGTGGAGAGAAGCAGGAATCATCTGTTCCATGCCTAGAGCAGCTGCACGTACTTTACCACTGAGCCACAGGACCAGGCCACCAACTGACACTGGGAATTTAAAACTGCCCCCTCAAATAATCTCAATCAACATTTTTACTCTAAATTTCTGGAGTTTAAATAACAAATAACTGTATACCCTCTTAGACTGAAATTCAGACAGCCCCATAAAATAGAAGCACGCTAAAGATGCACTGCCCGGTGTCAAGTAGCGGGGAGGACATATATACTGAAATCCACCCACAGGACATCTACATCCAAACAACAGCCACTCAGCAGGTGCATCACCAGCAGCAGCCTCAAGCCCTGGGAGGAGCATTTGGTTAGCTCCTCATAGTGGGATCTTTTTAACGGTATCTGTCATACCATTAAACTTCATATATACATGGGTAATTCAGGATAGTCACTGTGATCTAATACTTCTAACCCACCACTTAAGATAGCAGGAGGATGGGGCTAAGGAGACATGTGCTGCAGATGAAGAATGTGGCCTCTCAGGCAAAGCAGTAGTTTCATGAGTGCTGTACCATGAGGCAAGCTTTCCAGTTGCCAAGTATGGCAGACTCAGGTTCAACTCAGGAACAGTTTTAAGAATTTAATTCCATAGCTACCCAACTAAGGAAGCAGCACTTGCACTGTGTAACAGTCTTCCTAGCATTAGCATGACTTGGGGAAGAGAAGTAGGAGAGGTTTAACTGACAGGCCAGGGGTGACAGCATATGTATGTATGTATGTATGTATGTATGTATGTATGTATGTATGTATGTATGTATCTATCTATCTATCTATCTATATGGAGTTTTATTAATAAGCACCTGAGCTTCATACAAAGACAGACTCACACAAAAGCAAAAACAAACAGGGTGTCATGGCAGAGAGAAAGACACAGATTGATTTGAATGATGGGATCTTGTCTATAAAGCTACACAAGTGAGTTTTATGCTGATCTGAAGAGGGCATTTAGGGGGTACACTGGTACCTGGGGAAGACTGGATCAAACAGGTACCCAACACATTGCTGTTGAAAAATTGGACCTGGATCTCCAATCACATGCTTGCTTCTTTTTGTATCCTTTTCTGTGCATGATATTTATTGTTTATTTATTTGTATCCTTTCCATCCAGCATGGTGCTGAGAAGTTAGAATTTGCTCAGAATTCATCCCCCTGCCTTTGGCATCTTTAGTGAATCACAGGTCATAAGCCAGAATGTGTAATCTTCTCATTCATTCAAAACAAAGGCAAAGAAGATGAGAGAGGAAAGAAAGCAAGAACGGAGAGGGGGACTAGTGTTAACTTTCACCAAATTAGCGAGGGCCACATCGGTGCCCACAATGCTCAGGGAAATACAAAAACAGTCAGAAGCCCATCTTGGAAAAGCCCGAGCCCGTCTACAGGGACCAGAACAGTTGCTGAATTTATGGTACCCTGGGAACCTCAATTTGTCAAGTGCCATACAGGCAGCCCTGACACTGGCACAGGTGAAGATGAATTTTCATTCAGAGCAGGGAGCCTTCTGACTCCATTAATCCTCAGGGTTTTGATGATGAATTTCTTTCTTTTTTTATTTTATTTATTTTCACTCTAATGCCTCCTCCCACTGCCCTGTAACAGTGTGGAAGGAACAGAACAGATGGCGCTTTCCACGGAAGCCTGAGGGCTCATGAGGATACAAAGCCAGCCCACTCGGCAATCACATGACCACACGTGCAAGGAAAAGCCTTGATTTCCCCAGGGAGACACAGATGCAATGATATTAGTATTCCCAGTGGAGGAAGAGGAGGGGAAAGCTAACAGGCCATTTATAAGGAAGACCACACTCACTCCAATATACTCCAGCAAGGAGCACGTTTAATCACAAAATAACAAGAGGGCCAGTAGCTGAAGACTCAAAACACTTAGGTAAAATGTGGGGAAATAAGGGTTTTAATATGTTTCCACACAAAGACCATTTAAGACAAACTAGTAAGGACATACAGTAGCACAATCGTGGCCTCTAGTTAACCTGCGATTGGCTCTGACCCAGTTTTAATCGGAAGAAGCCAGGATTTACAACCTGCTTAAGGATGGAGTTTGACAACTGCTATAATCAGAAGAGCTGTCAACACAAGGACAGCTGTCAAGCTCAACCGTAATTCATAAAAAGTAATAGCTAAGCCCCCAAAGACCTCCCCAATACTGTCCACACTCACTGCATTTAACCATACTACAGTTTTATGAAAATACCAAGAATAGGTTAACGCCCCCAAATCAAATCAAATCAGTAGCCACTGAGTATCTACCAAATAAAAAGGTTTAAATAACATTAAATGACTAAATGAATAAAAAATGCTCAACAGACCCATAGGCATATATTAGGTACTTAATAAATGATCATTATTGCTATTATTACATTTCAGACGATTTTGACTATTCTAAAAAGTGTCAAAATTCCAGTAAACTAGTAAAGGAATACAACTAAAAGTGAATTACTCTAAGTGATTAATAATTTGAAAATATTAATTTTCATGAAACATTCCTGAGTTGTCAGAACATTGTAGTATTATATATTTGCAACGCCAAAACCTCTGACTAATGACATTAGTGTTTAATTATTTTGATTATAACATGTATAGTTATTTTCTTGGTTATTTCTACAATGATTAATATAACTTGAGAGAAAGAAATAGAGGGTGTTTCAGTAGATCAATTTTGGGCTAGATTCCTGAATTAAGGATAGTTTTTATTATGTCTAATACCCCAGTGAACAGAAAAAAAATATAAAAGCATCAGTATCAGTATGTATTTACTCATAGCACAGTCATGAAAACTGTTCTGCCTCACTGACCAGTGAGAAGGGATTTTCCCATTTTTTTATTCCTATAAAAGGTTACTTTTCATGCTGGAGGTGCATACCTAGTAAAGTACATGTGATCCTAGTACTTTGGCTGGGCAGGAATATTATGAGTTTGAAGCCAGCCTGGGCTACATGGTAAGTTCCAGGATAGTCCTGGCTATACCATGAGATCATGTTTCAAAAAACAAAACAACACCCTCTTCCCTCTCTCAAGTTATCCTCTACAAAGAAATGCGAGCTCTAGCTGGCACTGTGGCTGTATATGGTTAGAAAACAGGAGTGGATATGTAATCAGAAGACCTGAACAGGGGCTTCATTCTCTACAGCCTGTATTGCTGTAAAGGTCTTAGCACATTCCCGGCCACCAGATTTTCATTTGCAAGCAGGGAAAGCAATACCTAAGCTTGGGCATTTGTTGGAAAGACTAGGAAACAGAAAGGGCAACACACTACCCTTATTAGGCTATCAAATACATACAAAAGAGTATCCCTCATACATATGTTTTCTAAAGATGAATCTATATCCATGTAACTTGTTCATGCATCATCATATCAGTATTAGAATCCCAGAATCAACCCCGCCCCCCAGTTTTACCAAGCCACTTGTGCTAAGTAATCATGCCTCCTGAGTGCTGGGATTAAAGGCATACAGCACCACACCCTGCAAGCTAATAGTCTTATATATTGATTCTCCTAAATTTTTTCTTGGAACACTTATCAGAAATTTCTCATTTCCTTTTTAAAAAAGTAGCTGGGCAAAGGAGGTACACATCTTTAATCTCATCACTTGGGAGGCAGAGATAGGTGGGTTTCTGAATTTGAGTAAATTCAAGGACCACCAGAGAACCCTGTCTTGAAAAAAACAACAGTAACACAATTGGTGGTATAGGGAAAAGGAGAGATGGCTCAGTGGTTAAGAGCACTGGCAACCAACTCTTCAAAGGCCCGGGATTCAATTCCCAGCACCTACATAGTGACTCACAACCATCTGTAACTCTAGCTCTAGTGAATCTGACACCCTCTTCTGGCCTCTGCAGGCAACAAGCACACACATGGTGTACATATATACATGCAGGCAAAATACCCATCCTCTTAAGATAAAAATAAGTCAAGAGTGGGGGAGAGAGAGGGAGAGAGAATGAGTATGAATAGTGAGTGGTAGAGATCAAAGCACGGTTCTACTACTGAGCCATGTTTCTGGCTTTTTACTAGGCTCTACCACATTTCTCTCTCCCTCTCTCTTCCTGTTCTGCCCTTTCTGTGACTTCTTACAAACAGCTTTCAACACACCATTTTCTTTTCTTTCTTTCATTACTTGTGCTAACTGCATACTTTAACCTAGCCATAGTAAAACTGCTGTATTTTAAAATTTTTATTTAAACTAAAGTTGACTCTCATACACGCCTGTTCATGTTCGGTGAAACTTGTTCTCATGCTTTTGATTCCCACTCTACAAATCTGTTCTGATAATTCTTATTCAAGAGTTACACTGAAGTCCTTTAAAATGTAACCTTGGGTTGGTGAGATGGCTCAGCAGGTAGAGGTACAGCCACTAGGCCTGGCAACTTGAGTTCAATCTCCAAAACCCAGATGGTGGAGGAAGGGAATCAACTTGTTCAAGCTGTCCTCAATATGTGTGCTGTGCCATGTGCACACCTTCTCCCAAGAAATAACTAAATGTCAAAAAATTTACTCCTTCCACTGATGTACGTGTAAGGAGTCTGTAATATTTGATTGTGGGTTTATTCTCATCTAAGGAACTTAAGAGTGCTGGACTTAAGAGTTCTTAGGACAAGTTTAGCATTTAGGGGCAGGAAGATGGATCAGCAAAGTGCATTCTGCACCAGCAAGCAAGAGAGCTGGGGGAAGTGGTGTGTGCCTGTAATTCCAGTGCAGGGAAGGCAGAGATGGGAGACCTCAGCTGGCTCCAGTGCAACTGTTGAGTTCCAGGTCCAGGAAGGACCTTGCATCAAAAATATACAGCAGCGAGATAGAGGAAAATACCTAACATCAACTTCTGGCCTCCATGTACACCTGTACACACACACACTGCACCCTGTACACATACTGTACATCTGTAGACATACTGTATACCTGTACATACACAATGTGTACCTATACACACATACCATATACCTGTGAGACATTGCATACCTGTACATACTGTACATCTGCAGACATATTGTTTACCTGTAACACACACACACACACACACACACACACACACACTGTACACATGTAGAATACTGTATACCTGTACACTCTGTATACCTGTACATACACTGTATGCTGTAGAAAACTGTATACCTGTATATACTCTGTATACCTGTACACATATGGGGGAGGGGTGGATAGAGAGGGCGCAGCAAGTCCAGTATACATTTCGGTCAGTGAGTGAGGTAGGAGAGGACAAACAAGACCAGCATACTTTAGTTTCTTAACTGATGATTTCCCAAACAACTGAGAATATAAATGGAAACTTTAAATTTCTGTGAAATGGGGCTCCCCCACTCCAACTAGACACTGATCTAAAGTAGATAATCTGGTTTACTTCTTTATACTGTTAGACTAAGCCAAATCTTTTTTAAAAACACATCCATCCATCCATCCATCCATCCATCCATCCATCCATCCATCAATCCATCCATCCATCCATCCATCCATCCATCTCTGTGTAGCTCTGCCTGTCCTGGCACTTGCTTTGTAGACCAGGCTGGCCTCAAACTCACAGAGATCCACCTGCCTCTGCCTCCTGAATGCTGGGACTCTGGCGTGTGCTACCACCACCCAGCACATGTTTATTTTTTAAAGTTTTTTTTTTAAATGAAAAAAGTATATGATGTGGTGAGAGAAGCTAATGGGCTCTCACTTGAAAACAAAGCCTACTTGAATCAATTAATCTGAAAGCAATACCAGAACTCAAAATGTTCTATGTGGGGGAATAAACAATATATACATTTCTAAAACTTTTATATATATATATATCTTTAATTTTTCATAATTGAATTTTTCCATAAAAATGAAATCAAGAAATACTGAAAACAGCAAGATTTGTTTATCTTTTAATACCCAATTCCTGTAATATGAAAGAAATTGACTCTAAACTCTGTTTTGGTAGAAATGCATTCCTAAATTAAAGTTATGATTGGAATAATGATAAATCTATAAGATAAGCTTTCTATGCAATTTCCAAATCACATGAATAAAAAGCAGTTTTAATAATTTCTATATCTGCATAAGATGTTCTGCTATCCTGGAATATTGCGTGGGAAATAAGAATCTGGGAAATAACAGGCTGAAGGATGTTTATTCGGGGAGAAATCACTTACACCAGAAACAGATAACTGCAGCAGGTTCCCATTCCAAGGATGCCCCAGGATGCTCTCTCTCCGACCAGGAAGTAAGAGAGCAAGCTGGAGTCCGGGACCCCAGACTTAGTCCCCACAGGTCATGCAGGCACCTGTCCCCATGATGAAATGGGTGTGGTCAGTGCAACAGGTACAGGTGGGGTGGATATCTCATTACATTTAAGACCATTCCTTTGTATCCTGAAGAGGACCTGGGCACATGGTGCAAACACTGATTCTATCAAAGGGCCATCACGCCATCACCCAACAAGTTCATCAGTCTTAACTTCCTCCTGGAAATAAACCCTTTTCACACATCAGTACATTAACAGAGAAGCACATTTCAACAGGAGCTCAACTCATGGGCCTGCAGCTTTCTTATGAGATTGTGTGAAGACCATAAACTGACAAACTTTAATCCTCTGCAATGATGTCAGCTTGTTCACATTGGTTATCTTTGGACCTCTCACAGATGTATTTTTTCTAGAGGTGATTTTATTATATTGCCTAGGCTGGCCTTGAATTTAAGATCCTCTTCCTCAGCCCAGAGAGAAGCTGAGGTATGCATCACAGCCTGGTTCTTTGTATGTATACACATGTTTACAAGAGTGTGTGTGCATTATGTGTGTATATGTGCATATACATGATTGTGTATACAGTGGAGAATGATTGAATAAGGCACCCAGTGTTGTTCTCTGACCTCCAAATGTGCAAGCATACATGATTATCTGTGTGCATATGTACATGTGCAAGCACACATGCAGGTGTGTGTGTGTACACAAATGTGATGTATTTCCCATAAGTCTTGGGCATTTGCATACTTGGCCCCCAGTTGGTTATGTAGGGAGGATTAGGAGGTGTGGCCTTGCTGGAGGAAGTATGTCACTGGGGTGGGCTTTGAGGTCTCAAAGACTTGTGCCACTCTGAGTGGGCCCTCTCTGCTTCCTGCTAGTGGTTTAAGGTGTAAGCATTCTGGCTGCTCCAGCTACTGCCGTCTGCTACCTCTGCTCCACCATCATGGACACTAATCCTCTATAAGCCTAAAATAAACTTTCTTCTATAGCTTGCCTTGGTCATGGTGTTTTATCATAGCAATAAGAAAGTATCAACACATTCTATGTGTGGGCGCTTGTGTGTACATAGCTGTATGTGTGTACATGTGAATAATGTATGCATGTGCTTGCACATGTAGAGTCCAGAGGATATCACTGGGTGCCTTGCTCATGCACCTGAGTCCAACTTACTACTATACTTCTGCTTCCTGTCTTGCTGCTTTGCATTTGTTTCAGGCAGACATTGTTCTACAATGTTAATGTAGCATTTTAATTTTTTAAATGATTTTTTTTCCATTTTTTCCTTTGTCATGCTACCATCTTGGTGCAAACTTAGTAGAATCAGCTTCACATTTAAACTAAATTCCAGTCATATAAGGAAATATTATTTATACAAGCTTTCTTTTATTGACCTTTTGGTGGTGAATGTGTTACATGAATATTATCTGCTAATACTACAACCTTAATGTTGTATTTCTAGTTTATCCAAGGATTTTTATCAAAAAACAACAAAACCTACCATTTTATGCATACACAGCAGGCATCAGACATTGTCCTAACCACTTTACATGAGTGAACTTCTTATATTCTCATACCTAGTCTGAGACGATGGTCCCTGTTGATGAGTAAACTGAACAGCCTATGCAGTCAGTGCAGAGCTACGATGTCAAGAACGAGTCTGGCTTAAACCCAGCTCTGAACCACTTTTCTAAACTTCCTAAATTGAGTGGTGACTTTTCTCACAAGATTTTTATTCACATCTGAATTACTGAATTAGGTATTTCACCTAACTTGGAAACATAGAAAATAATACCGGTAAGTTTTTAAATGTTACACCTTCAATGTCTGAGATGAACTCAACTGGATGATGAGATATCTTTCGGTCTAAAGTACAGTGATGAGTTTCATTTGCTAATATTTTCCCTAGGATTTTGGCATTTATGTTCAAAAGAGAAATGGACTTGCAAATTTCCTTTTTTCCTGCTAGTTTTACTATCCAGATAATACCAGTAAACTCATAAATGAGTTGGGGCAGGCATTTGTAGACATTTCAATTTTCATTATCAGGCTGACTTACAAGAGTTGCAAACAGCTAGTTCAACAGTCTAGACTCCCAGGTAATCCAGTAGTGCTCATGGCACCTAAACAAACGCTCAGCTGTGGACAAAGGTGCTGAAGGGCATCTTGGACCCTCAGCACTAATCCTAGCCCGGCATTGTCCAGACTATCAAAGCTGTCTGTGTGTTCCTTTCTGAAATGATGCAAGGTGGTTGACCCTTGGCTTGAGTTAGATACTGATGGCTGTCTTTTATTTAATAACATTTATATAAACAGAATCTCTGAATTCTATTTGTTAGTATTTTATAATTTATGAAACACTTTAATATCTCTTTATTTCACTGAATTTAATAGCCCTCTAAGAGCCATACTATTATCTCTGCCTTATAGATAATTTTTATTCTATATTTTAAACTGGTGAAGTACAAATAGTACTTCAATAGTACATTCAGTAGAGAAAAATGAATTAAAAATGGAATTTGGTTTCTTTATTCAGATATAATAAAGAAAAAGTTCTGGGTGAAAAAGTTCAAGAAACTGAAGATAGGACCAAGTAGCACACATACACATACATGCACGCACACACACACACACACACACACACACACACACACACACACACACACACACTGTATGTACATTGTTTTTATTTCTCTACACACTTATGGTAAATATGACTTAAGAGATTAACATCAGTAAGTAATGGAATATAGTTTCAAAAAAAAAAAAATAAAACATTTTATTGTAGATGGAAGAGGGTGAGTCATGAGGTAGATGCCATGTAGCTACCAGAAGGATAGGACACCAGGGCATTCTTGGGTAGGCCAAGACTATGTGCGGATGCATAGATCAATAGAAATGGGTTAATAATGAAGAGTTAGCTAATAATAAGTCAGTGCCATTGGCCAAAGAGTTTATAATTAATATAAGACCTGTGTGTTTATTTGGAATTAAGCAGTTGTGGGATTGGGCTAGACAGAAACTTCCATCTACATTTTATTGTACTGTGCTCACAATTCTTGTGATGATTATGAGATGACTCAATTTCCATGTGGTAAGATAAAATGAGGCAAGTGATGTAGGAATCACGACCTAGCTGCTAACAAAGGGTCATTTGCACACAAACATTGTGATCAGCTGCTCTAGTAACTGAGACAATCCAAAGTCATGTCCTAGACTCAAGGGGCAAGGATGGCATGAGACCTCCTCATGTTACTCAGAACAGCACGCAATTTAAAATCTATTCATTGTCAACTTCCAGAATTTTGACATTTCATACTTTTGGATCAGTATCAGCTGTGGGCAACTACAACTACAAATAGTAAAACCAGAGGTTAGGGTTTCATCAGAAATATTTCTTTCATATGTGTGGTGTATGTATGTGTGAGGAGAGCCAGCCATGCGTGTGCATGCAGAGGTCAGAGGTCAACATTGTTGCATGTCTTCTTCTATTGATCTCTACCATATCTTCCAAGACAAAGTTTCTCTCAGAACATGGACCTTACCAACTTGATTAGCCTGAACAGCTGACGAGCCCCTAGGACCTGCCTTTACCCAGGGCTCAGATGCACACCACTGTGCTGGCTCTCATGTGGGGGCTAGGATCTGAACCCAGGTCCTCACGCTTGCATAGTGAGCCTTTTACCAACTGATCCATCTCTCCAGCCTCAAGAAAGCATTGTTGTTTTGTTTTTCTTTTTTAAATAGGGGAGATATTAGATTCTGCAACAACAAAGATAAGCATCCTGCTTGCCCCTGACAGTACCAAGAATGAATTAATGAATTTTCAGCAGTGGGTGGAGCAGCCTCTATTGCTCATGACAGTTATTGCATTTCTACTAGCTCTACCTCATAGACTTAGATAGACAAAATGTTCAAATGTGACCAACGATTCAGAAGTAGCTTACCGTAATGAAGAGCTGTCTGACCTTCATTGTCCTGTAAAAGAAGACAAATTATACATTTTAGGAAAGGTCTGTAAGAATGTTTACATATACACTATTGCAAACATACAGGATACCAAAGTTCTATAGGCTCATCAGACACAGGAATAGCCCTTGCTTCTCTGCACCTCATAGTCACTTTAGATCAAGCTCTTATAGCATATGGCAGCAGTTACAACAGCAGGAGAGGAGAAACAGATCTGTGGAGAATCCAGGCAAATGTAGCAGCTTGGTTACTGCATTAGAAAAAGAAAAACTATCACACAGTATTTACCCTGGACACCAGTAGGTGCTGATCTCCAAGCTTGCCTCCAAATCTAAGGACTCCATGACTTTAGTAAGAGTTAATAACTTTTATAAGATTCCAAATTCCAGGCTAAAGATGCTAGGCGTCCTAACCCAGATCAAACATCATAAAGATAAGTGATTTCAGGTGTGCAAAGTTCCAGTAGTTAAGAACAAGACTTCCCAGAGTTTACACAAGAAATTGCAACATTCTAGTTTTTCCTTTTAAAACACAGATGTAAAACAACAGGACAGACTGTTACTTCTAAGCAGTGTTGTCTCTTAAACTGGGAGCAGAGGGCAGAAAACATGCAAAAAACTATCTAAGCACAAGAGAGCTGAGTTTAGCGCAGAACCTGTGCCATGACCCTTAGGCCACTGTGATAAAAGATGGTGTCTGGACTATGACCAAACTGTTCTTGAGTACCCTGTATCTGTTTTCCCATTATTGTGGGGATGGGGATTGTCTCCAGAACTTTTGGCTAAGGGCATCTCTATTTAATCTTCCAAATAAAAAACAAGAAGCTGCCACTGAGAAATTATTTTCTGATTCGGACAGAGAATAAGAAAGAAAGTCACCTTAAGGTCTTTTGGCACCCAGAATGCCAGCAGGGACCACAGCTGGTGAGGCAGGGGAGCGAGCATGAGACAATGGAGTTTGCTTTCCTACCAGGGATTGTGCTTCTCATAGGATACAGCAGTGAGGTATATGTGGGTGAGTGAAACTAAACAGGGAAAGAAGAAACTGGGGAGGGGGTGGATAGGGTACATTCGGCTGGGTGCCACAGTGGCTAAGTTCAGGATGCCCATCAACAAGGATAAAGGTAACATGATTTAAGGAAAGTAAAAGTCAGGAAGCAGCATCCACAATTAAGGGACCACAGATGGGGAGAACTGAGTGAGAAATGTGCCCATAGTTTCAGGCATTTGAACACTTGGTCCTTCATTGGTGTTGCTGCTTGGGGAGGGGCGGGGTTGGGAGTTACAGGGTGCAGCCTTGATGGGGAAGTGCATCATTGGAGGTGGGCTTTGGGATAAAAAAAATCTTTACAATGTTGGTATCCCCTCTGCTTCATGCTTATTATGGTAAAGCACATGAGCTGTCAGCATCCTATTCCAGCTGCCACAGGCTTATACCACCCCACCCCCATGATGCCCCACGATGGACCCGTACCCTCTGGAACCAAATAAATTCCTTGTTCTCTAAGTTGCTTTGGTCATGGTGCTTTAATCACAGCTACAGAGGAGTAACTAATATAGTTTGTCAGCACAGATTCTGCCTCACTCCCCTTTTGCCACATTCTGCCCCCCAAGATAAAGAGAGAGGAGAAGGAGGAGGAGGAGGAGAGTTGAGGTAGCTATGAACAGGATCAGAGTGATGTCAATGCAGGGGAGCCTGACACTGAGTCTCACTCCAGACAACTTGGTCTGAATATAGCTGAGGGCAATTGAAAAGGGCAGAATGAGACAGAAAAAGTCCCAATGTAATCTCATATTCTGGTGGCAGAGGAAGTAATAAGCAAATAAATATATTTATCAACAGTCAATAAAGATGGTGATGTACACCTGTGGCCTTAGCTACCTAGGAAGCTGAGGTGAGAGGACCACTCTAGTCCATAAACTTAAGGCTAGCTCAGGTAATATAGCAATACAACCCCTTCCTCTGCCATGTGGGTGCATGCTTTGATGCACTCACACACATGTGCACGCACGCACGCATGTGCACACACACACACACACACACACACACACACACAGAGAGAGAGAGAGAGAGAGAGAGAGAGAGAGAGAGAGAGAGAGAGAGAGAGAGAGAGCAGAATAAACAGTAGAGTGATGTTGGGCACTATTTTGGACTTTTTTTTTTTAAAAAACAGGGAATTGGGGAAGATGCTGGGATGGCATTGGGAAGATGCTGGGATGGCACTGGGAAGATGCTAGGATGGCACTGGGAAGATGCCAGGATGGCATTGGGAAGATGCTAGGATGGCACTGGGAAGATGGTAGGATGGCACTGGGAAAATGCTGGGGTGGTATTGGGGAAGATGCTAGGATGGCACTGGGAAAATGCTAGGATGGTATTGGGAAGATGCTAGGATGGCACTGGGAAGATGCTGGGATGGTATTAGGAAGATACTGGGGTGGTATTGGGTAGATGCTATGATGGCATGAAACTCAAAGTAGTAAACAGAACTTGTCATCTTGTTCTGGAAGCAAGCATGTTACCAACCCATGCCTAAGAGTTTTCTCTCATGATTTTTTTAAAATGGAGTGAGGGGATAGAAGTCTATTAAAGAAGGTCTTTTCCCCTAAGCCAATTTAAAAGCATAATGACATCAGAGCGGCACTAAAGGAGATAGCTGCTTCTGCTTATATGAGGTCTCTAAGGTGCTCAGAATACCAGGGAAAGAAATTTGGAAAAGATGAAGGGAACCATGGAAGCTTAGTGGGTACAATTTCATTTTTGGAGGAAACGTTCTAGAGATAGGTTACAGTGACAGCTGCCATCACTGTGAGTGCACTTACTGCCAATGAATTGTACAGCTAAAAGTAGTTAAAATCTTAACAGGGTGTGGTGGCGTACACCTGTAATCCCAGCACTTGTGAGGGAGAGGCAGGAGGATCAGGAATTTGGGACATCTTTAGTTATACAGCATATTAAAGGCCAGCCTAGGCTAATAAGAGGTCCTATCTCAAAAGCAAAACATACATAATAAATCTCATTGTATGACTACAATATTTAAAGGATATGAACAAGTAGCAAAACTCACTCTGGGAGAAAACTGCAGTAGGAGAGAAGGGTTATTACCACACAAGAGTCAGGCAATGGTGGGAGAAACAGCTTGTGTTCCTGTCCTTCTAACCATCCCTGCTTGCCCTCCTCATGATTTCTGAGAAACTTGGCTAATACAGAATGACTCAAGCCTTGCCCATCTTTCTTGATTGTGACTTCCAGTTTCACTTTGCTCAAAACTTACCCTCAAAGTCTTCAGAAAAAGCCACACTCTTCCAATAGTTTTTAAGATTCTCTTTGGTATATTTGAACTTAAAAGATTTACTTGTTTTTAACTTGTGTGTATGAGTGTTTGCCTGGATGTATGTCTGTGTACCACATGTGTACAGTGCCCACAGAGGCCAGAAGAAGGTATCAGAAATGGAGTTGCAGATGGCTGTGAGCCACAATGTGGGTTTTAGGAATCAAACCTGGGGCCTTTGGAAGAGCAGCAAGTGCTTTTAACTGCTGAGTCATCTCTCCAGCCGGCCCTGTATTATCTGAGCATTAATTAGATTCACAATCCCTGCATGAGTTCAGGGAAAGGAGTGAGTGTGAGTGTGATGTGATTGTGGCTAACATTTTTCAAGTAGATTACTCTGTGTGCTTTATAATTTTGGGTCAGGAGCTCAATGGAGTTTTTTTTTTTCCTGTGAGAAATTTAGTGCTGTGCTCCCTGCTGCCCATCTGTCCTTCTGAGGTGATTTTGCCTTTGTTTCAGGCAAGTACTGCAGAGGTCATCAGCAGCCTGTTTTCTTAGCTTGGCAGAAGTTTAAAAGCTGTAAGGTAAGATGTGCAAACTTTCCACTTCTACTACGACCGCTGGACTTCCAGCACAGGCTAAGACAACCCTTCATGTCAACTGCACTGGTGGGCAGGAGCTTTTAGGTCTACTCTGAGTGACTGTGGTGTCTAAGATGGCAGGCATCCTGTGGGTACTCAGACTGGTCATTTCTTTCAGGGCCATTGAGGGTTGGTCTAAGTAAAGTTCTTAGTAAAGCACCTTTAAAAAATAATCTTATAGTTTTTGTTTTAAAGCTGTATTTGCTTTGGCTTTTGGAATTTTTTTTTTATAAGGTTGGCTATGTATTAAAGGAGATGAATTTTTGAGAGTTATAGACAGTGGTTTTTGTTTTTGGCTTTTTTTTTTTTTTTTTTTTTTTTTGGGTATTGTTTAGTCTGGGATTTTGTAGTTCAGGTCACCTTCTCAGGGAAGCCACTGCCTTCTTGTTTGGAGTTAGCACCCCTCTTTTCAGGGCTGTAAGCTTCCTATAGACACATCACCAGAACCTGCCCAGTCCTGCATACTATGTGTGATCAGTGGGTGTTTGTGAAAGACAGAATGAGTCTCATAAGCCGCAATCATTTCTCATTGGCTTAATCACTAAACTAATTGCTGCTGGTCTTTAAGTTGATCTACTTTTGCTTTTGTGAAGCCTTTTGAAAAACTTCCCATGTGTTTCTAGTGTGAAGCATGTCAGGCTCTCCAGTGAGGGCCTAAATAATAAGCCATACCCCATTTCCCTCCTACACAGACTGTTAAATTTGTGCATACTGTTTGTCTTCTCATGTATATTGTATAGTACTCCTTTTGAAAGTCTGACCATGTTTCCATTTTTCTAGTAATTTCTTTACAGACTCAGTTTTCTTTTATTTCCAGAGTAGATGTCAACTGAGCGTTATTTTTCTAAAAAGTATTGATGAAAATATTAAATTATAAAGTTCAGAATTTATTCACAGAATATACCATTATTTTATTCTTTTAATTCTAAGTCACTGGTATTACTACCTTCTCTTAGGCATTAAGCTCTGTAGAAATTCTCATTTTTTTCAATAGCTAAATATGCTTCATAAAACTAAACCAAAAGCCTTATTTCCAAGATATACATTAGTCATTTTAAATAGCTCTCATATGCACTATATCATTTTCATTTATACATAATAATGGAGATGATATGCTTCTAAGCTATCTTCTATGACCAAAAAAGTTGAGTGTTACAGTTTCTTTTCTCCTACAAACAACAATTCTGATGCTCTCATTCAGTCTAGCTCTACTGTTATTCTTAAGGATGCAACAGCAACAATTACAAAAAAAACAGAGGGGCTGGGGAGACGGCTGAGTGGCTGACAGCTTGTGCCTGGTCTTCTAGGGAAATACTATTTCAGGGGGAAATAGTAATTAATAATGAGAGAGGACAGGTGAGATGAGAGAGGATAAAGGGGGATGAATATGAGTAAAGAACATCATGATATACATGCGTGAAGATGTGATAATAAAAGACCGTGACTTAGAGGCTTGGTCACTCTTAATGTTACCATCTGTGGTGATAGTTGAGAGGTAGAATTTAGGAGGCGGGCCTACTGGAGGAAATTTACATCACCTGAGGTGTGCTCTTGAGTGGATATTAGGTCATTGGCTCTTCCTTCCTACCTTGTTGCTTCTAGGCTGCCATTTCCTCAGATGGGAAGAATGATCATTAGCACAGATGAGGAAAAGCCCTAACCTCTGAGAAGGGAATCTAATCGGAGTGGGAGAGTTAAAGGAAGAGTGGCACATGGCTGTGGGTAGTGGGGGGGGGGTCACCTGAGGTGAATACAACTGTGTGTTTCCCTAGCTATGCTGGCGGCACCAGTAGAAGAGTATTTGCACCATGGAATAATAGGAAACCATCAGAAATTAATTCATCACTTTTACTTATGTGTTTGAAACTCCTTGATGCTGGAGTTTCAGGAAGTTGTGAGCCAACCATTACGGATGCTGGGAACTGAACCCATGTCCTCCAAAAAAGACAGCTGAGCCATCTCTCCAACCCCATCAGAAACTATTGATATATGTATATAACAAGCTGTGATTTAAGAAGGTTATGATATTGTGAATAGGATGATCTCAATTTGGAATTAAGATGTGTTTGTTCCTATAACAAAAAGGATAAAAATGACAGATTATTTTGGGGCTAAGACTATGGATGGCTATAATTTTTCTTCATACTTATTATCTATAGAAAAATTTAAAATTATTCATATTGATTTTGAAAGTTACTACAAAACCATTTGTACTTTCTATGAATTTGAATACAATGTATATGTATATAAAATTATCATTCAGTTAAGTATTACCTAGCTGTTTCTAATGCAAACTAGCAGAGCCAATTAAAGTGATGGTTGTAAGTTATTGACTGCTCACAATTATGAACAAGGCAGCACATGCCACCTCTTGTCCACCCCCTGTCTGATGGGTTCCATAGATCACCATACCTAATTTGAGGTTTTTGAGTTCAGATGTTGCAGGTTGAAGTGTCCTGGTGTTTAATGTGAAATATTGAGATTTTTTTTTCTTTTAACTTAGGGCACATGTCCACCTAGAAATCAATTAGAGTGGGGACATGAACATAAGAACCATGACTTCCATCACAGAACTGATTGGCAAAGGGGAAGAGAAAGACAGGAGGCCAACTAGGCCGTCTTCTAATTCTATTTTCTGCCTCCCAAGAGGATTAGTGAAAGGAAGCAGTCTTTAAAAAAGAATTTTGTTCAACTCTGAATTGTTTAGACTTCTCAGCACCTATGTCTAAAGGAGATAGCTATTTTGGCTGAAACAAAAAACAAAGGAATGACAATTATTTTGTTATTCTTTATCTGTCATCTTTAGGGACTCAAATATAAAATGTTCTTTTATCCATTTTTGTATACCTAGCAAATAATAAGCATTCAAGACATAATTTTTTTGCGAACTTATTTGGAATGATTAAAGCCTGTTTAGGTTTTTAAAATCACTTTTAATTATTTTAAAAATCAATGATGCCACAATACACTATTATAAATATAAGGCTTAAATAAAACATTACTCATAACTACGTGTTAAAATGGAATTTAGATTAAAGCACGAAAATAACTTTGTGCATTACTTCTTGCTAACCTCAGAAAAGGAACCAGTAACCCAAACATTGGTCTTTACAGACATTCTGCTTTAAAATATATTATAAAGAATAAATGGAATTGAATGTCAAGAATGAGTAAGTGAAAGCTTTTACTCATCTGGTTTACAACTTATATCAGCTAATTTTTCTAGATTTAAATTGATTAAATTTTTTGGTTGTTTCATTTCAAATGACCACACCAGAAGAAAGCTGTTTGTCATGGTTATTTATGCTTTTCCTTTCTGTTTTAGCTTAAAGGAAATGTTCAAATTTAATAAATATGGAGTTATTATAAAGAACAGCCAAATCTACTCCAATACATTAGAATTGGTCATGTGTTTGAAATCTTTGTAACGGATGATACATTAGGGTAAAATAAAACTACTCAGTTGAATTAAAAGAAAACAAAATAACAGAATCATGTTAAAATGAATCAAAATTCACCAGTGCCTAAAATCAAAACTATAAATGTAGAAATGCACACATATCTTTCTCTACATATATTCTCCATATCCTGTCCAAATAAATAAAACCCACATGGAACATAACTGAACAACAAAATAATACAGGGACTTTACATACCCATACTCCCAAATGAAAAAAAAAAAAAAGCAAAAAACAAAAAAACAAAAAAACAAAAAACAAAAAAACCGCAGCCATCAATGTGCACAAATTCTTATTTACAATCACTTTTAAAATGGTGCAGAATCATGGAAACCCTTTACATATGGCTGCCCTCTGTTCTGGAACACTACACCCACAGTACACTTATGGAAGACTGCACCTATAGTACACTTGGAGAACACTACACTCATAGTACACTTAGAGAACACTACACTCATAGTATACTTAGAGAACACTACACCTGTAGTACACTTAGAGAACACTACAGCCACAGTACACTTATGGAAGACTGCACCTATAGTATACTTAGAGAATACTACACCCACAGTATACCTAGAACATACTACACCTGTAACTTTTTTAGAGACTAATAGAGAATCTTGAGGCTTTTCCATCCAGCACTAAAACTCTCCCCAATCTCCATCTTTTTCTTGTACTATTGGTGATAAGGTCATGTTCTGCTCTTTGAAGGTGAAGGCTATGACATACACTAATTTGCTAGATGACAATTTCTTTCACAAACCTCTTCACATAATAAAAGATTATAAGATTACTTGTAAGAAAACCAATGTGGTTGGTTTTCTTGGACTTTGGCACTAAGTACCCTGCCACAGGGTCTGGAGTACAGCGAAAAATGCACATATGAGCCATGTCAAACATGCTAAGACTAGTTAATTGTTCACTTTATTGAAGAATTTTAGCTGAGCGGAGAAGGCAATGTGAGGTCAGACTTTGCAGCTAGAGGCAGAAGACACAGGGGAAATGATAAGTGAGGGCGCAAGAGCAGGAACAGCTAAGAGGGCAGCACAGCCCATGGGGCAATCAGAAGGAGCAGGGTAGCAGCCACGAGAAGCTAGAGGCTCTGAGAGAAGCAAGGTGAAATAATTTTAGACCACAGAGAACAGGCAGCCATAGTGGTTGGGCCACATGTCAGCGATTTCAGCGATCCCAGAAGGAAAGTAAAGCTTTAGCCTTCTGAGTCACCCACAAACACCCACAGTAGAGGACAGAAGGAAGGACTCAGGGAAGCAGCAGTAGCCTTTAGAGGAAGTAAAAAGAGAACAGGCAGAACATAACTGTACAGCTATTTGAAACCAACACAAATCTAGAATGTTTTCCTTGTAGATCTTTTGAGATTTTATTAAAATGAACAAAAAAGAACAAACACTGGCTACCATGAGCTTCAAGTTTTATAAACATTACTCTTTCCCATTATTACAACAACCCTATTGCACAAATACCATGATCCTCATTTTCAAGTGAAGTAAAATGGGCCTTAAAGATATTACCTGTCCAAGGTTCTAGGGTCTTTGTGACATTAAAAACAAACAAGTTTCTCAACTACATCATGCTGTTAAAAAAGGAATAAGAAGAATATAAATTCCTATTGTTGGAAACACCACATACTTTAGACCTAACAGGACTGGCAGGAATCAATCTAGATTTGACCTGGGGGCCTGTTCCCTGAGGACTAGCCCTCACAGTATCAGGAGTGATGCAAGCTGCCAAGGGAAAAAAGCAATCAATAGTCTTATCCAACTATAAATGCTCATAAACCATGACAGTGACAAGAACAGAAACAATAGTGGCACTTATATCATGGGGGTGACCAACCAGCTTCCTAATTGGACTTAATGCCCACTCAGTAGGAAGGGACTTCATGCATGATACAGTTAACTTATCCAACTACCCATGGCTAATGAGGTCGATAACTCTAAAGGAGACCCTACTATACAACTTTCTTAAACCAGTATAATTCCTTATGTATTCTCAACACTACCCTTGTATTCAAAGATAAGTGCAGCTCTCATCCCTCAAAGCTTCTTTCTGCAGGAGACAGAGACTGGTACAAAAGCCATAATGGGCCAAAACATAGAGAACCAGTCCTCACTGTGGTGCCTGTCTTCAGTTCGATAAATTTACAACACAATTTCTACACCTAAGGCTCAGGGAAGCCAGAGAGGGGACATAAAAATAGAAAGAGCCAGAGGATCATAATATTTGTTTTCAAAAACTAACTTCTTAAACAAATAAATAAACAAACAAAAAAAAACCAAAGTAGAGGGAGGGAGGGAGGGAGGATCTGGGGAGAAGGTGGGGGTGAAAGTAATCAAAATATGTTGTATAAAGATCTCAAAGAAAAACTAGAACTATTACTAAAATTATATAGTTTTTAAATGTATTAACAACTGGATAATGACAGAGTGAGGCAAGGAACATTGCCTTTAGATAGGCAGGATTCCAAGGTGACCCTCAGTAACCGACACCCTCCGGACCTGCCAACACAATGGGACGCCACTTCTATGACAGAGGGCTACAGTGGCATAGAAAGGAGCTGGGCCACAGAAGCAGACAGCCTGTTGGCCATGTGGCCATGTTAAGACCTGCCACAGGAAATGCACGGTTTTAAGATGACTGCTTCCACACTAAGACCACAAGGGACTGAATTCTGCCAGTAATCAGAAAGAACCTGAAGAGGTCTCTTATCGCTAGACAACAGCACAGCTCCACTCCTGAACTGAGTTAAGGCAGGCTCTAACTGGACAGTGAAATGACTGAGGAGTAGCATTGAACATAGCTGAATGAAGGATCAGGATTGCCTGGAAATGGTTACATACTGCACCATGAGGAAAAGAAAACTACAGCCAAGAGCAAACAGCAAGAGCTTTCCAAACATAAAACAAATGGTTGCCCTAATAGTCCTTGACTTCCCATTCCCAGGATGTTTTCCAACTTAGATGACTGATTAGTAGGCATAGGAGGAAGAACACTAGGACATTTCTAGACTGTCTGAATAATAATCTTGATGTGTTCTCTCGCGAACAGGCATCAACAACTTTAAATACTGGGTGTATACAAAGACAGACTTTCTATGTTCACTGTAGAAGGGCAGTGCCTACATTGCAGGCAACCAGTAAACATTTGTTGAATGAATAAATGCACAAAAGAAAAAGTGATGAAAGCAATGCCAGAATCTACTAATCTTTTAATATTTCTTTTTGGGCAAATTAAAAATAAAACCCTGACGGTAATAATGCTGGCAGCAGCTAGTCTTTTCCAGAAAATAAGTCAATATCTGGAAACGGAAGAACTCTGCTGTGAACTCCAGTCTTGGTACTGCCACTCTCAGCTCTCTCCCCAAACCCTCAAACAGGAGAAAGTTTAGTACTGGTTCAGATGGGCTGAGAGCCACATTAAGGCAAGAAGTGTAGGGTCAGGAGGGCAGAGAAAATAGGAGACATCAGGAGTTAATGAGATGGGTTAGTAGTAAATGCCTGTACAACAGGGAGGCTGAGGCAGGAGGATTGCTTGAATTTGAGGTCTGGACCATATAGTGAGTTCCATCCAGGCCAGAAGAATCTATATGTGAGTCTCTCTCTCTCTCTCTCTCTCTCTCTCTCTCTCTCTCTCTCTCTCTCTCTCTCCACACACACACACACACACACACACTAAAACCATTAGTGAGTAAACAACCCAGCTGTAGAGCCTAGCATGCTAAGGATCCAGTAGTTCAGAGCTCCAGCACCACAAACTAGTAAACGATGAGGAAATAACTGAAAACATGTAGTACTTGGGAATGATTAGAATTTGAAGTTTGGATAGGAAGTAACAAACATACTAGCATACAAATGAGCTAAAATGAAATAAGGACGAATGTAGCTATAGTGGAGGTGTGCTTCACAAACCAGGACCAAGAGTGACAAGATGAAGGAGCAAGACGAAGGTGAGTGCCTGCATAGACTGCACAGGATGGACCACAGAGGGAAACTGCAAGCCTGAACCCAATATCAAAAGCCACCACTTTTATATGATGTAATTAATTTTTATATGCAAATACTGATATTTCTTGTCAGCTATATTCCACAAGCTTCTAAACAGTTCTAAAATGTGTTGTGGAATATTTAACTGTGTAAAGATGTGTTACACTTGTTTACCTTGCAGAGTATTTTACTATGTAAAGGTATGTTACATTTGCAAAGGTGTGTTTCATTTGCTTATGCTGCATTTGTTTAATTGTGTAAAGATGTGTTCGTTTTACCTTGCTTGCCTAAGTTATCTGATTGGTCTAATAAAAAGCAGCATGGAAAATAGCTGGGCAGTAGAGGGATAGGTAGGACTGGCGGGCAGAGAGAGTAAATAGGAGTAGGAATCTAGGCTTGAGAGAAGAGGAGAGAAGGAGAGGGAAGCGAGAATGAGGGAGAAAGAGAGGGTGATGGTCAGAGTCAGCCAGCCAGCCACAGAGTAGAACATAGAGCATGACAGAAAGGTAAACTGATCAGAGGCAAAATATAGATAAAGAGAAGCAGGTTAAATTAAACTATAAGAGCTAGCTGGTAATGAGCATAAGCTAAGACTGAGCATTAATAACTAATAATAAGTCTCTGTGTCATGTTTTGGGAGCTGATTGGTGGTCCAAAAGAAAGCCTGCTACAAAATGTATTTGATTGCTTTTAATAAAAACTAAGACAAACAATATATGAACAGGTAAAGTTCAAACTTGGTTTTTTCTTTTGCTTTTACACCTTTTTAACTTTTCAGTTCTCAAGTTAACAGAAGAAATGCCATTACATTTCTTTACATTGCCATTACATTACAGATGAAAACATGCATATTAACTAAAGATGTTATTTATATCATTTATAGATGAGAATTTTTTCTTTTCAAAAATTTTAACCTACACTAGGACATTGCAGAAACAATGTACTTAAAAGGGGTAATTAGTTTTGGGTTATAAGTTTCAGAGATTTCAATCCATGATCCATTGTTTGTGGTTGTCTACCCTTAGGCAGAGTATCTCGGTGAGAAGCCCATGGCAGAGCAGTGTGGCCTGTTTCACAGTGAACAGGAGACAGATGCAGAGGGACCTGAGATAGTATGCAGCCCTCAAGGACAATCCCCTCGTGAGCAACCTTCTCCAGGAAGATTCCCTCTCTTCTGTTTAAAAAACTTGTTTTCTATCTTTTACAGGTAGTTACTTTTTCTTTATAAGTCAGCTTTAAAAATAGGTTTTCTTCTTTAGCTACAGACTTTGCTATACCATCATCTATTAAATTATTACTCCTTCAATTTGTTACCCTGCATCTGACCATAAAACTGACTGTTATTTCTGAAGTGTGCAATCTGTAAGATGGACACAATGTTACATCTGTACTTGCCTTGTCCTCCCTCCACACCTGTGCAACTTTGATACAATCAACCAGCCTCTGTAACAGCATTGGAGCTAAAGCAATCCTCTGGAGTGACACCTAATTTTACTACTTTCTCCAACACTCTTACCTGTCCAGAGATTCTTCAAGTACCTGTGAAACCACCAACAGGCATTTTCTGTCCAAGTGAAAGTGCTTTAGCAATTCCCGCTGGGACACAATAATGTCTTCAACAATAACAAGTGGGCACTGCACATCCATATGCTAAAAACCCATCACATTTTATCCTAATCTTAATTAAACACACATATACACACACACACACAGAGGGAAGAGACTGTGAAAACACATATAATAAAGGAAGTGCTCAAAAAAAACTGGCTATGAGGAAATGTGGTGATAAAAATTCTGAATTTTATGTAATAGTTTTAAGTAACTTTAAATGATTTTTCTAAGCTTGGAATGTACTTCCTCTCAAATATATGACTATAACATCAGGTAACTGAATTAATATGATAATTTTAAAATTTGAAAATACACTTCATAATTTTTTTCTAAGGACTTTTCTTAATATAAGCCTAAAAAGGTGGCTTGGGACTGGAATGATAGATCTGCAAGCCCAGAAACAGTTCAGGCCACCAGATGTTATGGGAAGATGTGGGATCTTTCTTCGTTGTGTCTTTAAAGAAAGTACACTTATTTACAGTGACTCCTGTTCCACAGAACTACGAAACAATACATTTCTGTTCTGAACACGCGCGTGCGCACGCGCACACACACACACACAGAGAGAGAAGCAGGAGCACTTACAGCTCTCATAGTCTGCCCAGCTGTTTAGCTGTTTCTGTTACCTATCTGTACCCTCATGTCAGCATCCATCAAGGATCACCCAGCCTTTACAGTTCATGACAGGCCACAACTCAGTCTAAAGGGCATCTCTGGCTACTGTGGTCCCTATTGATTGCTCACCTTTTCCCATCACCTTTGTACTTTCAGCCTATCTCTCATTATGGCACTTGACTACAGACTGGCCTGTTACTGTTTTCCAGTTGTTTAATGAGCTTCTTACTGTCTTAATTAGACACTTAATGACCTAAAGATAAAGACCATATTCATACTTTTGTGTTTCCTAATGTCTTGGCACATCAAGGTAATTAAGTAGTGAATTAGAATATTTAGGCTGAATCTAACAACTGCCCAGTTGTTAAGAGTTATGTTTGCATCGTGACTTCTGTGGTTGTCTAATATTACATTTCTAGCAACTGCTCTTTTAATTTTGATAAGGAATTCTATGAACTGAAACACTGCTTAGTTGTAGCTATCTGTTCCCATACAAAATGGAAAACAATATAAAAGTTTATTCTTAGTCTAGACATTGTGATGCCATTCCATAACTTACATTACTTGCTAGCAATCTTTACTTTTTTATTATTTTTATGTATATTTTTGCCTGCATGAATATCTATGCACCACATGTGTGTTTGGTGTCCACAGAGGCCAGAAGAGGACACCAGATCCTCTGAAACTGGAATTATAAGTGGTTGTGAGTTGCCATAAGAGTGCTGGGAATTGAACTGAGGTATTCTAGAAGAGCAATAAGTGCTCTTAGGTGTTGAGCCATCTCTCCAGTCCCCGATATAAACATTCTCAATGTCATTGCACTGTTGGCTAAGATCAAAAAAACAAATGACCACAAATGCTGGTGAGAATATAGGGAAAGGGAAACCCTCATTCACTGTGAGGAGTACAAACTGGTTTAGCCATCTAAAAATCTTCAAAATACTAAAAATTAATCTACCATGACTCACCTGTACCATTCTTAGTTATAAGCCCACAGGACCTGACATCCCATTCCACAGATACTTGCTCAACTATGTTCATTGCTGCTCTATTCACAATAGTGAGGCAATGGAAACAACCTAAACGTCCTACAACTGACAAATGGATAATGAAAATGTGGTACATATATACTATGGGATTTTATTTGGCTATAAAGAAAAAAAGAAATTGTGAAATTTGCAGGCAAATAGATGGAAGTAGAAAATATTATATAGAATAAGGTAGCCCACACCTAGAAAGAAAAATGCCCCCATGTTCTGGCTCATCTAGGTTCCTAGCTCTAAATCTTCAGATGTGAGCATACTCCCTGGAGTAAGTGCAGGAACTTATAGTATAAAAGAATCACGTGGGAAGGCGTGGTAGGGAGAGGCAAGGGCTAGAAATAGGATTAGCATGATGTGACAGAGGGCAAATGGAACAAACAGAATGGGGGAGGAGGTCAATACAGAAGGAGAAGCAGGGAGAAGGGACAAATAACACCAAATAATACGAAATCACATTATTTTTTATTTACTTAAAATTACATATACCATATAATACATAAGTGCACACAGATAATCCATATACAGTTTAAATAAAGTTACGATTCTTGGGCTGGTATACTCCCCTCAAGAACAACAGATTAAAAATAACAATAGACTAATAGAACCCCAGCATGATACACGAGAAACCTTTCAAGTTGATGGTCAGGCTACTCCAAGAGGCACCCAAAACATTATAGGTTATTACTGTTACCCTTGGTTGTTGATAAGAGGCTGAAGTTACACATACTTCCGACACAGAACTTGGAAGATTCTATCTGGATCTGACATGGAAGCCTCCTCCCGAGTTCCAGCTTTCATAGTACCAGGTGACATGCAAGTTACCAAGAGAGTAAAGCAATCAATAATTCTACCTAGTCCTGCCACGAGCCACAATAGCATATGGTAAGATGTCCCTTACAGTGCAAGAGTGGCACACACCCTTTATGGTAACCAATAGCTATTTAGTTGGTCTTAAGGCCCGTTCTAGCCAACTACCTGGGGCTAGTGAGGCCATTGATGTTAGGGAAGAACCTATCAGCACTTTACTAAGTCAATGTAATTCCTAACTAATTCTAAAAAGTCATCCTTATGCCAACAGAAAATCACAATTGGTCAACTGATTATGGAATGTCCAGCCCCAGTGAGTATATCTACAACACAACTCTTGTACCAAAGACTCCCGGAATATAACAGAAGAAGGGATGGAAACATTTTAAGAGCCAGGACCAGGAAATTGGCAGTGAGGTTGCTTCTCCCAGAAATGAAAGCAACTATACCTATAATACCTCAACAACACATATGCCTAAACAAGACCCCACTATGCTAACACCAATAGACATGCTGACACAGAAGGTAGAAATCTCATGGGGTCCCACCCCTAGAGAAAGAGCTATAGCCAACTAATGAGTGCTGAGAATTAGTCTTTCCTAGGAAGGAGCCCCTAATTGGTTATCCAATATCAAGTGATCAGCCCTGAAATCACATATATACAAGCAACATTAAAAGAATGAAATAGCTTGTGGTTATATAATTATACAGGTATATGTAACAATAATAAAAGAAAAAAAGAGGCCATGAATATGAGGGGGTGTGGGAGAGGACATGGGGAGGGTTGGAGGGAGAAAAGGGAAGGGAGAAATGATAATTATATTCTAATTAAAATAAAAATATAGCTAAAATGCTAAATTTCATTTTCCATATATTTTACCATAATAAAAGCGATCCATTTGAGAACATAAATATAAATCTTAAAAGATCCCATTTTAAAGGTGTACTTTCTATTCCTTTCCTTCCTTTTATGTCCCTTTATTGTTACTGGGAAGAGACACTGTCCCTGAAAGTAAACTTTCTTTCACATTTGGCTCGGACTTGAGCTGTCTGTACTAATGCAGCTGGATTCACGTGTCTGTGACCGTCCTTTGCTACATAAGAAGGCTTAGAGTACTTGAAAATAAGCCACATGCTACCTGTTAATAATGACCTTGAGCTTAATTTTTCTCTTACTGTGAAAGTATTCCTCCCACTGTATTTACAAAAGACAGCATAACAGCCTCTCTATCTGTCTCTCTCATTTCACTAAACATTAGGGTGAAGTTGGGCTGTAATGAAGCTAAACATCACGTTAGGAGTCTGATAATGAATATTTCTCTAAACAAGGCACATATTCTCTGTGTTAGAAAAAAACTAAATAAGCAGATTTTCCCCCACTGAAACAAAACAAACAAATAAAATGGAAACGATCCAGATTTGTCCCTGAAGATGAGGCACATGCCACAGTCTAAATGCTCTGGGAAACACTAACACTTCCGGAATTTTTAAAAATTCTTTTTTATAGTGTAAGAAAAGGCCTTGTTTCTCAATTTTTAAATATTTATGATCCCTTCAGATAAATACAAAAATTTCATGTTCTTTTAATATTGCAATAAAAAACTTCACATACACAAAAAATAGAAAATAGGAACTTCCACTGAAACATCTCTCAGATTCAACACCTCTGAAGATTTTTGTATTTTACTTAATTTCTTTCTTTTTTTTTTTCTTACCTAGGTACCTTAAGCCAAGTTCCAGATATTCTTTTAATTTATTTTTGTTTGTTTGTTTGTTTTTGAAGACAGGGTTCCTCTGTGTAGCCCTAGCTGTCCTGGAACTCATTCTGTACATCAGATGGTCTTGAACTCAGAGAGATCCCACCTGCTTCTGCCTCTGTTGAGCTAGGATTAAAGGTGTGTGCCACCATCGCCCATCTCATGTTCCAGGTTTTATGTTCTTTCTCCCCAATATATCCCAAGAACTCTTTAAAACAAAAACAAAGGGAACAAAAAGAAAAGAAATGGAATGCATGGACCCTATTGGGATTTTCATTCCTGCTAAACAAACAAACAACACACACACACACACACACACACACACACACACACACACACACACACACACAAGAAATAGTGTTACTATTTCCTGTGGTAAAAAAAAAAAAATTACTAATTTACTACAGAAATAGCTGTGCAGCAGAATTCTGAGTGCATATTTATTAACATGTTATTGCTATCATAATCACATGCACTTTTATCAGACATTTTAAGATTGGGCTTCAACTTTTGCAAAGAGTGTTTGAGAAAGAAGTGATGGTTGTGTGGTGAACAGCAAAGTGAATACTTCAAGTAAGGGAAAACCCAGGAAGACAGGCATGCACTGGGGCAGATGTTCGACACTGTTCCAGCACTTTATGGACAGGCTGTTCCACTTAGCCCCATGCCAGTAGCGTTTCTAGGCAGGGAGTCTCTTTATTTTCACAAAGGACTTAAGAAAATGAAGATGCTTTAACTGGCTGAAACCACCTGTCCTGGAGATGAGTGGCATGACTTCTTTTATTTAGCTTTAGGGTTAATTGCCTTCTTAGCATATGTCTCATCTGAGCACAGCTCAATGTACCCAACCACTTCATCCCTTGCACCCATCTGATACTGTCTGTTGCCCTTTCCTCACTAGGAACTATTGTGCCAGGAGCACGGACTTTATGTCCTTCACTGTGCTAACTCCAGGCTCGGGAGCCTGGGTAACACAAAAGGCAGTAGCTATACATTTACAGAGTGAATGGATAAATTTGCCAGATTTAGAAAAGTCTTTTGGAATATGCTAATGTAACCCAGTTGGAAAAAAATGGAAACATTACTTAGGCTTATCTAAGATTGGGAATATAAATAACTTACTTAAGTAGAATTTTTCCTTGCTAGTTTGTGCAACTTACTTCATGATAGCGCACATCACCTTACTGGTTAATAGGACAACTTTGGAAAAATATTTTATAGAATATAACTGCAACTCTCAACCTCTATCTAATCAGTTCAATAATAATTTCCAAATGTACTTAATGGACGACTACACCAGTAATTAGAAATCAAATTTTGCTAGGCTGCAAAAGATGTCAAAATTATGTATGCTCAGACTAAGATATTTTACAATTAAAATTTTATTTAATTAGCATTCCTCAGAGAAAGATATTTTACAATTAAAATTTTATTTAATTAATGTTCCCATAATCTATATTAAAATTTATTTGTAACCTGCTGACTCACAAGCATACATGCAGGGTAAGAAAAATACGTAAGAGCTGGCAGTGGCTAACAAAATTCAATGACATCGAAGAGTAAATGATAATTAATAGTAATAATAGTAATAGCCCAGCAAGAAAAATGATTTAAGGTTGAGGAGTAGGAAAAATCTATGAATAAAATGAAAAAACTTATATAAGTTGCTTTGTGTGGTATTTGAAACAGTCCTTTCTTTCACCCACGTTTTGTGAGTTAAGGTTAATGGATTTCTATGGCACTCCTGTTGTCATTACTGCCAAATGCTTTCCCATGGATGAGGCAGATACCTGGGTATTTAAGGAGCAGGATAAATGGGCCAAGACAGCTTTCCCTATCCCCAATTCACCAGGGAACGTTTGAGAATTCCACCTGACATGAGGACAGCACGGTGCTCTTAAACAATCTGCAGTTTGATCCGATTGTTCCCAGTGGGGGAGGCAGGCCACAGCTCACTCAAGAGTCATTGATTGGATTAACAGACTAATTCCCAACAGATGAATAGAATACTGATGTCTTGTCAGACCAGATCACAAAAGGAAAACACAATCTGCTTCTACAGCTCAGAGGTTTAACCCTCAATGTACCTTCAAGCTACACTCTCCATTTTTTGTGTCCTATAATTTGTTCAGAAACATCTGCCTAAAAATATTATCAATTGTGATTTTTTTTTATCACCATTCACCAGCTTTCTTTTTAGGAAAAAAAAATTTAATGTTTACAAATAAGGGAAGATGTTTATTTTAATTTTTACTGTCCACATTAGTCTTGTCTAAATCCTTGCCTGGGCTTCCTAAAGAAATGTTAAATAATCTGCTTTGCTTGGGACCCAATAAAAGTAGGGCACATAGCCTGTGGAAAAAAGAACAAAGACCATACATTCTGGATGACACTATTGTGAGCCACATTTTGTGGCATAAGTAACTGATTTTTATTAAAGGGAACAAATTTATTAAAGGGATGACTGTATTAAAGGGAATGGATTCTCTGTAAATGTTAGCCTTTGTTTATCCCTCCACTCTGCCTCTCCTTCACATCCTTATGTAATTTGATAACTTTTGTGTACAACTAAGAAACAAAGAAAAGGTCTTATTTCTGATATAGTTTAAAAAACAAGAACAAAACACTCCATCCAAGCCAGCTATGCATTAGAATTCTATACTGAAGATGTACGCAACATCTTCTATTCCAAATTCTAGACAGCTTTAATACTTTATTTCATATATTTTGTGCATACTATAATGATATCTGCTGTAACAACAAATACCTGCACAAATTTTCATTTTTTTCTAGATAAAAGCAATTATAGCAGTGGCTAATGCTGCTTACCACACTAGGCAATTTACATATGTTCTTTTATTTAACATGCTCAACAAGTAGATGTATTATCTCCTTTCACAAACAAGGCTAGAGTTCCATCTTGCCAAGGTCACATGATTTGCAGGTGGCAAAGTGAAGTTCAATTATGTGTCTGGCTCTAAAGCTTAAGCTTTCAAACACTACAGGGATTTCATGTGTCACCCTAACCCCCCAGTGTATTTTCATGTTTGCATGGAAGTTTTTCAGCTTCCTGAGGTATTAAGGTTCACTTTTCTCTTAGAGTTTGTCATTGACCTTTTAGAAAAACATCTCTACCAATGTCTCATATTGACTTTTCTGTGCATCTCTATATGTGATATGTGTGTACACATCTTTGTGTAAGTGTGTGCACACGCATGCATGTACAACATGGAGGCCAGAGGCCAATGCTGGGTGTCTTCCTCAACTGTTCTGTGCCTTATTGTTTTCAGACAGGATCTCTTACTGACCCCTGAGCTCATAAATTTGGTTAGGCTGGCTGGTCAGTGATCCTAGGATCAGCCCAGGGTTAACACATGTACATGCACCACCACACTTTTATTCAGGGGCTGGGATCCGAGCTAGGGTCTTCAAGCTTATATGGCAAGTACTTTACTAATTGAGCCATCTCTTTAGTCTGACTTTTCCCTTTTCTTAAGGCCATTTCTTCAAGGATCCCACATTAGACCCTGCAAATTAGTCATGATTGAACAAAACTCATTTTTTCATTCATGACTTTGGAGTCATCTTCAACTCCTACCCCTATAAAAATTTATTTCTCTGTCTTTCCTGATGTGAGGTTGGCTGAAATCTCCTGGACTGTCTCTGAGTCTTTCTATTTCCACAATAATCAATCCTGCAGTACCCAGGTCCTAATGTCTGAAGCTACAAACTCCTATAAGAGCATTCCTAATACTTCATGTGTTTCCTTCCTTAGGTAAGGATTTTCCTAAATATAAAAATTTCCAGATAGTTTTGAAGTGTATTTTAATTGTCTTCAAATCAGATAAGCATTTCTATAGTTTTCCCTGGCTGTGATTAGAAGTTGGCACACTACTAAATTGAGAATGCACGAAGAGGAAGATCTGTTCAAATTGTATGAGCAGCATAGGTTGTCTACACTAGGTTTTATATCAGATATAATCTAATTCCTATGGTCATGCTCTATAGCAGCCATCATGCTAAAAGACATTTTCCAAAACTATCACGGGGAAGAAAGGATTATATTGTTTGGAAAAAGCTCAATTGATGTGAAATTCAAAACCACACAAAATATGGATGGCACAGAGGAGCCCTAGCTAGGGGAGCAGTATGATGGCTCAGTGGAGTCACTGGGAATCTGAGTTCAATCCCTGAGATACATATGGTAGAAGGGGAAAACTGACTCTTGCCAGTTGTCCTCTGACTTTCACATGAAGCATGTGTGCACCTTTACAATACACTTAAATAACAGATAAATAACTGCAACAAAAATTGTAGACCTTTATACTAACTAGTGTTTATGTCATTTCTTGATTCAGACATGCTATTCTGAAAAAGCATTGAAACAGAAAAACTCACATTTATGTAATTTTATAGAATACTTCCATATATACAATTTATTTCCAACTAGCATCCTGAAGTGGGGCAGTTATTTATGGCTCCACTTTATGAATAAGGAAAACTCAAATTCAGCAAGGTTAAATAACTTGTCTAAAACAATACAATAAGCTGAAGTGTAGGATTATAGTGGAAACTTAGGCTGTTGACACTACATTAGTGTATAACAGCTAAGTGGCAGGTTATGAGATATGCCCCTCTCCTGCTTATAGAGCAGAAGAAAAAGCCATCACTGAACATGGAGTATGAAACTTTACTTACTGATATTTTGGTTAACCAAGATCCCTTTCCACACCTGCTGCAATTACTGAAAAATACAAGAGGAGAGAGGGTAGTCTTGGGGACTGAAAAAGGGTAACTGCAGGGCTGGAGAGATGGCTCAGCTGGCAAAGATGGAACTCACAAACAAGTGGAAAGGAAATAATTAACTCCACAAATTTCATACCGTGTGATCAACATGTACAATTACCTGGCAATGCGTGTCTACCAATCATTCTAGAAATGGTGGGTGTGGGGGGTGATAGATGGCTCAGTGGTTAGGAGTGCCTGCTGCCCTCCAGAGGACTAGGGTTCAGGTCCCAGCACCCATGTTGGGTGGCTCACAATTACCTGTAACAACTCCATGGGATGATACCCTCCTGACCGCTGAGAGGACCCTTACATATGTGGCATACATAAAGACACATATACATGAATTAAAATTAAAACTAAGTCAAAAAAACCTCTCAGGCATATTGTTTAATAACTAGAGGGCTTCCAAATTCTGAGTCTATAACTCCACATTCCTATCATGTGGAGCATTTTAACATAAGTCATAACTTCAGTTATTATTTTTAGTAATTTTTGAAACTTTCATGTACCATACTTTGATTATATTCATCTCCCACCCCTCCCTCAGCTCCTCCCAGGTCTATAATCTCATCTCCTACCCCACTTAACTGTGTTGTTGCTGTTTTATTTTAATAACCTACTAAGTCCACTTTGTAATATCCATATACTCATAGCCTTGGGACCATCCACTGCAAAGTGGACCCCAGCCTTAAAGCAAATTGACTCCTCTTCTTCTCCCTCAGAAGCCATCAACTGTCAATAGCTCCATAATGAGCAGTTGGGGCTTGGGAGCCTCTACCCACTCCATGCTGGAATGTTGGCTGTCTTGATCTTGGGCAGGTCTTATGCACTCACAGCTTTTGTGAGCTCCTGAGTGTAGAGGACCCATCATGTCTAGAGGATACTGTTTGTTTTCATCCTTCCCTACAATCTTTCGGTATCCTCCTTCAAAATGGCCCCTGAGGCCTGGGCTGGCTACCCCTTATTTAAAAAAAAAAAAAGTCATGTTGTCAACATTGAACAGAAAAGTAAAACAAAAAAGGCAAAATAAAAACAAGTTTAATGGTAAAGAAAGAAATCAATGTTGTTATCTTTTGTGGTAACAAATCTGCACTACCCGATTGTGGAAACAAGGTTAAAGACATAAAGACAAAGTCTTGGACAGTTGTGTTCTGAAACTAGCAGACTGCAGGCTTTATAAATACATACAGAAATAATTAAAATATAAGGGGTTTAGAGGGATTAATCTCCTTTGAATAATCTCAGTACAAAGCCTGTAAAGACACTGCTGGCACAAAGCCCACATCAGACCAGCTGTCGGATATCAGAGCAGCACAGAGATGAACTGCCACCACTCTGCACTGACCTCCGTCGTCATCCCTGGACTCCATCTTTAGTATTCTGTATCAGAGGGAAGTCAGCTTAAAAATACCTGCTACAATGCGCAGGATTATTATTTAACTTAGTTACCTCTCCTTAGCCAGGGAGAAAAGGAGCAGATGAAAAAGTTGGGGCTGGGTGGAAATCACAAGATGTAGGGCTTGGAGGACTCCAGGGAAATAAAAAAGGGTTCCCAGGAGTACTGATCACCTGACTTCATTCAGTTAACCTATGGCAATTCCAAAATCAACTTTGTCTACAAACAGGGTTTTAAATGATGCAGATTATACTTTTGTCCCCCAAAGCAGCACACAGGATCACACTTCAAAACTAGTCATAAATTCAACAAATATTTTTAGAAGGTGACAATATACCAATTAGTAAGACAAGATTACCTATAATGTCTGGCACTCAACCTCTATTTACAGAATTTCCATGACTTTAGTGTGAGGATAATGTTAAATGAATGTACATAAGATTCCACTTACAAATTCAATATTATGCAAACATTTATTATCCTATGCAAAGGGTTTGCTAGGGTACTTGTACTGATGGAAGAAACCAGAAAAAGTACTTGTACTTGTACTGATGGAAGAAACCAGAAAAGTAACATGGAACATTGTGCCTCTCTCCAGAGAACTTAAGCAGTAAAGAGACAAGAACAACACATTCTTTGACCAGCAGACAATGGAAATGCTTGCAAGACCCATAAACTCTACAATTCTGAAGCCTATTTCAATCTGTGTTTTCCTGCTATGACTTTTGGGTAAGTCAGCAAATCTGGAGTACAAATCTTGTCAAACACTTTTGATGTTTTTGTCTACTTTAGATTTCACAAGTGCATTTTAGAGATAGATTTAACAAAACATGCCTAATCTCTACACTCTGGAGTACAAGTAGACCAATACAGCACTTGGTAGTAAACACTGCGGATATAACTAGAGAAGGCAATATTCTATCTTCATGCTATTTCCTCTTTAACACTGGGATTTGAGGATTTGATTTACTTAAACTTTGTGAAATGTAAAACAAATGCTGGTTCATTCAAGATGTATTGATATCCACCAGCACACTTTTTTCACACATTAAGGCATGTTCATATGTTAAACACTTTCAGAGTAACTGATCTGATTGAAAACTTGAACCACAAATTTAGAGGCTACTATCTCTTTATGCAAGTCCCAAGCCCAGCTGTTATCCCCTTGTGGGTCCTAGACCCTAGCCACACTAAAAGAACTTAGGTGGATGCATTTATATTTATGTATCTATGTAATAATAATAATAATAAAAGAGGCTATCAATTTGAGGAGGAATGGCAGGGACATGAGAGGAGGTGGAAGGAGGAGCTGGAGGAAGGGAAGGGGGAATTGATGTAATTAAATTTTAATTAAAAACATACTTATTAGAACTGAAGTTTTGGGATTTTATCTCAGAAATTTGTATTTTTAATAAGCACACATGGTTTAATCTTTTAAGAAACTCGAATTCTCAGGTCCTACCTCAGCCCGACTGAATCAACATCCCTTGTTTCTGCAGTTGGTTTGGTGAGAACCACGGTCCATGATGTGTGACCATCTTTTGAACAACCAAAGTAAATATCAACCGTGTGAAGTCCTGAACTGTTATTTTATATGAGTTATTGTATTTTTTAATTTAAGCATACTTGACAGGATTTCTTTCATCTTCATGTGGGAGGCTGCAGATCAGGGAGCACTACAGTCTGTGCACTATTTTTATAGTTCTATAACATAAACTGACATTTATTGGAGCTTCACATAAGACTTTTCCATCAACGGATGTGTTGGGAGAGCAATAACCAAGTACGCTGTGTGGAGCAAATACCTACACATCAGGACACTTTTCAAAGCCATCAGGCAAAGGGGGTCAGCTCATTTTTTTTTTTTTTTTTTTTTTTAACTGCACAGCTAATGCTTTAAGAGTGTCTTGATGGAATCAAGGAAATTGGATTGTCCCCCCATTTGCTGGGCTAAAACAAGCCTTTTTTTATTTATCCCATTAGAGGAACACAAGAGAACCCTTTTAAATGTCACTAAAAATTTCCCTGCATTGAAAAACCCAGTCAAAAGGGTTTTAATTTTCTCTGAGAACTCGAACTAATGCAGTATGTCAAGGTTTAATAAATTGTAGGTGGGGATAGTTTTTATTGGAAGAAACTTTTCCCCCCTCAAAACAGGTGTTTCTCTATATGGGGCACACTCTCAAGCAATTGAGAACACAACTTCAGTTCAAACAACAAATAAAGCATAGGAGAATCTATAAAACATCTCAAATTTTATGGTTACTTTTAACAACAACAACAAAAAGGTTTAAGGTATACTGAAAACAATAGCTAGTGAATTTGTCAGTGACACTTCTTGAGCAAAGCCAGCCTCAAAGAGGTCAGATGGAAGTTCAACAGCTTCCAGCCTACAGACACCACACAGCAGACAGATCTATGTATGCCCTACCCTGCCCAGGTAGGAAGGGGTTGGTACACACAGTGGGATAAACACCCAAGTTTTTAGGCTGCAAATTCCCACAGGACTACCACTTAATAAACATGTGGTTTGTGTTATACAGATTACACTCACTCACAGAGGGAGGGTGACATGCTCATCTATTTATTTTGGTTTATTTGTCAAACAGTCATTAAACATTCTAGGACATTTGTTGTTATTGTGGCCCTCCACTGTTTTCAATAAAACATGAAAACCATTTCCAACTATTAAAAAAAAAAGATGGGAATTATGAAAAGACTATCAAAATGGAGAACTTTTTAAAAGTTCTTTTTTTGCTTTTATAAGAGATAGGGGGCTACCATGCTCACAGGGCATATTTTGACCACATTCAAGTGACAGAGTTGTATCTTACTCTATTCCTTCACCTTACACAGGGGTGGGGGAAAGAGAAACTATGCCAAATACAAAAGACAAAATATAAAATAATAATTGAATTAGATTACAATTTGTCATTGTCTACTTAAAAAATACATTTTATGCCTGGAGCAATGGCTCTTAAGGGCATGTACTGCTCTTGCAGCTCTCAGTGCCCACATGAGGTGGCTCACCTGTAACTCCAGCTCTAGGGAAATCTGATGCTTCTGGCCCCTGTGGGCAACGGCATGAACATACCTCCACACAAGCACACATGCATAAACATAACTAAAATTAAAGATACATCAACCTCAGCACTCAACCAGCAAAGGTTACACATTGAGACCCTGTCTCAAAAACAAAAACAACAAAATAATAAAACAAATATTAAAATACATTTGCTAACATAAGGGCTAGACAGTATGAGATTCACCAATGAGAGGGTTTTGTGGGGAAATCCTCGAGGTTGCTGGTGCCATTTCCCTTTGCTTCTTTTGCATGGTTTAAAGAGGGTACAGATATATAGTCTAGACTGACTCAGAACTCATGAATATCCTGCCTCAACCAGCTATGATTACAAGTGCACACCAGCACATGGGGCTTACTGGTTGTTTTGACCACAGATGTTCCAGAAAGAGATAGGAGTACCAGCTGACAAAGGAGGTGAAGAAGCATGCTGGGAAAGAGCGCTCTGTGGTCAGCTACAACCTGCTCTTCTCATACTTTCAGAAGGTAGACTTTAAAAATGAATACCAGTGTCATCTTCCCAGGAACCTGCTGTTCTATTCTGCCATCCACATATAGAGAGTGATGGCTTTTGTTTTTTGTTGCTAGCAATTACAATTTAGGACCTCCAGATGAGCCTTTGAGTTGAGACTCTCAAAGCCTCCCAAATGTGTAAAAATCATCATTTTTAAAAAGAAAGGGATAAGCAACTCAGAGGGAGAGAAGTTGAACATGGAAATAAGGGAACATGTTTTAAAAAATTCTATAGCCAAGTGTGGTACTTCAAGCCTTTAATCTTAGCTCTCTGGAAGCAGAGGCAAGTGGATCCTTGAGTTCAAGGCCAGCCAGGTTTACACAGCAAGTTTCATCCAGGACAGCCAAGGCTAGCACTGCCAAATATGTAAGGCCACTAAAACTGCTTATAAGACTCTTGACTCCCATTATTCATTTATTTATTTTTTTGCATCTGATATCCACAGATTTCCTTATATTCTTCCTAAAGTTAAAGACTGCTGCATCAGGGCAGCAGGGGAGATTAAACAAGACTGGTCAAAGCTGGTAGAAGATAAAACTAGATGAAAGCTGTAAGGGTGCTCAAGTACAATGAGCTTACCTTTCTTTTTATACATTGCTGAGGCTTTTATACTTAAGTATTTTTAAACCCTGCCATGAGGGAAACTCATTTACACAAATCTAGTCTTGATGGAGGTACATGGAATGGCATCTTTCAATCTATGTGAATTGCTAGTATAAATGATGATCCTGTATTTTCTTATGTCATCGTCAAAATGAAGGTCACACTAAAGTTTCAGTAAGGCAAGTTACTTTATTTTTGAATTCTTTATTCTGCTTCACACAATGTCAAAAGTTGACTCAAAAATGAGATGGGAGAAAAAAGGAAACCGGCAAGGCAAAGACAAAGAGGGTGGTGGTTTGGTGCCTAAAGGGAGCTGGGGTGGTGGTGGTGGTGGGGGTGAAAGGAACAAAGTGGTGAGTCTAATCAAATCACTCTAAAAAGCTGCAGCCTCTCAGAGTTAACCCTGCCAATCACAGCAAGCAGGAGCGGGAGAAGAGCAGGGGCATGCTTGTGCACATTAAACCTTGCATATGTCCTTGAACCCAGGGAGTAATCCCTCCCACAGCAGCCTGGGAAGGTTCCGTAATGGTCACCCTTAGAAAGAACCTTGAATTCCATTAGAAAGCTCCACTGGAAGGAGAAGCCCTTGAGTGGCATCTTGAACCACACAAACAGCTCATACCCTTTCCTGATATTAGAAGTGAGCTCAGGGGATTAAGCCTGCAAGTCCCAGAAAATTAAAACGTATGACCACACTGACAAATGCTACCACACCAATAAGAATACAAGATGTGTCCAGATCTGAGTTTTTTTTAACCTTTCAAAGGTTTATTTGTTTGTTTAAGTAGTTTACATAAAGCTACAATAAAGGCTGGCTGCAAAGCCTACAATGAAACTCTGTAACTGGTTGGGCTAAAAATCAGACTAACATGCTACATCTGTGTAATGTTTTGCTGCAAAACTATTAATTCAGACAGCTAAGGACAATTTTTCATAAGCAAACTTTAAGACTGAGCGTAAAGGCAGAAATCTTGCTCTTAAATCTCATCTACTGTTCCTACAGTCCTACTCTGTTCTGTGCAAATAGGAAGACACCTTATATAATATATACTTGAGTATTTTAAAAATACATGTTTAAGAAAGGACACCAATCCAGTGTGTAAGTGGAATGGTGAAATTAGTTTAGAAGATGACTTAAGAAGAAAATGACTATTGTTCTCAAATATTACGATGATTGTCACATGAAAGAGGGAGATTTGGCTTGTTTTCTCATTTGAACCCAAAGATTGTGTGACTGTGCACACATGCCTGTGTGTGTGTGTGTGTGTGTGTGTGTGTGTGTGTGTGTGTGTGTGCATGAGAGAGAGGAGAGAGAGAGAGAGAGAGAGAGAGAGAGAGAGAGAGAGAGAGAGAGAGGGAGGGAGCAAGGGAGGGAGGGAGGGAGGGAGAGGGAGGGAGGGAGCAAGGGAGGGAGGGAGGGAGGGAGGGAGAGAGAGAGAGAGAGAGAGAGAGAGAGAGAGAGAGAGAGAGAGAGAGAGAGAGAGAGAGAGAGACTTATATACAATATACAAGGAAAAGTCTGCCATAGAGTTCTCTTGAATGGCATGTGCTACTTTTTAAGTTAAAAAGAAATGTGCAAGAGAGGCTGGCCTAAGCACCTTTGGATGTTGAGCGGTGAAATGTCTGCATTAGATCAGATGTTGAACCCCTTCAGGATTTTCTATTATGATTCATTCAAGTGGCAGAATAGAAACTGGAAACCAAGTATCTGAACTACAAGCCCGCTCTCTTAACACCAGGTCACTAAGCAGAGGCCGCTGGAGTGAGATCACCTGGGTCAAACAGTGAGAAGCTGAGTGTGGGCAACTGAGCACTGCATTCTGGGCCACTGGGGACTGTCAACAGAGGGCAGCAGCGACCCAGCTCTAGCTGACTGGTGCCATAAACTCAAGGTTTGTGGATGATGTTAGATCTCTCAAACAAGAAGACATCACCTAAATGACCATAAGCTATACCTCAAAAATTCCATATGCAAACTAGGAATTTTTAAAGACCCTACTCTAGAGTATTCAGATTTACCCATGTCTTTTCTGGAATACAAACACTCTAAAGATTTGTGCTGTATATTAAAAGTTGATAACTACATACATATAACAACAGTATTTGCTGTGGCTTTTACAGACAATATTTCTGGTCTATATGGCTGTCTGTACTGTTACCTTTGTAAGATCAGTACTACATTGTAGTCTCATTCATGAATTGTTCACTACAGTCATGAGACTTTCTGATGATTCTACACAAGAATTCCAGAGTTCTTAAAAAGTCAGAGAATTATAAAATTAATAAAAGGCATAGGCTAGAATTAGCTTAAAGTACTACAAGACAGTTATGATTCATATGTAGGTAGCTAAAGTGCTTTGAAATCTCTAGGTCAAGAGGGTTGATTACTTTCGAGGATAAAAACAAATTCGTTTTCAAGCTTACAGGAGTATGAGATGTCAGCAACTCCATGTTTTCAGCAACAGTAAGAGAGAATGTAGCCAGGGAATTATTAAGAAGGTGCAATTTATTATATAAGGTCATAACACTTGGACAGTGTCCTATAATTCAGTTAGATGTAAAAATAAGATGACATTGGGTGTTCTCTAAACTCAAAGTAATTTGAACTTGATTCACAGTATACTGTGAGCCAGTTGTTCATTCTCAAATCCAAACTTAGCAGAAGTGACTCTTAAACATAAAAACGACAGAAATGACTTATTAAAGGGGAAACCTGACATGTATGATGTGCACTTAAGATTTTCACTGTGGGATGTGAAAGTGATTTGGGTGTGCTGTCAGTTACCCCACGGGTCACCAGGGTTCACTGGGCTGATGTGGTAGGTATTCCCTCCTCCCTCATCACTCCATAAGTATCCATCTACAGCTGCACGTTTCGCTGAATGACCTTCCTGATAGAGGAGGGACACTGCCTTACTTACAAGAAGCTGTGCTCCTTTGCTAAATTCTCAGGAACTGCATTCTGAATGAGAAAAGACAAAGGACATAAAGAGCCTATTACTATATCCTCAGGAAAACACTGAAGGCTGTGGTGCACCAAGCACTTAATGTAGTGAGGGAAAAGCATGGGGCCTTTGATCGAAATACATGAACTGCTTATCTCATTCACTAGCTTTGTATTTAAGTAATTCGCATAATCTCTCTGACCCACATTTTCAACTATAAAATAAAGGCAATGTGCTATGCCTGCAAGGAAAAATGAGCTAATATCTAATAGACCCATTTTACAGAATAAAAGATAGTTTTTAAAAGTTCCATCTTTAAATACCAGTTTAATTGCCTTTCTCTACAGTTTTCCAACTTCCTAGAATTGATATTTGTTAACATAACTCGGTACTTTTCAAGTGTAGAGATCTCTTTGTATACTGAAGTAGATAAACCTGTTCCCTTAGGCAATTTAGAAATAAAAAAATGCTACACAAACTCTGGGACTAAAGTAATTCTAAGTCTTGTGTGGTGCACAGTGAGGATGAGGCCCAGACTCTACCTTCATAATCTTTTTTTTTTTTTTTTTTTTTTTTTGAGACAGTGTTTCTGTGTGTAACAGTTCTAGCTGTCCAGGAACTCAATTTGTAGACTCAGGCTTCCTTTAAACTCAAACACCTGCCTCTGCCTCCCAATATTCCTGGCTCTACCTTTGTAATCTTAAAGAGTGCCTTATAGGAGACCCTTTGTAAAAACGAAATCTTTTTAGAAGCTTAATCTGAAAAGAGGTAAAAGTTCTAGGTGCTGAAGGGAAGTTTGAGGCCTCTGTGAAGACTTACAATGCCCTGTGAAACCACCAAGGGGGTAGGCTGATCTCCTCAACATTTGTGTGGGTCTACAGGAAAAGTACAGATGGAGGCCCCACAAAATAAAGGCCTCACTTACATGAGCACAGCCATGGCAACTCCCGGGCCACACTTGATCTATTCCTGTAGTTCTCATTCACTTGTCCCTGGCTGCTCTTCAGGCCCAAGGACACAAATACCAGCAGCAAGGTCTGCCCTTGATGGAAGCAGTAAGTGAGCCGTGAAGTTTGAATTGCTCCCTATATTTACCATTGCAATTCTGTTAAAAGATACTATTTGAAAAGCAGATGTATATTTCACACCGAGAAGGGAGATAAAATGTGAAGCTCTTTTATCTGATACCTCAGCTCTTCTTTCTGTTCTAACCACAAACTAAGACTTTCTAGCAGTTACTGGCTTAAGGAAATTCTTAGACTTTCTTCAATTCATTTACAATGCTAAAAACATTAAAACAAGAAATAGGTTTCTAAAATATGTTTGAAAAAAGCCAAAAGGCAGCTACATGAGACAAAAATCAGTCCCTTGTCAAGAGCAATAAATCATTTAAACATAGGCACTGCAGTATTATAACTTCATTGAAAAGTACATCTGGATAGTTGGGCATGGTGGTGCAAGACTTTCTTCTTAGCATTGAGGAGGGGGAGACAGGTGGTCTTCTGTGAGTTCCAGGCCAGCCAAGGATACACAATGAAACTCTATCTCAAAAAGAAAGAAAGAAAGAAAGAAAGAAAGAAAGAAAGAAAGAAAGAAAGAAAGAAAGAAAGAAAGAAAGAAAGGAAGAAAGAAAGAGACAGGGCAAAAGAAAGGAAAAGAGGAAAGAAAGGAGGGAGGGAAGGAAGAAAGAAGTAAGCCTGGCACAGAGGAGTTGGTTTAGTGGGTAAAAAGCTTGCCCTGGAAGTATGGGGACTTGAGTTTGGATTCCCAGAACCCATGTAAAGCTAAACATGCATTTGAAATCCCAGTACTCCTATGGTAAGCTGGGAGGCAGGGACAAGAACCCCTGGAGGCTCAGTGTCCAGCTAGCCTGGTTTACACAGTGAAAAGAGACCCTGTCTCAAAGATGGAAGAGAGAACTGCCACTCAAGGCTGTCCTGTGACCTCATGCACACTGTGGCACCTGTCTTCACTCACACACACAAATGTGCACACAAACACACACACACAAAGAGACTTAAAAAAAGAGAGTGAAGTCTTTTGCATGTGCTGTTAAAGAATGGCCTTTACACATGCTATACCATATTTGTTTGGATCCACTACATTTAAATCAGTCTCCATAAAATTAGTAAGCATACTATCCAGATGTATAAGGGAAGTCATGAATGATTGCAAAAGCATGAGGTCACGAATTTCTAATAAAAATTCTTCCCTTTGTGGGACTGGAGAGATGGTTCAGTTGACAAAGTGCCTGCCAGGCAAGCATGAGGGCGCTGTCTCAAAAAATGATGATGTGGAGAGCAATCAAGGAAACACCCACTGTTGATGCTCTCACATATCACATCCTCATTCTTGGGTATATAAATAAGAATAAGGCCAGGTGATGGTGGCTCATGCCTTTAATCACAGCACTCGGGAGGCAGAGGCAGAGGCAGGTGGATCTTTGTGAATTTGTGGCCAACCTGGTCTACATAGTGAGTTCCAAGGCAGTTAGAGCCACACAGAGAAATCCTGTCTTGAAAAACAAAACAAAACAAACCCAAATTACTTCCCTTTCCCTAAATTTCTAAAACACATTATTTCTTTGATGTCCTATTGTTTCTACTCTTAAAAGTCTAGTCTTTGTTTACATTGAACATACTAAGTGATATGTTCATAAATTTACTAGGCATTAAGGACAAGAAAACTATCAGTTCCCAGTTACAAAGAACCCAGAATCTAATGGGCAGATTTTAAATAAGACAGATTTTAAAAAGGATTGCGCAGGAACACCAACCCTAAAGAAGGGCTAAGAGTGAGCCTTGAGTTTGAAGCTCGACTGTGCAAAGTTCTCTGTGCAAAGCACAACATAACATTGCCCCAAAGTTGTATTTATAAATTTATATGACTTGTCTATACATTTTTCAGAGATCTTGGGTCCCTCTTAACTCCTCTGATTAAAGTTTTTTTCTACTATGCTTCCTCAATTTTAAGGTATTCATACTCAGCCTATATTTGACTTTCACAAACCCACTTAAAAATTCTACCACTGTTCCCCTGATTTGGTATAAGAGGGGTTACTGGTGTGCATGTAAACTTAGAAAACATATATGTAGGTCTTATTGTAAATAAATAGCAGTAACTATTTTGATAGAAAACACTGCCCTGTTTTGCCACTCTGATAAAGACATCTCTTCCTTATGAAGCCATTTCTTCCCTTTAGTTTGATGAACTAACTGAAAATTTACTGGAGATTGTGACTTTAGAAAACGCTTTTGAATGTGAAGCTCTCCACACCCTTAAGAGGTTATTTTCCCACAGTCAGATGGTAGTTAAAACTGAGTGGCAACAATATTAATTGACAAGTGGAGTATCAAAATGTTGTACTAATTAGATATTTGTAGTAGTGATGATTCTGGATAAAGAACATCAAGCCTTTGATAATTTAGGGATTGAAAATCATAAGTAGAATGAGACATAAGGAGGCTGTTCCTCACAGTGTAACTAACAGTTCAGAGATTTTATTGTATATGCTCCCGCACTGTTACTTTAAAAGGTTTTCTGTGTTTTATTTACTTTTATTTTAAGTATATGAGTGTTTTGCCTGCATGTATGTCTGTGTACCATGTACAATCAGTGCCCATGGAAGCCAGAAGAGTGTTGAGCCCCTGGACCTGGAGTTAGTTGTTAGCCACCATAGGGATGCTGGGAATTGACCCCAGGTTCACTGGAAGAGCAATCAGTGTTCTTGACTACTGAGCCATCTCTCCAGTGCTGGAGCTGTTACTTTTTGTTATGAAAATATTTTTTATATATGGGAAAGCAGAGATTCACTATAATTTTTCATGTTTATCTTCTTGCTTAAGAAGGAAATTACAGCCATTATAACCCCTTGTTTTTAAATATATCCATCAGTACAGACCTAAAAACAAAAATATATTCCTATGTAACCACAATACCACTATCACATATAAAAGGGTTAATTAATACCAACTCCTCCATGTAAACTCACACTGTCCTTTTGACTCTTACAAGTATATATAAACAACGGCAACTTGGTTTATTATGTTCCTGCTTGAAAACAATTCTATGCATTGTTTTGAATTAGCACTGGGAACGTTGGAGATATGGCTTGGTGGTTAAAAGCACTTCCTGCTCTTCCAGAGGACCCAAGTTTGGTTCCTAGCATTCCTGTAGGGAGGCTCACAACTGCCTGTAACTCTAGCTCCAGGGGTCTGACACCCTCCTCTTGCCTCTGTGGGCACCTGCACACACATATGCAAGCATGCACACCCATCCTTTTAAAAATTAGTCAACTTTGACTATTTGGAAAGAGAAATGGAATGAGGGTGGGTAATGAGAAAAGGTAATAAATAGGGAAGAGAGTAAATCTGGTATACTCGTAGGAAACTGTCAATGAAATTCATTACTTTGTGTAGTGAATACACATTGAAAACAAGATTAATCAACACTGTAAATCCTTTAGTCTTACCAACAATGATAGAAACACTCTACCATTTTAAAACTGCATCTTCAGAAAATGTTTACTTGATAATAACAAACCATGCAAACTGTTTCCATAAGACTTCCCAGGGTTCTTGAGAGAACTACTTTTTCCAAGTGTCATGGGTATGAACTGAACATCAGCAAGAACCATGGCATGCTCAAGACTTTGCCCTTAACAGAACCAAGACCTCTTGGCCAGTGTCAGATAATCTGTCACTATAAGCTACTTGTATTCAAGCCAGATATTTATTGCTATTGATCTGCCTGGTCCCAGCAAAAGACTTTTGTTCTCCCAGACCGGGACTTTGACCTCAATTAAGTTATGAATTTCAATCCGATAGACTGCTCCACTTACCCTACTGCTCTCTGACTGGATTAATTAGAATTAGCTAGGCTGAGAGTCACCCCAAGCTCCTCATGGTTCATGTTATTTTAATAATAAATAAAGGAATAGCAGCAATGTACAAGAAGTATTTTGAAAGATTGCTCATCTAGGAACAACCTGCCAATACCAATTTCTCTGACTCTGATTACCTCATTTACTTTTTATTTCATTTTGTTCATTGTAAATTCGTCTTTTCTTTCAAGTTTCTAAGCAGGTTCTCTGGGCAGAGAAACCCAAGTACTTGTCATGTTAGCACTCTGAGCTACTTTAGGGTTTCACTAGACAGAAACTCTCTAAAGCAATGATTTGCATAAATAAATAATAAGACAGAAAAAACATTTCATAAATGCATCAAAAGAGCAATTCTCTCTCTCTCTCTCTCTCTCTCTCTCTCTCTCTCTCTCTCTCACACACACACACACACATACACACACACACACACACACACACACACACACACACACACACACACACACCCCTCCCTCAGGAAAAGAACCAGTAAGTAAATGCAGTTTTCCTATATAACTAATTAGTGTATGAAAAGTAGACAGATAAGATACTGCTGAGCAGCAATATCCAAGCTTGAAAACAATAAAAATGTGCAAATATATTTATTTTTAATTCCTTAACCTAATGGGACAGGTAACAAGCTGGCCAATAAGAATTCTAAACCATGATGATAACAACAATCAATGGGTCAGAATTTGCTGAATATATCGTACTGTTCTAACTTGATGAAATTTTATTTGAATATGTTATAGAAGAACATTAATGTTCTCATATAAAGTTTTTGGTATTTGGTACTTAGGTTGACCAGTTTTTATAAAGTATAAAGAGAATCTTAATTCATTTACTTCTTTGGTTCTGGAAGTATTGCTTTCTTTTTGTTTTTGTTTTTTGAGGTTTCTCTGTGTAGCTTTGGAGCCTGTCCTGTCACTTGCTCTATAGACCACTCTGGCCTCAAACTCACAGAGATCTGCGTGACTCTACCTTCCGAGTGTTGGGACTAAAGGCATGCACCACCACTGCCTGGCTGAAATACTGATTTTTGATTGGCTCTCAGCAACATACAGAAAGGAATTAGTCAAGTTAAGTGAAATAGTGATTTTTTTTTTAATTAGACATTTATTTTATGTGTATGCTTGCATGTATGGGCACAATGTGTATACCTAGTACCTGTGGAGGTCAGAAGAGAATGATGGATTCCTTGGAACTGGAGTTACAGACAGTTGTGAGCCATTATGTGGGGGCTGGGAACTAAACCTGGATCCTTTGCAAGATCAACAAGTGCTCTTAACTGCTGGGCCATCCCTCTAGCCTCAATTTATTTATTTATTTTTAAAGACAGGGTTTTTACTATGTAGCGTTGGCTGGTCTGAAACTCACAGAGGTAGACCAGACTGGCCTAGTACTCAGAGATCTATCTGCTCCTGTCTCCTGAGTGCTGGGATTAAGGCCATGAGCCACCAAGACAGGCACTATTTTAATATTAAAATCACTGAAAAATTAAAGCATTAAACTCAGCCTTCCACTTGTTAAGAACTGCAAGTATATTTGGAAGGCATATCCTTAATATAAAAAGGTAGGCCAGGATATAATCAGTCAATGACTCATGAAAGCCTTTAAAATGGGACTGTTCTTTTCAAGAGACTGTAGGAAAAGACATGGGCCTGCAACAGAAAATCAAAGAGCTACAGTTTTAAAAGTGTAGCTCTTGGATTTAAAGTCACCTGCTCATCCTCCCCTCCCACTTCACTGTGTACACCACACCTATGTGGACTGTGCAGAATAAAGCATAAAGCACTCATTTTAGTGAAGTTTCCTCATGGAAGGGTGGTATGCTCAAACATTAGTATACATTTCTTTCTCAACATCTAAAACATTGTGACACTCTAAGAAGAAAGTAAAATTCATATGAGGACTACTGGTCTCTTCAAAGAAAACAGGAGATATTAAGAGACATCATTAAGAATTAACTTTTAGGAGAGCTGCTTCCACAGTGTCCCGCCCCCAGGAAAATTCAAAAGAACAGACACACAGGGCTTTGGCACTGAGCATCTGTTTCCACACCTGGCTGTCATTAACTTGCAATATTCTTAATGGAATAATGATTCTCTAGCAAATCATAAAGGTGACATAATACATGAGCCTAGACTTTTCAAATGATTCCTTAATTAGGAAAAATATTTGAAAGAAAATAGGGAAATTTAGCACAGTGTCATAACACCCTCACTTACATGTGAATTATTTTAAATATTGACAATGATTTAATGTAAGGATTATCAAAGGCAGTCTGTGATGGCACATGCCTTTAATTCTAGCAATTGGCATGCAGAGGTAGATCTCTGTGAGTTCAAGGCCAGATTGGTTTACAAAGAGAGTTCCAGGAAGCCAGGACTACACAGAGGGACCCTGTCTTGAAAAAAAAAAATCAAATATGAGTCATTTCTATCAACTACCATAACACATGTATTTATGACAAGGAGTTCAAATCTTTTGACCCACCTCCAGATAACGTTTTAATCCTTCCACCCAGTAAAACTTTTGTTGACACAAAGGTCCTCTGCCATATTGCAGGTTTCACCTCTCCTTGGAGCAGTTATCCTTCTCTTCCTTCACTTCCTGTGCCAATTCTTTTCAGAGTAGTTAACAGACACCAGCCAATGGCAGGGAGAATAAACCCAAGTGCACCTCCTGCCTGTGTGCCCACTCCCCATGCACACACTCTTGATTAAGACTCAGTCTGCCTCATTCAGGCATGCCAGGGACAGCAGTGCTCTATTTCTTTGAGACCCAGAACTTATCTCTAACACTTAACATCACAAAATGGAATAAAATTAGAAAGTAGAAACATCAGAGATCTAAAATTCCATTTTTGCAAAACAAAGAGCAACAAAAACACTTAGAACAAATTTAACAAGAAATGGGCAAAACTTATACAAGGCAAATTCTAAAGTCCCCTGAAATATGTAAAAATATACCATCAAATTGGACGATGATTTATTTTGCATAGATAGAGTAACTCAACATATAAGGATGTCAGTTCTAATTTATAAGTTCAGTGTAAGCAACACACGCTGTTTCATGGAGCAAAACAAAGTGATACTAAAGTTTATATTTGAAAAATGCAAGAATGTCTAGGAAAACACCAAAAGAAAAACTAAAAACGGAAAATAACCATTCCAGATAGTCAAATCTGCTATAAAGACTTTTAATTAAAATAGTGTACATAAATATGAGCCCAGCAGGGCTTCACAAAGTCTAGAATTAGATAAAAATGCACGTGGGAATATAGCAATAGAGCAGGGCAGCTCAGTATCCATGAGGGATGGACTTTTAATCAACAGTGCTGGTCAGACTGAGTAGACATTTGGAGAAAGAAAAAAAAAAAAAAAAAAATCAAACCTGCCTCTCAAACTATTCATCTAAAGACCTAAATATAGAGCATGAAATCATATGAAAACATGGGATTACCCTTAAGCTTTCTGTAAGAAAAACAGTTTATTTGTTTTATCCGTTTTTTTTTTTTTTTTTTTTTTTTTTTGGAGACGTTGTCATTTTGAAGACCCGATTGCCCTGGAAATTGCAATGTAGACAAAGCTGGCCTCAAACTCACTGAAATTAAACCATTTCTGTTTCCTGAGTGCTGGGGTAAAGGCATGTGCCACTATGCCTACCAAAAAAACTTTTGAAAACAAGGACTTAAAGTCCAGGACAATAAAAAAGTGTGATAAGTTGACTACCTTATGTTTAAAAAAATTCTACATAAAACAATGTACCATAAATAAAAATGAGGGGGAAATGTCTGCTTCATATACCACAAAGGTTAATATTCCTAATATTTAACAGAAGCATAAAAAGGATAAACTTGATAAGAATGTGTGGACAATTAATTTACTGAAAAATGGTCATAAACTGTCTCTCAAACATGTGGCAAAATGTAACACTTCCCTTATAGAAACACGCAATCAAATACCACTGAGGCATTTCTCTGTCAAGGGTCAAAAATTTAAAATACAATTGTACAATCTGTTGTCAACAATATAGAATTACATTGGCATGATGCAATTAAAAGGTTATAGGGGAACAGGCATGTTCATGCACTGCTGGGAGAATGCAAACATAAACCCTACAACATCTACCAAAGTTATATGTTCACTCACTTTTTGATCCACTAATTCCACTTTCAGAACTCTACTCCAAAGGTATAATTCCAACAATAGGGAAATACATATGCATTAGGTTGGTAACTGCCAAATATTAGAAACAACATACATGCCATACATAGGAGAGAGGGCTTTGAATAAACTATGTTACATGAACAAAGGCTAAGACTGCATAACTAATGTAGGAATAAAAGAGAAAGCACTTGGGTAAATGAGATGGAGTAGCTTGTAGAATATAATGTTATGCGAAATGCAAAAGTATCTAGAGTTTCTCTTTAAAAATAATTGTTATGTATATGATGTATGTGTGTGTCACAACCTTAAAATATACCTTTCATATAAGAAAGAAGGAAATTGGCTGATGATGGGTCAAGGTGTTGCCATCAAGCCCAATGACATAGATTTGATTCCCAGGACCCACATGGTGGAAGGAGAGATGCATTCTCAAGAGCTGTCCTCTGACCTCCACGTGTGGTGCTGTGTGTGTGACATATGTGCACCCACACAAACAAACAAAATATTTTTTTAAATACATAATTTATGGCCTGGAGAAATGACTCAGCAGTTAAGAAGATCCAAAGTTTGGTTTCCAGCATGCACATTGGGCAGCTTACAGATGTCTATAGCAACTCCAGGGTGATTTGAGACCTCTGGCCTTCATGGACATCTATAACCCCCCCCCCCCCCAGAAACACACATTCACACACAATTTAAAATAAATCTAAAATATATATTGTATAATTTAAATTTTTTAATAAAGTAATAAAGAAGGGGCATATGTAAACACAATGTCCAAGTTTGTTTTCTATTGGGGGGGGGGCGGGAGATGACAAACACCATGACCAGAAGCAACTTTTACAGTCCAACATTGAGGGTAGTCAAGAGTAGAAACTCAAGCAAGAACACAGGCAGGAACCATAAAAAGCAGGGCTTACTGGCTCTTTCTTTATGGCATATCCTGCTTGCTTTTTTCTATATAACCTAGGACAACTTGCACAGGGGTGGCACTCACATTGGGCTGTATCTTTCATCAATCATTAATCGAGAAAATGGCCTGCAGCTGAGTGTGGTGGCACACACACACTGAATCAGCCAAGGCAGGAAATATATGTGAGCCAGTGCAGTATATAGAGTGAGTTCCAGGACAGCCAGGACTACACAGAGGAGACCCTGTCTCAAAAAAACAACCAACAAACAAAAAACCCAATGAAACAACAACAAAAAACAGCAAAAAAAACAACACCAACAACTGAAAACAAACCCAAATCACAAATAACAACACAACTGAACCCTTGCCAACTTGACATATAAACACATCACTGTTAGGCCTTTCCTTCCTTGTTTACTCCCAATATCTCATGCTATTACCACAATATAAAACATAGCATAGCTTAACCTGGTCACTCATCCATCCAACAGAGCAGAAGAGACCTCTGGCAACAGTAGGGCAGGGTATTTATTGGGGGTAGAACAAGGATGGGTCTAGGGGTCTGAAGATTGTATAAGAACAGACTCAGGATTGGTGTTCCTCTGAGCTGGGGGTGGTTGGTTGGTTAGTTATAGCTGCAAGGAAGTTGCCATCTCTTGTGGTGGTAGCTGTGGTTACTGCATTCCATCCTCATCAGCAAAGCTTATCCAGAGCCTGCTATCCTAACTTCTGATTGGTTCCTTACCATAAGGGAGCTATCTTGCTGTTTCTTCATAATAACTAGGGAAAGGACAGGGGCACAGAACATCCTGTCACATCACATCCTGCTGAGTCAGGGGCCTACATTCTGCTGGGTCTTTTCTGCAGCTGATCATGACTGTAAAACTGTCAAGGCAGGGGTACAGGCAAGGTCCTGGGCTCTTCATTACCCCCCTCTATATGTTACTTAAGAGGACCCGAGCATGGGTTCTCTCTGAGGGTCTCTAAAGGGATATACGGAGATCTTAATATCATTAGCTATACTGTATCGATCCTTTCCTTAGCACAGGGAACAGTCACAATTAAATCAAAGCAAAGTCAAATTCTACCAGTGTAAAGAACTCAGTATCCAACATTTGGGACTCAGGCTCTTCTTGGATTATCATACTTCTCTGGCTCTGCCACCACAACACACACAGCTTGTCTTAAAGCTCAGGCAGATCTGTCTCCACACCTGCCACTGTCCTTGGCTGTCATCCCCCAGTCCTGGAGTCTCCAATATGCTTGGTTAAACATATTTAACCACTGCAACCATTGCAATCACTGCTAAACCTTCATCAATGGCTTCCTGGCCTCCAAGGCCTATTCCAGGTGGTGGAAAACCTATAATACACTGCCACATTTAGCATCCAGCGAGAGATGTAGCCTTTGCTTCCCTCTGTGTGTTGACCCAGAAGAAATACTTCCAAGATTTGGCCTCAATGATTCTGGTCTAAATAACCAGGGCTGATTCTTCAGCTTCAGCTAATCAGCATCTATTGTCTCAATAACGAAAAAGTTTCATTCCAGTGTGCTGGACTTTTGTTAATCAGAGTGGACCAGAAACCACAGATTTTAAATTCAATTATTACTTTAATGACCATGATAGTCTTTGCTTCCCTCTGAAACTTCATAAGCCCGGCCTCCTCTATCTATATTTCTCTCAGAGCTTTTATCTTCCAAGCTTCTCCAAAAATGCTTGGAGCATGCAACAGCTTCTCCGACTCAACGTTCCAAACACTCCCATAAGTCCCCCCACCTCCCCTCGCAAAACAAACAAACAAACAAACAAACAAACAAAAAACTGGTCAAGTTTGTCACAGTGATACCATTCTTGGTACCAATTTCTGTCTGAGTTTTCTTTCTATTGCAGTGATAAATACCATGACCAAAAGCAACCTGGAAAGAAAAGTATCTTTTTAAAAATTTAATCAGCACATAATGTACCTCTTTATATAGAAACGTATGTGTGACTGTTCTCCTACACATATACACATAAATATAGACTAATGGTTATTCTTATGATGAACATGTTCATCATAATGTTAAATCTATTGCTACTTTTGTTTCTCTGCACACACAACTTTTGTTTCAATATGCAAGTATAGTCATTTTTCTAAAACAGGATTTTAAGACTTATTTTTAAAAGTTATTTTAAATTATGTATCTGTTTCTTTGCAGATATGCACATATAAATACAGGTGCCTGCAGAGACAGAGGATTTAGAACTACTGAAGTTGGAGTAACAGAAGTTTACTTAGATTATAATCACCTAATATAAATACTGGAACCAAACTCATGTCCTCTAAGAGCAGCAAGTCCTCTTATCTGCTGAACCAACCCCAACAGTGGATGTACTCAACTGAACTGACAATACCAACGAAAACCACTTCTTCTCAAACCCAGTTCATTACAACTTAATATTTAGTTAACAAAGAGTACAGGGTGCTTCTCAATTTCAGAATGTTAAAATGTAAAACAAAAACAAAACAAAAATACACTTCATCTTAAAATTGATTAAATGTGGTGGTTTAACGCATTTCAGTAAGCCCAACACAGCTCAAATACTGCTAATATTATAATTCTGAGACTCAAATAGAATCTGATATCTCTAACACCTCAGATGTGTATCAGCCATGTACCTGTAAATACCGAATGGCACAGAAAAATGGTCACTGCATAACACTAAATGAAAAGAGGTACAAAATCTTGTTCTAAGTAGAATGGAAGAATATGAATTGGGGTAGTTTTCTCATTACAACACTTGGGGGAGGGTGCCATAAGTATAGGCAAGTGTGCGGAAGCCACAGCTGGATGGCAGATGTGTTCCCTGAGCACTAGCCAAGCAGAGCCTCTGCTTAACCCAGAGCTTGATGATTCTGCTAACCCAATCAACTCACATTTGTATGTTGAAGCTATTACCCTCAATATAGCAATACCTGAATAGCCTTTAAGAAGAGAATTATGGCTAGATAAGGTGAGGAACCTCAAAACTGAAAATCAAAACTGCCAGGCCAGTATCAGCAAGCAGAGAGAAAAAGAGAAAGAGAAGGAAGCAGGAAAGGGAGAAGAGAAGGACGAAGGGGAAGGGGAGCAAGAACCCCAAGGCAGTTTCAGAAAGAGCAGTATGAATGGGAATACCAGAAGGAAAAATTGAGAGCCCATCAGATCAGGCTGTTAATTTCTGTAATGACAGTGGGGGAAAGCTGAGAGTCTGAGAATAGATTTCTACTTTGTGCTACTTTGACAAGGAGTACAGGAGTTTAATGCAAGAGGGAATAGGCTTTTTGTTTGTTTGTTTGACAGGGTTTCTCTGTGTAGAACTGGCTGTCCTGGAACTGACTCTGTAGACTAAATGGGTCTCAAACTCAGAGATCTTCCTGCCTCTGCCTCCTGAGTGATGAAATTAAAGGCATGTGCCACTGTCCCCCACACCTGGTGGGAACAGACTTTCTAATAAATAATTACACAACTAGTTATTCACCAAAAGATGAAATTGGTAACAGTCATTTCAGGGTGGTATAGGAAGTGTGGAAAGTGAAGAGAGGAGCTTAAGGGAGCCTACCTTCTAGTCCAGGAATTGCTGCAATTTGATATAGGAGGTAGTTACAAGGGCTGGTGCGTAGGTGTGTGTATGTGTGCACATGCACAGAGCTGTATCCTTGTTGAATGTGATTTATACTTTAATAATTTTAAATAAAGGAAAAGTACCTATGAACAAAGGATGAACATTTTACAGTGGTGAGGTTAAGAGCTCAGACTTGGTTAGAAAATGTTCAATTCTGGCTTTCTCAATAGCTACACAGATTGATTCTCTAAGCTCATGTTTTCTCCGTCAGTAGGATAAAGTAGTCTATGCACACTACTGGGCTGGTGTGGTGACTTAAGACACAACTCACATAAACACTGGGAACATGTAAACACCAGGAAAGGTTTTATGTCACCATCACATTCAGCAGCATCACTAATAGTTTATTCACTACCCTGTAGTTTTCTCACTTTTTTGAAACCTTTTACAATAGATAGACAGTAGCAAGGTACTGCTCTTGTGCTAATTTATAAGCCACAGTCCATGTAATTTATATATGATAAAGTTCTGGCCAGGCGTGGTGGCATAGGCCTTTCAACCCCAGCATTTGGGAAGGGAACTCACTCTACGTAGTGAGTTCCATGACAGCCAGGACTATATTGAGAAACTTTTTAAGAAGTCCTTAAACACTTCTATTCACCTAAGCAAAATGTTTCTCTTTTGATCTGTGTTACACCGATTGTACAGATGAATACTCACACCCTGCAGAATCTCACACTCCTCCATCACATTTATTGCCTTGATACTGCTTTATTCGAATTTGAGACAACCTACCATTAAATCTTTGACATCCTAATGTCTTTTAATGTTGTCTTGGTTAGTTTTATTGTCAAGTTGACAATCTAGAGCTACCTGGGAAGCAGAAACCTTATTGCCTCCACCATCTGGCCTGTGGCCATGTCTGGGACAGACTGTCTTGACTAATTAATGACATAAAGAGCCCTGCTGACTGTGGGTGGGGCCATCTCTGGGTAGGTGGTCTTTGACTATAGGAAAAACTAGCTGAGCATCACTCCTTCTTGGCTTCCCCTCTAGTTCCTATTTGAGTTTCATCCCTGCTTCCCCTCAGTGAAGAACTGAGATCTGGACGTTTAAGCTGTTTTTGATCATAGTGTTTTATTACAGCAACAGAGGTATCAAGATCACATGTTTGTGGGGTCTTTTCAAGAACTGAAAATGACTCAAGAAAAAGAGTGCATGGAATGTGTCTATTCACAGGCGCATATGCATATGCATACACACACACACACACACACACACACACACACACACACCATTATCCTAACAGCAAATGTGAAAATAACCCAACTTCCAAAGTGGAACCAAAAGTCAAAACTAAGTAGAAGAAACAAAGTATTTGTTAGTACACAACTAGCAGATGAAATCATAAAGGCTTTCTTAGAAATAAACATTAGTTCCAACCTCAGCAGGGCCACTGAATGCAGCCACTTCAGTTCCCTAAAGGAATTTATGAGATACACTGAAGAATAAAATGATGGGAATATACAGAGTAGACCTGACATAGCTCTAATTACTTCATTCCAGACTCACAGTAAAAGTTATTCTTCAGATAGTTGATAACATCAGCCTGCCTATGCTGGGTTAGTACCAAGATCTATGGCCAAGCAAATAGTTCTAATAAAATTGATTTTCCTTTTTGGCAACCAATAAGCCAGTCAATAATAATATTGTTTAAGAAAGATTGAGTCATGAAGTAGATGAACCTTTCCTTCCATTTATTACGTTTGCATTGTCTATATTTGAAAAGCGCTTTCAATAACAAAACCAAAAGAGAAGCGACAGCAGGAAAGCTACCCTGAGACCTAATCTGCAGAAGCCCTCTGACTTGGAAGCATGTTATCATCTTTAACTGACAAAGCCAAGAGCATTCCCATTAACTGGCACTTGATAGATCAGATTATAGTCATCAAGAACAATGGTTTAAAAAGGATTGGAGCAACATAAAATGACCATGTGAATTCAGGGGGCAAAGAAAACACTGTGCCAGGCAACACGCCATCTTAACCAATTTGTCCTAAAATCCACATGGAACCTCAGCTCCACACTAAAACTCCTATTTAATCAACTGTGCTCTAGGAAGCCAGTCAAGGCAGGGATGGGACTGCTTTGTATCTACTCTAACAACAGAACTGGCAAAAAAAAAACCTAATGTGGAAACACTTTCCTTTAAAATACCCTTGAATTATTTACAATCATGTAAAGACATGAATGCATCCACAGGTTCCTGCTGTTTGCTTAAACGTAGTGAGGTAGTGGCTCAGGAAAAGGACAATAAAAAGACTACTCCAAACATTTACAAACAGGGAAGCAAAATTGTAGAAAAAAAATCTAATGAACAGTGAAGAAACTGTCTTACCCAATGTTAAAACATTTGAAGCTATTTTCTTTAAAGGACGTGGACTAAGAACACACAGAAAAACTGAGGAATGGGATGGAAGGACAAGCCCAGAAACAGACTGAAATGAGGACCAGATATATGGTAAAGAAGATGCCACAAGTCACAAGAAGCAAAAGTGACCATTCAATACACATTAGAACAACCTGCAAGGCATCTGGACAAAATAAAATCTCTACTAACATATACAAGACACAGGGTAATTATAGATGGCCCAGAGAAACCATGAAAGGGAGAAAATTCCAAAAGAAACTATAAGAAACAGTTTTAACATGACATTTGTATATTAAAACTTTTTCTTGATACATAAAGTGTCTCTATAATCTTTTAAAATTAGCAATCTATTAATAAGTTAGACAAAAGACATGAACAAATGGTTCATAAAGTGAAATATCAATTTTAAAATATACCAAAAAAGCTAGGCAGCACTTGGAAGGCAGACATAGGCAGATAGATCTCTGACTTAGAGGCTAGCCTGGTGTAAAGAGTGAATTCATGCATGCGCGTGCGCGTGCACACACACACACACACACACACACACTCACATGAGGCTCAGTACTGTTTAGTCATTAGGGAAAAGTAAATCAAAATCATATAATGATGAAGTAAAGTTACATCCACTAGGATGGTTATTTAAAAAAGGAAAATAAGGATGGGTGAAGTTGGAAGTCTTGAACACTGATGTGTGTGTGTGGGGGGTGTAAAATGGTACAACTCCTATAGAAAATAGTTTAGAGACTCCCAAAAGTTACACATGAAGAAATTACATGTTATATTACCAAAAGATTGGGGCTGAAGAGCAGGTTCAGCAGACGGAGGCAGTTGTTGCTCTTGTAGAGGACCTGGGTTCAATTAGCTCATTACTGTTGGTAACCCTAGTTGTACCTAATGGCCTCCAAAGACACCAGACACACACTTGGTGTACATACATATTTACACATAAAATAAATCGTAAAAAGTTATCCTAAGATTCTGGCATTCTAGCAACTGAAAGGAGGCATCAGAAGTAAATGTAAAACCAGGAAAAACACAAATATTTTGTAACATTATTACAACTATCAAAAGTTAGAAACAATAACATAGTCCATCAACTGATGAATGGATAAAGAAAGCATTGGATGCTCATGTATTAAAATCCAGACATAAAAAAAAAAAAAATAAAGTCCTATGGCATGCTCTAGTAGAAACACACCTTGAGAATACGTTACATGAAAGAAACAAAACAGGAAAGCACTTATTTCATGATTACACTTACAAGAAATACCACACAGAAAAAAAAAAAAAACCCAGATTAGTGTCAGGTGGTGGTGGCCACACCTTTAATCCTTTAATCCTAGCACTTGGGAAGCAGAGGCAGGCAGATCTCTGAATTCGTGGCCAACCTGGTCATAGAGATAGTTCCGGGACAGCACGGTTACATAGAAAGACTCTGTCTCCAAAAACCAAAACCAAAACCAAAACCAAAACCAAAACCAACCAACCAACCAAACAAACAAACAGCAGATTAGTGGTTGCTATGTTTGGGGCTGGAGGAAAGCAAAAGCAATTATGTCAGGATTTCCCACTGGATGATGACAACACTGTGGAGATCTCTAGCAGGGGCTGCAGTGACATACACCTGAAGACATCTAATACATTTTATTATAAGTTTTACTCCAGCTTTTTTTTTTTTTTTTTTTTTTTAAGGTCTTTTTAGGGTCTGAAAAGATGGCTCAGTGGCTAAGAGCACTGGTTGCTCTTAAAGGACAGAGGTTGGATTCCAAGACTCAGAACCCTCTGTAACTCCATCTCAGAGGATCCAGTACCCTCTTCTGGCCTCTCTGGGCACTGCACACATGTGATACATGTACATACATACAGGTTAAGCACCCATAATAAAATTAATGAATCATAATTAAAAAGAAAAGTGAACTCATTTAAAAGCTACTCTTACCTGACAATTAATGTCAGCTTCATACTGTAGCAAGATTGTGACTAGTTCCTTATGTCCTCGGTCACATGCCCAGTGGAGAAGAGCTCTGCCCTACAAGTAGAAGACAATGAAGGAACTTGTTAATATATACGTCGGGCCATATAGAGTTCATATGCTATAAAGATAGGAAAAGAGATATATATAAAACTATAGATTATTCTGAGGGTGTTATAAAATGCACTATGGTAAAGTGGGTAGCACTATGGGAAGCCCCAAGTTCTACTTCTGATCTATCACCCACAGGTTCAGTAACTTCTTTGGTATAATCAATTTCCTTATCTGAAGAATGGGAATTGGTAGTATAAGCAACAAAATCAATAATATGAGTTAGGGTGGCAAAATGACTTAGCCCATAAAGATGCCTGCTACTAAGCCTGATAACCCCAGTTCCATTTCCAGGATCTTCATGATGGAAGCGAACCATTTGTGGCAAGCCGTTCTTTGATTTCTGTGCAGGTACATACGTATGCACATGCATGCACAAACAAATACATAAAATATATTTGTTGAATGGATAACCTCACTGCTGAGCCATCTCTCCAGCCCATGACACACTCACTACTTTTGACTTTTACATCAAAGACTTACAATTACTATTAATGTATTATTCCTGTTTTTGACTGCCAGAAAATCTTGGTATACCTAATAAATGGGTGATGTATGGCATAACTCTACTCTGAGGGTAACACTGATGTTCTTATAAAGAATAAGATGCTTTCTCACATTAAGCTGAAACCCCTGACTGTCACTGTAGAAAACATCTAAATAAAGGTTGAGACAAGGTTGACTCTAAAAGACACTCTTCCAGGTGCTCTTCTAAACCCACATACACTGCTTTTATCATTTAGACTCTCTTGATATATCTATTAATTCAACTAATTGAATACATAGCAAGAACAACTTCTTCCTTACAGACTTCCTTTTTTATTGTTTTCACACATTTGATTTTCTTTTATTTACCTGTATCTGTTTTCTTATACAAAATCCTAAAAGAATTCTGCACACATAAAATTATAAAGAAGGGAAACAAAAGTTTGAAAATGTGGACCAATCAACCTTATATGGTGGCATATGCCTTTAGTCCCTGCACTAGGAAAGCAGAGGCAGGCTGATCTCTGTGAGGTCAAAGCCAGCCTGGTCTACTTAGCAAGTTCCAGGATAGATAGGACTATGCAGAAAGAACATGTCTCAAAAAAGGAAAGGAGGGGGAGGAGGAGAAGAAGGAAGAAGAGTCAGATAAAAATTTATCATTTTTAGTGCTAGCTTTATTTAGAGTAGGTATAAAGTTCAACTATTAATAAGAATCACTGCATAATTACAGTGTGTGACATGCTTCCAGAGTGCACATATGAGAACTGTATCACAATAGGAAAACATAATGCTATGTGCTTTTACAAGATGAATAGATAATTTCTACTTCTCAAGCAGGCTCCTGATTTTTCCTTTTGGTTTGACCCAATCATGTTTCACCAACTAATGCTGAACTATGAATCCTTAGCTGTTCTGATGATAGAGTAGATGAGCAGCACTTTCACCATTAATGGGGGTTATATTTTAAATTTGTCATATGTGGTGCCAAAATTTACTTTAGGGGAAACACCTGTGACTGGACCTCAGGGGTAAGTTTCTCTCTGGATGCATTTTCCAGAAAGATGGCACACAGTCGTGTTTTAAGAAGGATGATACACTCGCAGACATTTGCACTATGCTTTTTAACACATGTTCTGACCTACAGTGTAATTAATTTTTGTAACACATTATTTTAATGGTACACTAATTAACCTTGAATTAGAATAAATTCTCTGACAATGACTTTGTAGAAGTGCTAGAGAGAACCACATTAAGACACCTAGTGACCTATACTTTATACAGTATTAAAAAGCTCAAAAACAAGAGTAGGAATAAACATTTACAAACAGACAAAACAAAGCAGGCTTTGGGATTGTCACCTTCATGATACTGTATAATTAAAACAATAAAGATCAGGATAGCAAGATGTCTGTGCCCTTTATTTCCTCAAATTATGACATTTCTGAAAACATGCCCTCATTTTAGATTATTTTTGAGTAATAACATAACCAGTAATACAAAAATGCAGCCTCAAAGTGGATTATGACAAGCTCAGAAGAGAAACATCCATGGTTTCCTTGTTTTTTCTTTGTTAACATCATACATAGGCCAACAGAATGCAGCAAATAAATTATTGTGGGTACAAGGGTCCCCAGACTCTCCTTAAGGAAGAAAAGTATGAATTAGGTACATATTAAAGCTACATTTGCTCAAAAACGTCTTCTAAATTTATTCTGTAATTCTGTATGAGTAATATAATCTCCTACAAATCTTTGAGTTAAATATATTTCTTCTTACTACAAGACATGACAAGTCTTTGTTTCTACTTTTTAAAACCCTACTAGAAAAAATATCTTAGTAATACCTAAGAGAGGAGGAGGTTACTAAAAAGGATTGTTTCCTCAGAATATTCTGGGTAAATTCTGTAATTCAAATACAGTAAGTGCAGGGAGGGAAAGCTCTCATCTATTAACCAATGGTGCTAACATGCCCTCCCTTAGACAGACAAATGACTCCAAAGTGCCTCAGAAGTGCACAGTAGCTACTAACCTATTAAGTGGTATTGCTTTCATAACTTCAGAAAACAGAGTGGGTCGTAATATTTTAAATGCTTCTTTGATATCCTTAATTGTCCTAAACCACATAGAATTTTTAAATGAGATTTCTTTTCCTAGAGACTATAAAATTAAATGTAGATACTGTATTATGAAATGAGTATTTCTTTATGGTATTTGCAGATCTGATACAAAGTATATGTACCCTATCTACACAGGTAAAAATCACACACACACACACACACACACACACACACACACCAAACATCATAAGCTGCTATGTGTAAGTTTTTGCCATTGTATTAAATATTTATGGTAGGGCACCATATAACCAGCAGATGAAATGCTGTAAACAAGGAGCCAGACAAAAGAAGGCAGATAGATATGACATAAGGGATGCAGAGTAGTAACACAGAAAATGGGGAGTGTCCTGAGGGCAGGCTACTGTCAGACACGGCCTCTGGACATGGACATGAACAGGAACAGGGTCATGGTAAATTGGAACTTCCACATTACAGAGAGTGGGAAATAGGAGAGGCTTGCTGCAGGAGGGCTGGGGATCCCTGGGCTGGTGAGCAGGCTGAAGACATGGGTGATTTTGCAAACCATGATTCCTCCCTGGTGTACTGATGAGGATCCAGGTGAGGATTCACTGCATTTGTGGGAGCTGCAGGGGCTGATTACTGCCCAGAGTCCCAGAGTAGTAAATGCCCCCGAAGAGAGCTCCTGGAATTACCTTGTGACTCCTCTTCCATAAGAAGGTTTCTTAACTATAGCACACTAGTCTATATGCTTGTCCCTGAAAGAATACTATTATGGCTCCATAAAGTAAGTAAAAGCTTTGTTTTTGTCTTTTTTTAACTCTTAATACATTTTTTAAAAACCAAGCAGGGTGATGGTGCACGACTTTAATTTCCAGCGCTGGGGAGGCAGAAGCAGGCGAACCTCTGAGTATGAGGCCAGCCTAGTCTACAGGCAGGGCTTTCAGAAAGTAACCTAGTCTCAATAACAACAATAATAGTAATAATAATATCAAAAATTAAGTAGATGGGGACTTAGTGTGTATAGAGTTTGAGTCACTAAAGGAGATGAAAAGGGGGTGGCTGCATGGAACTATCCACATTAAAAAAAAGCAGCAATGGGAAATTGTGTTGTGTTTGTGTAGCCCATTACAATTTAATAAATAAGATGTCAAAGTTCATATGAGTTAAGCTACTTTTGCTCTTTTCTGAATCTGTGTTAAGTATGAGTTTCTGATGTATGACTGTAGCCATTTTGCTAATGAAAATTATGGCCACTGATTTTTAAATGCCATTGTCTGTATCAAATATGCATAATTAGGGAGTTAGTAATACAATTCTCAATCAGTGTGAAAAACAGAAGTTCCTTCAATTATTTTTTACATGTATTTTTTTCTGCCTTTCCTTTATGAATCTTAAATAAATGCATAAACTTAGCTCCAGTACAAAGGCTACTTAAGCCTTTACTTCTCTGCTGGGTCAACACTGCCAGTTTAATCATAGTTTTCAAGCAGTTTCTTGAGCCAAAAAATGTATGCTATATTATGCCATGAGCCACAGATTTAAAATAAAGCAAGGGGAAGTGATGGGGCCAACAGAAAGGCGATCTTCAAAATATTGAAAAGAATCAAAATATATGGAAAGTAGCTAATGATATCATTATGGCTTCGAAGGTCGTAACCTCACTAAAGCAGTAGGTTAGAGAAAGACAGACAATTAAGAACTGTGAGCCCATGGGATTCATGTAGGACTCCCCTGAGGAATGTCCTCTGCCTTGCTAGCATGTCACTACTTGCATTCTTAGTGAAACTAAAATTAGTGTAAAGATTTAAAATACTATTGGATGTCATTGGTGAATATTACTTAGTGTTTTTTTATGGAACCTATCCGAGAAATAATATGAAAGACAAGGACTATATAATTTGTGCTCATTTACACAATAATCTGCTTATAATACACATATACTTTAAAAATTATTTACACCTTCTTTCCCCCTTAAAAGATACGTTCTTGATTCAGCTCAGGAGGGTGCAAGCCACCCATAGGCCAGCCTAGGTCCTCAAGCTGACCCTGATGGCATAAAGGAGCTGGCTCCACCTGCTGCCTGAGGTGGGGTGGCCCCAATGGCCTAGACTGACAAGCTGGGCCTGGGGTTGGCCCACCATAACATCTGCCCTGTCTAGGACCAGCTGGAGCTCATGAGAAGGGACTGGTCCTGTGGAAGGATGCCTGCAGGATCTGATAGGAGTTTCAGTGAGGATCCAGTAGTGATGGTGTAGTAGAAACCAGAGGCTCTGAACCAGAACAGAGTCTCCATGCGATTAACATTTGCAAGTAAAGCTGACTGGAAAAATGGCATATTGTGTGATACACTGGGACTTCCAATGCCACCAGGACGAACAAAGAGGTTTTGAAGAGGCAGGAAAGATGGAGGATCCAAGAGGGTTTCTTCTTTTTCTGGGGGAGGGGGGAGGGCCTCTTTGTTTGCTTGTCTTGTTTTGGTTAGAACTTTATTTTGGGGGTGTGCTGCAGGGGTGAGGGGAAGATATGCAGGACTGCAAGATGAGTGGTATTAGAATCCATGATGTGAAATTATGAAAGATTCAATAAAGATATTATGTTAAATAAAAAGCATTTAAAAAAAAAAAAAAAAAAGATACTTCCTTGAAGCTGGAGAGAGCACTTGCTGCTCTTCCAGAGGACCCAAGTTTGTTTCCTTGTACCCTCACTGTGTATTTCACAAGTGCCTGTAACTCCAGCTTCAGGGGATCTGATGCTCTTTGCTGGTCTCCAAGGACATCACTACCCATGAGGTAGGCACTCACACCGACACTTTCTTGGAGTAACTGTGAATGCTAAGGATATGTGAAGGGCTGTGGCAGTATGGTCAAATATAAAACCTGAGCCAGCATAGGGAATGAAGACCAGTCTTATGACACTCACCCCTCCATGTTTTCTTCATATTCTCAAGTTCCAAACATTTAAAGATATTAAAATTACAGTACAATTTACAATTTAAATGTCAAAGCCCATGTTGTTATAAACCTGTGCTCTGAAAACCTGACAGAAAAACTTCCTGAGCAGAAGGAAGAACTACAAGACCCTTTTTCTTATGTAAAGTATTACCCCCTAATTATGTCACTAGAAAGACCATGTTATTTCCTCAAATTAGAAATAGATGCTTTGGCTGGGTGGTGGCACATACCTTTAGTCACACATAACACCCGGGATGTAGAGAGGCAGGAGGATCTGGTCTACAAAGCGAGTTCCAGAAGAGCCAGGGCTGTTACATAAAGAAACCATCTCAAAAACAAAAAAGCAAGAACAAAAAACCCCCAAAACCAACAACAACAAACAAAATAAAAATAATAATAAAAAAAGAAAGTAAGAGTTATTATGCCTTGGGTGGTACATATGATCATATTTCATTGTATATATATATGGGCTTCTCAAACAATAGAAAAAGTCTTTGGAAAAAAATATATGCCTTGAGCTGAAGGTGTAGCCCAAAGTCTAGTACATGAGAGGTTCCAGGTTCAACCACACAACAAAACAAAAAAGTATAAGGAAAGAAAGGAAACAAATACCACTTATTTAAAAGGTATTTCACATATATCTATTCTTACATTATGGCAGTCAGGTCCAAACATCTGCACCTCAGGAACATGATTAATAAATTTAGAATAATTTAACAATTTATTGTGTCATTTTAATGCATGATAGTTCACATTATGCATTCTTTTCACTTTATGACTATAATTAAGGTTATATAGCTCACAGCAAATTTTACACATAAGAAATATAATCTTTAGTCACATAAGGGCAAGACTAAATTTGTTTGAACCTGTTAGGTGAATATTTTCAATTAAAATGATAAAGATCTTCTATACAGTTTGTACAGAAGTTCAAACATTAAGAACATAAGCAGGCTGTCCTTTCTCCACTAACTGTCCTTCTCAGCTCAGAAGCACAATTCTGAGGGTATACACGCTCAGTCTATCAAAACTCTCCACATGGTTCTACTTGTTAGAGCTTTAAGTGCCATGAAGCACTATAATTTATTTCATTTAGGATTCAGAATTGATTCTGATTTTAAGCTCCAGCTCCCCATGTTCTTAAATTAATTCATATAAATCCCTGATTGATAATAAAGAACTTGCCATCAGTATTCAAAGCTCAGCCCACGTTGTCATGGCTGAGAAGGCGGAAATCTGCTTGGAGCAATAAGAGAACCCAACTGAATTCTTGGCGTCTCAGTCTATGAATGTGTAAGCACTTCATCTGTTCATGGAAGCACAATGTTCTGGCAGGCTGGGGAGCAGCAGCTGCACGGGAAGCAAACCAGAAGAGCTGAGCAGCAATGCTGCATCAAACACTGAATGGTCAAGCAATAGCTTCTAAGTTCCTTTGGTTTCACCAACAGAAATAAATATGTTATCTAGTAGATATAAGCTGTTTCTGTTCTAGGCACTTATTCTGACTACTCAATAATCTTTGCAGAGGTCACATATGGATATGGCCTCTACAATTATTTAGGAAGGGAGGAAGGAAAGAAGAAAGGAAGGGAGGGAGGGAGGAGGCAGGAAGAAGGGAGTGAGAGAGGAGGAAGGAAAGAAGGGAAGAAAAGGAGGGAAGAAGGGAGTGAGGAAGGAATAAAAGGAGGAAGGGAGGGAAGGAAGGAGGGAAGGGAGAAGGGAGAAGGAAGTGCTGCTGTTGCTGCAAACCCTAAGATGAGTAGGACCCTTGAAATAGCTTCTCCTGCTTTATCCTTCCTAAATGCACAGGTGAAAATGCCCAGCCGGACCCAATTCCTGCTTGGCAACTAACTGTATCAGAAAAGCAAGATTAGCTCTGAATGTTAGCTCTTACTTGTGAAATTAGGTTGAATCTACTACAAAGGATTCCTGTGAACATGGTAGAGTAAGAAGCTAAAGTGCTCTGCAAACTCTAATAGACACTGTATAAAGTACTGTTAGTTGA